>JARQOC010000003.1:649719331-650919331 GCA_033576535.1 Allobates femoralis
ATGTGCTCATTTACATAGAATGATGTCACAATGGCTTATGTGATGTCATGGAACAGTGGCGGGTTAAAAGACCAGGCTGTGTCAATATCAATCATTTGTCTTTGAACACTCATTGGGTGAAGACATATTTTCTTGCACTTGGTGAGTTTTGGTTCTGGATAAAATAAAATAACCGTGTTAATAGAAAAGCTGTATAGTAGAAAACAGGCTCCATCACAGATTTACGTCCTTGTACGGTTCGCACTTTTACTACTGTTTGTCCATCTTCTGGGAACATCAGTGTTTGCATGTGATTGGCATTACCAGGGTGCTGCTAATATTTTGATATCTTCTATCTATCTATCTATCTATCTACTATCTATCTATCTATCTATCTATCTATCTATCCAACTACCTATACCTCTCCATCTTTTTATATCTATCTATCTACAATAAAAGGTTCACAGGAGCTCTCAATCACTACCAATCATGTGTGTATATACACATATGGATAGGTAGAAGTAAAACACCTATGCATTTGAGAAAAAATATAAAAACATGCGTTTTTTAAAAAAACTAAATTTTTGGATTTTTTTGGGGATATTTTATCTTTGTAAAGTAAGGTTCTTAGTACACATTTTGGCCAGTAACTCTTTGCCCATAAACCATGACAAGGTGACCTTAGATCTGATGGGTCCCTGTCCTACCATGCCCCTACCGGGGGCGGAACTTTGATACACACACATACATTCAGCTTTATATAAAATATACAGAGTTTAGAACTGTTGTCAACCTCAGGCCTATCAGCCAAGCTGATCATGTGACTTGCCCTGTGGCTTTGGTCTTTCTGTGATGTCATGTGCTCATTTACATAGAATGATGTCACAATGGCTTATGTGATGTCATGGAACAGTGGCTGTAAAAGACCAGGCTGTGTCAATATCAATCATTTGTCTTTGAACACTCATTGGGTGAAGACATATTTTCTTGCACTTGGTGAGTTTTGGTTCTGGATAAAATAAAATAACCTGTGTAATAGAAAAGCTGTATAGTAGAAAACAGGCTCCATCACAGATTTACGTCCTTGTACGGTTCGCACTTTTACTACTGTTTGTCCATCTTCTGGGAACATCAGTGTTTGCATGTGATTGGCATTACCAGGGTGCTGCTAATATTTTGATAATCTATCTATCTATTCTATCTATCTATCTATCTATCTACCTATATCTCTCCATTCTTTTATATCTATCTATCTACAATAAAAGGTTCACAGCAGCTCTCAATCACTACCAATCACGTGTGTATATACACATATGGATAGGTAGAAGTAAAACACCTATGCATTTGAGAAAAAATATAAAAACATGCTTTTTTTGAAAAAACTAAATTTTTGGATTTTTTTTGGGGATATTTTATCTTTGTAAAGTAAGGTTCTTAGTACACATTTTGGCCAGTAACTGTTTGCCTATAAACCATGACAAGGTGAGCTGAGATCTGATGGGTCCCTGTCCTACCATGCCCCTACCGGGGGCGGAGCTTTGATACACACACATACATTCAGCTTTATATAAATACTAGCTGGGTGCCCGATGCACATGCATCGGGATTCTAGCAGAGCGAGTCTCTGACTCGCAATGTCCGCTTCGCGGCCAATGCTTCGCGCTGCTAAGGCGACTCGCCATGCCCGCTGTGCGGGCATAGCAAGTCGCCTTAGAACTGCTCGCAATGGCCGCTGCGCGGCCAATGCTTCGGGCGTGTCCACATGACTACATTGACTCGCAGCGTGAGCGGACTCAAAAGGGGCAAAAATCCCATTCGTGATTATATAATAGATACAGACTTTAGAACTGTTGTCAAACTCAGGCCTATCAGTCAAGCTGATCATGTGACTTGCTCTGTGGCTTTGGTCTTCCTGTTATGCCATGTGCTCATTTGCATATGATGTCACAATGGCTTATGTGATGTCATGGAACAGTGGCTGTAAAAGACCATGCTGTGTCAATATCAATCATTTGTCTTTGAACACTCATTAGGGTGAAGACATATTTTCTTGCACTTGGTGAGTTTTGGTTCTGGATAAAATAAAATAACCTGTATAATAGAAAAGCTGTATAGTAGAAAACAGGCTCCATCACAGATTTACGTCCTTGTACGGTTAGCACTTTTACTACTGTTTGTCCATCTTCTGGGAACATCAGTGTTTGCATGTGATTGGCATTACCAGGGTGCTGCTAATATTTTGATATCTGTCTATCTATCTATCTATCTATCTATCTATCTATCTATCTATCTATCTATCATATCTACCTATATCTCTCCATCTTTTATATCTATCTATCTACAATAAAGGTTCACAGCAGCTCTCAATCACTACCAATCACGTGTGTAATACACATATGGATAGGTAGAAGTAAAACACCTATGCATTTGAGAAAAAATATAAAAACATGCTTTTTTTGAAAAAACTAAATTTTTGGATTTTTTTTGGGATATTTTATCTTTGTAAAGTAAGGTTCTTAGTACACATTTTGGCCAGTAACTGTTTGCCTATAAACCATGACAAGGTGACCTTAGATCTGATGGGTCCCTGTCCTACCATGCCCCTACCGGGGGCGGAACTTTGATACACACACATACATTCAGCTTTATATAAATATACGAGATTTAGAAACTGTTGTCAAACTCAGGCCTACAGTCAAGCTGATCATGTGACTTGCCTGTGGCTTTGGTCTTCCTGTTATGCCATGTGCTCATTTGCATATGATGTCACAATGGCTTATGTGATGTCATGGAACAGTGGCTGTAAAAGACCATGCTGTGTCAATATCAATCATTTGTCTTTGAACACTCATGGGTGAAGACATATTTTCTTGCACTTGGTGAGTTTTGGTTCTGGATAAAATAAAATAACCTGTATAATAGAAAAGCTGTATAGTAGAAAACAGGCTCCATCACAGATTTACGTCCTTGTACGGTTAGCACTTTTACTACTGTTTGTCCATCTTCTGGGAACATCAGTGTTTGCATGTGATTGGCATTACCAGGGTGCTGCTAATATTTTGATATCTATCTATCTATCTATCTAAACTACCTATATTCACTCCATCTTTTTATATCTATCTATCTACAATAAAAGGTTCACAGCAGCACTCAATCACTACCAATCATGTGTGTATATACACATATGGATAGGTAGAAGTAAAACACCTATGCATTTGAGAAAAAATATAAAAACATGGGTTTTTAAAAAAACTAAATTTTTGATTTTTTTTTGGGATATTTTATCTTTGTAAAGTAAGGTTCTTAGTACACATTTTGGCCAGTAACTGTTTGCCCATAAACCATGACAAGGTGACCTTAGATCTGATGGGTCCCTGTCCTACCATGCCCCTACCGGGGGCGGAACTTTGATACACACACATACATTCAGCTTTATATAAATATACAGACTTTAGAACTGTTGTCAAACTCAGTTCTATCAGCCAAGGTGATCATGTGACTTGCCCTGTGGCTTTGGTCTTTCTGTGATGTCATGTGCTCATTTACATAGGATCATGTCACAATGGCTTATGTGATGTCATGGAACAGTGGCTGTAAAAGACCAGGCTGTGTCAATATCAATCATTTGTCTTTGAACACTCATTGGGTGAAGACATATTTTCTTGCACTTGGTGAGTTTTGGTTCTGGATAAAATAAAATAACCTGTATAATAGAAAAGCTGTATAGTAGAAAACAGGCTCCATCACAGGTTTACGTCCTTGTACGGTTCGCACTTTTACTACTGTTTGTCCATCTTCTGGGAACATCAGTGTTTGCATGTGATTGGCATTACCAGGGTGCCGCTAATATTTTGATATCTTCTGATCTATCTATCTATCTATCTATCTATCTATCTATCTATCTATCTATCTATCTACCTATATCTCTCCATCTTTTATATCTATCTATCTACAATAAAAGGTTCACAGCAGCTCTCAATCACTACCAATCACGTGTGTATATACACATATGGATAGGTAGAAGTAAAACACCTATGCATTTGAGAAAAAATATAAAAACATGCTTTTTTTGAAAAAACTAAATTTTTGGATTTTTTTTGGGATATTTTATCTTTGTAAAGTAAGGTTCTTAGTACACATTTTGGCCAGTAACTGTTTGCCCATAAACCATGACAAGGTGACCTTAGATCTGATGGGTCCCTGTCCTACCATGCCCCTACCGGGGGCGGAACTTTGATACACACACATACATTCAGCTTTATATAAATATACAGAGTTTAGAACTGTTGTCAAACTCAGGCCTATCAGCCAAGCTGATCATGTGACTTGCCCTGTGGCTTTGGTCTTTCTGTGATGTCATGTGCTCATTTACATAGAATGATGTCACAATGGCTTATGTGATGTCATGGAACAGTGGCTGTAAAAGACCAGGCTGTGTCAATATCAATCATTTGTCTTTGAACACTCATTGGGTGAAGACATATTTTCTTGCACTTGGTGAGTTTTGGTTCTGGATAAAATAAAATAACCTGTATAATAGAAAAGCTGTATAGTAGAAAACAGGCTCCATCACAGATTTACGTCCTTGTACGGTTGCACTTTTACTACTGTTTGTCCATCTTTGGGAACATCAGTGTTTGCATGTGATTGGCATTACCAGGGTGCTGCTAATATTTTGATATCTATCTATCTATCTATATATCTATCCAACTACCTATATCTCTCCATCTTTTTATCTTCTATCTACAATAAAAGGTTCACAGCAGCTCTCAATCACTACCAATCATGTTGTATATACACATATGGATAGGTAGAAGTAAAACACCTATGCATTTGAGAAAAAATATAAAAACATGCGTTTTTTAAAAAACTAAATTTTTGGATTTTTTTGGGATATTTTATCTTTGTAAAGTAAGGTTCTTAGTACACATTTTGGCCAGTAACTGTTTGCCCATAAACCATGACAAGGTGACCTTAGATCTGATGGGTCCCTGTCCTACCATGCCCCTACCGGGGGCGAACTTTGATACACACACATACATTCAGCTTTATATAAATATACAGACTTTAGAACTGTTGTCAAACTCAGCTATCAGCCAAGTGATCATGTGACTTGCCTGTGGCTTTGGTCTTTCTGTGATGTCATGTGCTCATTTACATAGATATGTCACAATGGCTTATGTGATGTCATGGAACAGTGGCTGTAAAAGACCAGGCTGTGTCAATATCAATCATTTGTCTTTGAACACTCATTGGGTGAAGACATATTTTTTGCACTTGGTGAGTTTTGGTTCTGGATAAAATAAAATAACCTGTATAATAGAAAAGCTGTATAGTAGAAAACAGGCTCCATCACATTTACGTCCTTGTACGGTTGCACTTTTACTACTGTTTGTCATCTTCTGGGAACATCAGTGTTTGCATGTGATTGGCATTACAGGGTGCTGCTAATATTTGATTTATATCTATCTATCTATCTCTATCTATTAATCTATCTATCTATCTATCTATCCAACTACCTATATCTCTCCATCTTTTTATATCTATCTATCTACAATAAAAGGTTCACAGCAGCTCTCAATCACTACAATCATGTGTGTATATACACATATGGATAGGTAGAAGTAAAACACTATGCATTTGAGAAAAATATAAAAACATGGTTTTTAAAAAAACTAAATTTTTGGATTTTTTTGGGGATATTTTATCTTTGTAAAGTAAGGTTCTTAGTACACATTTTGGCCAGTAACTGTTTGCCCATAAACCATGACAAGGTGACCTTAGATCTGATGGGTCCCTGTCCTACCATGCCCCTACCGGGGGCGGAACTTTGATACACACACATACATTCAGCTTTATATAAATATACAGACTTTAGAATGTTGTCAAACTCAGGCCTATCAGCCAAGTGATCATGTGACTTGCCCTGTGGCTTTGGTCTTTCTGTGATGTCATGTGCTCATTTACATAGATCATGTCACAATGGCTTATGTGATGTCATGGAACAGTGGCTGTAAAAGACCAGGCTGTGTCAATATCATCATTTGTCTTTGAACACTCATTGGGTGAAGACATATTTTCTTGCACTTGGTGAGTTTTGGTTCTGGATAAAATAAAATAACCTGTATAATAGAAAAGCTGTATAGTAGAAAACAGGCTCATCACAGTTTACGTCCTTGTAGGTTCGCACTTTTACTACTGTTTGTCCATCTTCTGGGAACATCAGTGTTTGCATGTGATTGGCATTACCAGGGTGCTGCTAATATTTTGATATTCTATCTATCTATCTATCTATCTTATCTACCTACTATATCTCTCCATCTTTTTATATCTATCTATCTACAATAAAAGGTTCACAGCAGCTCTCAATCACTACCAATCATGTGTGTATATACACATATGGATAGGTAGAAGTAAATAAAATATAGAGACTTTAGAACTGTTGTCAAACTCAGGCCTAATAGTCAAGCTGATCATGTGACTTGCTCTGTGGCTTTGGTCTTCCTGTTATGCCGTGTGCTCATTTGCATAGGATGATGTCACAATGGCTTATGTGATGTCATGGAACAGTGGCTGTAAAAGACCATGCTGTGTCAATATCAATCATTTGTCTTTGAACACTCATTGGGTGAAAACATATTTTCTTGCACTTGGTGAGTTTTGGCTCTGGATAAAATAAAATAACCTGTATAATAGAAAAGCTGTATAGTAGAAAACAGGCTCCATCACAGATTTACTTCCTTGTACGGTTAGCACTTTTACTACTGTTTGTCCATCTTCTGGGAACATCAGTGTTTGCATGTGATTGGCATTACCAGGGTGCTGCTAATATTTTGATATCTATCTATCTATCTATCTATCATCTTTCTATCTATATCTATCTATATCTATCAACTACCTATATCTCTCCATCTTTTTTTTATATCTATCTACAATAAAAGGTTCACAGCAGCTCGCAATCACTACCAATCATGTGTGTATATACACATATGGATAGGTAGAAGTAAAACATCTATGCATTTGAGAAAAAAATATAAAAACATGCGTTTTTTGAAAAAACTAAATTTTTGGATTTTTTTTGGGATATTTTATCTTTGTAAAGTAAGGTTCTTAGTACACATTTTGGCCAGTAACTGTTTGCCCATAAACCATGACAACGTGACCTTGGATCTGATGGGTCCCTGTCCTACCATGCCCCTACTGGGGGCGGAACTTTGATACACACACATACATTCAGCTTTATATAAATATACAGAGTTTAGAACTGTTGTCAAACTCAGGCCTATCAGCCAAGCTGATCATGTGACTTGCCCTGTGGCTTTGGTCTTTCTGTGATGTCATGTGCTCATTTACATAGAATGATGTCACAATGGCTTATGTGATGTCATGGAACAGTGGCTGTAAAAGACCAGGCTGTGTCAATATCAATCATTTGTCTTTGAACACTCATTGGGTGAAGACATATTTTCTTGCACTTCGTGAGTTTTGGTTCTAGATAAAATAAAATAACCTGTATAATAGAAAAGCTGTATAGTAGAAAACAGGCTCCATCACAGATTTACGTCCTTGTACGGTTCGCACTTTTACTACTGTTTGTCCATCTTCTGGGAACATCAGTGTTTGCATGTGATTGGCATTACCAGGGTGCTGCTAATATTTTGATATCTATCTTATCTATCTATCTATCTCAACTACTACTATTATCTCTCCATCTTTTTATATCTATCTATCTACAATAAAAGGTTCACAGCAGCCTCAATCACTACCAATCATGTGTGTATATACACATATGGATAGGTAGAAGTAAAACACCTATGCATTTGAGAAAAAAATAAAAACATGCTTTTTTGAAAAAAACTAAATTTTTGGATTTTTTTTTGGGATATTTTATCTTTGTAAAGTAAGGTTCTTAGTACACATTTTGGCCAGTAACTGTTTGCCCATAAACCATGACAAGGTGACCTTAGATCTGATATGGGTCCCTGTCCTACCATGCCCCTACCGGGGGCGGAACTTTGATACACACACATACATTCAGCTTTATATAAATATACAGACTTTAGAACTGTTGTCAAACTCAGGCCTATCAGTCCAAGCTGATCATGTGACTTGCTCTGTGGCTTTGGTCTTCTGTATGTCATGTGCTCATTTACATAGGATGATGTCACAATGGCTTATGTGATGTCATGGAACAGTGGCTGTAAAAGACCATGCTGTGTCAATATCAATCATTTGTCTTTGAACACTCATTGGGTGAAGACATATTTTCTTGCACTTGGTGAGTTTTGGTTCTGGATAAAATAAAATAACCTGTATAATAGAAAAGCTGTATAGTAGAAAACAGGCTCCATCACAGATTTACGTCCTTGTACGGTTGCACTTTTACTACTGTTTGTCCATCTTCTGGGAACATCAGTGTTTGCATGTGATTGGCATTACCAGGGTGCTGTAATTTTATATCTTCTATATCTATCTATCTATCCTATCTATCTATCTATCTATCACTACCTATATCTCTCCATCTTTTTATATCTATCTATCTACAATAAAAGGTTCACAGCAGCTCCAATCACTACCAATCATGTGTATATACACATATGGATAGGTAGAAGTAAAACACCTATGCATTTGAGAAAAAATATAAAAACATGCGTTTTTTGAAAAAACTAAATTTTTGGATTTTTTTTTGGGATATTTTATCTTTGTAAAGTAAGGTTCTTAGTACACATATTTTGGCCAGTAAACTGTTTGCCCATAATAACCAAAAATGACAAGTGGACCTTAGATCTTTGATGGGTCCCTGTCCTACCATGCCCTACCGGGGGCGGAACTTTGATACCCACACATACATTCAGCTTTATATAAATATACAGACTTTAGAACTGTTGTCAAACTCAGGCTATCAGTCAAGCTGATCATGTGACTTGCTCTGTGGCTTTGGTCTTCCTGTTATTCATGTGCTCATTTGCATAGGATGATGTCACAATGGCTTATGTGATGTCATGGAACAGTGGCTGTAAAAGACCAGGCTGTGTCAATATCAATCATTTGTCTTTGAACACTCATTGGGTGAAGACATATTTTCTTGCACTTGGTGAGTTTTGGTTCTGGATAAAATAAAATAACCTGTATAATAGAAAAGCTGTATAGTAGAAAACAGGCTCCATCACAGATTTACGTTCCTTGTACGGTTAGCACTTTTACTACTGTTTGTCCATCTTCTGGGAACATCAGTGTTTGCATGTGATTGGCATTACCAGGGTGCTGCTAATATTTTATTATTCTATCTATCTATCTATCTATCTATCTTCTATCTATCTAATTTTATCAACTACCTATATCTCTCCATCTTTTTTATATCTATCTTACAATAAAAGGTTCACAGCAGCTCTCAATCACTACCAATCATGTGTGTATATACACATATGGATAGGTAGAAGTAAAACACCTATGCATTTGAGAAAAAATATAAAAACATGCGTTTTTTGAAAAAACTAAATTTTTGGATTTTTTTTTGGGATATTTTATCTTTGTAAAGTAAGGTTCTTAGTACACATATTGGCCAGTAACTGTTTGCCTATAAACCATGACAAGGTGAGCTTAGATCTTATGGGTCCCTGTCCTACCATGCCCCTACCGGGGGCGGAACTTTGATACACACACATACATTCAGCTTTATATAAATATACAGACTTTAGAACTGTTGTCAAACTCAGGCCTATCAGTCAAGCTGATCATGTGACTTGCTCTGTGGCTTTGGTCTTTCTGTTATGCCATGTGCTCATTTGCATAGGATGATGTCACAATGGCTTATGTGATGTCATGGAACAGTGGCTGTAAAAGACCATGCTGTGTCAATATCAATCATTTGTCTTTGAACACTCATTGGGTGAAGACATATTTTCTTGCACTCTGTGAGTTTTGGTTCTGGATAAAATAAAATAACCTGTATAATAGAAAAGCTGTATAGTAGAAAACAGGCTCCATCACAGGTTTACGTCCTTGTACGGTTAGCACTTTTACTACTGTTTGTCCATCTTCTGGGAACATCAGTGTTTGCATGTGATTGGCATTACCAGGGTGCTGCTAATATTTTGATATCTATCTATCTATCTATCTATCTATCTATCTATCTATCTAACTACCTATATCACTCCATCTTTTTATATCTATCTATCTACAATAAAAGGTTCACAGCAGCACTCAATCACTACCAATCATGTGTGTATATACACATATGGATAGGTAGAAGTAAAACACCTATGCATTTGAGAAAAAATATAAAAACATGGGTTTTTAAAAAAACTAAATTTTTTGATTTTTTTTTGGGATATTTTATCTTTGTAAAGTAAGGTTCTTAGTACACATTTTGGCCAGTAACTGTTTGCCCATAAACCATGACAAGGTGACCTTAGATCTGATGGGTCCCTGTCCTACCATGCCCCTACCGGGGGCGGAACTTTGATACACACACATACATTCAGCTTTATATAAATATACAGACTTTAGAACTGTTGTCAAACTCAGTTCTATCAGCCAAGGTGATCATGTGACTTGCCCTGTGGCTTTGGTCTTTCTGTGATGTCATGTGCTCATTTACATAGGATCATGTCACAATGGCTTATGTGATGTCATGGAACAGTGGCTGTAAAAGACCAGGCTGTGTCAATATCAATCATTTGTCTTTGAACACTCATTGGGTGAAGACATATTTTCTTGCACTTGGTGAGTTTTGGTTCTGGATAAAATAAAATAACCTGTATAATAGAAAAGCTGTATAGTAGAAAACAGGCTCCATCACAGGTTTACGTCCTTGTACGGTTCGCACTTTTACTACTGTTTGTCCATCTTCTGGGAACATCAGTGTTTGCATGTGATTGGCATTACCAGGGTGCTGCTAATATTTTGATATCTATCTATCTATCTATCTATCTATCTATCTATCTATCTATCTATCTATCTATCTAACTATCTATATCTCTCCATCTTTTTATATCTATCTATCTACAATAAAAGGTTCACAGCAGCTCTCAATCACTACCAATCATGTGTGTATATACACATATGGATAGGTAGAAGTAAAACACCTATGCATTTCAGAAAAAATATAAAAACATGCGTTTTCTCCTTCGCCTCATTGGGGGACACAGGACCGTGGGTGTTATGCTGCTGTCCACTAGGAGGCGACACTAAGCAATCTGCAAAAGAGTAACAGTGGCTCCTCCTCCTCAGCATACACCCCTGGGGCAGGCACTGCCTCCTCAGTTTTTTGCTTAGTGTCGAAGGAGGCACACGTCCATTTTCCTCTTGGTGAATTTTCATCATAAAGAAGAAAAGTGGGTCCGGCGTGGCCCCCGGCATGCTCCTTCCTCGGCCACCCACTGTTGGGGCGCTGGGTTGAAGTTGAGAATCGTTACATATGCCGTACTCCTTTCTCGGCCTCCCACTGTTGGGTTGCTGGGTTAAAGTTGAGACAGCCCAGCATAACATCCACCTTCCTCATTCCCTGCGGTCTGAGGCGAAGTAGAGATGACTGCCTGCCAGATGACGTCCCCCTAATCACCCCTGGGTGTTTTAGGCAGTGGCAACACCAGGTATCAGCAGCACAGGCTGCATGGGCTGGAGACTGCATGACTGCCTGCAGCAGCGCAGGCTATGCAGGAGCCTACACAAGTGCTGGGCTGGATGAGAGGGCACTTACTGCAGCCAGGCCTCAGGCACAAGGCTGACAGGGGCACAGAGCTGGACACTTGCAAGCTGCATCCAAGTGCAGCTTCTCAGCTCAGCACAGATCCTCTGCTATTCTGGCGGTTCTCCGCCAATGCCAAGGGGGGACATCACATTTCCCCCGTTTTTCTGGGCCCCCCAGCGGTTTTTTTCGCGCCTCCCGCGCCGGCCCCTCACTATTTCCGGGGACCTCAACTAATTGAGGCCCCGGCTTGGGCCTAGCGCAGAGGTCGCCGCCCCTGTGCCGCCCCCGTCCCGCCCCGCTGGATGACGCTGACCGCGCGTCATAGCGGGGGCAGAGCCGAGAACGGGCTCGTTTTCCAGGCCGGATCCCGCCCGTTTAGCTCCGCCCCTTCCTCCTCCTCCACGGTCGCCATTACAGCACGTGGAGCGTCCAGCCATCCAGGGGGGACACAGGATCCGGGCGGCCTGTTGGACAGCGGCGCTGGGACTGGTAAGACCTCTGCAGGGATCTCCTCTGCAGAGGTTCTCTGTCCCTCTCTCTCTCTCTCTCTCTCCCTCTACTCCACATCCCCTCCTGCAGCAGGCACTGTTACAGGGGAAAGTCTCCACAGCGACCCTATTCAGCCCACCACTAAGGGTCCAGGCACCTAGCTGGATAGCTAGAGAGTGCCTGTTTACTCAGGGGTCTCCTGGTTATCTCTATTTCTGTGCTATAGCCCATACCACAATGTCTGGCAGTAAGAGTAAGAAAGGCTCCAAGGCAGCCAGCACTTACTATGGTACCTGCACTATTTGTCAGGCTGACCTCCCTGCAGGATGCACCTCGCCACACTGTGAGAGCTGCACGCAGGCTGCAGATACTGAGACCCCCACTGCCCGGACGGCTACCGGTGCCCCTGACCCTACCCCTGCATGGGCCGCAGTTATGTCTCAGAATATGACACAGTCCATTGACAGATTGTCTGCCACACTGCTGCAGTTTATGCAAGCCCGTTCGCCTCCTGAACCCGCCGTTCAGGCTTCTGCGCCTCAGCCAGAAGTCTTGGAACCGCGACATACTGCCGACTCTGCCCAGTCAGTCTCCGACTCTGGCCGTAAGAGACCTCCTCCATCTCCAGAGTCCCCTGCGGGATCTGCATCCCGCAGGCGTCAAGATGACGCGCAGGAGTCCGAAGGTCTCTGTTCTACGGACTCAGAGGGTAACTTAGATGAGTCCCTAGACTTAGATGCGACCGATACGGTGGCACTGGTGGAGGATTTGATTACTGACATCAACCAGGTCCTGGAGGTGTCAGACCCTCCGGCTGATGTGCCGGAGCACAAGGTGTCCTTTAAAAGAGCCAGGAGACCACACAAGCATTTCTCGGACCATCCAGAGTTCCAGGAAATTCTTAAAAAGCATAGGTTACATCCTGACAAACGGTTTGGTAACCGTAAGGCTCTGGAAACGCGTTATCCTTTTCTGCCTAAGGTTACCCAGGATTGGACAGATCCGCCACAGGTGGACCCGCCCGTATCCCGTCTAGCTACCAAGACCCTCCTGTCCTTACCGGACAGTTCATCCATAAAGGACGCCACTGACCGTCAGGTGGAGCAGATGGCGAAGTCCGTTTTTGAGGCCTCAGGCTCTTCTCTAGGCCCAGCCTTTGCTTCAGTCTGGGCCTCTAAGGCTATTATGACTAGAGCTCATTCGGTACACTCGGCTCTTCGGTCCTTGCAGGTCGACCCAGCCTTGTTAGACCAGGTTACTCAAATTGCGGTTACCGCCGAATATTCTATGCATGCTGCCTTCGATTCGGCTAACTGTGCCGCGGCTGCGGCTTCCAACGCCATAACTATTAGGCGAGCCCTCTGGTTAAGAGAGTGGAAGGCAGACGCAGCGTCAAAAAAGTCGCTCACATGTCTTCCGTACAATGGTGGCCGTTTATTTGGCGAAAAGCTGGATCAATTGATTTCAGACGCCACTGGGGGTAAGAGTACCTCTCTTCCACAACGTCAGATTAAGCGACCCTTCACTCGTCGCCAACAAACCCGTTTCCGATCCTTTCGGAACTCCTTTGGTTGGTCAGTCTCGAAGCCCCCAACGGCGGCCAATAGGTCCCCCCGTAGGGAACGCACCCAGACGACACGGAAGACTGGCGCAAACTGGCAGTCCCATTCTCGCCAGCCCAGATCTAAGGGCTCAAAGCCTAGCAGATTCTCTTCTTCCTGACTCTCCCCATTCGGGAGACACTATTCAGGTTGGCGGCCGACTTTCTCGCTTTCGTCAGGTCTGGCTCGCTTCTACCGACGACAAGTGGGTAAACACCTTGGTGTCTTCCGGATACACCATAGAATTTACGGCCCTTCCTCCAAATCGTTTTTTTCTGTCAATCCCACCTGCTCATCCGCCCAAAGCTCGCACATTCTTTCAAGCGGTACATTCCCTTCTGACGGCCGGTGTCATCATACCGGTACCGCCAGCCGAACGCTTCCAAGGGTTCTACTCAAACCTTTTTGTGGTACCCAAAAAAGGAGGAGCGGTTCGCCCCATTCTAGATCTAAAACAGTTAAACTCCTTCGTGAAGGTTCGGCATTTCCGCATGGAGTCACTGCGCTCCATCATAGCGTCCATGGAGAAGGACGAATTTCTCGCGTCCATCGACATACAGGACGCTTACCTTCATATCCCAATCGCAGCAATTCACCAGCAGTTTCTCCGCTTCGCCATCAACCAGGACCATTATCAGTTTGTGGCCCTCCCGTTCGGCCTAGCGACGGCTCCCAGGGTGTTCACCAAAGTCATGGCGGCTGTCATGACCATACTGCACACAAGAGGACTGGTAGTCCTCCCATACCTAGACGATTTGCTCATCAAAGCTCCCTCCTTCAGGGAGTGTCAGCAGAGTGTTTCCATCACGGTGGACACCCTGCGTCGTCTAGGCTGGTTGGTGAATCTGCGGAAGTCGTCTCCAGTCCCGTCACAATGTCTAACATTCCTCGGGATGCGCTTCCACACCCCCAGGGGTCTGGTCCTTCTCCCTCAGGAAAAGGCGAAGGCCCTTCGACAGGGAGTCCACACCCTCCTACGGCCGTTTCCTCAATCGATTCGGTTCGCCATGCGAGTCTTGGGCAGGATGGTTGCCTCTATGGAGACGGTGCCGTTCGCTCAACTTCACCTCAGGCCTCTCCAACGGGAGATTCTGACTTCGTGGAACAGGAATCCTTCTGCCCTGGACAGATTATTCCGGTTGTCTCCTGCAGCGAGGAGCTCCCTCCATTGGTGGCTCAAACCTCGTTCCCTCACAAGGGGAAGGTCCTTTCTACCGGTTTGCTGGAAGATCGTCACCACCGACGCAAGTCTCAGCGGATGGGGAGCGGTACATCGTCATCACACGGCACAGGGAACATGGTCCCCAGCGGAGTCGGCCGAGCCCATCAATCTCCTGGAAATCCGAGCCATATTTCTAGCTCTGAAGGCTTTTCATTCCATGCTGGCAGGAACACAAGTCCGGATTCAGTCAGACAATGCCACGGCCGTGGCATACATCAACCATCAAGGCGGAACCCGCAGTCTCCAGGCCATGCACGAAGTGCAACGCATTCTACACTGGGCAGAATCGACGAACTCAACGCTGTCAGCAGTTCATATCCCGGGAGTGGAAAACTGGGAAGCGGATTTCCTCAGTCGCCAGGGCATGGACTCGGGAGAGTGGTCTCTACATCCCGACGTGTTCCAGCAAATATGCCGTCGCTGGGGGACTCCGGACGTAGATCTGATGGCATCTCGGTTCAACACGAAGGTTCCCATGTTTATAGTCAGATCTCACGACCCGCGAGCTCTAGGGGCGGATGCCCTAGTTCAGAATTGGTCTCAGTTCCAGCTGCCTTACATCTTCCCTCCTCTGCCTCTCATTCCCAGAGTGGTGCGGAAAATCAAGCAAGAGGGCATTCCAGTCATTCTCATTGCCCCAGACTGGCCCAGACGGGCATGGTACGCCGATCTCGTGCAGCTCACGGCGGACGTTCCCTGGCGCCTCCCTTGTCGCCCCGACCTCCTGTCTCAGGGCCCGTTTTACCACCAGAATTCAGACGCCCTGAATTTGATGGCGTGGCCCTTGAGACCTGGGTACTAACCCAAGCAGGTTTCTCCTCTGCCGTTATTCAGACCATGATCAGAGCACGGAAGTCGGCATCGGCAAAAATTTATCATCGCACCTGGAAAGCCTTTTTCGCGTGGTGCTCTTCTCGGGATCAACCCCCTCTTCCCTATTCCTTGCCGTTAGTTCTAGGGTTCCTTCAGTCGGGGTTAGAATCTGGTCTCTCCCTAGGTTCCCTTAAGGGTCAGATTTCAGCTCTTTCAGTACTTTTTCAATGCCGCCTTGCTGTAAAGCCACAGGTTAAAACTTTTCTCCAAGGAGTCAATCACATTGTCCCTCCGTACAAACGCCCTTTAGACGCGTGGGACCTTAACCTGGTACTTACGGCTCTGCAGGAACCTCCCTTTGAACCTCTTCGGGACACCTCTCTCCTCCTTCTGACTCTGAAGGTGGTTTTTCTAGTGGCTATCACTTCCCTTCGCCGAGTGTCGGAACTCTCTGCGCTTTCTTGTAAGCCACCCTTCCTGGTTTTCCATCAGGACAAGGTTGTACTCCGTCCGGTGCCGTCATTCCTGCCTAAGGTTGTCTCCTCATTTCATTTGAATGAGGATATTTCATTGCCCTCCTTTTGTCCGGCTCCGATTCACAGGTTCGAACGAGCTTTGCATACTCTGGATCTCGTCAGGGCGCTTCGCATTTATGTGTCTAGAACTGCGCACTTCCGTAAGTCAGATACTCTGTTCATTCTGACGGAAGGCCCTCGTAAGGGTATGCCAGCTTCCAGGGCTACACTGGCTAGGTGGATTAGATCAGCTATCCAAGACGCCTACAAGATGAAAACTACTCCTCTTCCAGCGGGGATCAAGGCACATTCTACCCGAGCCGTGGGGGCCTCTTGGGCCGTTCGGCACCAAGCCTCGGCTCTCCAAGTGTGTAAGGCGGCCACCTGGTCGAGTTTACACACTTTTACCAAGCACTACCGTGTTCATACCCAGTCCTCGGCGGACGCTAGCCTGGGTAGGTGCATCCTTCAGGCGGCAGTTGCTCACCTGTAGGTATTTATCGGTTTACTGACTTGTTCAGTATCATTAGTTCCATTGTCTTTCCCACCCAGGGACTGCTTTGGGACGTCCACGGTCCTGTGTCCCCCAATGAGGCGAAGGAGAAAAGGAGAATTTTGTATACTTACCGTAAATTCCTTTTCTCTTAGCCTCTAATTGGGGGACACAGCACCCACCCTGTTGGCCATACGGCCTTGTTTCTAGTGGTTTTTGTTACTCTTATATTGTTACGTTATGGCCTTGCCAGGCTTTGTTGGTATTGGTTAACCTTGTTACTTCTCCTACTGCTTTAGCACAAAACTGAGGAGGCAGTGCCTGCCCCAGGGGTGTATGCTGAGGAGGAGGAGCCACTGTTACTCTTTTGCAGATTGCTTAGTGTTGCCTCCTAGTGGACAGCAGCATAACACCCACGGTCCTGTGTCCCCCAATTAGAGGCTAAGAGAAAAGGAATTTACGGTAAGTATACAAAATTCTCCTTTTTTGAAAAAACTAAATTTTTGGATTTTTTTTGGGATATTTTATCTTTGTAAAGTAAGGTTCTTAGTACACATATTGGCCAGTAACTGTTTGCCTATAAACCATGACAAGGTGAGCTTAGATCTGATGTGTCCCTGTCCTACCATGCCCCTACCGGGTGCGGAACTTTGATACACACACATACATTCAGCTTTATATAAATATACAGAATTTAGAACTGTTGTCAAACTCAGGCCTATCAGCCAAGCTGATCATGTGACTTGCCCTGTGGCTTTGGTCTTTCTGTGATGTCATGTGCTCATTTACATAGAATGATGTCACAATGGCTTATGTGATGTCATGGAACAGTGGCTGTAAAAGACCATGCTGTGTCAATATCAATCATTTGTCTTTGAACACTCATTGGGTGAAGACATATTTTCTTGCACTTGGTGAGTTTTGGTTCTGGATGAAATAAATAACCTGTATAATAGAAAAGCTGTATAGTAGAAAACAGGCTCCATCACAGATTTACTTCCTTGTACGGTTAGCACTTTTACTACTGTTTGTCCATCTTCTGGGAACATCAGTGTTTGCATGTGATTGGCATTACCAGGGTGCTGCTAATATTTTGATATCTATCTATCTATCTATCTATCTATCTATCTATCTATCTATCTAGGTCTGGAGAAAGACTTGCAGCACTCCGAGTTCTCAATGTGAAAAGAACTTTCTTTATTAGGACAGGCACAAAACATGCAACGTTTCAAGTCACAAAGACTTTTCCTCAGGCACAAGTGTCTCAACAGGAAATGCAGTTTATATATACAAACATTAGCATATTAAATTGACAACTGATTAGAGTCATTAGAAAACAGAGAAACATCAATATTATATTAGTGGTTGTGCATAAATAAGTGACAACAATTAAAAAAATACAAACAGATACAAAAAGACATTAGCAAATCAATCATGTATATATGGACTGCATACAGTGTGAAAAACCTAATTTGAAAGGGCCATGCATAAGTGTACCATATTGCCATCATTATAGAGGCTTCATATGAGTTTCTATCTGAAATGGGGCCAGTGGTGCTGGAATTAAAAGAAAATGGTGCATCTCAAAAAATATTAATAAGTGTTATGTCTCAAAGGGCCATCAATCATTTAGATTTGAATATTGTGCAAAATTGTGCAAAATGCAATATTAAGTTAAATAGACTTTATAAGTGTAAAAAGCTTTGAGCACCATCTAGTGGCTGTGCTATATCATGTGCCATAAAATGAGACCATTCAGATGTATGGAATAGATCAAGTAAATACATCAGTTCAGTGGTATGTGGTTCTTTGGCTGAAACTAGAGGGATTTATATAAATCCTCAATACAAAACAGGGATTAAAATTGAACCAGTTTACCACTAAGATAAATAATATGGTCATAAAAACTAAAAATGTGTATATATATCATAATCGGCAATACAGGTTACAGTGAAAATTAGTTCACACCAGTGCAAAAAATCATGTTATTAAACAAAAAAATGGCGACCTATAAAACCACAGGAGTGCAACCACAAGGTATATTATAAACCAACATCTTTATACGTGCACCACCAGAAAATCATTGATGAAGTAAAAAACAATTAGATAAAAAAATTTAGATAAAAACAATAAGGTATCACGCATGGAACTTTCAATTTCAGGGTGAGTCATAATAGGGTAGGTTTTTCGTCCATATGAAGTAGCCTGGAAAAAAACAAGGATCTGTTTCAGTACTCAAGTGTATTCAATTTTAAAAAAGCATAATTGCTTATACAGTAATATGATAAAAAACAGTGCAAGATAAAATATCATAAAAACAAAAACAAAAAATGGAGAAAAAGGTTTAACATCATGGTACAAGGATCTTGAATCTTTCTTCGGCCAGTTTTACTCATGGGGTTAATTTATGATTATGTTTAATTTATAATCTACATTAAGACCCCCTGGTTTTAAAGTACCTAACCGGTGTATCCAACGTAACTCCTTCTCCATCAGCAGTTTGTTGCGGTTGCCATTTCTTCTCAAAGGGGGGACACTGTCTATGATTCTACATTTCAAATCACTCTCCTGATGGTCAGCTTCAGTAAAGTGCTTGGAAACGGGGAGATTAGGGATTTGTTTTCTTATACTATATCTGTGTTGACCCATCCTCACTTTAAACTCTAACGTCGTCTCACCCACGTAATATAACCCACAGGGGCAATCCAGAAGGTAGACCACATGGTCAGAGGAGCATGTATGGAATCCATTTATGTTGTAGGTATTCCCTCTTTGTTCAAAAGTATTACCCTTGCGCATATAAGGGCAGTTTACGCAGCCATAGCATGGGAAACTACCTGTTCTCCGTTGGCCTGTGATTGTAGATTGTAAATCTTTTTTGAAGCTGCCAATATCAGCCTGTATTAAGGTGTCTCTCAAACTACGCCCTTTTCTGTAAGCCAGAATTGGGGGTTTTTTAAATTCATCAATTTCAGGAAGACCCCTAGACAAGATGTTCCAATTACCTATGATTGCTTTTTTAATTTCATCTGATTCATTACAGAACATTGTCACCATAGGGATTCGTTTGTCCTTATTGGCAACCGCAGGTTTACCTTGGAGGGCGCGTTTTTTTTGTTGCTGTAGAACACCCTTAGGGTATCCACGTTTCAGAAACTTTTGTGTGAGCAGATCAGTGGTCTCTTTTAGCTCAATGGGATCGGATACGATCCTACAGACTCTTTGCATTTGCCCTTTAGGAATAGCCTTTTTCATGTTTTTTGGGTGATGGCTATCATAGCGCAGTAATTTATTTCTATCCGTGGGCTTAGTAAATAAGGAGGTTTTTATCTTGTTCTCTTTCAGAGTGACCTTCACATCAAGGAATTGGATCTCGTCCATAGAGTGGACCATCGTGAATTTTATTGTGGGGTCAATTGTATTTAGATAGTCAGAAAAACAACAGTGGCTGTAAAAGACCAGGCTGTGTCAAAATCAATCATTTGTCTTTGAACACTCAGTGGGTGAAGACATATTTTCTTGCACTTGGTGAGTTTTGGTTCTGGATAAAATAAAATAACCTGTATAATAGAAAAGCTGTATAGTAGAAAACAGGCTCCATCACAGGTTTACGTCCTTGTACGGTTAGCACTTTTACTACTGTTTGTCCATCTTCTGGGAACATCAGTGTTTGCATGTGATTGGCATTACCAGGGTGCTGCTAATATTTTGATATCTATCTATCTATCTATCTATCTATCTATCTATCTAATCTATCTATCTATCTATCCATCTATCTATCTATCTATCCAACTACCTATATCTCTCCACCTTTTTATATCTATCTACAATAAAAGGTTCACATCAGCTCTCAATCACTACCAATCATGTGTGTATATACACATATGGATAGGTAGAAGTAAAACACCTATGCATTTGAGAAAAAATATAAAAACATGCGTTTTTTGAAAAAACTAAATTTTTGGATTTTTTGGGGGGATATTTTATCTTTGTAAAGTAAGGTTCTTCGTACACATTTTGGCCAGTAACTGTTTGCCTATAAACCATGACAAGGTGAGCTTAGATCTGATGGGTCCCTGTCCTACCATGCCCCTACCGGGGGCGGAGCTTTGATACACACACATACATTCAGCTTTATATAAATATACAGACTTTAGAACTGTTGTCAAACTCAGGCCTATCAGTCAAGCTGATCATGTGACTTGCTCTGTGGCTTTGGTCTTCCTGTTATGCCATGTGCTCATTTGCATATGATGTCACAATGGCTTATGTGATGTCATGAAACAGTGGCTGTAAAAGACCATGCTGTGTCAATATCAATCATTTGTCTTTGAACACTCATAGGGTGAAGACATATTTTCTTGCACTTGGTGAGTTTTGGTTCTGGATAAAATAAAATAACCTGTATAATAGAAAAGCTGTATAGTAGAAAACAGGCTCCATCACAGATTTACGTCCTTGTACGGTTAGCACTTTTACTACTGTTTGTCCATCTTCTGGGAACATCAGTGTTTGCATGTGATTGGCATTACCAGGGTGCTGCTAATATTTTGATATCTATCTACCTATCTATCTATCTATCTATCTATCTATCTATCCAACTACCTATATCTCTCCATCTTTTTATATCTATCTATCTATCTACAATAAAAGGTTCACAGCAGCTCTCAATCACTACCAATCATGTGTGTATATACACATATGGATAGGTAGAAGTAAAACACCTATGCATTTCAGAAAAAATATAAAAACATGCGTTTTTTGAAAAAACTAAATTTTTGGATTTTTTTGGGGATATTTTATCTTTGTAAAGTAAGGTTCTTAGTACACATATTGGCCAGTAACTGTTTGCCTATAAACCATGACAAGGTGAGCTTAGATCTGATGGGTCCCTGTCCTACCATGCCCCTACCGGGGGCGGAACTTTGATACACACACATACATTCAGGGGCGTAACTAGAACTGGCAGGGCCCCATAGCAAACTTTTGAACGGGGCCCCCTCCAAGACACGCCCCCCAATGACATGCCCACTCCAAGACACGCCCCTTCAAGACACATCCCCTTACAGGCCCCAGCAGTATATACAGCAGCCCCAGTGGTATACCGCAGCCTCTCCACTGGTATATACAGGCCCCAGCAGTATTACAGCAGCCCCAGTGGTATACAGCAGCCTCCTCAGTGGTATATACAGGACCCAGCAGTATTACAGCAGCCTCTGCAGTGGTGGTATATACAGGCCCCAGTGGTGGTATACAGGGCCCCTGGTGGTGGTATACAGGGCCCCTGGTGGTCGTATACAGGGCCCCTGGTGGTGGTATATACAGGCCCCTGGTGGTGGTATATACAGGCCCCTGGTGGTGGTATATACAGGCCCCTGGTGGTAGTATACAGAGCCCCTGATGGGTATATACAGGCCCCTGGTGGTAGTATACAGAGCCCCTGGTGGGTATATACAGGCCCCTGGTGGTGGTATATACAGGCCCCTGGTGGTGGTATATACAGGCCCCTGGTGGTGGTATATACAGGCCCCTGGTGGTGGTATATACAGGCCCCTGGTGGTAGTATACAGAGCCCCTGGTGGGTATATACAGGCCCCTGGTGGTAGTATACAGAGCCCCTGGTGGTAGTATACAGAGCCCCTGGTGGGTATATACAGGCCCCTGGTGGTAGTATACAGAGCCCCTGGTGGGTATATACAGGCCCCTGGTGGTAGTATACAGAGCCCCTGGTGGTGGTATACAGAGCCCCTGGTGGGTATATACAGGCCCCTGGTGGTAGTATACAGAGCCCCTGGTGGGTATATACAGGCCCCTGGTGGTTGTATACAGAGCCCCTGGTGGTGGCATACAGGCCCCTGGTGGGTATATACAGGCCCCTGGTGGTAGTATACAGAGCCCCTGGTGGGTATATACAGGCCCCTGGTGTAGTATACAGAGCCCCTGGTGGGTATATACAGGCCCCTGGTGGTAGTATACAGAGCCCCTGGTGGGTATATACAGGCCCCTGGTGGTAGTATACAGAGCCCCTGGTGGTGGTATACAGGCCCCTGGTGGGTATATACAGGCCCCTGGTGGTAGTATACAGAGCCCCTGGTGGTAGTATACAGAGCCCCTGGTGGTGGTATACAGGCCCCTGGTGGGTATATACAGGCCCCTGGTGGGTATATACAGGCCCCTGGTGGGTATATACAGGCCCCTGGTGGTGGTATACAGGCCCCTGGTGGGTATATACAGGCCCCTGGTGGTAGTATACAGAGCCCCTGGTGGGTATATACAGGCCCCTGGTGGTAGTATACAGAGCCCCTGGTGGTAGTATACAGAGCCCCTGGTGGTGGTATACAGGCCCCTGGTGGGTATATACAGGCCCCTGGTGGGTATATACAGGCCCCTGGTGGGTATATACAGGCCCCTGGTGGTGGTATACAGGCCCCTGGTGGGTATATACAGGCCCCTGGTGGTGGTATACAGGCCCCTGGTGGGTATATACAGGCCCCCCGCTCTCCATTACCTGCAGCAGGCAGTCGCGCTGATCGCAGCCACAGCCTGTCATGTAGTGTGACGCTGTAGCCGGCGATACAGGAAATAGAGCGGCGCCGGCTACAGCCCTCATGACAGGCAGATCAGCGCGACTGCCCGCCGGTAATGTAGAGCGGCCGGGGGGACGCAGCAGTAATGGAGGCAGCGGTCAGGGGGCCCCGAGGATAGCGTGTGGGGGCAGCGGTCAGGGGCCCCCTTGTATGACATGTGGGGGCGCTCAGGGGATCAATGGGCCCTCCCTTTCCGTCCGGGCCCCCCCCTACAGCACCCAGGGGGTATGGGGGCGGGACTTAGTGGGCGTGGCCCCAAAGTGTCGGGGCCCGCCGGGCCAGTCCGCCCCTGTATGTATCGCAGGCGCAGCTGCCGGTATAGCAGCGGCTGCGTAGCGGCGCTGGGTCCGGGCCCCCCACAAGCGCCGGGCCCCAAAGCGACCGCTACGGCTGCTATGCCGGTAGTTACGCCACTGCACATACTCACACACACATAACACACAACACATACACCCATACACACACTCACACATACACACACAACACACACTCACACATACACACACCCTCACTCATACACACACTCACACATATTCACAACACTCACAACACCACACTCACACATACACCACTCATACACACATATACATACACACATACACATACATACACACACACTCAATACACCATACACTACACACTCACATATACAACACATCACATCAATCAACATCACACACATAAATCACATACACACACCACACACCAACATACACACATCACATATACACACACTTACACACACAAATACACACATACACACACACATACACTCACACATACACTCACACATACACACACACTCACACATACACACTCACACACACACTACACACACACACTTACACTACACATACACACACTATAACACACACATACACACATACACCACAACATCACACATACACACACACACTACACCACATCACATACAACACATACACACACACTACACATACACACACACACACACATACACACATACACACACACAATACACACACATACACATACACACACACATACACACACTACACATACAACACATACACACTACCACATACACAACATCACACATCACACCATAACACATCAACACATCACACAATACACACATCACACAACACTCACACATACACACATACACACTACACATTACACAACACACACACACATACACTACACACACACATACACACTACCATACACACTATACACATACACACATCACACACATCACACACTACACACACTACACACATACACACACTACTCACATCAAACATACACACTACAACACATACACACACTACACCACAATAACCCACACTACACAAACACAACTACACACAACAATACACACACTCACACACATACACACACACTACACACACTCCACAATACACATCCACACACATACACACTACAACACAACTACACACACTCAACTACACACACTCAACAACACACATACCATAACACCATAAACACTCACACACTCACACACTCACACAATCCATAACTACACACACACACAAACCACCCACCATACACATACAACACATCACTACACACACTAACACACAACCACAACAACACAACACACAAACACACATAACACATCACACATACACACACATACACACATACATACATCACTACACACACTACACTAACACACAAACACACATACACCACACACTACACAACAACACATAACACTCCATACATACACAAACCACACACACATCAACACCCACCATCCACCACATACAACACCACCATACACACCACATCACACTAACACACATACAATACACATACACACCACACACACATACACACAATACTCAACTAACATACAACACACACACTCACACATCAACACACACCACAACACATCACACACACACATAACACACTCAACAAACACATACACACACATAACACAACACACACATACACATCTCACTCACACAACACACCCCACACATAACACACACATACACACACACTCACACACACTACAACACACTCACACATACACACATACCAACTCCACAACAACACATACATACAACCACATAACAACTCACACATACCACACCACACACACACACACATCACACAATACACACTCACACAAAACACATACACTCACACATCACACAACATCACACAACAACCACTCATCACATACACACACAACACACTACACATAAACCACACTCACACATACACTACATCATCACACATAACACACACACACATACCAACATCACACATACACAACTACAACAAACACACTCACACATCACAACTACACACACACATACACACACCATAACACACACATCACACATATCAACACACCAAACCTACACCATCACACATCACAACTCACACACCACAACACATATACACAAACACACCACACAACATACACTCACATCTACACACTACACATACACACAACATAACACACCACACACATACACACTCACAACATCACACACACACTCAAACACATACACACATAACACATACACACACACACATAACACACATACCCACACTCACACATACACACACACATACATACACATCACACACACATACCCCACACACATACACACACACTCACACATACACACACTAACACACAACACACACTCACACATACACACACTCACACAACACATACATACACCACACACACCACATATACACACACATAACTCACACATACACACCTCACACATACACACACTCACACATACACACACTACACACACACATATACCAAACACACAATACACCACCTCAAACACATCACACATACACCTACACATACACACACACACATAACACACACACACACATATACACATACACACACCACACATACACCACACTCCACACAACACAACTTACACACATACACACACACATACACACACTCACACACACACATCACACACAACACATACACCACACACATACACACACTCACAACAACACATCACACAACATACACACACTAACACATACACACACATACTCACATACACACAATACACAACACACACACAATATACACACACACACAACACACTCACACAACCACACATTACCCACAATACACATACACACAATCACACATACACATATACACACACACACACACAACATATACTCACACACAACACACTCATACATACACAATACACATACACACACTCACACATACACACACACACATACAACACACACACCTACACACATACACACACTCACATAATAACACACACTCACACATACACACTCACACACACACACTCCACACATACCACACACACATACACACACATACACTCACACATACACATACACACACTCACACACATACACACACACCACACATACACACATTCACACTACACACACACTCACACATACACACACTCACACAACACATACACACACACTAACACACACACATACACACATAACACACACCACACAACACACATACACCACACATACACAAACATACACACACTCACACATACCCCACACACACCACATACACACTACACACATACACACACACTCACATAACACATACACACCAATACACTCACATCACAACTACACATACACACCACATAACACTAACACTTAACACCATACACCACACACACCACATCACACACACAACACACACCACTACACATACAACACACATACACATCACACTACACACACACACCACACACACACTACACATCAAATACAACACTCCACATACACACTCACACATACCACACACTCACAAACCACCAACACTCACACATACACAACACACATACACCACACTCACCCCCACTACACACACACAATACACACTACCCACAACACCACATACACACCACACCACACTCACATACACACAATACATACACACACAACACACACACTAACAACACACACACAAACACCACACAACAACCACACACATCACCAACACAATCACACACACATCACACACACACACATAACACACACATAACCAAACACAACACACACACATACACACCACATACCACCAACATACAATACACACACACACACAATACACCACTCACATATACACACACACTCACACATACACACACTCACACATTACACACACACACACATATCACACAACACACATAACACACACACAACACACACACTCACACAACACACACTACACACACATACACACTCACACATACACACATACATCACACATCACACTACACATACACACACACAACACACACTCACACATACACACAACACTATACACATACACACACACATACAACACTCACACATCACATCACACATACACATACACATACCACTCACAACAACACACACATACACACATATACACATACACACACAAAACACCACCTACACACTCACATAACACACACCACATATACACAACACAATCACAATACACACACTCACAACACATAACAACCACATCACATACATACCACACACATACAACACACTCATCATACACATACACACACACACTACACATACACACACACACATACACACACACACATACACACACACATAACATACACACCACATCACATACATAACACATACTCACACATACACACACACTCACACAAACACCACACAATACACACATCATACACTACACACACTCACACATACACAACACACACATACACACACACTACACATACACACTCACACACACAACACACACTACACACACATACACATAACACACACTCACACACACACACTACACCACAACATCAAACATAACACTCACCATACACACACACTCACACACAACACACACTCACACACACATCCACAATATACACACAAAACATACACTCACATACACACACCTACACACTAACACACCACACATACACAACACTAATACACACACACTACAATACACAACACAATACCACAACAACAACAAACACATACACTTCACACTACACAACTTACACATACACACATACACACACACTCACACATACACACACTCACACACACATAACAACACTACACACGACCACACATACACACACATACTACACACCACTACAACACAATACACACACTCACACACATACACCACTCACACCACATACACATACACACATAACACCACTACACACAATACACACCACTCACAACACATCACCAGCATCAACACAACACACACTCACAATACACATACACACACACACTCACTCACACATACAAACACATACACACACACATACACTCACACAACACACTCACCACTACACACACACATAACACCATATACACATAACACACTAATCACATACACCACACAACACACACCAACACCAACACAAATAACACACACACTAAATACACACATCCCACAATCACACACACACTCACACATACCACACTTACCACATACACATACACACTCAACATACACACTACACTCACACACTACACATACACACACACACACAACAATCACACACACACATATACACCACACACACACTCACACTACACCCCAACACACACAACATACTCACACACACATACACACACACACTAAAACACTCAACCCCCACCACATAAACATACTCACACATACACCACACACAACCACACACACATATACACACTCACAACAAATACACACACATAACACACTCACACACACACATACACAACACTACAACCACACTCAACAACACACTCACAATACACACACTACTCCACATACACACTCACACAACACATACACACACATAACACAAATACACACCAAACACACATAACACACCACACACACACATACACCCACCACCAAACTCCCCCACACATACACACACTCACACATCCACACACACATACACACACTCACAACACATCAACATACACACACACTCACATAACAACATCACACATACACACACACTCCACACACACACACTACCCTCACAACACACTTCACACATACACACACTCCACATACACAACCACAAACACTCACACCACACACATACACACACTCACATTCACATACACCACCACATAAACACCTCACACATACACAACACATAACAACACAATACAAACACTCACACACACCAAATACACAACACACTCACACATACACACACTCCACTAACACACATATCACACCCATCAAAACATACCCACACTCATAAACACACATACACACACTCACACATACACACACTACACTTAACCACACTACACACACACTACACACATACACACATCACATGTACACATACACACACTACACACATCACACAATCACACATACACTCACACATACACACACTCACACATACACATTACACAACCCATCATACACATACACACAACTCACACATACACACACACTACATCACATACAACACTCACACATACACAACACAACATACACCACACAATACACACTACACCCACATACACACTCACTACACAACACACACTACACACTCAATATACACACACACTCACAATTAACATATACACACACACATACACACTCACATACACAATCACACACACTATACAACACATACACACACATCACATACACAACACTTACATACAATACACACACACACAATAACACACACACATAACACATAACACAACAAATATATCAACATACACACTCACACTACACAATCACACATACACACACTCACACATACACACACTACACAACACCACAATACACATCACACTCACACATACACATAACCACACATACACCACACATACACCCAACACTTACACCATACACATCACTATACATACACACTCACACATAAACACACACACTCACACAACACACAACACATCACACAATCACACTACATACACAGATACACATACACACACACTCAACTAATACACACACTCACACATAACACACACATTCACACATACCACACCAACTACACATACACATACACATCAACTCACATACACACACTATATACACACACACATCATACACAACACTCAAACCACACTCACAAACAACACTCACACATACACACACACACAACACATCACATCACACTACACACATACACACACACACATACACACAATACACTCACACTCACACAACACAACTACACATACACACACACATACAACTCACACACACATACACACACATACACATAACACACACACAATACACACATCACTACAACACACTCACAAAATACACACACTAACACATACACATACAACTCACATACACCCCCATATACACATACACACAAAACACATATACACACACACACATACACACACTCACACATACACACACACATACACACACATCACACATACACACATCACACATATACACACACACCACTCACACATACAAACACACACACATACACATCATACATCACACAACACACAAACCACACATCACAATCATACACACACACACAACTAACACATCACACATACACACATACACACACTCAACATAACATACACACACTCACACATAACACATACTCACACACACACACTCACACATACTACACACATACACACCAACATACACTCACTACAACACTCACACACTCACACATACACACACTACACATACACACATCACACATACACACACACTCACACATACAACACTCACACTACACATCTCACATACACACACACACACACATACACACACACAACTCACACACACACATACACACACACACTCACATAACCACACACACACATACACACACTCACACATACACACTCACACATACACACACACATCACACACACACTCTACACATACACAACTTACACTACCACACACATTACATACACACTTAGAACACAACTCACAACCATACATACCTACAATAACATCACACATATCACTACACATACACACTACACACACATCACACACAGCATACACACCACATACACTCTCACACATACACACATCACCAACAATACACACACACATAACACACTCTTACACACACAGTACACTCTCACAATACACAGCACATAATACACACACACCTACTACAACAACAATTCACACACACACATACACCATATAGCACACCATACACAACTCATACATACCATACACATACACACATCACATACCACACCACTACACTGACACAATACACACTCACACTACATACACACACACGAAATCCACACATCCACACAACACACTCCACATACACACTCCACACAAACACACTCACACATATCACACACATATACACACACTACACACTACACATACACACACTCACATACACACTCACACATAACAACCCATACACATACACACATCACATCACATATACACACACACTCACATATACACACCACTCAACATACACACACTCACACATACACACACACACACATATACACACATACACACATTACACACACTCACACACACACATAACTCACATACACTACACATCACACAATACACACACTCACACATACCCACACTCCACATACACAGACTTACCATACACACACACATACACCACTCAACATCAACACACATATACACATACACACACACTACACACACTCATACATACACCCAACTTACAAGTACACTCAATACACATGTACAAGACTAAATACCCAAACACTACACACACCTATAGTGCACAGTAGTCGACACTCACCCATGAAGCACTTCGACCACATACACCCCTCAACTCCGGACATACAACTGCCATTTAAAAGTTCTCTCCAACTTTTAACACTTCGACAAGATGTTAGTAAGCAACACGAGAACCAGTGATACACATGCTTGTTCAACACAAAAGTCCTTTAGCTTGAAAAACACAGCCATAAGTGTACACCAACGCGTAGCTGGTAAAACGCCAAGATGGTATAGCCACATACAGGCTATAGCAACGGGATTTATAGGCAACAAGCAGGTGAGATGACATATACGAACAAGTCGAGCCATCCTGGTATCACCCAGGGACACAATAGCTTCTCCCTCTATCCACTGGAAGTGGCATTCTCCAGCAGATCCCACTGTACCAAGTCCCTCTAAGCCTTTATTTTGGTAGTACTCACTATGTGGCTCATCTTCTGTGTGGAAGGCCCATACTCCTCCTGGTACACAACTTACACAGGGGAGCTAGTCCTGTTGCATGCCAGAGCATTACCATCTGCCTAAAGGGGTAGGTCTCAAGCCTTCCTGTATTTGGGTTAGTCATGCCATGGGGAGTGTGGCCCGCAGGGAGCAGGGTTTGCGTTCCCTACATGTTTGTAACGATGCGACTGGCTGAGATCCAACTGTACTGTGTCATCAACTACTTTGCCGAACAAGCTCCACCACACACTGCCTGTGTCTAAGTTACACTGGATGGGTGTACTCCTTCAGGTACCGTGGGTGCACAGTATCACAAACAGTGTACCATTTTCCACAATTAAATTTCATAATTTAGCAAAAGTTACAATGATGGAATCTCCATCTGGCACTTGGAATCAGAGCAAGAGAAAGTTCACTGTGAGCGATGAGTTGAGAAGCTGCAGCAGGCTGCAAAGATCTTCAGGAACTTCATTTGCAGTCATGACAGTCACATAACTAGAAGGTCCTTCAGCTGCACAGCTCTCAGCCTCCTTTCAACTCTGTTAGCTACCTCTTCTATCTACCATCATAGATCCATACCCGTAACTCAGGAGTACGAGGCTCCAGCTCTTCTGTGAATGGGGTATCCCTCTTTTGCTTTTCCGTTTCACCAGAGAGCGAGTGACCTCCTGTCACCCTGTCTTCCAGGGCCCTGGTACTTGCTGTGTGCCAGGTGCCTAGATTGAACGGCCTAGCATAACAATGTCTAGAAAACTTTGCTGCAGGATGTAATGATGGTAGCTAGCAGATATTGTTAGGTATAAAACATTATGTGGGCATTTATTTCCCAACATGTAAGGGCCCTTTCACATCAGCGTTTTTTGAAATTTGCGGCAGATGCGGTGAAAAAACCGCATCTGCCGCAATTGCCGCATAACCGATGCACTTGCGACGCGGTTGCGGTAATCCCCATAGAAAGTATAGGGGGACTTGCGGCAGGTGCGGCAAGTGCGGTTTTGCACTTGCGGCAGGTGCGGCAGCGAAAAAAAACGCGGTCAGCCGCGGTTTTTTGCGCTGCCGCACCTGCCGCAAGTGCAAAACCGCACTTGCCGCACCTGCCGCAAGTCCCCCTATACTTTCTATGGGGATTACCGCAACCGCGCCGCAAGTGCATCGGTTATGCGGCAATTGCGGCAGATGCGTTTTTTTCACCGCATCTGCCGCAAATTTCAAAAAACGCTGATGTGAAAGGGCCCTAAGAAGCGTTTTATAGTCTTAAAGAAAACTGTCAGGTCAAATATCCATATGTAACTGATATCATTTTCTAATTCCTTACTCTAAACTCTCTCTATTCATGTATTTCTTTTATTTATATTTCCCTCCTATCTTCTGTAAACTTCAAAGAAAGAGAATCATTCCATCTGTCACTCACAGTGAATGATCCACTTAGTTCTCTGCTGTCTACTCCCCATGCATGAATATGTATGTCATACATTCACACCACATCACTGCACAGGATATATACTCTAGTGCAAATAATTTTCCCGAGGAGCCACATGAAAGACCGTGACTGGTGTGGAGGTCCAGACCAATTAATTCTGCTCAATATTAACATATTAATTATAATTATTATTTTATATTTATTGTATAACATAATATTGCGCAGACGTGCTGACCTCCCCATATAAGCAGCAGACCACACACAGACCCCTACATACTGTATGAGCCCTCAAACAGTCTCTATGTAAGTACACTGCACATGTGACATAAGTAGTTTATTAATTTTTTCTGTGCATGTTTCCCAGCAATATTCCTGCTTTGTGTTGGAGTGGGTGATGTCTGCCTTAATGGGGTTGTCCACTACAAGGACAATCCCTTCTGAATCCACTTGTTTCCTACAGTTAAAATAATAGACTCTGTTCTGAAGGAAGCTGGCGCCGATTGGACACGAGGCTTGTGTGATGTTACATGAGCCCGAGCTACGATTACCAACAGTGCTGGAATGGTGGCAGCATGGAAGGAGAGTGCATTGTCTATTATTTTAACTGTTGGAAACAAGTCGATTCAGAAGGGATTGTGTTAAGCCCTCGTAATGGGTGCTTTCCGTTCACTGCTATGCACCCCTACGCAGCATCCATGATGACGACCACAGATCACAGGTCTCGGAGATAACAGCTCCGTTTACTTTCGCAGGAATGGGGAAATATAACATGGAGTAAATTCTTCACAGTTCACGTGGGTAGTCCATGACAGGTATAGTTCAGAGTAAGATTCTGACATGGAATTGATGTTCTGGAGCTTTAAGAATGTGATTCTGTAGATGTATTGTTTACAAGTTGTTATAGAGAGGTTCAGAGTCTTTTTGTAGGTTTATGCATAAGGTTACATATAGCAAGAGTATTCTACAGACCTGGGAGTCCTGGGGTAATTTCACAGCTTGTCACGGGCACATAGAGAAATACGTCTCATGAAGCACATATATTTCCAGACAGCAAGGAACCAGGGTAGAAAGCTTTTCCATGGCTGTCTGTGGAGGCCAGAGTAGAATCATAGGCTTTGGGGCCTGCCAGGAGATCTTGTGCTAAGGGAGTCTCCGCCTGTTCTCTGCTCCCTGTGGCATCTTGTACCAAGACTGGGGATTTCCCAGCCTTGCCCTGTCTAGACAAGGCTGGAGTAGCTCCTCCTATTGAACATACAATTCACATGTCAAATCTGTACAATGCAAAGGGGAATATAAATCGTACACATTAACAGTAGATGGGGCTGCAACACAAGTGAAAAATACCTGGATTTAGATGAAAGTACATATCTGATGCTCACTAACAATGGTAAAGTGGTAGCTAAGGAGTTAGCTGCAGTGTAAAGGGTTACTCACAGTCCAGGGTGCTTAAAGGGAAAGACATCATCTGGACCGGGTGTCCTAGTGGTGAATAACCCACTTTAAATCAGCAGCAATTGTCCAGCAAAAACTCCAAGGGTGCAAATGTTCCCACTTTGCAGATAATTCCCATGTGGAAGAATCTTAAAAGATGTATTCTGACAAAGTAAAACAAAAGTAGCCTAGTGATGACCAATCATTGCAGCTGCAGAATCGGCGCTCTGGTCATCTTGCTCGTCCTCGGCTCCTGCCCTCTCACTTGTCCTCGGCCCCTACCCTCTGGATTGCACTTGGCCCCTGCCCCCTGGCTCATCCTCAGCCTATGACCTCTCGCCCCTGCCCTCTGGCTCGTCATTGGACCCTGCCTTCTGGCTCATCCTCGGCCCATGACCTCTTGCCCTCGGCCCCTGCCCTCTGGCTCATCATCGACCCCTGCCCTCTGGCTTGCTCCCTACCCTCTCGCTTATCCTTGCCATCTCTCTCGTACTCGGCCCCTGCGCTCCTGCTTGTCCTCGGCCCCTGCCCTCTCACTTGTCCTTGGCCCCTGCGCTTTCATTTGCCCCCTGCCCTCTGGCTTGTCATCGACCCCTGCCCTCTGGCTTGTCATCGACCCCTGCCCTCTGGCTCATCCTTGGTCCCTGTCCTCTCACTCTTCCTCGGCCCGTGCTCTTCTCACTCGTCCTCTGCCCCCTGGCTCAGCCCCTGCCTGCTTGCTTGTCATTGGCCTTTGAATTCTCACTCACCCTCTGTCCTTTCACTCGTCCTCTGCCCCTGCCCTCTCTCATTCTTGTCCCATGCCCTCTCGTTCGTCCTCGGTCCCTTCCCTATTGCTCATCCTCAGTTCCTGCCCTCTCGCTCACCCTCGGCCCCTGTCATCTGGCTTGTCCTCTGCTCTCTGGCTCATCCTAGACCCCTTCTCTCTGGCTCGTCCTCTTCCCTCTGACTCATCTTCGGACCTCTCGCTTATCCTTGGCCCCTGCCCTCTCACTAGTCCTCGGCCCCTGCCCTCTCACTGGTCCTCAGCCCCTGCCCTCTCACTTGTCCTCGGCCCCTGCCCTCTCACTCATCCTCAGCCCATGCCTTCTCGCTTGTCCTCGGCCCCTGCCCTCTTGCTCGTCCTCGGCCCCTGCCCTCTTGCTCGTCCTTGGCCCCTGCCCTCTGGCTTGTCCTCCTCCCTGACTCGTCTTTGACCCTTTTGCTCATCCTCGGCCCACTTGCTCGCCCTTGGCCCCTACCCTCTGGCTCGTCCTCGGCTCCTCCCCTGGCTCGTCCTCAGCCTTTGTCCTCTCGCTTGTCCTCGGCCCCTGCCCTCTGGCTCATCATCAGCCCCTGCCCACTCGCTCGTCCTTGGCTCTCGCACTCATCCCCTACCTTCTGGCTTATTATCGGCCCCTGCCCACTCTCTCGTCCTTGGCCCCTGTCCTCTCGCTTGTCCTCAGCCCCTGCCATCTCGCTCATCCTTGGCCCCTGCCCTCTGGCTCGTCCTCGGCCCCTGCCCTCTCATTCGACCTTTGCCTCTGCTCGTCCTCGGCCCCCTCGCTCATCTCCTGCCCTCTGGCTCATCCTCGGCCCCTACCCTCTGGCTGTCCTCGGCCCTACCCTCTGGCTTGTCCTCGGCCCCTGCCCTCTGGCTTGTCCTCGGCCCTCTCACTCATCTCCTGCCCTCTGGCTCATCCTCGGCCCCTGCCCTCTTTCTAGTCATTGGCCCCTGCTCTCTCGTTCGTCCTCTATCCTCTGGCTCATCCTCTTCCCTCTGACTCGTCTTCGGCCCTCTCGCTCATCTCCTGCCCTCTCGCTCATCCTTGGCCCTGCCCCCTGGCTTGTCCTCAGCCCCTGCCCTGTGGCTCATCCTCGCCCTCTGGCTCATTCTCGGCCCCTGCCCTCTTTCTAGTCATTGGCCCCTGCTCTCTCGTTCGTCCTCTACCCTCTGACTCGTCTTTCGCCCTCTCGCTCATCCTCAGCCCTGCCCTCTGGCTTGTCCTCGGCCCCTGCCCTCTTTCTAGTCATTGACCCCTGCCCTCTCTTTCGTCCTTTGCCCTCTGGCCCGTCCTCTTCACTCTGACTTGTCTTCGGCCCTCTCGCTCATCCTTGGCCCTGCCCTCTGGCTCATCCTCAGCCCCTGCCCTGTGGCTCATCCTCGACCCCTGCCCTCTTTATAGTCATTGGCCCCTGCTCTCTCGTTCGTCCTCTACCCTCTGACTCGTCTTTGCCCTCTCGCTTATCCTTGGCCCTGCCCTCTTTCTAGTCATTGGCCCCTGCTCTCTCGTTCGTCCTCTACCCTCTGACTCGTCTTTGGCCCTCTGGCTCATCCTTGGTCCTGCCCTCTGGTTCGTCCTCAGCCCCTGCCCTGTGGCTCGTCCTTGGCCCTCTGGCTCATCTCCTGCCCTTTCTAGTCATTGGCCCCTGCTCTCTCGTTCGTCCTCTACCCTCTGGCTCGTCCTCTTCCCTCTGACTCGTCTTCGGCCCTCTCGCTCATCTCCTGCCCTCTCGCTCATCCTTGGCCCTGCCCCCTGGCTTGTCTTCAGCCCCTGCCCTGTGGCTCATCCTCGCCCTCTGGCTCATCCTCGGCCCCTGCCCTCTTTCTAGTCATTGGCCCCTGCTCTCTCGTTCGTCCTCTACCCTCTGACTCGTCTTTGGCCCTCTGGCTCATCCTTGGTCCTGCCCTCTGGTTCGTCCTCAGCCCCTGCCCTGTGGCTCGTCCTTGGCCCTCTGGCTCATCTCCTGCCCTCTTTCTAGTCATTGGTCCCTGCTCTCTCTCGTTCGTCCTCTACCCTCTGGCTTGTCCTCTTCCCTCTGACTCGTCTTCGGCCCTCTCGCTCATCTCCTGCCCTCTCGCTCATCCTTGGCCCTGCCCCCTGGCTTGTCCTCAGCCCCTGCCCTGTGGCTCATCCTCGCCCCTCTGGCTCATCCTCGGCCCCTGCCCTCTTTCTAGTCATTGGCCCTCTGCTCTCCTCGTTCGTCCCCTCTACCCTCTGCCTCGTCTTTGGCCCTCTCTGATTCATCCTTGGTCCTGCCCTCTGGTTCGTCCTCAGGCCCCTGCCCTGGTGGCTCGTCCTTGCCCTCTTGCTCATTCTCCTGCCCTCTTTCTAGTCTTGGCCCCTGCTCTCCTCGTCGTCGGTCCTCTACCCTCTCTGGCTCGTCCTTCTTCCCTCTACTCGTCTTCGCCCTCTCGCTCATCTCCTGCCCTCCTCGCTCATCCTTGGCCCTGCCCCTGGCTTGTCCTCGCCCCTGCCCTGTGGCTCATCCTCGCCCTCTGGCTCATCCCCCTCGGCCCCTGCCCCTCTTCTAGTCATTGCCCCTGCTCTCCTCGTTCGTCTCTACCCCCTCTGACTCTCTTGGCCCTCTGGCTCATCCTTGGTCCTGCCCTCTGGTTCGTCCTCAGCCCCTGCCCTGTGGCTCGTCCTTGGCCCTCTGGCTCATCTCCTGCCCTCTTTCTAGTCATTGGCCCCTGCTCTCTCGTTCGTCCTCTACCCTCTGGCTCGTCCTATTCCCTCTTACTCGTCTTCGGCCCTCTCGCTCATCTCCTGCCCTCTCGCTCATCCTTGGCCCTGCCCCCTGGCTTGTCCTCAGCCCCTGCCCTGTGGCTCATCCTCGCCCTCTGGCTCATCCTCGGCCCCTGCCCTCTTTCTAGTCATTGGCCCCTGCTCTCTCGTTCGTCCTCTACCCTCTGACTCGTCTTTGGCCCTCTGGCTCATCCTTGGTCCTGCCCTCTGGTTCATCCTCAGCCCCTGCCCTGTGGCTCGTCCTTGGCCCTCTGGCTCATCTCCTGCCCTCTTTCTAGTCATTGGCCCCTGCTCTCTCATTCGTCCTCTACCCCCTGGCTCGTCCTTCTTACTCGTCTTCGGCCCTCTCGCTCATCTCCTGCCCTCTCGCTCATCCTTGGCCCTGCCCCCTGACTTGTCCTCAGCCCCTGCCCTGTGGCTCATCCTCGCCCTCTGGCTCATCCTCGGCCCCTGCCCTCTTTCTAGTCATTGGCCCCTGCTCTCTCGTTCGTCCTCTACCCTCTGACTCGTCTTTGGCCCTCTGGCTCATCCTTGGTCCTGCCCTCTGGTTCGTCCTCAGCCCCTGCCCTGTGGCTCGTCCTTGGCCCTCTGGCTCATCTCCTGCCTCTTTCTAGTCATTGGCCCCTGCTCTCTCGTTCGTCCTCTACCCTCTGGCTCGTCCTCTTCCCTCTTACTCGTCTTCGGCTCTCTCGCTCATCTCCTGCCCTCTCGCTCATCCTTGGCCCTGCCCCCTGGCTTGTCCTCAGCCCCTGCCCTCTGGCTCATCCTCGGTCCCTGCCGTCTGGCTCATCCTCAGCCGCTGCCCTCTGGCTCATCCTCGGTCCTGCCCTCTGGCTCATCCTCGGTCCCTGCCCTCTGGCTCATCCTCAGCCGCTGCCCTCTGGCTCATCCTCGGTCCCTGCCCTCTGGCTCATCCTCGGTCCCTGCCCCTGCTCATCCTCACTGCTGCCCTCTGGCTCATCCTCGGTCCCTGCCGTCTGACTCATCCTCAGCCGCTGCCCTCTGGGTCATCCTCGGTCCCTGCCCTCTGGCTCATCCTCGGTCCCTGCCCTCTGGCTCATCCTCAGCCCTGCCCTCTGGCTCTCCTCGGTCCCTGCCCTCTGACTCATCCTCGGTCCCTGCCCTCTGGCTCATCCTCAGCCGCTGCCCTCTGGCTCATCCTCGTCCCTGCCCTCTGGCTCATCCTCGGTCCCTGCCCTCTGGCTCATCCTCGGTCCCTGCCCTCTGGCTCATCCTCGGTCCCTGCCCTCTGGCTCATCCTCGGTTTCCTGCCCTCTGGCTCATCCTCGGTCCCTGCCCTCTGGCTCATCCTCGGTCCCTGCCCTCTGGCTCATCCTCGGTCTCTGCCTCTGGCTCATCCTCAGCCGCTGCCCTCTGCTCATCCTCGGTCCCTGACCTCTGGCTCATCCTCGGTCCCTGCCCTCTGCTCATCCTTGGTCCTGCCCTCTGGTTCGTCCTCAGCCCCTGCCCTGTGGCTCGTCCTTGGCCCTCTGGCTCATCTCCTGCCCTCTTTCTAGTCATTGGCCCCTGCTCTCTCGTTCGTCCTCTACCCTCTGGCTCGTCCTCTTCCCTCTTACTCGTCTTCGGCCCTCTCGCTCATCTCCTGCCCTCTCGCTCATCCTTGGCCCTGCCCCCTGGCTTGTCCTCAGCCCCTGCCCTGTGGCTCATCCTCGCCCTCTGGCTCATCCTCGGCCCCTGCCCTCTTTCTAGTCATTGGCCCCTGCTCTCTCGTTCTTCCTCTACCCTCTGACTCGTCTTTGGCCCTCTGGCTCATCCTTGGTCCTGCCCTCTGGTTCGTCCTCAGCCCCTGTGGCTCGTCCTTGGCCCTCTGGCTCATCTCCTGCCCTCTTTCTAGTCATTGGCCCCTGCTCTCTCATTCGTCCTCTACCCTCTGGCTCGTCCTCTTCCCTCTTACTCGTCTTCGGCCCTCTCGCTCATCTCCTGCCCTCTCGCTCATCCTTGGCCCTGCCCCCTGGCTTGTCCTCAGCCCCTGCCCTGTGGCTCATCCTCGGCCCCTGCCCTCTTTCTAGTCATTGGCCCCTGCTCTCTCGTTCGTCCTCTACCCTCTGACTCGTCTTTGGCCCTCTGGCTCATCCTTGGTCCTGCCCTCTGGTTCGTCCTCAGCCCCTGCCCTGTGGCTCGTCCTTGGCCCTCTGGCTCATCTCCTGCCCTCTTTCTAGTCATTGGCCCCTGCTCTCTCGTTCGTCCTCTACCCTCTGGCTCGTCCTCTTCCCTCTTACTCGTCTTCGGCTCTCTCGCTCATCTCCTGCCCTCTCGCTCATCCTTGGCCCTGCCCCCTGGCTTGTCCTCAGCCCCTGCCCTGTGGCTCATCCTCGGTCCCTGCCGTCTGGCTCATCCTCAGCCGCTGCCCTCTGGCTCATCCTCGGTCCCTGCCGTCTGGCTCATCCTCAGCCGCTGCCCTCTGGCTCATCCTCGGTCCCTGCCCCCTGGCTCATCCTCGGTCCCTGCCCTCTGGCTCATCCTCGGTCCCTGCCCTCTGGCTCATCCTCAGCTGCTGCCCTCTGGCTCATCCTCGGTCCCTGCCCTCTGGCTCATCCTCGGTCCCTGCCCTCTGGCTCATCCTCAGCCGCTGCCCTCTGGCTCATCCTCGGTCCCTGCCCTCTGGCTCATCCTCGGTCCCTGCCCTCTGGCTCATCCTCGGTCCCTGCCCTCTGGCTCATCCTCGGTCCCTGCCCTCTGGCTCATCCTCGGTCCCTGCCCTCTGGCTCATCCTCAGCCGCTGCCCTCTGGCTCATCCTCGTCCCTGCCCTCTGGCTCATCCTCGGTCCCTGCCCTCTGGCTCATCCTCGGTCCCTGCCCTCTGGCTCATCCTCGGTCCCTGCCCTCTGGCTCATCCTCGGTCCCTGCCCTCTGGCTCATCCTCGGTCCCTGCCCTCTGGCTCATCCTCGGTCCCTGCCCTCTGGCTCATCCTCGGTCCCTGCCCTCTTGCTCATCCTCGGTCCCTGCCCTCTTGCTCTTCATTTGCCTCTGCCCTCTTTCTAGTCCTTTGCCCTCTGGCCTGTCCTCTTCCCTCTGACTCGTCTTCTGCCCTCTCGCTCATCCTCAGCCCTCTCAGCGTTATTCTTGTGGATGTATCTCATGTGATACCTGTATATTAAGTAATGACCGGCAGAGACCCCACAAAATGGGCGCTGGAGCCGGAGGGAATATAGTTATACAGCAGGGTTGTTTGAGACCTCTGATTCCATCCACCATGAAGTGTCAGCACCATCCTGGGGTCACCACAGTGCAGAGCGTACAGCGCCCCCCAGGTAGAGCGCGGAATTACAGGCAGCACAGCTGACAGCTCTGCAGGTGAGGCTCAGCTTCCTCATAACTGGCGGCACCTAAATGGGCCATAGCGTGGACCAATCCCGCGCTCCCTCGTGTCTACAACTTGGACTCCGCCCATAGGAATATACAGCTACCAACCAGGAGGTCGCTGTACACTCCGCCCACACATTACCTTCATTTGTATGATTGGCTGAAGAGCCTCTCGGCCCCGCCCTGGTCTGCTGGCCGACGATCATTGGTTTCTTTCACATGTTGAGGGAAGTTGTAGGGAAGCCGGGCTGAGCGCCGGCGGAGCGATGCTGCGGACGGGATTCCGGCTCTTCTTGCTCGGTCTTTGCTGCTCTTGGTGTCCGGTCCTGGGGAGCGAGGATGCGGTGTACGTAACGTGCGGCTCCGTGGTGAAGCTGCTAAATACCCGCCATAATGTGCGGCTCCACTCCCACGATGTGAAGTACGGCTCAGGTGAGTGCTGTAATGGCTGAGCACGTGTCCTACAATAGGCGGCGAGGCCCGAGCACCCCTGCACCCAGGACACCTCCGCTGTGTGGGAGCCGGGGCAGAGGGGGCGCTACAGGGTCTGTGCTCTGCTGACACTGCGCCCTGCACTATGGAGGCCCCTGACCCCCAACACTGAGTCTACCTACATCAGGCTGACATCAGGGATAAGACCTGGCCGTGTGCGGCGTGTCGCCCCGGCGGCCACGTCTGGGGACCCCCTGCGCCGTGTTCGGCGTGTTGCCCCGGCGGCCACGTCTGTGGACCCCTGCGCCGTGTGCGGCGTTGTCGCCCCGGCGGCCACGTCTGGGGACCCCTGCGCCGTGTGTCGGCGTGTCGCCCCGGCGGCCACGTCTGGGGACCCCTGTGGCGTGTCGCCCGGCCACGTTGGGACCCCTGTGGCGTGTCGCCCGGCCACGTCTGGGGACCCTGTGCGTGTCGCCCGGCACGTCTGGGACCCCTGTGGCGTGTCGCCCCGCCAGTCTGGGGACCCTGCGGCGTGTCGCCCCCGGCCACGTCTGGGGACCCCTGCGCGTGTCGCCACGTCTGGGACCTGCGGCGTGTCGCCACGTCGGGACCCCTGCGGCGTGTCGCCACGTCTGGGGACCCCTGCGGCGTGTCGCCACTCTGGGACCCCTGCGGCGTGTCGCCACGTCTGGGGACCCCTGCGGCGTGTCGCCACGTCTGGGACCCCTGCGGCGTGTCGCCACGTCTGGGGACCCCTGCGGCGTGTCGCCACGTCTGTGGACCCCTGTGGCGTGTCGCCCCGGCCACGTCTGGGGACCCCTGCGGCGTGTCGCCCCGGCCACGTCTGGGGACCCCTGCGGCGTGTCGCCACGTCTGGGGACCCCTGCGGCGTGTCGCCGACGTCTGGGGACCCCTGCGCGTGTGCCACGTCTGGGGACCCCTGGGCCGTGTCGCCAGTCTGGGGGACCCCGCGCGTGTCGCCACGTCTGGGGACCCCTGCGGCGTGTCGCCACGTCTGGGGACCCCTGCGGCGTGTCGCCACGTCTGGGGACCCCTGCGGCGTGTCGCCACGTCTGGGGACCCCTGCGGCGTGTCGCCACGTCTGGGGACCCCTGCGGCGTGTCGCCACGTCTGGGGACCCCTGCGGCGTGTCGCCACGTCTGGGGACCCCTGCGGCGTGTCGCCCCGGCCACGTCTGGGGACCCCTGCGGCGTGTCGCCACGTCTGGGGACCCCTGCGGCGTGTCGCCACGTCTGGGGACCCCTGCGGCGTGTCGCGCACGTCTGGGGACCCCTGCGGCGTGTCGCCACGTCTGGGGACCCCTGCGGCGTGTCGCCACGTCTGGGGACCCCTGCGGCGTGTCCGCCACGTCTGGGGACCCCTGCGGCGTGTCGCCACGTCTGGGGACCCCTGCGGCGTGTCGCCACGTCTGGGACCCCTGCGCTGTGTGCGGCGTGTCGCCACGTCTGGGGACCCCTGCGCTGTGTGCGGCGTGTCGCCCGGCCACGTCTGGGGACCCCTGCGCTGTGTGCGGCGTGTCGCCCGGCCACGTCTGGGCCCCTGCGCTGTTGCGGGTGTGCCCCGGCACGTCTGGGGACCCCTGCGCTGTGTGCGGCGTGTCGCCCGGCCACGCTGGGGCCCGCGCTGTGTGCGCGTGTCGCCCGCGTCTGGCCCTGCGCGTGTGCGCGTGTCGCCCGGCCACGTCTGGGGCCCTGCGCTGTGTGCGGCGTGCGCCCCGCCAGCTGGCCCTGCGCTGTGTGCGGGTTCGCCGCACTTGGGACCCCTGCGCTGTGTCGGCGTGTCGCCGGCCAGTTGGGACCGCGTGGGGCGTGTGCCCCGGCCACGTCTGGGACCCCTGCGCTGTGTGCGGCTGTCGCCCGGCCACGTCGGGACCCCTGCGCTGTGTGCGGCGTGTCGCCCCGGCCACGTCTGGGACCCCTGCGCTGTGTGCGGCGTGTCCCCGGCCACGTCTGGGGACCCCTGCGCTGTGTGCGGCGTGTCGCCCCGGCCACGTCTGGGGACCCCTGCGCTGTGTGCGGCGTGTCGCCCCGGCCACGTCTGGGGACCCCTGCGCTGTGTGCGGCGTGTCGCCCGCCACGTCTGGGGACCCCTGCGCTGTGTGCGGCGTGTCGCCCGGCCACGTCTGGGGACCCCTGCGCTGTGTGCGGCGTGTCGCCGCGGCCACGTCTGGGACCCCTCGGCTGTCGCCGCCAGTTGGGACCTCGCGTGTGCGCGTGTCGCCCCGGCCAGTCTGGGACTGCGGCGTGCGCCCTGCCACTCTGGGAACCTGCGTTGCGGCGTGTCGCCCCCCACTTGGACCCCTGTGGCGAATTGCCACTTCTGGGACACTCTACACTGCTACTAAAGTGTAAGGTCTAAATGCTGCCCCCACCCTACCTAAATTGATTATTTCTTTGTTCCCTGAGCCTCTGTTTCTGCATTCTCTTCTGTTGTATATTGATGCACCTTAATATAGCCAGTGTATGTAAATCTAGTCTTGTTAGCTGAAGGGGTGAGAACCCATAATGGCCACAGAGAAGAGTTGAAGATCACTCCTCATTGGCTGACAAGGATAGATTTACCTTAGATGTAAAGAGTGGCCACTTAGTCATCTGAGGGGCAGAAACACAGGCATTTAAAACAAAACAAAAAAAAGCCAGACTTGAAGGACCGGTCACTTGTTCCTGCTCTCCTTTCGTTGAAATAATCATTTTAAGTGCTGTTGCACTCCTCTTGGAAAAATGTCAAGTTTTGTCAAGTTTTCTCCTTTAGGACTCTCACTCAGTAGCCATGACGGGATCTGAAGTGTTAGCCAATACCAAACATAGTAATGTATATCTATTTTTTTTTTTTTTTTTATATATATACTTGTTATGAAAACCAGATAAGGTCGGATATGCACTATTCGAGACACACGCGAGATACTTGCATGAGTCTCGCATGCCTCACCTGGCATGGCTGCCGTCTCTCTAGACAGGAGCGCGTCACCTGCTTGTGTTTCTGTGGAGCTGACACGCTCCAGTCGAAAGAGACGATGGCTGTTCCGGGTGAGGCATGTGAGACTCATGTGAGTATCTCACGTGTGTCTCCGGCCATACACACACACAAACTCTATATGTGAAAAGCAAAGTTAATTTCCAATAGAAATAGGAAGTTTTCTGAAGAAAATTAGGGAAAAAAGAGCGCATTATGTCCACTCCAAACTATGTCAAGTCAGAAATCTGCCAAATTGCATTAGGAAAAAAAACTTAAACATTCTCAAAAGGTAATCAGGAAAAGATAAAAACATAACTAAAAAACATCAGTGTGAGCATAGCCTGATGGTGGGTTTACACATTGCGATATCGGCGTCCAACTCCAACCAAAAGTCACGTGGTTCGTGCGTTGGACCCGATATCGTTCGTGCGTTGTATGGTCTGAACATCCAATACGATGCAGGAACGATGGCAAACTGATATCAGGGATCGAATGAGCAGGCTATTCAACCGCCCGATATCGGGTGCCGGATCGTGCTGTGTGACAGCCCAACTCCGATGTGCAGTACAACGTCCCCCATTGACTCACATGTTAAATGGTCGTTCCTGGGTCGGGGGGTGTAGACATTGTAGGGACGTTGTATCACGATATCGGGCTGTGTAAACCTCCGATGCGATTCTTTGAAATCCGGGCACAAAATGCGCGCTCCCGCGCCGTTGGATCCAATATCGGTACGATATCGCAATGTGTAAACCCACCATTAGCCAGAGAGGGAACAGTTGTCTTTTTGTCAAGACATCAGTGTAAGCTGCAACCCTTATTGCAGGATACAGGTGTCCATCTCCCCCTTGTTCATCCCCCCCCCACCCATTCTGCCTTCTGCCAACTTCTATGTTTCTATGTTAGGCTGGTTTCACACTGCCGTTTTTTTTTTGTTTTTTTTTGTTTTTTTTATAATCCAGGCGACTCCAGCTGAGATTGTATGCACTTGCATGCTGTTTCTCCCCCATTGAAGTCCAGTGCAGGCTCATGCGGCGGCATGCGATTGTATATGGTTTTTTACAGAGGCCAAAAACGCAGTTTGCAACTTTTTTATGTTTAAAAATCATAAACAATCGGATCCAGGGCAATGTGGCCTAAAATAAAATGGTGCTGTGGAACTGCTCTGTGCAGTAGCACGGCTGTGTATAGCTAAAATCACGATCACCCTATGATTGCCAGTTAAATGCTGGTGTTAACGGGAGAATCATGATGACAAGCACGGGGGTCATCCGCAGACCACCAGCTGTCATGGCAACCAGTCGGCGCACCGTGATCACCTCATGGGCACACCAATGGCATGTGGAATGACACATCCATCTGTCGATGCCTGTTAAATGCCGCTGTCAGAGCTGCATTTAACAGCCACAAGCCATTATGTTCCAGGGAGAGACACAAACCTGCATCAAAGGCAGGAACACTATTTGACATACATATATGTCAAAGATCTTGTAAGGGTTAAAATATGTATGTTTTTTGTTTTGTTTTTTCCTCACTCTTTAGTATGGATGCAATCTGCAGAAAACTGCTGAATGAATTTACATGCTGTGGATTTAAATCTGCAAAGAAGAAATCACGTGCATGACACTAGGATTCTCATTCGCTTTTCTGGGATTGGGAAAGCCTTCAGGTTACTGTGAAGAGAAAACTGCAGCAAAAACAGAACATGTGCACAGACCTTTACTCATTGTTGCTCAATAAGACTACAGTGGAATTGTTGATAGTCTGTTACCATGGAGAGGTATTGATTTGTGTAGGAGCTGAATATACAAAACTATTATATTTTTAATCAAGCCTATTTCCATGCTTGATTTTTTAAAGTAATAAAATGTATGCAGAAATTTTTCGATCCTTTTAATGTTAAGCCTGAGATCTAAAATGTAGAAGAGTATTTGTTGGCACTTCCTAAACAGATAGATATGTCAGTTTTGACACCGAGAGAGGCATTAACTAGGATAGGACCCAATTCATGGGTACACCTGGACGTGGTAATTGGGCTCAAATAAATTTGGCCATTTTTATTGGCAAAGTTTCTCCTTTTTTTTTTTTTTTTTTTTTTTTTTTTTCCATGTTTTTCCAAACAGTATTGCAGATGCCTATTTCTGAGTTCACTATTGCATCCCCTAGCCCTTTCTTCCGCTTTTGAGTGCAACTAATGTTTTGATGAAATCTAAAATGTGACTTGGGATATTAATTGAAACATAATTTTTATCTCTTAGGAAGTGGTCAACAGTCTGTCACAGGTGTGGAGACTTCTGATGATGCAAACAGCTACTGGAGGATAAGAGGCAAAAAAGATGGAGACTGTACCCGTGGTGAACCTATAAAATGTGGTGAGACTATTCGCCTTACCCATGTGAACACAGGGAAGAACCTCCACTCGCATCATTTTTCCTCCCCTCTATCAAATAATCAGGTATGGATATGCTTCAGAACACCATGGCTTGTATTGGGTTGCTTTCATGGAAAATCGCATACATGCACATGCTTGTGGGTGTACTGAGAAGTAGTGGTGGGCGAGACCGCCGATGTTTGTGTACGACCTAGCCGGAGTTCAGGACCGAACTTTACCTAAACGGGAGTCTGATCCCCGAACTCTTACTTTAAAGTTATGAAATGGTGACTGGGGGGGCTGTAAAAAGAAAGGAAACTCTTGATTAAACATCAGTGTTGCACTTACTGGGTCCGTGCGCTTGTTCCTCCAGGGCTGCTCATTAACTTCCTGATTATTCAATGGTAAGGTGAAACAGCCAATCACAGATGCTGTCACAGAGAGTGGGCATCTGTGATTCGCTGTCGGAGTAACTTGGAAACGACCCATATATCCTAGCATCTATGGTGCAGGGTAGATGTTATAATGTATGGGCTGTTTCCAGGTTACTCCCAACAGCCAAGCACAGATGCCCACTCTGTGACAATGTATATAGTTGGCTGTTGCACCCTCACCTATTGATTAATGTCATTATAGGGTAAAAATAAAAAAAATAATTAAAATAAAATCACATAGAGCTTCGCTGTATTTCTCCTCCGATCCTCTGCGACAGCACAACAGGAGGTTTCCTCTTGGCCCTGATAGGGGCAGGAAACACAAAGAGGTTAAATAGCCCCTCCTACCTCTGAATAGCAATGTTTTCTGTCCCTATGGGGCATGATGAGGTTCTTCCTGAGGCTGTGGGGCCAGCGAAGCAGTCTCCCTACTAGATAGCTGGGCGGCGGGTCGATCAGGCTGTTGCTCCTTCCTTCCGGTGCCGCACCAGGAGGAGGAGAAACCACACCGCTCTCCGGCGCCTTCATGCTATGATGAGTGGTGCAGCCGGGGTCCTCTTGTAGTGCCTTGGCCCTTCCTCCCTCTCTGTGTGGCATGTGGCGCTCGCGCCCGGATGTGATGTCAGACGCCTTCGCATGTCACTTCCGGGTTGCGTTGCACCTGGCGCGCATGTGACTTTTTTCAGGTGCCCGACCTCTGACAATGGCGGCCGCCGCGGGGGAGCCACGAGGGGGATGGACACCGGATGACAGCGCTAGCCACGAATCCACTTGGTGTAAGGACCCTGGCAGGGCACACCATTCTCGTGTAAGACACTTGTTGTTCATGATGTCTGCTCCAGAAGGTGTCTCTCCGGCTGCAGATGCAGAGCCCAGCCCTACCTCAGGCCCAGTGAGTTACTTGGTAGAAGGTACATAGTTTTCTGTTGGGCTTGTTGTCATCCCTTCTCTCCCTGTTACTTTTACAGGGAGGAAAAGAACAGACACAGAAGCTGAAGACCGCCTCCCGTAGATGTGGTGTTTGTAACAAGTTGTGTCCAGCATATAAGAAACTTCTGTGTCTTACATGCAATGGGGGAAGAAAAGCCGTCCTTAATGGATGAATTGAAAACTCTCATTAAACAGGAGATTAGGTGTTCCATGGCTTCTGTCTCGAATCCCCCTTCAGTGGCCCCTCCGGCTCCTAAAAATTGGAAGGTTACACTGGTGGATTTAGAAAATGAGAATGCGCATAGGGTCTTATCCCACTTAGGAGACAAATCACATATAGCATAAAAACTGCTCACCTGGTTTTGGTTGTGAAGCTCACAACCAGCTTGATCGCTCAAACTTAGCAGCTGCCGCAAGGACCGCACTTCCACGATGTGGGAATGTAAACTCTATCCAGGACCAAGTGCCTCCAGATCCGCGCTGCTGCCACAAAGGAATATCAAAGACACCGGAATGCTTTGAACAAAGTAATTTTCTGCTTTATTGTCTGACGTGTTTCGGAGCTCAAAAATCCTTCCTCAGGGATTTGGCACCAGGGGCCTCAAGGCTTCCGGTTCAGATGAGGGTCTAGCTGAAGATTCAGATATGCCCCAGAGCTGAGACGCCCCTAGACGTTACTATTTTTCTTCTGAAGACATTTTTGAGTTAGTGGTTCTTACGGCTAAGACTATGGGCTGATCAATCTTCTACCACCCCCAATCTATTCAGGACATTATGTTTGGGGGATTGCATTCTAAGAAAACTGCCGTGTTTCCTGTTCATGATAATTTAAAAGACATGATTTTGGATGAATGCAAATTCCCAGAGAAGTGTTTATGTGATCCCAGGAGGGATGAAAGGGAGATTTCCTTTGGATGTTTCAGTCTCTACACTCTGGTCTGACTCTTCAAAAATTGATGTGCAAATTGCGAAAGTAGCCAATAAGACTACTCTGCCATTTGAGGATTCTACCCAATTAAAGGATCTAATGGATCGAAAGGCAGACAGCCTCCTTAAGAGGTCCTGGGAATCCTCCTCTTTTGTGTTGACTGCTAATATCACCTCTACATGTGTGGCCAGCTCAATGTTCAGGTGGTTAGACCAGCTGGAGTCGCATATTGCTGAGGGCATTCCTAGAGAGGATCTGTTTACCTCTATTCCATTGCACCAGAAAGCTGCTAGCTTTCTGGCCGATGCTTAGGCGGAATCTATTAGAGCCACAGCCAGGACCATGGTCATTTCTAACACCACTAGACGGGCTGTTTGGCTCAGAACTTGGAGCGGGGATATGGCATCCTAAAGTAAATTGTTCTACCCCGTTCCATGGCGAGTATGTATTTGGCCAATTCCTGGATCAACTTCTAGAGAAAGTCTCTGACAAAAAAGGGCTTCCTGAGCCGAAAACTAACGTTAAGTCCTTTCGTCCACACATTCTTTTTGGTCTCAAACCCAGTCCCAACAGCAGAAGGGTCAGGGTGAGGGAATAGCTGCTGAACCACAATTACTTACACCTCCTTGGCTTCCAGGTAAAGTGGATTGGCTGCCACTGGTCAACATGAATAGAAGATTTTTCCTGGAGCCAGACTCGTTATTCAGATCCTTCTTTATTCGGTGTAAATTTTATAAAAACATCACACAGTCCCACATGTGAGTTCAGGAAACTTCAGACGCGTTTCGGGGGAACCACCTTAATCGTTGGTGAATATGAAAATGATAAACACATATCTAAAAACCTCACACCTGTAACACACTAGATAGATCTGTTAACCCTTGCCTGCCTTAAAAGCACACATCAATCCCAATTCATTATTCAGTGAATACCCAGGAAACCAACAAGAGTTCAATCAATCGCAGTAAAATCACTTTTGTATCTAATAAAAATGCAACATATCAGTTCTAAAATTTAATCCATGGGGATGGCGTGCATCTAATGCCAGTATCCAATAAATTTCACAATAGTGTAATGCCCTCTCCCATTCTCCACTTCTATATGGGCGTGATATTCTCTCGATACCTTTTACTTTTAAGCTACCTTGCACACAGAGATATATTGCTTGCAACTTACTGGTTGCATTGAAATCATGGACACATTGTTCCATTGATTCTGATCCGGTTTTGAGCTGTTAAAAAGCTCAAAACCGGATCAGGAACCGCTCCCCATAGGAGTCCGTTATAGTAACTGGATTGCACTACATGCAATCTGGTTACCGCTTGTAGATCTGCCGCCTGCAGTAAAAATCATGCAGGCTACATTTTTCGCAGCAGTTAGGAAACCGCAGCGGGGATTGCTGTAATGGGCTCCTGTGGGAGGCCATGCAGCTGCCGCAAGGCACATGTGAATGCCTGCGGCAGCCGTATGCTTTGTTCATCCCTGCTGCTGCAGGGATGAACAAATGGTTAAATATTAATAATGGCTGTGGGCAACATGTCTCTAGGGGGCGCACCGCCATAGAACTAATGTTACAACTTTCAGGACCAAGGACAGGGGCTCATACAATACGTACATTACGTACAGTATCTCCTCTACTGTGAGGAGCCGCTGCATTCATTCATAAAATTCACAAAGCCGGCAATAGTATGACACATATTAACCCCTCACATGCCCACCTGAGTGGACAGCATGTCTCTATGGAAGGTGGGCACCCCCTAGAGACATGTTGCCCGCAGCTATTAACATTTAACACTTTGTTCATCCCTGTGGCAGCAGGAATCAACAAAACATACGGTAACCGGATTGCTCCGGATTACACATCCGGAGCAATCCGATTACCGCATTCCAGTTTCCAGGACACATTTTGTCAAAAAAAATGTGCCTGAAGGCAATTGCGGTTACCGCATCCAGATCTGGATGTGGCAACCGCAATTACCTTTCCAAATGTGACCCCAGCCTGTGTGTAACGGTACCTTTTAGAGTTGAGAGATTCCCCCCATGAATATCTTTAAAATGCTGGATAAACCAGACATGCTGATACAGGGTGTATTTGAATCAGGTTTGGCTGCTCAAATGTGCTCAGCCATTCTTTTTTTTTTTTTTTTTAAAGTGCGAGTCGTGCATCCAATGTAATACTCATTGCATTCCACACACGTTGCCATATAGAAAACGTGTGTGGAATTGCAGTTCACATATGATTTTATAGGAAATTTCCTGTTCGTTACATTATTATGAAAAACCGCATAAGATTCTACGTACTGACACAAGTTAAGGGCCCGTCACACACAACGATATTTGTAACGATATAGTTGCAACGTCACCAGTTTGGTGATGTTGCAGCGATGTAAACGATGTCGTTGATCGCAGATTTATGAACCGGTTCATAAATCTATCGTTGGTCGCCTCGCTGCGTTTGACAGCGGGAGACCAACGATCAGTGAACTCCCAGCACCGCACAGCAACACTGGGAGCTGGTATCCAAGGTAAACTGCGGTTAACTAAGCTCCGCACTGCGCTTATTTACCCGCTGTTTACCTTGGATACCAGTGTGACCACTGGTCCGGATCGCTGGGGAGTCTGCCTGTGTGACAGCTCACCAGTGATCAGCCTTCAATGTCCCAGCAATCCCGATCGTTGGTGGGAACGCTGGGACATTGAAGCGTGGAACCCGGGCTTTACAACTGTTACCGCTGCATCTGAACAAGCCCAATATTTTTTTGGTAATTAAAAAAATAAATAAATAAAATAATAAAAGTGTGGGCTTTGCACTAAGGTAAAAATCTTGGCAGCTGGGGCTGGTATTCTCAGCGTAGTGAGGACCATAGTTATGCCACCACCCCATTCTAAAAAATAGCAGCCGCAGCTGCCCCAGGAATTTGCAAATTCATTAGAAGTGCCAATTCCTGTGTTTTACCCGTTTTTTCCCATTGCCCTGGTGTGGTGGCATCGGGGTGATGGCAGCTGATGATTGATAGCTTGTCATTAAGCCCAGATTGATAATGTCAGGACTCTGAGACCCGCCCATTATCAATCCTGCAAAATCGTTAAGGCCGGCTTCACACTGCGACGTGATCCGGTCCGGTTCTGTCCAGGATGACCCAGACAGCCGCGGACCGGATTAGCAGACAGGACTGGGAGGCTAATATGCCGTCCGGTCCGGTGTGCAGCGCACTCAGCTGCAGCCGCTGACATGTCAGGACTGCGGCGCCCGTGTGCTGCACACCGGACCAGAGGGCATATTGGCCCCCAGTCCTGTGTGCTGATCCGGTCCGCGCCTGTCTGGGTCATCCCAGACAGAACCGGACCGGATCATTCCGCAGTGTGAAGCCGGCCTAAAAGACGCAAAGAAAAATCCTTTATTTGAAATATATCAAACAGACAACCCTCTTTTTTCCAATTTATTATTACATCACACATATCCCTCTGATGATAATCCACAACGATGGTCTCGCGAAGCTCACTCTCCTCTGCTACATCCAGATTCTGCAGAGAGTGAACTAAAGCATCCTCTCCCTGCAGACCCTGTGATTGCCAGCCAAGGTAAAGAAAGGAAGCTCAGGATGGCAGCCCATTGCATTCCCTTTATCTGCACTGAGAATCAAAAATACAGCGAAGCCCTATGTCATTTTACTTTTACACTATTATGAGGTCAGCCAATAATAGACACTGTCACCGAGATGACGATTTTGACATCATCAGCATGTGTTAATACACCCCTAAATGCCATGTACAGGAGCTATATAAACCTTGTTAAGAGCTGACATGTAATATCCCTGAGGAAGGCACTAGGACAGTGCCGAAACGCGTAGGACAAGGAATGAAATGGAATATTGATGCAACCTACATATGGTTTCCGGATCGTTTTCTTGGGATTTCAGCAGCCCGGACACTGATACACCATTTCCCTGAAGTAACTTCTGGATGGTTCCCACGTGCATGTGGAAGGTGAAAGTCCTGCAGCAGCTGCATTTAATGCTAAATGCTTTTACACCAGTTGTGGGTCTCACAACTGTGCTAGGTGAGTGAATTCATACCCACCACATACATTAGTGTCACTAGTGATAGGGCACTATTGCACCTCTTGTTTCCCCCCCCCCCCCCCCCCCTATTTTTTACTTTGATACAGTTAGTGCGTCACTGTCCATTTTAGTTGCGTCGGATTCTGATTCGGGGAAACTGAAGAGTTGAAGTCGGATGTTTGGCTTGCAGACCCCACCTGAGGTTGTGGACCCAGGTTCCTCTGCCCCCCTTCCTTGTCCTCCCTGGTTTTAACCTTCAATAATAGCCTATTTGCATGATATTGATTTGTCGCATATATCCTTTGTTCTGTATAAGACTCCAGAGCCCTGGTTCTTAGCTACAACAAAATAGCATGGGTTAACAAAGTCTTAATTCTCTCTGCCGAGATACACAGCCTGCAAGCATAATACAAAGGCTGTGTGTGGGCTCCTGCTGTTATAGAGGGGCTGTGTGAGGCACAGGCTTCGAGTGTAATACAGGGGCTATGTGCAGCATCCTGCTGTAATACTGGGGACGCTGTGTGGGCTCCTGTTGTACAAAGAGCAATATGTTGACTCTTGCTGTATACTGGGTGCTGTGTTCAGCCTCCTGCTGTATACTGGGGGTTGTGTGTGTCAAGTTGTTACTATTAAAAGAGGTGACTTAGTCGATTGGGAGTTTGTGTGGCCGCTTCAGAGTCATGTCCCAGTGTGTGCCATTTTCCAGAAGTCCTTGTCTTCAGCAAGCTTCCCTAAATGTTTCCTAGACATGCATAAGCTGTGTTACACTGTGAATGTCCTTGGCTACTATAGGCAACCGATCATAAGCTGACCTGTGATTAGTTGCAATAGGCCACTTGATAAATATCCAGGCTAACCGTCTAAACTGGCAATGCAGTGTCTAATACCTCACACTAGCAAACAGTAAATAGGCTTTTTTTTTTGGTCCACTGACTGTAAAGTTTGAAGGGGGGGAGGGGGTAAAATTTCCCTTCAAAACAGTCTGACAATCCCTGAGTCAAATGAGGCTGTGCAAAATTTGGTGATTGTAAATGCGACGGTGCTGATTCCTTCGCTAAAAAACACACACACACACCCCTTTTATATATTTAGATGTATTGTATATCATTCAGTTGTGGAAAGTATTATTATTAGAAGATCTCTTGGTTAAAACGCCAAAAGAGGTTTTCCAATAAACATTATTTTGAAGTGCGGCTGTCAAACTCTGGTGGTATTTAAAGAGACATGTCTGTGCATTTGCTCCAATAGGCCCGTGATGCAATCGAAGGTGACTATTTGGTTCCAAAATCAGCCAGAAGTCTGCTAAAGCCATCGTTGTCACAACCTGAGCTTTATAGATCAAACATTTCACAATATGCTACAATACTGTGATATTATAGTGTGTATATATAGTATAAACAATTGAATGGCTGCAGTTTTAGTTCTCTAAAGAGGGCTAAGTAGAATAAAAAAATATAAATGCTGTTCAGGACTATAGTGAATGCTTACTGTATTGGGTTGTTGTAATGATTGCCATATTATTGCCACACGGCGATCTTCTGTGTGAATGTAATAATAATTTCTCATTCTACAGGAAGTGAGTGCCTTTGGTGACAACGGTGAAGGAGATGACCTGGACACATGGGTCGTGCAGTGCAGTGATTCACTATGGGAGCGTGAAGAGACAGTGCGCTTCAAGCATGTTGGGACCAGTGTTTACCTGACTGTTACCGGTGAGCAGTACAGCCACCCAATCCGAGGGCAAGAGAAGTGCATGGTATTACAAGTGCTAGTGCCGATAACTACTGGAAAACAATGGAAGGGGTGTTCCTCAAACCAAGCCTTCCTCCCGGTGCAGGCAGACATGATGAACTGTGAAAGAACATTGATGATCATCCTACAGGAATTGTTTAATAAAGTAACTAAAAATTGTTTTTTAAGTTTAAGAATAAAAAAGGTGGCACTTTGGGTTTTCTTTTTCCAGATCAATGAGCTCATTCTTGGCTTATGTTTTCAGATCATTTGAAACTGCATGGACCATCTGGGAACATTTCCTTTATCTGGTCCATGTGTAAAACAAGGGCACTTGCTAATGGTGTCAGCTTATCAAGCTTTTGACTTGTAGGGATAGATAACTTTGTTTGCACTTGACATCTGTAAGATGCTAAAGGTTATCCTAGGAGATGAGTATGAAGGTTTTTTTCAGCCATCGGGTACAAGTGTTCACTACTTCTTTTAGTTGAAGTTGTATAATCTATGTGGAAATCTTTCTCTATAAAGATGTGACAAGAAATTTGTGTCAATTTCATTTCTCTTACTCCATGACTTATACTAGTCTTTTTCCTAGACTTTGGAAATGTGTCAAATATAAACCCTTTAGGTACAAACATAGCTGGTAAGCTCTAAGTGTGCATGTGAGACATCATTCACCTCTACTGAAAAGGTTATTCCTTCTGGCACTTGTATTCTCCATCATTTAATGAACAGTTCATCTTGGAAGTCAGAATTACACTATTACTCCTACAAATATGCCCACCCATCTTAAAATGAACCTGCCAGCAAACAAAATTAATATAATATGTGTAATTCTCCATCTTGTAGGGTCGTAGTGGTAATGTGCAAGTGAAACACTGTTTAAATATGTGACTTTCTCAAATTGGAAGTGTGGCTACAGGAAGAGCATGTTCTATTTTCCATGCAGCTGCTCACAGACCCCAGTACACTGATCTCTTCATTGAAGAAAGTCCATCTTTTTCCACTTACACACGTGGTCAAATTGTTGGTGACCCTCGCTTAATGAAAGAAAACCCCACACTCGTCACAGAAATAAACTGAATCTGACAAAAGTAATAATAAATAAAAAATTATGAAAATGCACAAATGACAGTCAGACATTGCTTTTCAACCCTGCTTCCACAGAATTAAAGAAAGTAGTAAACTTGTGAAATAGGCCTGGACAGAAATGATGGATCTTAAATATTTTGTTGCCCATCCTATCACTGCAATCAAACAATTCCTGTAACTGTCAATGAGACTTCTGCACCTCTCGACAGGCATTTTGTTGACTCCTCAAGAGCAAACTGCTCCAGTTGTCTCGTGTTTGAAGGTTGCTGTTTTCCAGATGGCATGTTTCAGCTCTTTCCAAAGATGCTCAATAGGATTTAGGTCAAGGCTCATAGAAGGCCACTTCAGAATAGTCCAATGTTTTCCTGTTATAGCCATTCTTGGGAGTTTTTAGTTGTGTGTTTTTGGCCATTATCCTGGTGCAAGACCTATGACCTGCAACTGAGACCAAGTTTCCTAACACTGGGCAGCACATTTCTTTCTAGAATCCCTCGATAGTCTTGAGATTTCATTGTACCCTGCACAGATTCAAGGCAGCCTGTGCCAGATGCAGCAAAACAACCCCAGAATATAAGAGCCTTCTCCATGTTTCACAGTAGGGGACAGTGTTCTTTTCTTGATATGCTTAATTTTTCCGTCTTTGAACATAGAGCTGATGCGACTTGCTAAAGAGCTCCATCACTGTCTCATCTGTCCATAGGACATTCTCCCACAAGCTTTGTAGCTTGTCAACATGTAGTTTGGCAAATTCCAGTCTGGCTTTTTTGATTTTTTTTTTTTTTTTTCTTTCCAACGTTGGTGTCCCTCATCACCCATGAAAGTCCACTTTTGCTCAAACAATGACTGATGGTACGATCTGATACTGATGTTCCGTCAGCTTGAAGTTCACCTTTAATCTCTGTAGGCTGCTGCTGCTTCCACATAGCGTGTTTTTTTTTTTTTTTTTTTGCCATCTGTGGCTGTCTGTTGTAAAACGGACAGCCACGGATCAGATTTAGCCCCCATGTATCCCTATGGCAACAGATCTGATCGGATTTAGCCTTAATTGCATCCGATTTTTGTAGGATCCGATTCTGCCCGATTTTTTTGCTGTACCCAAAATCGGAGACTGCTCCGATTTTGGGCACAACAGACCAAATCGGATGGAATTGGAGCCAACACGATCCACGACGAATAACAAGGGGGGGGTTTATGGAGCACAGGTCTGAGAAAACATCTGATCGTTTTTCCGACCCGATTTTGGTGTACTGAGTATTCTCTCTACACTAAAACTGCTCTTTACCGTCTAATTTCACTTCTGCTATGTACAGTATGTATTGTGTGTGTATATTGTTATATATGTGTGTGTGTGTGTGTGTGTGTGTGTGTGTGTGTGTGTGTGGAGAGAGAGATGCATACATGCATATACATTGCGGAAGTGAAATTGAGTAAAGGGCGTGATTAAAAACAAAAAATATATATTTTCACCTCTCCGGCGTGTTCCCCGATGCGTGCCATCTAGTTTCCAGGGCAGGACCTGGTGTTGCATGGCAACTTGATCAGCTGATTGGTCACATGATCGCAGTGACCGATCAACTGATCGGGTTGCCACGCAATGCCAGGTCCTCTAGCACCTAGATGGCAGCCCATCGGAGGTGGAGGTAATTCATCCCAGGAGCTGGCGGACAGGTGAGAAATCCTCACCTTGGATTTTTTTTATTTTTTTCATACCAGAGGAGAGGGGAGAGACCGAGGGGGGAGACAGGAGAGTCAGAGGAGCAGGGAGAGGAGTAGGTGGAGGAGAGGAGAGATGGAGAAGAGAGAGCTGTAGGAATCCAAACAGATCTTCGAAAAAATCTGAAACGGATGCCTATTTGTCATCCGATTGCAGGCATCCGTTTGGATCTGTTGCTGTCCGGGGGATCCTGCAAAAAAAAAAAAAAAAAAAGGATAAAAGATCACCTCGGACAGCAAAAAATCGCAATGTGAAAACAGCCCTAGAAGTTTTTTTCTGGGTGCTTTTGTTACCATTCGTATTATCAGTCTTTGATTTGTCATCAATTTTCCTCCTGCGGCCACGTCCAGGGGGGTTGGCTACAGTCCCGTGGATCTTAAATTTCTGAATAATATGCACAACTGTAGTCACAGGAGCATCAAGCTGCTTGGAGATGGTCTTATAACCTTTTACCTTTTTAACATGCTTGTCTATAATTTTCTTTCTAATCTCCTAAAACTACTTTTTCCTTTGCCTCCTCTGGTCCATGTTGAGTCGCTAAACAGCACAGTGAGCATCTGTAGTTCTATAGACGGGTCTTCTGACTGATTACAAGACACCTGTGATGCTAATTGGTGAACGTCTTGATTTCACATGTGCCTTTTGTGACATGATTTACAGGGGTACCATGATTTTTGTCCAGGCCTACTTCATGAGTTTAATTTAATTTAAAATTCTGGAATCCGGATTGAAAAGCAATGTCTGACTTTCATTTGATCATTTTGATAGATTATTTTTTATTTATTATTACATTTGTCAGATTCAAGTTATTTCTGTGACCATTGTGGGGTTTTCTCTCATTAAACAAGGGGCACCAACAAGTTCGATAACGTGTATTTCCATTGGAGTGCTGCTTCTGTTCTAATTTTTTTTTTTTTCCTGCTTTTGGAAGGTGTTGTTCCCATATTAGGACTATATTGTTATTTTCCCTTTTTAGGTTTGTTGCATATTCTGTAAAATTTAGATTTTTAACTGTTAAATGCCTTGTACACACATACCATCCATTTTTGCCTTAAAGGGAACCTGTCACCTGGATCTAAGCCCCTACACTATCACTACCTGTCCCTGCACCTTCCTAGCTGCTCCCTATCTATCCCTCTCTGAGCTAAATCTGCCCTATAAAACAGCAGAAAAATAACTTACAGAAGTCCCTGAGGCTGGGGACTGAAAAGGCGGCCCTAGGCTCCATTCTGCCCCTCCTCGATGCATCAGCACACACCCCGCTGGGCGGCGTTATTCTTTCTTCATCGCCGCCTCCTCCATTTGGAATCTCCTGCCTGCCTGCCTGTCCCCTGGGGATCAGTTTTGCTAAGGGCTTAAAAAACGGATTTGTATGTGTGAAAAAGGCCAAATTCTAAAGGGAGCAGCTGCTCATGAAAACCTAGTATTGGGCGAGCTTGCATTACAACTGCAGTAAATGTGGGCAGGATCTGCTCTCTTGTGTCTGTCACTCCTATCCTGGTCATTTGAAAAAGAAGGAGCAAAATAATGGTGGGTTTACACACACCAATTTATCTGTTCAATATCTGAACCAATCTCTGGTTGCAGTGAAATCGTGGATACATTGCTCCATTTTGTGGCTGTGTACAACATGGAGCAATGTATCCATGATTTCACTGCAACCAGAGATTGGTTCAGATATTGAACAGATAAATTGGTGTGTGTAAACCCACCATCAGGCTTTAGATGGCATTGTCATTTTGTTGGTTACTGCCATGTGGACATCTTCATTGAGGATGGCTAGCAACGTCACCCCACCCCCACACTGCAATGTGAACAATGACAATGTGTTGATTGTGTGATAAAAATGGCTGTCATCAATATTCTCTAGACCAGTATGTTTATGATAATACTAAACATGTATGTTTTTATTTGTTATTGTTATGTTGAGGTCATAATTTGGCATGTGCCACCATTTATTTATTTTTCTGTCAATAGAGAAATGCTAAGGCTTGTTTCTTGTGTGGTAGGATAACATTTTTTGTTTTAGGGTACACAATGTTTTGATGTCTTTCTATAGTATGCAGAATTTTGTGTCCAGAGTTCTATGTATAAACTGTTGTCAACTGATCAACACTACAACTACCTGTGAGTGGTGACGGGTAAATGAAAGCATGGTGGCTAGTAGGGCTGGCGATTTTGGAAAAAATCAAAATCTCGATTTTATTTAAACCTATGGACGAATTTTTTTTTTTTTTTTCTTTTCTTTGATGAATAAAGACAAAAAACTAAGAGGTACCGTATATACGCGTGCATAAGCCGACCCCCCCCCCCTACTTTTGCCCCAAAAACCTGGGAAAACCTATTGACTCGTGTATAAGCCGAGGGTGGACCCCAGCACAGGTATACAGCCCCCAGCAGTGTGGTATACAGCAGCCTCCCCCGTGGTATATACAGACCCCAGCAGTGTTACAGCAGCAGCCCCAGTGGTGTATACAGCAGCAGCCCCCAGTGGAGACAGGCGCGCCCCCCCCCCCCCCCCTTAAAACCTGTAAAGTATGAGATCATCATACTTATACCTGACGCCATCGCGCTCCTCCAGCTTCCTCCACTGGCACACAGACAATGACGTCATTGCCTGCGCCCATCGGAGGAGGAAGCCGGAGGAGCGTGTCGGCGTCGGGGGTAAGTATAATGATCTCTTACTTTACAGGTTTTAAGGCAGCAAGGGGGGCCTGTATAGCCATGGGGGTGGGGGGGCGTGGGCGTCGCCATTTTAAATCGAATTAGATGATTTTGGTTAAAACCAAAATCGTGGCCACAGCAGGGGGCGAATTAATCGAATTAATTCTATTAATCGCCCAGCCCTAGTGGCTAGCATTGCGCTACAAAACATGGTGGCTGGAGTCGCCCACAGCAGCAAACTGGGCAGCACAGTGGGAGTGATCAGTGCAGCTGCAAGAGTAGGAGATTATTCAACCTTGGTAATTTATGTCCCTACTAGCTAGGAGTCGTGGTGACATGACAATGGGGGGCGGGTGTCTCTGGCTATAACCCACCAGTGCGTGCTCTCTGACTTCCAACCTGTGTTGTCTCTCTATTCTACCCCCACCACCCTGTGGTTGCTTTTAGCCTCCACCTGTGCAATCTCTCTGAAGGAAGGAGTGAGGGAGAGTGGGACAGAGTCAAGGATGGGCTGCAGTACCTGACTGCTCTGTCTGTGGCAACAGGGTCTGTGATGATGTTGCAGTCATATGATGTAGCTCTGCCTGTGATTGTGACTTCACCACAGGGTCCTGTAAGTCAATCTCTGCTCATCAGCATTGGGCTGCAACTGTGGGTTGGTGGGGTTGGTTTTGGGCTACAGCGTCCGAGGCTCCCTCTGGTGGTACTGCGGAAGCTGCACATACCACGAGCGGACTATTAACACACCCATCATCTGGCTGTGTTTCACCCCTGAGCCTTTTTCGACCCTAATGACTGGGCCATTTTTTTGCAATTCTGACCAGTGTCCCTTTGAGGTAATATCTCTGGAACGCTTCAATGGATCCTAGCGATTCTGAGATTGTGTTTTGTTTGTTTTTTTTTTTGTTTTTTTCGTGACCTCTGGGACTACATTTTAGTGGTAAATTTAGGTTGAAAATGTTTGCGTTTATTTGCTTAAAAAAAATGGAAATTTGGCGAACATTTTTAAAATTTGGCAAATTTACAAATTTTAATTAGGATATTGTTAAACTGGAGATTAATTTCACACAAAATAATAAATATAATTTCCCACATGTCTACTTTACATCTGCACAATTTTGGAAACCAAATTTTTTTTTTTTTTTTGTTAGGAAGTTATGAGTTCAAAGTTCATCAACAATTTCTCATTTTTCCAGCATAATTTATCAACCTTCCTAGCGGTATTCCCGAGCCTGACTCGGGGTTAACATTCACTGCCAGAAGCGGTAACCCCGAGTCAAGCTCGGGCTTACCCGCGGTCACAGCAGATGCGGTGAAAAAACGCATCTGCCGCACTTGCCGCATAGCCGCCGCACTTGCGGCGCGGTTGTGGTAATCGCCATAGTAAGTCTAGGGTGACTTGCGGCAGGTGCGGGTTTTGCACCTGCGGCAGGTGCGGCCGCGAAAAAAAACCGCACCTGCCGCAAGTGAAAAACTGCACTTGCCGCACCTGCCGCAAGTGCAAAACCGCACTTGCTGCACCTGCCGCAAGTTCCCCTATACTTAGTATGGCGATTACCGCAACCGCGCCGCAAGTGCGGCGGCTATGCGGCAGATGCGGTTTTTTCACCGCATCTGCCGCGACCGCGGGTAAGCCCGAGCTTGACTCGGGGTTACCGCTTCTGGCAGTGAATGTTAACCCCGAGTCAGGCTCGGGAATACCGCTAGGAAGGCTAGAGTCTTCTTTGATCAGGTAATTACTAAGAATTGCAGGCCTACTGTACATAACACCAAATTTCCATGCCAAAAAATGGTACCGCTTTTAGCACAAAATTCCAGACATAATCATACCGCCAGGGAGGTTATGTAAATTTTTTTTCGTGACCACATCACATTTGAAGTCACTTGGAGGGGTGTACATGACAGAAAACACCCAAAAGTGACACCATTCCAAAAATTGGACCCCTCAAGCCACCCAAAACCATATTCAAGAAGATTATTAACCCTTCAGGTGCTTCACAGGAACTAAAGCAACATGGAAGGAAAAAATTAACATTTTCCTTTTTCCAACAAAAATGTAACTTTAGTCTCAAAATTTGCATTTTCACAAGGGTAACAGCAGATAATGGATCCTAAAATTTGCTATGCAATTTCTCCCCAAGTACACCAATGCCCCATATGTGGTCGAAAACCACTGTTCGGGTGCACGGCAGGACTCAGAAGGGGAGGAGTGATATTTTAATACTTTTTAAATGGAAAATTAGCTGCAATTATTAGCGGACACAATGTCTCATATGAAGAGCCCCTGTGTGCCTAAACATTAGAGCTTCCCCACAAGTGACCCCATTTTGGAAACTACCTCTCAAGGAATTTATATAGATGCATAATGAGGACTTTGAACCCTATGGTGCTTCACAAATTTGTAGAATATTGAGCTGTGAAAATGAAACTATGAAGACTAAAAGAACATTTTTGTGGAATAAAAAATGGATTTCTTTTTCATACAGGCAACAGGATAAAATGAACTCCAAAATAATTTGGCTGATTTCTCCTGAGTATACTGATACTCCATATGTGGTGGGAACACAATTTTTGGACACACGGCCAGGCTCAGGGAAGGAGTGACGTTTTTTAGCTGAGACTCAGTATGTGAATTTTAGGCTATGTGCCAACGCTGTTGGATTTCCTGCGTTTTTTTGCCTCTTATTTTTCCAGGTTTTGCGGCGTATTTTTGAACATTCCACAGTACAGCACATTCCCTGCACAGTGTATAGGAAATTAGAAGTGTTGTGCCTATGCTGCGGGTTTTCCTGTTGTGAAAATGGCACATTTTTTTTCCCGCAGAGAAAGCGGCAGCATGTCAATTCTTTTGGAGTATTTCGCTGCAATTTTCACCCATTGAAATCAATATCGGCTCCAAAATACTCAGCAAATTTGCAACACTGATCACACAGTATTTGTGTATTTAGCGGGATTTTGCGCTAAAGTATTTATGGTCACCTGCACAGGTACAACAAGCAAGTTTGGGCTACCACCCACCCCCAGGTGCCTAGTTTTATCTGGCTGGTAAGCAAAAGTAGTGTTTTTTTTTTTTGGTTTTTATTTCTAGAAATAATTAAATTATATGGGGCTTCACCATATTTTTGGTTGCCAGCCAGGTACAACCTAGGCAGCTACGGGCTGCAACCCACCCGTAGCTGCCTGGTTGTGCCTGGCTGGCAACCAAAAAAATGATGCGTGGCTTTGCCATATATTTGGTTGCCAGCCAGGTACAACTAGGCAGCTGGGGGCAAGAATTCTCAGCATGGGGAGGCCCAAGCGTTCTGGGTCCCTCTTACTGCAAATTGCAGCCTGTAGCCGCCCCAGAAAGTGGCGCATTAATTGAAGTGTCATTTTCTGGCACTGTACCCCGATTCAGTTGCCCTGGTGCTGGTGGTGAACTGGGTAATAAAGGGGTTAATGCCAGCTTTGTATTATCAGCTGGCAATAAGCCCGAGATTCATAATGTCGGGCCAATGTTAGACCTGGCCATTAGGAATCTCTAGTAAATAGTAAGACGCAACACACCGAGAAAAATATTTTATTAGCACAAAAACATATCTTGACTCCATCTTTATTACTCCCACATACCCTCCGACGGTAATCCACAACGATGGTCCCATGACGCTCAATTGCCTCTGCAACATCCAGAGACTGCAGCAAGTGATCAAGGGTCTTGCTGCACTCTCTGGGGTCACACTGATTGCAGCTTCACTGTATGGCAATAATCTGATTGCCACACAGTGTAGCTGTCAGTGCTGCAGACCCCTAGTCCCAGACATCCCTGTCACAGTGGGACTGGAAACTGACTGATTTCCACCTCCCACTGTGATATCACAGCCTGGGTCACTTGAGTTCAGCTAAAGTGCTTTCCCACATTACCCGTTCACAGTTTCTGGTCTTGGAACTAGACCGGAAACTGCGAGCACTGTGGGTTGACGCGGGCAAGTGGATGAATCGTGGGGGCAGCAGTGGCACAGGGTAGGACACAGGAGATTGGTTGTAGAGTGGGAGGGGGACACAGGAGATCAAGCAGCAGAGGGAGAAAGAGGTGATCGGACAGCAGAAGGGGAGGGGACCATAGATTAGGCAGCAGAGGGGGAGGGGAGACAGGTGATCGGGCAGGGGAGACAGAGGTGATAGCGCAGAAGCGTGGAAGGGGGGACTGAGGTGATCTGGCACCAGCTGGGGGAGGTGCACAGGTGGCAGGTGATCCTGGGCACAGGCAGCAGCAGACAGATCCCGGTGGCAGATCGGTGGGCAGGGGATTGCTGTCTGTGCCCCCCGATCACCTACCCGCCGCCTGTGCTGCAGACTGTCAAAGGAACGACTCCCTTCAGCTTCCTCCACAGGAGGAAGCTGAGGGGAGCGGTTAGTGACGGGTCCCACCGCCCCATGCATGCAATTGGCTATAGCCGATCATGGCGATCATACAACCCCTGGCAAAGATTATTACCGCTTATACCCGCCCTGTTCTATGGTTAACATAGAGCAGGGCGGGGAAAGGTGGTGATGTCATAAGCAGAAGGCCAGCCGCCCCGCCTCCTGCAGTGACATCACTTCTTATACCCGCCTATGCTAACCATAGAGCAGGGCAGGTATAAGCGGTGACGTCACCGCAGGGGCGGGGCTAAGTGGCCATTTCTAAAATAAACTCTGTTATACTGCAGACGAGGGAGACAATGATTGGCAGCGGTGGGCAGATTAAACATGCAGGGGGTGTGAATCTGCCATTCGGCTCCAGCCTCGTGCCACCTCCTTTCTGGCTGCAGGATGTAAGTTTTCTAAGTGTATTTACTCAGGGTACAGGGGGGCTCAAGGGCTGGGGGACCCCTTGCCTGGATGCAGCAAACATGCTGCATCCAGTGCTGTAATTAGATCACCATGCCTGGTGTGGTGACAGGTCCTCTTTAAGCCGATGCAAAGCCACTACCTACTCCCAATACTATTGTTCAGATACATAATTGTGCTCCAAATAATAGCAGTATGTTCAATAACATGAGTTAAGCACAAAATCTATACAATAATTTTTATTTCCTTGCATTGAGAACATTGCATACTTACCTAAATCAAAACAGGAAGAAAAATGTATATAATTTAAAGAAAATAGCAAAAAATGAACATTGAGTTAAAAAAACAGTGTCCTCATTTGTCTTCACAAACTCAAATTATGTACTTCTTTTTTTTATTAGGATTTAGCATTCCTGTGAATCACTGACCTAATATTTATAGTTGTGACCAAAAGTATTGACACCCCTGCAATTCTGTCAGATAATACTCCGTTTCTTCCTGAAAATAATTGCAATCACAAATTCTTTGGTATTATTATCTTCATTTAATTTGTCTTCAATTATAAAAAACATAAAAGAGAATGAAGCAAAACATTGATCATTTCACACAAAACTCCAAAAATGGGCCAGACAAAAGTAGTGGCACCCTCAGCCTAATACTGGGTTGCACAACCTTTAGCCAAAATAACAGTGATTAACTGCTTCCGATAACCATCAATGAGTTTCTTACAATGCTCTGCTGGAATTTTAGACCATTCTTCTTTGGCAAACTGCTCCAGGGCCCTGATATTTGAAGGGTGCCTTCTCCAAACTGCCATTTTTAGATCTCTCCATAGGTGTTCTGTAGGATTCAGGTCTCGACTCATTGCTGGCCACCTTAGTAGTCTCCAGTGCTTTCACTTAATCCATTTTCTAGTGCTTTTTGAAGTGTGTTTTGGGTCATTGTCCTGCTGGAAGACCCATGACCTCTGAGGGAGACCCAGCTTTCTCACACTGGGCCCTACATTATGCTGCAAAATTTGTTGGTAGTCTTCAGACTTCATAATGCCATGCACACGGTCAAGCAGTCCAGTGCCAGAGGCAACAAAGCAACCCCAAAACATCAGGGAACCTCCGCCATGTTTGACTATAGGGACCGTGTTCTTTTCTTTGAATGCCTCTTTTTTTTCTCCTGTAAACTCTATGTTGATGCCTTTGCCCAAAAAGCTCTACTTTTGTCTCATCTGACCTGAGAACATTCTTCCAAAATGTTTTAGGCTTCTCAGGTAAGTTTTGGCAAACTCCAGCCTGGCTTTTATGTCTTGTGGTAAGAAGTGGGGTCTTCCTGGGTATCCTACCATACAGTCCCTTTTCATTCAGATGCCGACGAATAGTACGGGTTGACACTGTTGTACCCTCGGACTGCAGGCCAGCTTGAACTTGTTTGGATGTTAATCAAGGTTCTTCATCAATTTTTCTTTTCCGTCCATATCTTGGGAGGTTAGCCACAGTGCCATGGGCTTTAAACTTCTTGATGACACAGGAATATTCAGGTCTTTGGAGATGGACTTGTAGCCTTGAGATTGCTCATGCTTCCTCACAATTTGGTTTCTCAAGTCCTCAGACAGTTCTTTGGTCTTGTTTCATTTCTCCATGCTCAATGTGGTACACACAAGGACACAGGACAGAGGTTGAGTCAACTTTAATCCATGTCAATTGGCTGCAAATGTGATTTAGTTATTGCCAACACCTGTTAGGTGCCACAGGTAAGTTACAGGTGTTAATTACACAAATTAGAGAAGCATCACATGATTTTTCAGTGCCAATACTTTTGTCCACCCCCTTTTTTATGTTTGGTGTGGAATTATATCCAATTTGGCTTTAGGACAATACTTTTTGTGTTTTTTCATTGAAGACAAATTAAATGAAGATAATAATACCAAAGAATTTGTGATAATACTCAGTTTCTTCCTGAAAATGATTGCAATCTGACAGAATTGCAGGGGTGTCAATACTTTTGGCCACAGCTGTAGTTGTATTAACCAGAGTTTATTAGAACTCCTTCAAATCTATGTTGCATAGAGTCAACCAACCTCTGGCACCTGTCGGCTGTTATATTTTTTTACTACATCCTACAATTAATTTGCATTTGTTGGCTTTGCCTCAGAAATGACATTTTTGGCACCGCACAAGTATTGTATTGGATTAAGATACATCTCAAGAAAGAGACTTTCACTATTTGCAAATCATACTGAAATTAGTGTGCAGTGATTCTATTTTCTATGGATTTAAGATTAATTGAATTCCTTCACTAGCACCTAGCCTAACATTAAGTGTGAATACCATTCCATCATTAATCATTTTCTGTTGAATTAAGGTCCTGGGATTCGGATGGCCACTACATAACCTCAATTTTTTGGGATTGGAACCAATACTCGTTTACTGGTGTATTTAGGGATGTTGTCTTGTTGAAACACTCATTTCAAGGGCATTTACTCTTCAAATATTATTATTATTATTATTATTATTTTTTTTATATTTATTTATAACAGTCTATAAACAGGATGAAAATCAGTAAGATACATAGCATGTATAAACGAAGTACAGTTTAACAATGTCTAGAGAATGTTATTTGAAATATTCAACAAAAGACGGGGTTATTAAGTATAGCAGTCAATCCCATCCCTAACTCTCCCCACCACCCCAGACACATCCAAATCCTACAGGTTTAATCAAGTAAGCCTAATAATTGTGTTACCAGATAACAGCTCTCTCATATACCAGTTGGTGAATTGAATGCAACCATGTAATGCTTGATACACCGATAGTGGCTGCAAATCAATAAAGGAGGACCATGTGAGAAAAAAAGCATTCTGTATGACTTTCTTTATGAAGTGTGGATTCAATCCAATCCATTTTGAACAGGTATGTTACCTTCGAAGAAATGAGATTTAATGAAGGGGTTGGGTCCTGTGCCCATAGATGCAGAATACTCTTGTGGGTAGCTGCCTCCCAGATAGTTAAAATACATCATTGCCGAGCAGAGAGTTTGAGTAGCTGATCTTGTGGGAGGATATTAAATGAACGCCCATTCTGGAGATAATGTAAAGAGAATGTTGAAGGTGTTGGTGAGATGACTAAGAAGCATATTCCAAACCTCTTGTATTTTAGGACAATCCCAAAGACAATGAAAAATATAAGTTGGAGAGTGGAAACATTTGGGACAAGAGGGATTAGCCAATGTAGACATCTTAGATTTGACCTCCGGGGAAATATTAGCCCTATGGAAAATCATGAGGGCCATAATGGAGTAGCTATCATATTGCAGTTAGGAATTTAGACGTAGAGTGACATTCAACAGATCAGTCAGTCTATAAGTAGATTGATGTGATACCCATCTGCCCGTGCCTGGTGAAGAGTCCGACCATGAAATAGAAGGTTTGAATGATTTATAGATAAGACTTAGCGAATATGTTCCTGCAAGAGCGTCAAGGGAGACTAGATGAAGAGGGCAGGCTCTGACACTGGCCGGTATGCCTCAGAAGACCGAGTCAACGTAATGCTTCATCTGAGTAGTGATAAAAATATCCACTAAGAATGGAAATTTGGAGAAAATCACCTCCAAAGAAAGCGCATTGAGTAGTGTTCAGAAAATTGCATAGCAGTCTGCATCCCCTCTCGCCCAGCACCTGGTAAATTGGGGGTGTGTACCTTGAAAAAAAAAGGACCACCCTGAAAAGGAAGAAAAACTGAGGTATAAGGGTCAAGTCCGCTAATTCTTCTAGCATGATGCCACGCTAATACCACAGACCATAGCCCTGATCACAGCTAGAACTCTATTTTGTTGTAAATGGAGTAAGGCAGAGAGACTGATCGGTCTGGACATTGTTTTAACTAATGGTGTGTTGGTAACTCTAGTATAGGCCCAAATCCAATTGTGAGAATGTCTGAAAATGGCCGCCACACTACACAATCTTAAATTTGGGAAATTGAGGCCCCCCCCAAGGATTTAGCTTGTTGCAATTTAAAAATACCCTAGATCTCCCCCTCGGGCCCCATATAAATTGTCTAAAGGCCCTGTCACACACAACGATATCGGTAACGATATGGTTGAAACGTCACAGGTTTTCAGTCGTTCTAACGATGTCGTTCAGTGTGACATGTACATCCGATCAATGATAATCAGGCAGATCGTTGATGGGAGGTTTGTGAACAGGAACTTAAACCAAACGATGAGTGTTCGTTGAACCTGCAGAATCGGTGTGTGTGACACCTCGATAACAATGTCATTAACAACCTCACCTATTGAGAAGTGAAGGACGTAGGTGAGCTAACGACTGCAAGTATCGTTTGCTTGTCGCAGAATCGTTGCTGCATCGTTAAAGATCTATACGTGTGACATTTCACTAGTGATCATTGAACGTCGTTCTAGCGATCTAGGTCAAGTCGGATCATTGATCGGATCTTTCGACCATTGAGACGGGGCCTTTAGTTAGGAGTCGATCGTCAGCTTTAGATAATAGAATAGGTAGTGTTTGTAGAGGGAAGAGTATAGGGAAGGAGACCATTTTGATAAGGTGGGCTTTACCTGCGAAAGATAATTTAAAAGACATCCAGGATTGTAGTTCCCGGGTAATGGCAGATATTAAGGGTCGGATATAAAGTTGGTAAATAGTATGTGGGTTAGAGGGTAAAAGAATACCAAGATATCGTAAAGAACCATGCCCCCACTGAAATGGAAAAGGCATGGGCCACCTTTGTTGAGCATCTCTGAAGATCGCTAAAGCTTTAGGGTACCGTCACACGGTGCGATGGCATCGGAGATGGTGGCAACTGGAGGTGTGGCACCCCAAGGGTTAATGTGCCACAGAAACAACACAGGTTCACTCCCCACACAACACTACACTAGGAAGTGGGAGGAGCTTAGGTGGCACCTGCACTAGTGGGAGGAGCTAAGTTTACCACAGAGCAAGAGTGAAGTTAGTCAGTCTGCAGTTGGAGTTTGAGTCTGGAGCAGGAGCAGAGCCAAGTAGAAGTGGAGGTGATGAGAGGTCTGAGGAAAGGAGACAGAGTAACAGAGGAACATCCCCGGGATAAAGAGTTACCCCAGAAACGTAACCCCGGAGAGGCGCTTATGACGGATACCGGATCCGAGGCTGTGCCTGAAACAGACAGGACAGTAAACACCGGTATAGTGAAGGTCCACTATCTTCACTGTACCATAGCACGGAGGGGTCAGTGACACAGAAGACTCAAGTTGCCCAGCAGATTGGTACCCGTGAGCAGAGACAGGGACAGCAGTATAGCTACAAGCAGCAGCAGGGCCACACACAGCGCTTAAGTAGGAAGCCAAGGACCCGATCAGGGTGGGAGTAACCTGGTACAGACTCCGTGGACAATATTGTGATATACCATCTGCAAGTAAAGACTTGGAAAACAACAGAAACCATGAGTGTGTGTGATCCTTATACTGAAGCCCCACTTGCCCTCATAGACTGCCATTACCTCTACTCTCATCATCTCTACTGCTACCCCTACTCTCCTGCAGCATCAATAACTATCCTCACAGACTTTAACTACTACTACCACTGCCCCGGGGAACCCAGTTCTGCCCACAGGAACTATTCTATCCAAGCTGCTATCCCATCATCCCCGGAGGTTCTGCAGCAGCGGCGGCCCCATTACTGGCCGCATATAGTGGGTGGCGTCACGAGTGACAAATCCCCTGTAAATAACCCCCCATTTTATTGTGCGGGCCCGGGACACGGTCCGGACCAGGACCGCCGTGACATCCCCCAGCAGTACCCCGGTCCGGCACCGAGTACCCCGTCCCAGTGGGCTCCACAACCTGGCGTCACGAACAGGATCTACCGTGCCCGGTACCGGGCATTGTGTGCCGTGATTGGTGACTGTTTTAAATCTGCCGGCATTGCTGAGCGCGCGGCAAGCTGAATTGTAACTGCGCCACAGATACTGTAAATTTCAGAATCCGCCATTGCAGAGCGCGCGACGCGTGGGAAGAAAAACCGCTCACCGCTCTGACGTCATCTGGAAGGGAAGAGAATCCCTGGTGCGCAGCGGAACCTTTGTTAGACATCCGGACGGAAGCGGAAGACGGAGGGCGGATATTAACTAAGGGGGCCCAAGATGTCGCAGCCCAATGCACAAGGCGGCGACGGAGCAGCCGGTGGAGCTGCAGTGCCGGACCCAGCAGTACCCGGCGGTTCAGTGGCTCAAGGAACAGCATCCATAATGCCATTCCTGATGCCGTATACTCCAGGGGCAATGTGGCTGCCCCAGTACTCTGGTGAGCCTAATACACTAACTGACTTTATGCTAAAGATAAAGGAATATTATGTGATGTATCCCCTCACTGAAGCCCAGCGTGTAGGAATGATAATGGGACAGTTAACTGGGCAATGCATGGCGTGAGGTTGCGTCCTGGCTGGACACAGATAAGGACACTGTAGAGCATCTAGCAGCTAGACTGAAAGCAACGTTTTGAATCTGCTGCTGATACCCGGGCTAAGATGAGGTTCTTTGCATGCCACCAGAAACCTAAACAGAGTGCCAGAGACTTTGCCTTGAACCTGCAGGAAGCACTCAGAGCCCTTAAGCTGGCAGAACCTGCTTTAGCCCCGGGAGCTGATAAAATGCTATTTGACCAATTCATAGAGGGCCTCCATTCCCCTTCCCATCGAGGGCAGTTAAGCATGATACTGCTGCAGAACCCTGACATGACATTTACTGAGCTGAAAGATAGAGCTATCCGTTTGCAGCAGCTGGAAGAGCCACAGGAGCTACCAACTGTCCTTGACACTGCAGCAGCACCTCAGCAGCTGGCAGCGCCACGACATCTGCCATGTCAGCAACTGCTGCTGAGACTGGAGAACTAATTTCTAATGCCGCAATCAATCAAAAGCTAGATGCCCTGACAGACACCGTGATCTCTATGGCCAAGGTCATCAAGAAACTGCAAGAGTCAAAGCCTGCACCCAAGTTCGGGTTGGCGACCAGCAGAGAGGATGTCCCGTGGTGAGGCCCAGAAGATACCCAGCAGCAAGAGGACGACCCAGTGATCGCTACCAACCAGATGGACAGCCCATTTGCCAGAAACCAGGCCATCTTGCTCGTGAGTGTCCTTTAAAAGACGATTCCCTGGGCAGGCGGGCCGCTCCCCAGGAATGAACACTCAAGGCCCCTCAGCTTGGTATGACAGATTCGTGGGAGGAAAACCGGTGATCCCTATTGTGCTGGATGGCATTCCCTTTAGTGCCTTGCTGGATACCGGGTCCCAAATAACATCCATCCCACATGTTCTTTATAAAAGGTACTGGGCTGATTCAGACATTACTAATGCGCCAGTTTACTTTAACTTTGATGTATGGGCTAGTAATGGACAGGTAATACCAAAGGTTGGGTTTAGAGAGATGAATATTCAGGTTGGGAAGGTAGAATTGCAGAACCAGGGTGTTATAATCATAGATGTTAACCGGCGAGAACGTGAACCAGTGATGCTGATAGGAATGAATGTAATTGAGAAATGTTTTTCCGAAGTGTTAAGTGTTTTGCAGCAAATCGCCGAGACTGCTGGAACTGGACAACAGAGGCTTCTGCACAAAGAGATCAAAGCCCTGATGTTGAAGCAGCAGGTAGAAATCTCCGGAGGTGAGATCGGCAGTGTACGAGTAAGTGATCCAATACCCATTGTAATTCCTCCCAAAACTGAAATGTTGGTCTGGTGTAGAGCCGCAATAGGCATCAAGGGGCAAGACTATCAAGCCCTGGTAGAACCCGTGTACTCAGATAGCAGACCCACCATACTCACAGTGAGAGGAGTAGTTGACGTACACAGGGGAAGAGTGCCATTACGCCTATTAAACTGCGGAGAAGACGAGGTCACATTACCTAAGTATGCTATCATGGCTAAGTTGTACACGGTTGATAACAATAACATCACAGCCGCCGAGCCCTTGAACCCGTCATGTCAGGCGGATGACAATGGCTCAGAGGAGAAGCTGGAGGATTGGTGCCAAAAGTTGCATGTAGGTACCAGTTCTACACCTCCCCGTCACAAGCATGGAGTATACCGGGTAGTGAAGGAATATGAACAAATATTCAGTAAACACCCGTTAGACTTTGGGCAGATTAAAGGGGTAGAGCACACTATACCCACAGGTGACCATCAGCCTATAAAAGAGAGGTATAGACCCTTACCACCAGCTCACTACCAAACCACCAAAGATATGCTCAGAGAGATGAAATCTGCAGGGGTAATAAGAGACAGTTGTAGCCCCTGGGCAGCACCTCTAGTGTTAGTTAAAAAGAAGGATGGGACCATGAGAATGTGCATAGATTACCAGCAGATTAATCGCATCACACATAAGGACGCATACCCATTACCTAGGATTGAGGAGTCATTAGCTGCATTAAAATCTGCTAACTACTTTTCCACCCTTGATCTGACTAGTGGGTACTGGCAGGTTCCTGAGGCCGACAAGGAGAAGACAGCGTTTACTACGCCGATGGGCCTCTGTGAGTTTAATTGTATGCCGTTCGGACTCTGCAACGCACCCGGGACCTTCCAACGTCTGATGGAGAGCTGCCTAGGACACAAGAACTTTGAAACTGTCCTCCTGTACTTAGATGACATCATAGTCTATTCCAAGACGTACGAGCAACATCTACAAGACCTGGCAGAAGTGTTCGAAGCTTTGTCCAAATATGGCATGAAGATCAAGCCATTCAAGTGTCACCTTCTCAAACCAAAGGTACAGTACCTGGGACACGTCGTGAGTTCAGAGGGAGTAGCACCGGATCCTGATAAAGTCACAGTGATAAGGGATTGGCCAAGACCTATGAACGTGAAAGAAGTGAGGCAATTCCTGGGCCTGGTAGGCTATTATAGAAGATTTATCAGAGGATTCACGAAGCTAGCAGCTCCTCTGCAAGACATTCTAGTAGGACGATCAAAGAAGAGTTCATCCTGTAATTTCCTGACACGGTCGGATGAGGAAAGAGAAGATTCCTTCAATAAGCTGAAAAGTGCACTGACGGGAGAAGAGATCCTGGAATACCCTGATTACCATCAACCCTTCATTCTTTACACGGATGCCAGCAACGTTGGACTGGGAGCAGTATTATCACAGATGCAAGGAGGCAAAGAAAGAGTTATTGCCTTTGCAAGTAGGAAGCTCCGGCCTACAGAAAGAAATCCCGAGAACTACAGCACCTTCAAGTTAGAGCTACTGGCAGTAGTTTGGGCTGTGACTGAACGTTTTAAACATTACTTGGCAGGTGCAGAATTCACCATCTACACGGATAACAACCCGTTGACTCACCTGGATACAGCGAAACTAGGAGCTCTGGAGCAGCAATGGATAGCCCGGCTATCTAATTACAACTTTGTCATCAAATACAGAGCAGGTCGCAAGAACGGGAACGCAGATGCCTTGTCACGGATGTCGCACCTGAAAGACGTGGAAGAGGAACCGGAAGTGTTGGAAGAGATTGAACTACCAGCCTTTCATCATTCAAAGGTACAAGATTATCAACCCGGCGCCTACCAAAGAAAGCAGGAAGTAAATCTTAACCCGTTAAGACACTACGGATGGGCTGAAGCCCAAGATAATGATCCAGCCGTGAAGCTAGTGAAAGAACTGCTTACGCAACAACGCGCATACCCTGATCAGAATGCCCCAGCTGAAGCTATACAGCTATGGAAAGATAGAGGCAAGTTGTTTCTACATCAAGGAAAGCTCTGCAGAACGTATACCAATCCTAAAACGCATGACCTAGTCTGGCAGATTATCGTGCCCAAGAGAGCCACTCAAATGGTCTTAGAAGCTTATCATGACGGTGCAGGTCATCTTGGATGGAAGAAGTTAGAAGCGATCCTGAGAGAAACATTTTATTGGGTTGGCATGAGAAAATCCATTGAACTATGGTGCAGAAGATGTGCCGCATGCAACCTCAGAAGGAAAGATCCACAGAAAGCTCCGCTTCAACCAATAGTAACCAAGCAGCCACTTGAGCTAGTCGCATTAGACCACGTCAAGTTGTCACCAAACCGGTCAGGCTATGTCTATGCCTTAACCATCGTGGACCATTACTCACGCTTCTTAGTGGTGGTACCTGTTAAAGATCTGACAGCGAAGACGGCAGCAAATGTATTCCAGACGCATTTCTGTAGACCACATGGTTACCCAGAACAAGTCCTTGCAGACCAAGGTCCAGCTTTTGAATCAGAACTATTCAAGGAATTCTGCAATATGTACGGTTGTAAGAAGATTCACACAACAACGTATCATCCTCAAACAAATGGTTTATGCGAGAAAATGAATCATATTGTAATTGAACTGTTAAAGACTTTACCAGAATCAGAAAGAAACCAGTGGCCAGATAAATTACCTGACTTGGTAGACTTATACAACCATGTACCCGTGAGTTCTACAAACTGTACTCCAGCCTACCTTATGCGTGCAAGACCCGGTAAATTACCAATTGATCTAGAAATGGGAATTGTAAAACCAGATACAGAAGTAGAAGAAGAAACAGATTGGGATACCCAACGTCAGAAACAGTATCAACAAGTTCAAGAATGTGTAGAGAGAAATCTTCAGCAAGCAAGAGCAAGACAAGAGAAAACTTTTAACAAACATGCTCAAGCAATGCCATTACAAGAAGGTGATCAAGTTCTCAAGAGAAAGAGACCACTGACAAACTGGATAATCAGTGGGAAACCGTTCCATACACAGTCTTACCATCTAACTTAGACAATGTTAAAACCTGTTTGATAAGCAAAGATGAAGGAAAAACGTCACAAGTCGTATCTCGTGATCAGCTAAAATTGTGTCCTGAAACACTGAAGATACCTGAAGTAACAGAACCCGTACAGGTTCAACCTATTAAAGAAAAAGAAGAAGTATTCCACATGGTACTAGGAGATTTCCCTAAAACATGGCCAAATTACCATGGAGCAGTTGCCGTACCAATGATTGCATTCCCTTCAATGGTGGAACCAACACCAGAACCTGTGTTACCTGAAGAAGTCTCAAGACCTGAAGAACTGGAAGTAGAACCCGTAGAGGAAGAACAAATTCCTGGTCCCAGTGAGCTTGCCAGTCCTACAGTCAGATCTTCATCTAACATAGTACCAAACACTACAAATAGGTACATGCCTACCAGCACCAATAGGCTACATGCAAGTAGTATACCCGTTTTACGCAGATCCGAGCGTAGTACCAGAGGTCAGTTACCAGCTAGGTACAGGGATTAAAAGTCAAGTTAACTGTAAAATATAAATATGTTTGTGTAAATATAAATTGAACCTGGTAAACAAATGTACATAGTTAATGCAACGTTAAAAAGCCCAGTACCTACAGAGACTATCCTGTATGAACTTCTTGCATATTCTTCAAGATTTTTCCTTTTTATTTTATTTTTATGGACCATACTACCATGGACTGGTTGTGGTATAAACTTTCTTATATATTCAGCAGCCCGGAGGCAAGAGACTAAACCACCCGGAAGGACTGCTTTTTGAATTTTTGGACTGTTTTTGAAGTTTAGTGATTTTTGTGATTTTTACTTTTAAGTCTTTGTAAATATTAATTGTATTAATTGTTTGTTCTTTATTGTTCCACAGTCCCGGAGTACTGTCTTTAACTAAGGGGGAATGTGGCACCCCAAGGGTTAATGTGCCACAGAAACAATACAGGTTCACTCCCCACACAACACTACACTAGGAAGTGGGAGGAGCTTAGGTGGCACCTGCACTAGTGGGGGGAGCTAAGTTGTTTACCACAGAGCAAGAGTGACAGTTAGTCAGTCTGCAGTTGGAGTTTGAGTCTGGAGCAGGAGCAGAGCCAAGTAGAAGTGGAGGTGATGAGAGGTCTGAGGAAAGGAGACAGAGTAACAGAGGAACATCCCCGGGATAAAGAGTTACCCCAGAAACTTAACCCGGAGAGGCGCTTATGACGGATACCGGATCCGAGGCTGTGCCTGAGACAGACAGGACAGTAAACACCGGCATAGTGAAGGTCCACCATCTTCACTGTACCATAGCAAAGCAACACGGAGGGGTCAGTGACACAGAAGACTCAAGTTGCCCAGCAGATTGGTACCCTGAGCAGAGACAGAGCCAGCAGTATAGCTACAAGCAGCAGCAGGGCCACACACAGCGCTTAAGTAGGAAGCCAAGGACCCGGTCAGGGTGGGAGTAACCTGGTACAGACTCCGTGGACAATATTGTGATATACCATCTGCAAGTAAAGACTTGGAAAACAACAGAAACCGTGAGTGTGTGTGATCCTTATACTGAAGCCCCACTTGCCCTCATAGACTGGAATTACCTCTACTCTCATCATCTCTACTGCTACCCCTACTCTCCTGCAGCATCAATAACTATCCTCACAGACTTTAACTACTACTACCACTGCCCCAGGGAACCCAGTTCTGCCCACAGGAACTATTCTATCCAAGCTGCTATCCCATCATCCCCGGAGGTTCTGCAGCAGCGGCGGCCCCATTACTGGCCGCATATAGTGGGTGGCGACACGAGTGACAAATCCCCTGTAAATAACCCCCCATTTTATTGTGCGGGCCCGGGACACGGTCCGGACCAGGACCGCCGTGACATCCCCCAGCAGTACCCCGGTCTGGCACCGAGTACCCCGTCCCAGTGGGCTCCACAACCGGAGCACGCACGCTTTTGGCGCTCCGCCAGCATCGCCGCCCCTGTTTACACGGGGAGACACCTCCGGCGATGCACATCGCCCAATCGGCCGGCGATCTCGAAACCAGGCGACCAAAAAAAGGCGTCGCCATCGCCTATTTACAATAGGCGATGCAGGGGCGATATCGGTGCCAATAGGCCATGCCCTTGCATCGCCTAAGAAATCGGCGGTGCCATCACACTGTGTGACGGTACCCTTAGATTTATTAAAATTAATGTGGATTCCCGAGATTCAAGCTCATGGAAAGCCTCCATAATAGAGGGAATGGACTCCTTAGGGTTGGCTATGAATATATATCATCAGCGAATGCCAAGGATTTGAGTGTAAGGTGGCCTGTCCCAATTCCCTCAAAAGAAGGAATCATCTCCAGATATCTAAGCAAAGGGTCTAAGGCAATATTGAACAGTATGGGACATTCCTGCCTCGTACCTCTAGAAATTGAGAAGGGTGATGACTGAACACAATGGAGCCAAATTGAGGATTGAGGAGGATTGAGGAGTGGTGTAGATCGTCCAGATAAAATTGAAAAAGGAGAATCCGAACAGTCTATATTTTAGGCCGGCTTCACACTTGAGCTACCCGCCCCTGCGTATTGCGGTGGGGAAGCGCAAGCAGAGCGCAGACACTGCGCGTTCCTATGTTTATCATGGGGACGCACGGTGATTCGCTCGGCTGCGGATGGGCGTGCGCACGCATTCACTTCTGTGTGTGATTTGTACACATGCGGATGCAGGAGTGAATGGGTGCGCACGCCCATCCGCTGCCGAGTGCATCACCGTGCGTCCCCATGATAAACGCGCGGTGTCTGTGCTCTGTTTGCGCTTCCCCGCCGCAATACGCAGTGGCGGGGAGCACAAGTGTGAAGCCGGCCTAAGAGTTCGGATGAGGTGTGACCTATTCAAAAGCCTTATCAGCATCAAAGCTAACCAAGATATTTTGTTTAGCTTTGGTGTGATGACTATGGAGGATTGCAGCTAACGCCATTCTAATATTATAGGTTATGGATCGGCCATGTACAAAGCCCATTTGGGACGTAGTGAGAATATTAGGAAGTATGGATTGTAATCTGTTGACCATCATTTTGGTGAGCATCTTAAAATCTACATTTAAAAGGAAGATTGGGCAATATGAGGCAGGGAGAAGGGAGTCTTTAACCGGTTTTGGTAGTAAGGAAAGGCTCGCTTCATTAAAGCGGTCAGGTAGAGAATTGGAATCTATAATATGGTTAAAAAGAGAGGTAAGGTGGGGTATAAGCAGTGGCCGCAATATTTTATAGAATTCCACTTAGTAGCCGTCCGGTCCAGGGGCTTTAAGCAATTTAAGAGATTGGATGGCCAATCCAACCTCGCCAGGAGAGATTGGTTCATTCAAAATCTCTTTTTGCAAGAGAGAGAGTTTTGGTGGATCAACCTTGTGAAGAAAATTATAGTCCTCTTCCTGGGAGTCATCGGACGGGCCATAGAGATCTGCATAAAAATCTCTGAAAACCGCGCATATTTGAACTGGGTCACGGATAATGGAATCATTAGGATTTTTGATGTTAGTGATTTTAGTAGCCGTTTTGAAGGGTTTTGTTAGTGATGCCAAAAGACGCCCGGGTTTATTGCCCAATGAAAGATGCGGTTACTTTGGTAGGCAAGTTGGTTATGTGCCTGCTCATGCAGTAAGGTGTCTACATTATGATTGGCAGTGAGATAAGCCTCCTTGGATAAAGAGATGTTGTGTAGCCAGAAATCGTTATAGGTTTGAGTGAGCTGGTTAAGAAGAGGCCGCAAGGAGGACAATAATTTCTTCTTTGAGACACATAGGAGATAATATGTCCTCTGAGCATTGTTTTAGCTCTAACTCAGAATAAACTAATGTCTTCCAAATGTTCCAAGTGATCCTCCATGTACGTCTCCCACCAGCCAGTCAAACATTTTTTTAAATCATCCGATGTGAAAAGATATGAGAGAAAATGCCAACGAAAGGAGAGAGTTTTCTTTGTGGGAAGGTCCAGGGTAAGTAGGACAGGAGAGTGATCTGAAATAACCCTTAAAAGTATCTCAACCGATTTTAAGGATGAAAAAGAAGGGTAGATGTTAGCTAGAAATCAATTCGGGTGTGTACGTCATGAACTCTAGAGTGAAATGTACAATCTCTTTCTGTAGGATGGCAACATCTCCAGGAATCTAGTAAATCAAGCATGTCTAATAAGATTGGGACTATTCCAGTTGAGGAGAGGGTTGCGGGCGGTGGGGTAGACCTATCTAACAAGGTATCATGGAGAGCATTTAAATCCCCTCCTAGTAAAATGTTAGCGGGATGCTAGCTATGGATGACCTCTACAAGCTTAGAGAAAAAGGAAGGGCTAGCCGCATTAGGTGCATAAACATTAATAAGGCAGTATTCCCTCTGCTCAGCAAGGAGTCTGATCAGCAAATAATCTACCGCCTTGTCTCTTACCACATCTTGAATGGAGTATTCCAGGTCTTTATGGAACAGGACAGCAACTATACGTTTTTTTCTTGAAAAAGAGGCTTCTTTGCAATCCGGGTAATGCTTGTTACGTAGTGGAGGATGTTTTCCACGAAGCCAGTTTCCTGTAAAAACAATGTGTGGGCGTAGACAGGTAACATAGTCTAAAACTTTCCTGTGTTTCACCGGGGTATTGAGCCCAGCCACATTCCAAAATAATAATTTGAGAGAGTCAATATTAATGTGAGTAGCTAGTGTCAGTCGGTCATATTAGCCTACGCCACATGGAGGCCATGAAGAGGTATTATCAGAGAAGAAAGAACTGGGAAAAGGTTTGTCCCAGCAAGCAAATCCTAGCACCCAGAAAAACGGGAAAAAAAAAAGAAACCGTGCCTAGGGAGGAAGAACCCACCCCCTTACCCTCCAACAAACCTAAAAACAATAGAGTAACTTCAACAATAAGCATTATAGAACCATATATCGACTAAGACCTACTGTCACAATGTAGTAAGAAATAGCAAACAATGTGCATTAAGTAAAAGCCTAAAAATTAGCCATGCAAGTAAATAGAAATAAAGACATGACACTGCCAGCAGGTAGAAAAAGCAAAAAAAATTTAAAAAACCATGGATTTGAAATCAAGTGGACAGAGAAGAGGTTTGTGACGAGCACCTCACCTCCCCCATGGCCTCAAGGTCAATAAAAAACCTGTCTTTCCTCGGAGTTCGACCCTCAGATGTGCATAGAGAAGGGCAAAACGGGACCCCTCTTTCATGTAGAATTTTGCAGACTGGGGCAAAGGCACAGCACTTGGCCACAACCACAGCAGAATAATCTTGAAGCATAAGAAGAGAGTATCCCTCATATTTCACAGCAGACATAGCCTGAAATGCCTTGAACATTGACATTTTGTCCTGAAAGTTAAGCATCTTGAAGACAACCGGGCGAGGGTGGGTATTTGATTCTGGAGTTGGAGGTCCAAGTCTGTGGGCTCGTTCAACTATCATGGAGCCAGGGCGGTCAGGCAAATTAAAATCCTTTACCGACTCGGGCACGCCAATGACGTGGATATTATTCCGGCACCTCCGGTTCTCCAGATCATCAAATTTGTCCTGGAGTTGCTCTATCGCATGGTCTTTTTCTTTAAGATGAGCAGCAAAAGACTGTACACTGTCCTCTAAATCACTAATCCGCTGTTCCACTGCCGAAATATTGGTGGAATGGTCAGACAACTGGGATGGATTGAGTCCAATGAAGATTGAAAGGAAAATAGTCTTGCACCTATTTTTAGGCATAAGTTGGTTTGTAATAATGTCAGCAATAATCTGCAAGGATTCTTTAGATATGATAGAATTAGAATCCGGTGATTCAGGAGAAGATTTGGCAGCCCTAGTTTTAGTAGCCTTGGAGCCACTGGGATTTACAAATGTTTCCATGGTGATGGAGAGGAGTAGAAGAAAAAATAGAAATGCACTGATCAGGAGAGAGGAGACATCTCAGTCAAGAGCTAAGTGCAAGAACCTACATAACTAGATCATATAGAACATCACGGAGAATCGGTTTTGAGGAGATCCACAATGGTTTGAGGAATATAGACCACTGAGGTGATCATAAAGGTGAACAGGTTGAAAAGGGTTCCAAGTTGGGCCGGTTTCCACAGCAGTCTAATGGACGAGCCCCTAAGAGAGGCTAAGCATAAAATAGAGCACTGAGTCCCTCCTATATCATACTGTGCACTTAGGGCGATGTGGTACTATTCGCAGCGGACAGATGGGGGCCGCGCTGTAATTGAGACCGCGGCTCGGGTGGAAGTGTAGGACCCGCCTGGTGTCAGCGTTTCTCCTGGGCCTCTCCGACGCATCCAGCGGGTGAAACCAGCACCGGGCGCTGCGGGGGAGGTGGATCTCTCACCCGAGACAGGAGGGCAGCTCAGGACGTATTTATACCCTCTGGAGCCGGTCTTCAGAGGTGCTGCTCCTTTGGGAAAATGGCGTCCGGGGGTGGGGGTGATGTTCCACCACAGCAGACCACTAGGGAGGCTCCAGCTGGGCTGCAAGACAAACCCCAGGTAGTTCTAGGATGTGCGGGGGTACGGAAGAAGCGGAATTAGTGGGTGAAAGGGCACTCTTCAGGCCTGGATGCTGCAGGTGTAGAATGAAAGCAGGGCTCTGTCAGATGCATCTGCTCTGCTCCGCGCAATCTTGGATCCTCTTCTTCAAGTATTTTGATATATGTAAACTGGTCCATAATTAAAAACTAACAGAGACTATTAAAAAAACTCACCAAAATTAATTCAAACCTAATACTGTGTGCACACAGGATGTAGAGAACCTCCATTAGAGAAATGCGTACAGCCCAGGTGCAGAATGCCGGTAGGATGACCAGTGGCTGTCCCATCAGCCTTCTACACCTGGGCTGCACCCATCTTTATAATGGAGGTTCTCTGCATCCTGTGTGTGCACTCAGTATTAGGTTTGGCTTCTTTTTGATGTATGCGGTAAATAACCCCGGCACAATAGTAAGAGAAACGTGTCCATATGATGCTTGTACCACCATGCTTCAATGTCTTCAGAGTATGCTGTGGCTTCAATTCAGAGTTTTGGGGTTATCTGACCAACTGTCTGTGGCTCTTGATCCCAAAACGAACAATTTTACTCTCATCAGGCCACAAAATGTATCTCCATTACTCTTTAGGCCAGGTGATGTGTTCTTTGGCAAATTGTATCTACTTCAGTATGTCTTTTTTTTAATAGTGGGACTTGGTGTGGACTTCTTGCTAATAGAAAATGTCTGTGTGAAGCTAATCTAAGTGTCACAGTACTCACAGATAACTTGAGACTGTCTTTGATTATCCTGTATCTGATTATTGGCTGAGCCTTTGCTGTTCTGGCTATTCTTCAATCTTTTTGAATGATAGTCTTACGTTTTCTTCCACATCTCTGGTTTTGCTTTGCATTTTAAAGCAATGGAGATCATTTTAGCTGAATAGCCTATCATTGTCTGCACTTCTTAATATTTTTTACCCTCTCCAATCAAATTTGTAATCAAAGTATGCTGTTCTTCTGAACAATGTCTCAAACAACCCATATTTCTTAGGATTTCAAGGAGAAATGCATGTACAACAGGTGCAGGCTTCACCCTTAAATAAGGGCCACCTGATTCACACCTATTTCTTCCCAGAATGATTGACCTTACTAATTGATCTCAACACTTATTAATTTGAATATCCACCCCTTTCAATGAATTATTCAAAAATACAGACTCAAAAACATGTAGATCATGAAGACTGAGTCTGTTGGTTTTCTAAGGCTACACTCAGACTGCGTATTTTGATCAGTTTTTTGCAGTGGACTGCAGGAAACGGATCACTCAAATGATACACAAGCAAAGTCTATGGGTTTTCATTTTTGCTGTTCAGACTGTGCACTTTTAAAGTGATCAGTTTTTTCCATCATCTCCATGACAGCACCACCTGAGAGAGAGAACCGCCCATCCAAGACAGGAAACCTCTGAGATAAAAAAGGCAGTACCTCTCCTGCACCTCAGTTTAGGTTTCCTGTCTTGGAGGTGGGAGACCTCTGAATCTCAAGCGGTCCTGGCCTGACCCGGTAGCTGGAAGATACGGTTCTTACCTAGGCCGTGGCTCCGGACTTGGGTGCAGAAGCTCCTCCACAGGGTAATCACTTGCAGTGGTGGAGGGCGCAGGGTCTAGTAGAGGGCCACCAGCGGCTTTTTCTCGGCCCCAGCACCGCCCAAGCGACACGTGTGCATGGCTCTGCCCTGTCACGCTGTGCCCTGGGTGAAGCTGGATTGAAAACCCCTTAGTTATGGCCTGGGGCGGTGTTCCTGACCTTCAAACGCACTGGGACCAACTCTGGCGGCGGCAGTTTTGAAATTCGCGCCGCGGGGCCGCTACTTCCCGTCCGACAGCCAAAACTGAAGTGACGCGACCGCGCATGCGCAGTGCGGGCTTAGATGGCGGCACCCAGTGTCCGGAGGCAGGAGGACGCTGGGGCAGTTCCCGGCGTTGTGGAGGCTTCTTCTGAGGGCAGGGGCGGCCAGCCACCCGGCGGCAAGAAGGAGCAGCCCTCTCTCTCTGCGGCTGTGACGGCCAATCAGGCAGGGGAATCACAGTAGTCAGGGGGCAGCCACAAGGCCTCAAAGAAGGGGTCCAAGGTAGATGTGGACCCAAAGCAACCCCGGAAGTCGGTAAGCCATCATCCTGAGTGAGTGCCCTCGGGCTGTGCTCTGTAATTTTACACTGCCTTCTTGTTTGTTCCCTTAGGACAGCAAGAAGAAGTCTTCCAAGCAGAAGCATAAGATACAAAATACACAAAAGGTTTGCGCCAAACTGCTTTCATTAAATTGTGGGATCGGTGAATGATCCCCTCTGCTCACCTTTTGTTGTTGTGCCTGTCCGCACAACTGGAGTAAGAGTTTAATCTGTCTCCCAGCTGGGCTCTCCTAGTTGGGCTCCAAGCAGCGAGGTGATAAGTGCACGTATTTCCCGTGTGTCCCGGTGCACGTGACAGCTCGGGGGGAGTGATGGTGTGACGTATGCCAGGTCCTGTATTCCTAAGCTGCTCTGTATCACGCTTCCCAGCAGGGAAGAAATTTGCAGCTCCAGATAAAACGAGTGATATTGTAAGCGCTAAGGTACATTAACAGGACACGGCTCACATAAGTATTACCTTTCAGCTTTAATGATTCAGCATATGGATCCCTTTAGCCACAACGCGTTTCAGTGCCAATTGCGCCTTTTTCAAGTGATTCAAGCAACAGGACAGCAAGACGAAGTCTTCCAAGCAGAAGCATAAGGAGTGGGCTATCTGCAAAGTTCCTCTCCCTGAGGATTATATGAAGGAGTTGTGTGCCTCTTGTATTGATGAGACTGTGAGGGGGGAGGTCCCCAGTTTAGCCTCTAGGGCCAAAATTTACATTGATGTATGCAAACATTCACAGAAAAATGTGTACTAATACAAGTGTCAGTGTTGTTTGTCGAAATGTGTCAACCAACAATGTTCACCAAACACAAATGGAAAACCAGGTAACACCAAAATAAATTTGTCACGCATGTACGTCCTCCAGTTGCCACGCACGCACGTCACCCTGCGGTTCGTTCATGATGTATTGAGGTGACATTACGGCGTCCCTGAAATGCACACTACTCTGTAGTGCCAAAAGTTCAGCAGTCTCTCAAGTGTCCTCTGCGTAGCCAGCATGCGCAATGACGTCATGTCGTTGTGCCACGTTGGGCCCTGCCTTCCAGGTACTTTCCCTTCCCCTGCAGAGGTAGCCATGGCATCAGGACAGAGAGCTGCAGCATAGGGCGAGCCAGCTGGGGATTATTGGTGCCAACAGCACCCACGTCTCCGCAAGCAGGCCATCCTGCGTAAAGTAAAGAGGGCCCTGCTGTGTAGACTGCGTGTGGAGCGCACCACCCAGCAGATCCAGAAGAAGGTGGCAGACCTCAAATACAAGTGTCCAGGCCACACTGACACCATCCGGGCACGGATTAGGAGGCGTGAGTATTTGTGATACACACATACCTCATTAAAATGTTTTAAAAACCTGTAACACCACATGGAAGAGTAGGCTGTCAGATAGGTACCCTGATCACCTGATGTGCCTTCATCCTTCGCCATCTGCTGGTTAGTCAACAAGCAACAAGAAAGTGCACACTACCCTACTATATATTGCCATTTCTGTTGAGAACATACTAATCATACCACTATATCAACACACATAGCTGGATAGTAAGGCTGAAGTTAACATGTACGTCATGTCTTCAGCAACATGGCACATACAGTCAATATTACCATGCTGTGTGACATATAGCCTGTCACGCAGTGTTGTTGGGAATGCCAAGATATCCATTACCAAGTTTTTTGGGTTAATGATGCCACATGAGCAGTAAACCAACTTTGCCCTGTGTGATCATGTGCATCTGTACATTACTCTGCATGCATATGGATGTGTCACTATAGTTGTTAGCATTGGTCACAACGATTTGTGCGGGCCAATATTCCATCATGTAGGCCCATCATCAACAGCATAGCTATGCACACACAACATTAATGTCCCAATTGTGTGTGTCAAACTGTCATGGGCATCAGTAAATTTTTGTTTGTGCTGCATGTCCCCAAAAATTTGTTTAAGTATATGGCCATGTAGAGATGGCCACAGTCAGATCACAGCACGTCACTATGGGCAAAACAAAAAGCATGTACATGTCTACTGCAGTCATCACTGACACCCACACAAATGTCATGTTTTTGGTACTAGGTGTTGTGGGTGGTGTACATGTCTACATAATTGCAATGTCTAATCTTACAGAGGATGCAGAGAGCTCTGAAGGCCACCCATCACCAGCTGCCAGCCCACCACCCGCCAGACCTCCTTCCCCACCACAAGCACCATCTGGGACCCCACCACCACCTTACCCTGGAAGAGAAGGGTCCTCACCTGCTCGGAGCTCGGACTCTGGAGCCCCTCTGAGGCCCCCTCGGCATGTGGCAGCCCAGCCTCACGGCTGCACAGCCCACTGGCGACAACACCAGGAAGCCAGTTAAGAGGGCCAACGCCTGACCCCGGCCCTACACAGCATTGGCTGCAGACAACATCCCCTGTAGCCACCCCTCCACCTGATGTAGCCAGCCCAGGTGGCAGCCATTCTGGGGAATGGGCCACACAGGGTGAATGTGAGCCTGGTAGAGGTGGCCCTGATAGTACGTGTTCAACATATTAAAATATATTGTGTTCCCACATGTACCCTGTGTGAGCAAGTGTTAATGGCTTCCTGTTTTTGTTGTATCCCTTTGCTTAATGCAGATGGCACACCAGCTGAGGACATGTTGACAGGGACTTCATCACCCCCAGCACCAAGGGAAGTGGCTGATGGGGACCTTAATCGTAAGTTCATTAACACAGTCACATAACATTGGTCTGCACATAAATACATTGTAGTAATGTGTTAAATTTTCCAAACAGGGCAACAATCCATCGAAGAGCTGCTTGATGTCCACCATGAGGCGCAGGGCAATTTGGATAGGATGTGGGCCCTCATCCAGTGTCTCACTGGTGGCCAGGCTGGGGGCTGTTTGTTTTATTTGCCCCTTTGGCCATGGGCCTTGTATGTATGTTTGGCATGTTGCCATTGGGTTGTTTGTTGAATTTGACCATGTTGGTCTTCACTTTTATATATATCTTAAAAATCCATTAGGCCCAAAAAAAAAGGTTTATTAAAATCAAAAAATATTTTTGGTAGAATATGGTTACAAAAAAACAAAAAAAAAAAACAGAAGAGCACAAACAAAAAAAAAACAACTAAGGCCCCTTTCACATCAGCGTTTTTTGTAAATCGCGGCAGATGCGGTGAAAAAACCGCATCTGCCGCGATTACCGCATAACCGCGACACTTGCGGCACAGTTGCGGCAAGCCTCATGCAATGTCTATGGGGCTTGCGGTAAGTGTGCGGCAAGTGCGGTTTCGGCACTTGCGGCAGGTGCGCCCACGAAAAAAACCGCGGTCAGCCGCGTTTTTTTTGCGGCCGCACCTGCCGCAAGTGCCGATACCGCACTTGCCGCACCTGCCGCAAGCCCGCATAGATATTCTATGGGGCTTGCCGCAAGTGTCGCGGTTATGCGGTAATCGCGGCAGATGCGTTTTTTTCACCGCATCTGCCGTGGTTTCAAAAAACCACTAATGTGAAAAGGGCCTAAGGCTGCTTTCACATCAGCGGTTTTTTAAATCGGGGCAGATGCGGTGAAAAAACTGCATTTGCCGCGATTACCGCATAACCGCGACACCTGCGGCACAGTTGCGGCAAGCCCAATGCAATGTCTATGCGGGCTTGCGGCAGGTGCGGCAGGTGCGGTTTCGGCACTTGCGGCAGGTGCGGCCGAAAAAAAAACCGCGGCTGACCACGTTTTTTTTCGCAGCCGCACCTGCCGCAAGTGCCAAAACCGCACTTGCCGCACACTTACCGCAAGCCCCATAGACATTTATGCGGTAATCGCGGCAGATGCGTTTTTTTCACCGCATCTGCCGCGATTTAAAAAAACCGCTGATGTGAACGGGGCCTTAGGGTCCTTTCACATCAGCGGTTTTGCGCTGATCGCGGCAGTTGCGGTGAAAAAGACGCAACTGCCGCGATTATGGGGGCTTGCGGCAGGTGCGGCAAGTGCGGTATCGGCACTTGTGGCAGGTGCTGACAGCGTTTTTTTTGCGGCCACACCTGCCGCAAGCCCGCATATACATTCTATGGGGCTTGCCGCAAGTAAACCGCAAGTGCAGCCGTTATGCGGTAATCGCGGCAGTTGCGTTTTTTTCACCGCAACTGCCGCGATCAGCGCAAAACCGCTGATGTGAAAGGACCCTAAGGCCCCGTTCACATCAGCGGTTTTTTTAAATCGCGGCAGATGCGGTGAAAAAAACGCATCTGCCGCGATTACCGCATAAATGTCTATGGGGCTTGCGGTAAGTGTGCGGCAAGTGCGGTTTTGGCACTTGCGGCAGGTGCGGCTGCGAAAAAAAACGTGGTCAGCCGCGTTTTTTTTTCGGCCGCACCTGCCGCAAGTGCCGAAACCGCACCTGCCGCACCTGCCGCAAGCCCGCATAGACATTGCATTGGGCTTGCCGCAATTGTGCCGCAGGTGTCGCGGTTATGCGGTAATCGCGGCAGATGCAGTTTTTTCACCGCATCTGCCCCGATTTAAAAAACCGCTGATGTGAAAGCAGCCTAAGAGCCACGTCACACACACACAGATATCTGTGCAGATATTGGTCACAGATCTCTGGTTGCAGTGAAATCATGGACAAATTGTTCATTTGTATATGGCCACAAAATGGAACAATGTGTCCATGATTTCACTGCAACCAGAGATCTGCGAACAATATCTGCACAATTATCTGTGTGTGTGTGACGTTGGCCTATGACGGTAATAAAGAATCCAAAAGATGTGCCAAAAAAAAATGGGTAACTTAAAAAAAAAACAATACCCGCACCTTGGGCAACCTAATGGGAAAAAAAATGGGATTTTGGAAAATAAACCAATTATGCAAATCCCACTACTGTCTTTTGCCTCCTTACTAAATACACAGAGGTCCAGGAGTATGTAGGTGAGACCTCTTGCACAACACAACATGGTAATGGCTGGTAAAACTGTTTGAGGGGTCACATCTTTAGTTAAGGTGCCCAAATTGATGACAACATAGGTATTTGGTGCCTTAAGGAACATCTTCAATGTTCGGACCATTACACGACATTACTCACCCAATTTATACCAACGGCCTAACCAAAAAATGGGTGACACACTACTCATTAACATTGTATGGCCAAGCCACAAACATTAGGGGGGTGACGTCTACACAATTGTACAGCCATGTTTTTTGTTTTTGTTGTATCAAAACCAACATTGTGACAACTAGGGGAGCAAGGGATGCTTCATATGTGCAAATATGTTCAATAACATGTTTGCTTGGTTATGTGGCCTAAACAGGTGACACTCAGGCTTTCACTCTCAAACTACATCACAATACATATGTGCACATACATGACACAGATAAAAAGAAACATTCTATTGTGGTCCAAAAGAAATTTAATTAAACACCAACACAAAATAAAAGACACATAATGTGTGTTCAAATATAACAGAAATAATATGAGCCAAAATCAAAACCTATACTCATTAATAGCGTCTCTCCACATAGGTGTACTCATCTACTGGTTCAGACGTGGTTGGAGGGCCGTAGTCACCATATGCCCTACCAGTTGGGCAACTTGGGGGGTGGGGGTGTCTGGAGCCCCTGGACTAATCAGGATTTTGTCCGGGACCATGCAATGGCAGACGACCCTGTAACCCTGATGGCTGGCCTCTGGGGATAGCAATATAGGCCAGTGGTGTCAGGGCGTCTTCTACGCCCGCCTCCAGGGCACGAATGATGATCCGCTCACAAATCTGCCGCTGCTGTGTTGACATCTGGACCACCCGCTCATTAACTAGGTGCCCAATTCCAGTATTTGGCTAATTTTCGGTGTGGACCAGCACCCGCTTAGCCCATGCTCCCAGCTCAGTATTGGGTGGTGTCAGGGCCCGTCTTCTAGAGACACCTGAGCTGGGACCAGGGTGCTGGTCTGCCAAACTGGGACCAGGCACAGCCATCCCTGCAGATGTCGTCGAGAGGAGGACCGAGCGGTACTCCAGGTTGTTGCCCAGCGGACATGTAAAGGGGAAAACAACACAATCAATGACATAGGGTCCACAGAGGGCTAAACGCCTCCAGATGTACTTCAAAGACAGCCCAATACATTGAAATATTCACACAAGTAAGAGAGCATCAAAAATATAGCACTTCAAATGCACCTTACTGCGGGGCAGAAAGTGTATAGTGCTGTTGTTAGTACCATAGTGAACATGTTCTTTAAGGTTGAAGGAAGACTTTAGTCCATCTAGTTCAACCCATAGCCTAACATGTTGATCCAGAGGAAGGCAAAAAAAAACCATGTGGCAACACTAAGCTCCACATTGGGGGAAAAAATTCCTTCCTGACTCCAGGTACGGCAATCAGACTAGTTCCCTGGATCAACGCCCTATCAAAGAATCTAGTATGTATAACTGGTAATATTATAGTTTTCAAGAAAGGCATCCAGGCCCTTCTTAAATTTAGTAGTGACTCACTCATTGTTACAACCAATCAATCTAACAACAAGGAGGCAAGTGTGTGACCCATCACCAACACAACCACAGTATAGTTTAAGGACCCACAGGATTGTGGCAGAAGGAACTAGACAACACACCATGTGTGAACTACCACCAAGGGACGCAGATACACTAGAACATTACAATAACCTACCTCCTGTGACGGAGCGGTGGCTTCGGATGTGGCCCTGGTGTCAGCAAACTCCCTGGCGCACCGTAAACTTCAAGGAACATCCTGGTCCAGAGTGAAAGTGAGGAGATCATAGTACCACAGTTGTGACACATGTACCTCCTCACTTCCCATCCCAGAATGCTGGGAACTCTGGACCCGCTTGTATTACTTTCGGAATATGGTGCGCAGATGCTTGATTTTATTCTTGACCATCGCCTTGTCCCACCTCGCACCAGGGTTGTGCTCCTGGGCGAGGGCAACAAGGCGGCCATAGCCCACATCCTTCAGCTGATTGTTCTTATAATCAGGTGTTCGCAGACGCCACAGGCATTCGTGTTCCTGGTACTTGGCCAATAATGCCGGATAAAATCCTGATTGTCTGCCATCTGCAACATAAGCACAATACACATCACAAACCACACATAGATGTATCTATATTCACATAATGTCCCCCGTTTAATGGGCACATAATCACAACCGGTCATTAATATGAGATAATTTGGCCCAAACATTGCCCTGAAGTGTGACTTAATGAAATGTTCAAACCTAGCCTAACCCTGGAAAAAACTAATAACACCTGTCGTCTCATGAATGGCTACAAAAACAACTATTCGACATACATTAGGGTACGCATAAATGTATTAGTAAAGGCACTATGTCTCAACAGCACAACAGTTGTATAGCACTCTGGTTTGCTGTATGGCAGCAGTACAGGTTTAGCTGCTCTTTGCAGCATAATGTACACAAAGCCCAGCACAGTAGATGAGGGTGCTGTAATGTGGAGAGCCACATGATGTGGCACACATGACATTGATGTCCAGAACATGGCTCCATAAACCAGAAAATCCACATCCATGTACGTCTACATACCCAACATTATTGTCTAAAAAAATTTGATATGGCCAGTAGGTGGTGGTAGGAGCCAAATACACAGACCTGTGGACTTGATGAAGGTATGGACAGCGCTATACTTACCCTCTGACCATCAGAGTGTGCTTGAAGAGATGCTACCAAGATGTGGCATATGACTTTGCAACACACAAGTGCCTTCAACACTGCCCTTTTTAAATGGAGCAACACACAATGAAAACGCACCAAAGTGAGCTAATCATATGGCTCGAGCGTGGCTACGCTGAGGCGGGTGCATGTATTGGATGACGCCACTGCGCTGTGATTAACTGCGTTGCATATAAAAAAAAACACGCCAGTGCGTGCTCCAGCTAGCTCGCCAGAGTCATTGGGTAAGTTGCGCTGTTCAGACGTCCCATCTACGATGCTTGAGTGTGTTTTGTAGTGAGCCTTCAAATTTAACATACATGTATACTGTCGAAACAAGCACAAAAACACCTCCAGATGTGTGCAGACCAGACTCAAGATGTGGGACCTTCTCTTAATAGTTCAAAACAAGTGTATGCATGGTTACACAATGCTACATGTCCCCTACTCATTGTGCTTAGATGTTGGAATTTACATTGTGTACTGTGTACAGTAGTATTGGCAATGATGTTGTGTGGCCAACATTTACAGTCATGCTGAATGTATCCGGACTTGGCATCACAAAATGGATGTGTAGTGTTGATGCGCCACCTTGACGGTGTTTGCAACTATTGTGCATGTGCAATTGGTATTATGATCAATGTAGTAATGTAATTTCCACACATAATGGTCTACAATATGTTGGTGGTGTTATTGTCAATGTTCATTTGGCATGTTTAAGGTTGTTTATGTGGATTGTATGTTTTCTGATCATATTGTTTGTGTGTGTTTTGTTGGGCTAACTATGTTATTGTATGTTGTGTGATTGTTGGGTATTTCTGAGGGTCTGCCCACTACTTTGTAACCTTGTATTTGATCCTTGTATGTGTAGCATGTATGTAGGCAAGTCAATATTGTTTGGTTTAGATGCGTTGTGACAAGTAAGTTAGGACTTACCTTTATGTTTTATCATTTCCCCAGGGGTTGGTTCATCTGCTCATAATGGATACTGAACAGAGGCTTCTCGTGGCTCTTGCCTTGGTGGATGAAGACTTGTGGCTTGTAGCGGTCTTGTTTAAAGCGCTCAGGAACCACACCAGGGTCTCCAGTTAATGTATAGCAAACTTTATTTCATCCCTCCACAGCTCCACAACATGTTTCCATCGGCACTAAGCCGTCTTCATCAGGTGATGAAGACGGCTTAGTGCCGTGGAAACGCATTGTGGAGCTGTGGAGGGATGAAATAAAGTTTGCTATACATTAACTGGAGACCCTGGTGTGGTTCTTGAGTGCTTTAAACAAGACTACTATATTTACAATTGTTTGTGGATGAAAAAGAGTCCCATGTCCCCGTGGAGGGGACCAACAAGTCGCCCGTTCAAGGGACCAACGCACCATTCTGATGCAGAGCCATCGACTACACGGATTCTTCAGGACAACTCGTCTGTCTTCGCTGAAACAAACCAGGCCACTTCGCAAGAGGATGTCCTTTAAACCAGCGATCCCTGAGGCCGGGGCCCAAGTCTCAGGAGTAAGACGCTTGGCCACATATGACTGGCGTAGTCGGTACATGAGAGGTCGTCCATACCTCAACATCACACTAGAAGGAATCCCCACTTCAACCCTTCTGGACACCGGGTCACAGGTTACCACCATCCCACATATCCTTTATAAACAATTTTGGTCTGATACCTATCTTAAACCTCCAGACTCTGGTGTTCTTATTCTAGCAGCTAATGGACAACCACTAAACCAGGTAGGATTTAGAGCGGTTACAATAAGGCTGGGGAGGGTAGAGTTAAAAGGCCAAGGGTTATGTGTGGTAGAAGTTGACCCTAATAATAAATGCCCCTACATGGTAATTGGTACTAATGTGATTGAAAACTGCCTTGGAGAAGTGTTTTTACTCCGACAGATTGCTGTAATTGCTGATAATGGACAGAAGAGGGTTCTCCGGAGAGAAATATGAGCCTTATGCACAAGCAACAGGTAAATCTGTCTGGAGGAGAGATTGGCAGTGTACGGGTAACAGACCCGTTCCCTATTGTGTTACCACCAAAGAATGAAATGATGATATGGTGTCGAGCAGCTATAGGTCTCAGAGGAAAGGAGTACCAGGTAGTTGTAGAGCCAGTATATTCAGAACACAGACCTACACTACTGACAGCCAGAGGGGTGGTAGATGTGCGCAGGGGAAGAGTACCAATCCGTGTATTAAACTGCGGGGAAGAAGAAGTAAAACTACCCAGGTATGTTACTGTAGCAAAGCTGTACGCTGTCTGTGACAGTCATATACAGGCAGTAGAGCCTTTGCCCCCACCAAACCAGGCGGAGGATAACTTTAAGGGACAGCTGGAGGAGTGGTGTCAGCAGTTGCACGTAGGAACTGATACCACTCTTTCTTACCAGAAGCATGGAGTCTACCGGGTAGCACAAGAGTTTGAACATGTATTCAGTAAACATCCATTAGATTTTGGGAGAATTAAAGAGATACACCATCATATCCCACGAAAGATCTTCCCCCCAATTAAAGTGAGATACAGACCCGTTCCACCAAATCACTACCAGATAGTTGATAGAAGAGCCACTTGCTGCATTAACACTAGAACTACTGAGGTAGTCATTTTGACTACTTCGCACTATGTATTTCTATGTAGGTGTCACGAGTCCAGTAGTTCTAGTGTTAAAGACTGCTAATTATTTCTCCACATTAGATCTCACTAGTGGGTATTGGCAGGTCTCCATTGCAGAAGAAGACTGGGACAAAACAGCTTTCGCAACACCAATGGTCCTATGTGAATTCAATAGCATGCTATTCGGGTTATGCAATGCACCGGGAACGTTTCAAAGACTCATGGAATGTTGCCTGGGACACAGGAACTTTGAGACAGTGCTCTGATACCTGGATGATGTCATCGTGTATTCCAAGACCTATGAGGATCACCTGGAACACCTGGCAGAGGTATTTGTAGCCCTAGCAAAGTACGGGATGAAACTTAAACCATCTAAATGTCACCTGCTGAAACCAAAAGTCCAATACCATGGGCATGTGGTCAGCGCAGATGGAGTAGCACCAGATCCGGAAAGGGTGACAGCTATCCAGGACTGGCAGAGGCCAACCACCGTCGGAGAGGTACGTCAATTCCTAGGTTTGGTGGGATACTGCAGAAGATTCATAAAGGGCTACACAAAGATGGCAGCGCCCTGCAAGATCTTTTGGTAGGCCAAACTAATGAAGAGGAGGTCCTCTGAATCACCATTTGAATGGGGAAAGGAGCAAGAAGACTCTTTCCAGCAGATGAAGCGGGCTCTGACTGGTGAGGAAATACTGGCTTACCCTGACTATAACTTGCTGAATATGGTTACAGACCTAGCGCTTGCCTTCACACTTACTTAAGGTAAGGAAGACTTTAAACTAAATGTATGATATCTTAAAACTGTTTATTACAAAGATCAAAAACATGATTTAAAAATGAGACATAAAAATATATTAGATTCTGAAAATAAAATAAAAACTGTGCTAGCAGTTTGTGTTCAGATATGCCGTGTAGCGTCCTGGCAGTATAAGGTGCCTTCTACTAGTGCTTCTGAATAGTGGTGCGATAGATGATTGTCGCTAGTTCCACTGCAATCTGCACGACCTCCTCATTTGCTGTGAAAAATAGAGGAACTGTGTTACTGGACTAAACCAGTCCACCTCACTAAAACTAGTACTTTTTACAGTATTGTTCTCACCGGTTGCTGTGCTGTATGATATATGTATTTCCAGCTTGTTCGTTCCTCCTTCCTGATTCCCTTCTCCCCTGGAGGTGTGATTCCCTCTATAAGACGGTAGTATATATACTGAGGGGGTCACAAAAACAAAATTAGCACTAATCTCCCATTTAATATTAATCTTGCTTAAAAATGAAGATGCTCACCCAATAACTTGGTATGGTGGGTAGGTCTTCTTAAAGTTCGTTGTATGTTTTTCCTGCTAGAGAATGAATATGTGTATAGGCTGTCATGCGTATAATCAGTGTGCCAAAAGGGTAATGATTGCAGATCTTGTTTAGATTGCTAGTCCTATATACACATAAATAATCTCCCTTGTTCTGATGTGTGTACTTACTATTTGTAGATGGTAATGGGTGCTCGCATCTGTCATGGGGCGGTTTCCCAAGCTGTCTGGTCTGTTGTGTTGGCTCGTCTGCACCAGAGCACAGGCAGGCACTACTGCGGCCGACAGTGTGCACCTGGCTTGCTGATAGATGATGTTGCAGGAACTGGTCACGTGAGCTCAGCACAGCCTCCGGCTTCTTGTGATGGGACACCCCGTCTGTCTATCAGTCAGGCAGTCTTAGCACAGTCTGGGCAGAGCTATCAACATGTTTCGTTGCTCACGGACAACTTTCTCAAGATACCCGCCCACCTGTGCTGGTCTTAGTTATATCTGCCTCCTGCCTGCTCCTCCTGCTCTTATTGGTCCTCCTGTGTCCACATGATCTGCTCCTGGGTGTTCTGTTACACTGTGCTCCCTGTCTCAGCTGATTCCTGTTGTCTAGTGATATGGCTCTAGTTCTGCCCTATGGCCAGCTCTATCTGATGTATGACATCTAGTGTAAGTGATCCTTCCTCTCAGCATTTGTTCACATCCCCTCATATTAAATGATATCTTGCCTTATCTTGTATATGTGTTCCATTGGGAGCTATTATCAGGTCTCTGTCAGGCATGCAAAGTGAGACTGCATAATATCTTCCTATACCTGTCTATCCATATGTACCTGATTTCTGGCTATCTTACCGCAGCATATTTCAATCCAGCATATCCAGCTCACTGACTACCTCTCAGTTGGCTCAAAGTCAATTGTTGTATTTGACTATCTAACTGCACCTTGTTTCAATCCGGCATAACGAGCTCACTGACTATCTCTTAGTTGACTCAAATCCGTTTGTTCTGTCACTTAAGTGTATACCATATTACGTATAAGCTGCTGCCTTCAACGTTATGTGTAAAAGGTCTAATTATCCCAATTGTAATGTCAGCGGCCAGCTTAGCTATTTGCTGTGGGTGGGTTCTTGTGTATATATTAATGTTAAATCTACTAAGAACACCTCTGGGGTGTAGCAGGTCAAATAAAATATGCTGAATACTATTGATGTCGTCTGATAGGTAGGGGGTTAAGTCTACATCTAATGTTGCAGTACAAGTGTATGCATTTATAATGTACCAACTGAGCTCACTGATATACTCTTAGTTGCCTCACCCCTACTCTCTATTTGAATCCTTCTACTTGAATCCAAAAAGTTCTGCGTCTTGGTTTAGGCCCCTAGGGGCTAATGTATCTAGTTCATAGATCCATTTAGTTTCGGCCCTAGACATTTTTTCTATGTGGTTCCCACCTCTCCAGTTCTTTTTTACATGTTGTATTGCCAAAAACTGCATGTTTTTGGTCTTTCGAGTGATGTAGGTCTCTGAAGTGTCTGCTGAGGGGGTGTCCTTGAAATCCCTTTCTTATATTTCTTATATGTTCTTTCATTCTTTCAGTTAGGGTTCTTGAGGTTCTTCCCACATATAATTTATTACAAGGACATTTGATTACATATATGACGCTGGTCGATTGGCAGGACAAGACTTCATTAATGGCATGGGATTGTTGTTCTCTTATATCTGTGATGTGTGTATGTAGGCCTATGGAGGTGTCTGTATTCCAACACGCTTGACATTGCTTACATGGTCTAAACCCTTTTCTTATCGATCCTCCTTCCAATGTCAGTTGCCTTAAGGTTGTTCTGGTCTGTGGCTTTTGTATAGTGGTGCTATTAGGATGTTCAGTGACTGTGCCCGCCTAAAGACCAGTTTAGGGTTATTGGGTACGAATGTTCCTATCACTTTATCTTGCTGGAGATGGTGCCAATGCTTCTTGATTATGTTTTTAAATCTGGACGTATTGTCGTGATATTGTGTAATTATAGGTAAGTTTTTGATTTGTTCTTGTATAGAAGGTTCTTGTTGTTGACACCCTTTCTGCTCTAGCAGCTGTGTCCTATCTCTATCTCTGACTTCTTGCAGGTTATTGGTCAGCATGTCTTCCTTATATCCCTTATTAATAAATTCTGCTGTCAACGTGGTTGCTTCTTTCTCAAAGTCTTTTATTTCCGTACAGTTACGTCTGAGCCTGATGTATTGGCTCTTTGGGATATTCTGCAACCACCTTGGTAGATGGCAACTGTCTACGGGTATAAAGCTGCTGGAGTCAACTTCCTTCTTGTATAATCTGGTTCCTAGTTTCTGTGTTCCATTATAGAAGATCTCTAGGTCCAGGAAGTTGATTTGTTGCTTATTTGTTGTAGATGTGAATTCCAGGCCATACTGATTGTCATTTATTTCCGTTAGGAATGATTCTAGCTTCTCATTCGTGTCATTCCAGATAAACAGGATATCGTCTATATAGCGTTTCCATAGGATCAGTCCATCCTTCAGAGCTCCTCCCAGGTATATATTTTCCTCTTCCCATTGGCCCACAAAAAGGTTAGCATAACCGGACGCAAAACGCGTCCCCATTGCAGTGCCGATGTCCTGTCTGTAGTATTCGTTATTGAACTTAAAGTAATTGTGTGTTAGAATAAAGTGAATGCTTTCTCCAATGAATGCAATTTGTTCCTCTACCAATCCTGATTGTGTCTTCAGGAAGTGATCGGCAGCCACACACCCTTTTTTGTGATCGATCACTGTATATAGCGATCGCACGTCTAAAGTACCTAATGTATATTCTGGTTTATATCGAAGTTTCTCCAAAATATTTAACACGTCTGTCGTGTCTCTGAGGTATGCGGGTAATTTCTTCACACAAATTTGTAGGCAGATATAACTAAGATCAGCACAGGTGGGCGGGTATCTTGAGAAAGTTGTCCGTGAGCAACGAAACATGTTGATAGCTCTGCCCAGACTGTGCTAAGACTGCCTGACTGATAGACAGACGGGGTGTTCCCATCACAAGAAGCCAGAGGCTGTGCTGAGCTCACTGTGACCAGTTCCTGCAACATCATCTATCAGCGAGCCAGGTGCACACTGTCGGCCGCAGTAGTGCCTGCCTGTGCTCTGGTGCAGACGAGCCAACACAACAGACCAGACAGCTTGGGAAACCGCCCCATGACAGATGCGAGCACCCATTACCATCTACAAATAGTAAGTACACACATCAGAACAAGGGAGATTATTTATGTGTATATAGGACTAGCAATCTAAACAAGATCTGCAATCATTACCCTTTTGGCACACTGATTATACGCATGACAGCCTATACACATATTCATTCTCTAGCAGGAAAAACATACAACGAACTTTAAGAAGACCTACCCACCATACCAAGTTATTGGGTGAGCATCTTCATTTTTAAGCAAGATTAATATTAAATGGGAGATTAGTGCTAATTTTGTTTTTGTGATCCCCTCAGTATATATACTACCGTCTTATAGAGGGAATCACACCTCCAGGGGAGAAGGGAATCAGGAAGGAGGAACGAACAAGCTGGAAATACATATATCATACAGCACAGCAACCGGTGAGAACAATACTGTAAAAAGTACTAGTTTTAGTGAGGTGGACTGGTTTAGTCCAGTAACACAGTTCCTCTATTTTTCACAGCAAATGAGGAGGTCGTGCAGATTGCAGTGGAACTAGCGACAATCATCTATCGCACCACTATTCAGAAGCACTAGTAGAAGGCACCTTATACTGCCAGGACGCTACACGGCATATCTGAACACAAACTGCTAGCACAGTTTTTATTTTATTTTCAGAATCTAATATATTTTTATGTACTCATTTTTAAATCATGTTTTTGATCTTTGTAATAAACAGTTTTAAGATATCATACATTTAGTTTAAAGTCTTCCTTACCTTAAGTAAGTGTGAAGGCAAGCGCTAGGTCTGTAACCATATTCAGCTAGTTACCCTGTACCATAGAGATTGGAAGCACAGCAATCTCAGAGACCTTTCAGCTGCTGCCTAATTAAGCCCTGCTTATGTTAATGCAAGCTCCAGTGACCCCACTACCCTGACTATAACTTACCACATGTCTTGTACACTGACGCAAGTAATGCAGGCTTGGGAGCTATACTATCCCAAGTACAAGGTGGCAAAGAAAAACTAATTGCCTATGCCAGCAGAAAACTTCAACCCACTGAAAGGAACCCGGAAAACTACAGTTCCTTTAAGTTGGAGTTCTTGACCTTGGTTTGGGCTATAACAGAGCAGTTTAAGCATTACCTGGCAGCTTCAAAATTTACCGTCTACATGGACAATAATCCATTAACACATCTGGATACCGCGAAGCTCAGTGCGTTAGAGCAACGCTGGATGGCTCGGCTATCAAATTATGACTTTACCATCAAGTACCAGGCAGGCCGTAAAAATGCCAATGCTGATGCTCTCTCTAGAAACCCTCAAGTACATATGCAAGGACCTGAAGAAGAGGTGGATGACTTGGAGGAAGTAGAACTCCCAGCTTTTCATAAAAACAGAAAATGGGAAATGACAGAAACCCATATCTATCAAAACCGTCAGAATGTAGCATTGAACCCGTTGCCTCATTATGGATGGAAGGAGACACAAGACATTGACCTGGCAGTGAATCTAGTGAAGAGGCTGGTAACCCAACCAGATTCCCATCTCAATGAGAATGCTCCACCTGAGGCCCAACATTTGTGGAAGGAAAGAAGCAAATTGTTCATCTATCAAGATAAATTGTGCAGATGATATATCAACCCCAGAACACACAAAATGGTATGGCAAATTGTGGTTCCAAAAAATAGACGTCCAAATGGTGTTAGAAGTATACCATAATGGAGCAGGATACTTTGGATGGAAAATGCTGGAAATCCTGTTACGTGAAAGATTCTATTGGATTGGCATGACATCTACCATAGAAAAATGGTGTAAAAATTGTGGACCATGCTCACTGAGAAGAAGGCATTACTACAGCCTATTATCACTAAACAGCCATTGGAATTAGTAGTCTTAAATCATGTCAAGCTCACACCCAGCAGATCAGGCTATACCTATGCTCTTACCATGGTGGACCACTATTCCAGATTCCTAATGGTAGCTCCTGTGAAAGACTTAACAGCTCAGACAGCAGCAAGAACCTTTAAGCTTGTTTCTGCAGACCATTCGGGTATCCAGAACAGGTATTGACAGATCAAAGTCCTACCTTTGAAGATGAACTGTTTCAAGAGTTCTGTAACTTGTACGGATACAAGAAGATTCGTATTTCACCTTACCATCCTCAAATCAATGGAATGTGCGAGAAAATGAATCACATAATGATAGAATTGTTAAAAACTTTGCCACTAGAAGAACGAAACAGATGATCTTGTTGACATTTACAACAACATCCCAGTGAGCTCAACAAATTGTACCCCTGCATACCTCATAAGAGCAAGACCAGGAAAATTGCCAGTAGACTTTGAAATGGGCATTGTAGTTCCTGAAGAAAACACCTCAGATGCAGGTTGGGATACCAGAAGAAAAGAGCAGTATAAGAAAATACAAGAATGTATAGAGAGAAGTCTGGCAAAATCAAGAGAAAAACAAGAAGCAGACTTTAACAAAAGTGCACAAGGAACACCCTTAATACCAGGTGAATTGGTTTTGAAGAGAAAAAGAAGACTGCACAAATTGGATGATCAATGGGAAGCAGAGCCCTACACTGTACTACCATCAACCTTCAATAACCAGAAAACCTGTTTGATTAGTAAAGACAAAGGTAGAACAACAGCAACAGTGTCCAGAGATTTAAAGAAATGTCCTCAACAATTGCAACCTAGAGAGATAATTCCTTGTCAGGAAGAGGAAAAAGAGGAGAAGACAGTCAAGACACTCTTAGGAAACCTTCCTGCAGATTGGCCTCAAATAGAGGGTGCATACTTAATACCTATATTGACATTCCCACAACCAGTTGAAGAATCAAGAACAGAAGAACCACCCGTTGTAGCAGACTTAGAGAATCCTGCAATCGGTGCACCAGCCATTCCTACTGTGAGATCAAGTAGTTGCAGACACTAGTCACACATCAGAATTACATAGATGGACACGTATCAACTTGGGTCACCCAGATACAGAGAGTAAGTTGTAAAATGTGGGAATTATAAATATGTTCAAAATGTAAATATGTTCAAAATGTAGATATGTAATTAATGTTAGTATACAGAAGGGTGAAGAGTAGGCCAAAACAGGTCACATCAGGTACACAACATCAGAAAGAGGGGTGAGTGGAGTTAAAGCAGCTGTCTAGGGAGAGCAAAATCTTGGCCAATAGGTGACCCCAGGACCAGGAGGCCTACAGCGCTTATGACCGGTAGAGGCCCCTACAGTACCTAGGACTCCTACGACGAGGCACCTGTAGTAAGTGTTTGTTGTGTATTTTGAATTTTTAAGCCTACAGAGACTTGCCTATTTGGACTTTTTTAAACTTTTTGCAAATCCTTAAAAATGGACCATGGCCACAGGACTGTTGGTGGCTAAAACATTGTTTAACAGCCTGCAGCGGATGGACTAGCGTTGTCTGGACTGGTTACCTGTTTTACCTATTTTTCCCTGGTTTTTGTAATTTTTATTTGGAAACTTATGTTCAAATTAATGTAAATATTATTGTTATGTTATGTTTATTGAAAAATGTTTCAGTCCCAGAGGACTGAAGTTAACTAGGGGGGAATGTGGCACCCCTGAAGGGATTGCCACAGGACCCACCGATGCAGGGAAGGATGTACACATTTGCATACACAGCACACAACACCTTCCACCCCAGGCCTGAAGGGGGAGCTCTACTTGCTGCCTTAGGCAAGATCCCCTATAAAGATTCAGGTCTGGGGGAGGAGCCAGTTAGTCAGTCAGTCAGACAGAGGGAGTCAAGGAGTGACAGTTGAGGAGTCAAGAAGGAGGAAGAGCTGGTTGCTGTGACCAAGTCAGGCCCAGAAACAGAAAAGACTAACACCGGAGCTGTGTAGTACTCTAGAAAGGGACGAAGGCAAGTGGAAAGTTAGACAATTCTAGAAAGAGGGGAACAGAAATAATTGCCCTTTAGCCCACCCGGACACCATAGTCCGAAGCTGCTGTTGATCCAGTCATAGCAGAGAAAGCCCGGACAGACAGGAGGTTTTAATCCCCCAGGAGCTCAGGAAATCAAGACCCCAAACCTGACCAAACATAGGACCCAAAGAAAGGAGTAGGGATCCCCACAGAAAGGTTCCTCATCGTCAGTTGTGGAGTATCATCCTGAGAGAAGGAGAGAGAAAGCGGCAGGTTCAGCTTGAGGCAGAACTTGCCCAAATCACCACACACGCAACTAGAGGAGGCTTCATAACTTTCAAAGGTGGATGTCCCAAACTGCATCGGCCACCTGGTTACCCTCCTGGACCATACCTGCTACCCGCCATCAGTAAAAAAGGTACTGAAACAGAGAATATTGTGTGTGTGCCTGATTCACTGCCGCCTAGAGAATTTGCACAGAGCCAAGGACTATTAGTCCCCTCATCCACCCCGCTGCCCTGAGGTAAAGCTTCCGCCTGTGGGGAGCTGTGCTACCCAAAGCTGCATCCCCATCACCTCAGCGGCTGGCTGCAGCGTTGGTAACTACATTACCAGGTACCACAGGTGGCATCACGTATAATAATTCCCCATCCCAAATAATTTTCCCCTCAGCCATTGAGTGTCCAGGGCACGGGACCGGGACCTGACCGGCTGTGATCCCCATTGAAGTAGCAACCTGTCCCGGTATCCAAGTACCCCCTACCCTGTCGACCGACTCACTTGGAAGGCACTGCGAGTCAAGCTCGGGTTATCTTGGAAGATATCCAAATATCTCAGTCCATGGCAGCACCCAGGCTTCAGCCAGGGCAAGGACAACGCACTCTTTAAAGTCTGGAGAGCTAAGGTCATTAAAACACTACAGGATCTGATGCAGATGGAGAAAAGGAGGTAGTTTACAGCAATAAGAGACATTCAGGAGGTGGCGACTTAACCATTCCCATGCTCTACAGTTTGAACAATTGAGACTACACTTGTTACATCGCTTATATGACTTAAGGAAGGAATGCTCAAACCATGGACTGGACACTCTACTAGCTAGGGACATAGCGGATATTATTGTATCCACCATATACGCCACCCTAAGGCGAGACCTAGTTCCCTCGGGGCCATGCAGGATCCTCAAAAGATGGGAGGTAAGATTACAGGACGAGGAGATCGAGGGGAAGATCCTGATGGGATGGTGTGAAGTCTGTAAGAACATCGTGAATGAAAGGTGAAGGGACACCTATGCTGGGGTTCAATATGCCACCCAACAAGACCCATCCAGATGGAAAACAGTCATGTCCAAAATGTGGGGACAAGGGGGTAGACATGCTCAATGGGATATGGGAATGCAGGGTTATCATTGAATCCTGGAATGTATTGAGGAGCTGGACACAATGCATACTACAGCATCGTGTCCCACTAAACTGCCTATTGTGAATATTCCACAACCTGGGGAACCAGGATCTACACAAGGCGCAGAGAAAATTACTACTTACCATCATGGTGCTACACAAACGACTGAGAATACGACACTGGTTGACAGCAGCGGCACCGACGCTATCAGAACTGTTGACTGATCTGAAAGGGGCAATGCTGGTTGAGAAGGTGGAAGCAGAAGGGGACAGGGACACCAGAACAACTAAATTCTTTGTAACATGGAGACCTTTCATAATAGACCAACTTTTCGGAGGTGACATCCATCAATTAGTATATCTCTTCCGTAACATGGCATGGTATAACTCAGAAGACTTACATGGCACGCTTAGCTCACTGAAGGTCACGGACACTATGAGAAACAACCATAACGCATGACCAGTATTGTGGTAGAGGTAGCTGGGTGGTGTGGCGGAGCTAGTTGTTAAGAAGTGGAATGGTTATTAGCATTTCTTTAGGGTGGGAGCTTAGGGGTTGCCAGGGGATGGGTGAAGGGGTCCTCTTTTTATTTTTTCATTTTCTTCTTTTTTCTTCTCTTTTTTTCTGGGAGGGGTTAAAGTTTTGCTATACTATGCTCACATACTGATTACAGACAATGACACGTGTATTGCCACATGAAATGCAGACAGGTCTGAGATGCACGTCTTCATGAATGGACAATTTATACTTTACAGCAGTGGACCACAACCTTTTTTGCACCGGGACCAGCTTCATGCAAGACCATTTTTCTGTGGCCCGGTGGGGGGTGAGGCTTTGGTCAAATAGGGCTGGGCTATGGAGAAGGGGTGGAGTTTAGTACCCTGTTTCCCCAAAAGATGTGTTATGTCCTATTTTCAGGGGAGGTCTTATTTTTCCATCCCCTTGCAGCCCCCAATATGGTATCCACATCATCCCCTTGCAGCGCACAATATCCCCATCATCCCCTTGCAGCCCATAATATCCACATCATCCCCTTGCAGACCCCAATACCATATCCCCTATTTTAATCCCCTTGCAGCCCCTATCATTCTCCTCTTGAAGCTCCCATCATCCTCCTCTTGCAGCCCCCATCTGCCTCCTCTTGCAGCCCCATCATCCTCCTCTTGCAGCCCCCACCATCCTCTTCTTGCAGCCCCCACCATCCTCCTCTTGCAACCCGCACCATCCTCTTGCAGCCCGCACTATCCTTTTGCAGCCCCCATCCTCCTTTTGCAGCCCCCACCCTCCTATTGCAGCCCCCTATCCTCCTATTGTAGCCCCCATTCTCCTCTTGCAGTCCCTACCATCCTCCTCTTCCAGTCCCCACCATCCTCCTCTTGCAGCTCCCATCATCCTCCTCATGCAGCCAAATCCTCCTCCTCTTGCAGCCCCCACCATCCTCCTCTTGCAGCCCGCACCATCCTCTTGCAGCCCCCATCCTCCTCTTGCAGCCCCACCACCCTCCTCTTGCAGCCCCCATCCTCCTATTGCATCCCCATCCTCCTCTTGCAGCCCCTACCATCCTCCTCTTCCAGTCCCTACTATCCTCCTCTTCCAGCCCCCATCTTCTTGCAGCTCCCATCATCCTCCTCTTGCAGCCCCCATCCATCTCCTCTTGCAGCCCCCATCCGCCTCCTCTTGTAGCCCCCATCATCCTCCTCTTCCAGCCCCCATCCTCCTCTTGCAGCCCCCATCCTCCTCCTCTTCCAGCCCCCATCCTCCTCTTCCAGCCCCCATCCTCCTCCTCTTCTAGCCCCCATCCTCTTCCTCTTCCAGCCCCCATCCTCCTCTTCCAACCTCCATCCTCCTCCTCTTCCAGCCCTCCATCCTCCTCCTCTTCTAGATCCATCCTCCTTTTCTTCCAGCCCCCATCCTTCTCCTCTTCTAGCCCCCATCCTCTCCAACACACACACACACGTCACCGGTCCGCGTCTGCAGCATTACGTCTGCTCTATGTTCTCTTCCTCAGCTGTGTGCAGAGATGTATGTCAGAAGCCATCGGCAAATCACAGTGCAGCAGCCACTAGCCAATCAGGGCCTGGCTGCTGCAATGTGATTGGCTGAGAGCTTCTATGCACACAGCTAAGGAAAAGAACACAGAGAGGACGTAATGCTGCAGGTGCTGTGGGTGGGTGTGACATCACACTGGGAGGCAGGCAGCATCCACTGCTCTGAGCCGCCACAGAGATCAGCACACTGTGTGTAGTGCTGGTCTGCGGCAGCGCAGACCGGCACACAGTGCCCCACAGCCCGGCCCCGGTTTGAGGCCCGGTGGTTGGGGACCCCAGCTTTAGAGGTTTTACATGTGGGAAATATTATGCTATGCAACTGCATGTTATTTCTGAGTCTTAATAAAAAAGGATTTAAAAAAAAATGTCTCAATTATGGATGAGCGAGTACCTTAATATTCGTACTCGCTATACTCGCAACGAGTAGGTACCGATACTCGCTACTCATTGCGACTATAACGAGTACAAATACGTTTGCAGTGTATCTATAGATACACTGCGAAAGTAGCTTAAAAGTGAGTAAAAGTTGTTAACCTCCCTGGCGGTCTGTTTCTTTGCAAAAAAATCAACAAAAAGCGGGCTTACCCGCGTTCGCGGCAGATGCGGTAAAAAAACCGCATCTGCCGCACTTGCCGCATAGCTGCCGCACTTGCCGCACTTGCGGCGCGGTTGCGGCGCGGTTGCGGTAATCTGCTTAGTAAAGGGAACCTAAGTGACATACACTTACATGCCTGCGTTCTTCTGGGGGTCTCCCTGTGTGTGCTGGGACTTGTGGGCTGTGCCCATCATGGCTGCTCTCCCCCTCCCTTATGCACGGCCCCTCTCAGCCTGCTATTGTGATGTGAGGCTGATCGCGTCATAAAGGGGCGGGGCTCAATCGCGGCATCCCGGTAGCCCCGCCCCTTTATGACGCGATCAGCCTCACATCACAATAGCAGGCTGAGAGGGGCCGTGCATAAGGGAGGGGAGAGCAGACATGAGAGCACAGCCCACAAGTCCCAGCACACACAGGGAGACCCCCAGAAGAACGCAGGCATGTAAGTGTATGTCACTTAGGTTCCCTTTACTAAGCAGATTACCGCAACCGCGCCGCAACCGCGCCGCAAGTGCGGCAAGTGCGGCAGCTATGCGGCAAGTGCGGCAGATGCGGTTTTTTTACCGCATCTGCCGCGAACGCGGGTAAGCCCGAGCCTGACTCGGGGTTAACGATTCTGGTAGTGAATGTTAACCCCGAGTCAGGCTCGGGAATAACGCTAGGGAGGTTAAAAATAATAAACTTACATACTCACCTGTCCGACGCCTGCACTGGGACCGGCATAGAAGCCATCCGATCGCTGGACAAGGACCTGTGACTACCAGCCAATCAGATGGCCGGTGGCGATTTTGCCAATCAGATGGCGCCACGTCATAACCACGTCATTGCTAGCGGCCACCTGATTGGCCAGTTTACAAGGTCCTGACAATACAACTAGGTATGTAAGTTTATTATTTTTAACAACTTTTACTCACTTTTAGGGTACTTTCGCAGTGTATCTATAGATACACTGCCAACGTATTAGGACTACTCGCTACTCCCGAGTACACATAAGTACTCGGAGAGTAGCGAGTAGCCCGAATACTGCTACTATTCAGCGAATACCGAATAGTAGCGAGAATACTCGCTCATCCCTAGTCTCAATAAAGAAGAAATCTTATTAACACACCTGGATGTGCCGAATAATTCCATTTCTTCCTTGTTCCAAGCCGACTGCATGAGCCTCAGTGGAATTGAGCACTCTGGAGTTAATGTACCAGCAGGGGCCTGCAGATGGTAAAGTCGAGTACAGGAATTGCAGGCATGGTGAGCTATTACATTTTTTCTTATTCCTATAGTAAAAAAATGCATGACAACAATCTGCACCAAAAAAGCATGCGTTTTGTGGTGCATTTTTCTGCCACACAATGCAGTTTTGCAGTCATCAGATTTTTGCCACCTAATCTAAAGGCAACATAATGGCAGAGATTGTAATTCCAGCAATGTATCACTTACTGGGCCGTTTAGTGAAGTTTTGATAAAATCACTGTTTTTATCACACAGCAGGAGATTATCACTATATGACTAGTAAACCTGCTGCCAGTTAGTCAAGCATATTCATGAGCTCTCTATAACCCCACCACTGATTTGTAGCTTTCTGTGTATATTCTACATGGAGAGGAAGCTGTTAATCAGTGGTGTGGGTGGGGTTATACAGGGCTTAACATTCAGATAACTGCAGTACATAAAACGGATTTGATCAAAAGGACAACAAGCTTCTCAGTAAGTGTCACATTGCTGGAATCAGGGTGTCTCCCTATATTATGCTACTGTCAGAAGGGGTAGCAAAAACTAGGTGACTGATTCCATTTAATAGCTGGATACTGCTTTTAAGATGACAGTGACCCCTTAACCCAGGGGTGGGGAACTCCAGGCCTCGAGGGCCGCACACAGTGCAGGTTTTCATGATTTATTAGTATTGCACAGAGTCTGGAATCATTACCAGTACTGGTGATTATACTATCACCTGTGCAATACTAAGGAAATCCTGAAAACCTGCACTGTGTGCGGCCCTCGAGGCCTGGAGTTCCCCACCCCTGCCTTAACCTATTGTGCAGTTGGACAGGTTGCACCGACAGTATGTCCACGCTTTTAATTAGCAAAGTATTCAGTGTTATTTCAAGCTGTAATTTTGTAGTTTTGACAATTTTTAGGATAGAATTTCATACACTGAGAAGGAAATGTGACCATCAGAAAATGTTTTTGTAATAAAACAGTGACACCCTCTGGATAATGGTAGTATTACATTTTATTGTTTAATATGTTTAAAAAGAAGCCATCATGCAACTCATACTGCCCAAACCGATTTCAGCCAGGTATATTCATTTCTTAAACACACTGGTGTTTCCGAGAAAATATACTTCATAGATCTGGCAGGCAGGGGCGTAGCTACAACAGATGCAGGGGTTGCAATCGCACCCGGGCCCTGGAGCCTAGGAGGCCCCAAAAGTCACTTTTTCCTATAGAAAAAGGCTATTGCTATTAAAGATTTGCGATAATTGGGGCCCCGTTGGAGCTTTTGCATCGGGGCCCATGACCTTCAAGTTACGCCACTGCTGGCCGGGGACCATAGCTGAAGACCAGACTTGTCTGGCCTCGCTTCAGGTGACTGACTGGTCTCTCCCTTGGATGTACATAATACAAGATCTGTCAATCACCTAGAGCAAAACTCGGAAGAGTCAATGGGGTGTGGAGCTGGAGTAGTCCCACCTCCGGCTATGGTCCATGGTTGCATATTCAAATTATATTTTCTCTGAAACTTCGGAGCACCTGGCTGCAATATATGTTGCCCTTGGTTTTGGCAGCATGAAAAGCCTGACAAGGTACTTTTAAAGATATTCTCAACCTTAAATTAATTTTTAAGACTAATAAGCACAATATGATTAAGACTGGGTTTACAAACAGAATATAGAGGAGTTTTGTTTTTGTTTGCTGTGTTTTAATCTGCATTTTTGGATGTTTTTCGAAGCGCAAACCATTAAGGTCAGATGTTTGCTATCAGTCTGTAATGGTATGTGCACACGATCCGAAGGTACTGCGTGTTGGACACAATGCCTCCGGACCTGGGTGATCACCAGTGGATGCAGAGAGGCTTCTCCCTACAATTAGCCGCTGGATATTGCTTCCGATGATATTAACATGCTGCAGAGATATTGAAGTCCGGCAACCCGCACCACAGGTGAGAATAACACTGTGGTGGGGAAATGTATAGTGAGTATGGGATTTCTAGAAATATATATATTTATTTATTAATTTATATCGTGCTATTAATTCCATAGCACTTTACATACATCAGTAATGCTGTCTCTCTTGGAGCTCACAATCTAAACATCCTATCAGTATGTCTTTACAATGTGGGAGGAAACCCATGCTAACACTGGGAGAACATACAAACTCCTTGCAGATGTTGTCCTTGGTGTCCTTGGTGGGAATTGAACCCAGGACCTCAAGACCCCAGTGCTGCAAAGGCTACAGTGCTAACCACTTGAGCCACCGTGCCGCCCCGAAATCCCATCCACTGTGCTGCTACTGTACAACGCTGCGTTTTTGACGCAGCACAAATATGCTGCGTCCAAGATGCTGCTATTCCGGAGTGTGAGTATGTACCCTAAGAAAACGTGTCCAGCTCAGGAGGGAAGTGTTGTGGTCTATTCCACTAGCTGTTCATTTCTATACCCTGTTTAAAAAAGATAATAAATACGCTACTTTTCCAGTGACATCTGAACACTCAGGTTTGAGTGCAGCTATTTTCAGTTTCTCCTCCCCTCTCCAACGTCATTCTAACCTTTCTAACAAGATCATCTCTGCTACTGGAAACGTTTTATCAAAGTAAACATTAACTCTATAATGAAGCACTCTAATATTAATGTACTGTTTCAGTTCCTCACTATTGAAATTAGTGCACATTTTTGGCAGTCCGGGGATAAAAACTGCACACGATAATGTCCTGATGCCCCTAACAACATACTGTGCTCATGTGTCACATTTCTGAATATAACCACGCCTGTTCCCATTCACTGGTGGCTAGCAGGGATCTTGACTGCATTGCTGAGTTGAAATGCAGATCATTTTAGAAATCTGAATAACTTTTCATTTCCATAACAGAATCTGAGACAGATCATTAAAGTAAAAATGTCTTCCCGCGAGCAAAGAAAGAAATCCAGTGGTGGCATTTTTTTATCATTCATGTCACAGAATCTTTTGACAAAGAATCCACAACAAGTCTGAAGCGCGTTATGTTTGCTGTATTTCCAGTACAGATTAAAAATAAAGCCTGAATTTTCTTTTAAAGGTTCTTAGCATCACAGGAAGGTACAGGGAACAGAACCACATCTGTACTTCCAGGAGAATACCCCTTGAGTATAATGGAAGTTGGGATACCAGTCAAATATGTAATGTGCATTCAATCAATGGAAGGAAACAGTCAAGAAGTCGGTATAAAATGAACTGACTCCTAAAGTATAAAGTTCAATGCAGAATATTATTATGAATTATTATGATCTACCTAAATATCTTGATTATTGCATCATAATAATGATTAAAACCTGATGTTACCATTGCATTACAATAAATGTATCACTTAAACATGAGCCATGTATGAGGGAATCGTGGAGTTGGAGTCAGAGTTGGATTCAGAGAAATTGAGGAGTCGGAGGTTAAGTTTAGTGACTTCACAGCTCTGGTGATTAGTGTTCTGCTGCGGCTGCACTGAGAGCTGCGCTACCGGGAAGAAATGATCTTTATTCCTTCTAGGATTGGTCTTCAATCATGGGAATGTGGCCGACACATTTTCAGTCCCCGCTCTGTGTAACTACTCAGTTGTAACTACACCCCAGCCAACTCAGCATTGCATTAGTACAGAGTCAGCTGTCAGTCAGTATTGGGGGTGGGGGATGTGGTTACCATTTTCTCCTGGCATCGGGGCTCACAGTGCAATGGCCACAATGCTTCAGAATGCTATTAACTTGCAGGTTGACCTCATATCTGCAGGTTAATAGCATTTTATTTACATGACAGGTTCCCGTTACACATCAAGGACTATCACCTCTCTAATTTTCTAGAATCTGTCTAGAGATATCTTTGATGATTTCCTCCAGAATCATCAATTTGAGGTCAGATATTCGATGTCTGAATCCCCATAAATGTCAAGCTACATTTGTCTCACCAAATTTCTTATTAGATTTTTCACCATTCTTCTTTCTTAATTCTTCCGCTGTGTCTTTTTCGTTTTCTCTTCAAATAGTCAAACAAAAGTTGTGTAAGGCTGCTTTCACATCAGCGGTTTTTGCCGATCGCAGCAGATGCGGTGAAAAAACTGCATCTGCCGCGATTACCGCATAACCGCTGCACTTGCGTCACAGTTGTGGCAAGCCCCATACAATGTCTATGCGGGCTTGCGGCAGGTGCGGCAAGTGTGGTATCGGCAGGTGCGGCCGCAAAAAAAACGCGGCTGACCGCGTTTTTTTTTCGTGGCCGCACCTGCCGCAAGTGCCGAAACCGCACTTGCCGCACCTGCCGCACACTTACCGCAAGCCTCATAGACATTGCATGGGGCTTGCCGCAACTGTGCCGCAAGTGCAGCGGTTATGCGGTAATCGCGGCAGATGCAGTTTTTTCACCCCATCTGCCGCGAACGGCAAAAACCGCTCATGTGAAAGTACCCTAAGACAAATTTTAATGGATCTTGAAGTTTGACCCACATAACCCATATCACAAGGACACTTATGCGGTTTTTATATGTGTAATGGTTTTAATGTTATCTATTGAAGTGCGTTTGTGCTATGGGATACATGGGACAGACCTCGAGATGCACTAACGTTTGTCTTACAGAACATTGTTCCACTATTAGATTATCTGTAGACAAAATGAAAAAATCATGGAGTGAGAAAAGATTAAGAAAAGAAAATGGTGAAACGTCTGACAAGACATTTGGTGATACCACTGTAGCGAGACATTTCTGGGAATGTAGGCATAGAATATCTGACCTGAGATGGATGATTCTGGAGGGAATCTTCAGTGATGACTCTAGATAGAATTGTAGAAAATTATTACAAAGGTGATCAATAAAAATTGTAATTTTAGTGTTTTTTTGTAGAACCCTGTGTAGATGATGCAGTAATTTGTGCCAACGTAACTATAAACACAACGAATATCAGTATTAGGTCAATTAGAACATATTATGATGAAGAAAATTGAATTATTTCTGACTTTAAAAAAATACATATAGCGATTAGCGATATTTATTATGAATGTAAATTTATAGACTTTATGGCAAAAATTTCTGTTAATAACTGTGTAATACCTCTTCCCTGGATTGGTGCTAGACATCATGTGATATCATTTTAAAGAGGAACATGATGATAAGTTGTATACTTAAGAGGAAGGACCCTTGAAAAATCTTCCAAAGTCTGGACCTCTCACCCATTATGCAGTGTCTTTGCCCAAACTAACTGGAACATAGTTTTTTGGCATCTACCAACTCTTGTTTCTTTGGACTTCTTACACTTTGTTGAGAGTGGTGATAACCCTTGTTTCTTAAGTTAATTGAGTTATGGATGTTCATTTCAACTAATGAAAAGTGCTAGAGGAAACATTGAAAATGGCAATATAGCAGGACTAACAATATCTTTTTTTGCATTCAGTCAATGTAGCCACACTTTTAATCTGTTGCATTACTTAGCCCGTGGTGGTGCTACAACTGAAAAAATACCATACCTATATGACCCCTGTCTTGTTTGTAGTAGTCACCTGACTGCCTCGTCCAGGAGAGGGAGCAAGAAGGCTGACGGGAGACACCAGCAGCAGCATTATGCTATTTATTTTATTTTCACACTTTCATGGGCCCGTTTATATAATGTTTATTTTATAATGTTGAAGTAAAGTAAAACAGGTGGGTACAGCCAGCTATAGAGTTATGTTGCCTTCTGAGAAATGTAACACCGCTGTAGCCTTCTTCTTGCAGTTAAGAAAAAATGTGAAAAATGTTTTGTAATCGTGTTTCTGTGTCATGTGTCTTAACTCTGAGAACTTGTGATCTTAGGTAAATTCCTGGGCAGTTTAATGTAAGCATAACACCTTGAATGGTTAAACTCCTTAGATAACATATTGAAATACTATACAATTATGCTAATTTATACTGTGATCAAGTGCAGTTTTGCCATGACTTCTGAAAATTGCTGAAAAAAATACAATTTGGGTACAGAATTAAGTCTGCAACTATCAGATAAACCAAATCTGTGTATTCACCCTGGCACTAAAATATGATAATTCATTTACTATGCATAGGCACCCTACCTGGTGCCTGTAGTTGCCTCCATTGTTGAACAAACAATCCAATCCTCCTGCATACAAGAACGCTAGAATACTGACATGGGAACATGAAAATGTGGCACCCCTGCAGGGATTGCCACAATACCCACCGGTGCAGGGAAGGAAGTACACCTTGGCACACACAGCATACAACACCTTCCATCCCAGGCCCAAAGGGGGAGCTCTACTTGCTGCCTTAAGCAAGATTTCCTATAAAGATCCAGGTCTGAGGGAGGAGTCAGGCAGTCAGTCAAGAGGTTAGTCAGTTCAGTCAGTGAGCTAGTACTGAAGAGCCTAAAGGAGCTGGTTGCTGGGACCAAGCCAGGCCCAGAACCAAGAAAGACTGACCAGAGCTGTGCAGTGCCCTAGGGAGAGGGACGGAGGACAGTGGAAGAGTTAGGAAGAAGAAGTAGAAGAAGAAGGGAACATAGCTAGTTACCCTTAAAGTCAACCCGGACACCGGAGTCCGTACCTGCTATATTTCCACTTGTAGCAGAAAAATCCGGACAAAATAGGAGGATTTAGTCCCCCGGAGCTCAGGAGAAAGTAAAGGCTCAAGCTAGACCAAAAAGAAGGATCAGGGCCCTATAGAAAACAGAGATCCCAAGAAAAGATCCTTAATTGCAGCTTTTGGAGCCGACTCCTGAGGAGAAAGAGCGGCAGACCAAGCTTCAGGCAGATATCACCCCAACCATCGCACACACTGGCAGAGGAGGCCTCACAACTCTCCAAGGTGGAAGTCCCAAACTGCACCGGCCACCTGGTTACCCTCCTGGACCGTGCCTGCTACCCGACATCAGTTGTGGAGTATCATCCTGAGAGAAGGAGAGAGAAAGCGGCAGGTTCAGCTTGAGGCAGAACTTGCCCAAATCACCACACACGCAAATAGAGGAGGCTTCATAACTTTCAAAGGTGGATGTCCCAAACTGCATCGGCCACCTGGTTACCCTCCTGGACCGTGCCTGCTACCCGACATCAGTAAAAAGGTACTGAAACAGAGACTATTGTGTATGTGTGCCTGATTCACCACCACCACCTGCAGCGCCTACACAGAGCTGAAAACTACTATTCCTCTCATCCACCCCGCTGCCCTGAGGTAAAGCTCTGCCTGTGGGGAGCTGTACTATCACTGCTGCATCACCATCACCTCAGCGGCTGGCTGCAGCGCTGGTAACCACATTACCTGGTACGCATCACGTATCATTCCCCATCATTATCACTCCCATCAGCCATTGAATGCCCAGGGCACGGAACCGGGAACCAACCAGCCGTGATTCCCTCCCCGCCATACCGGTTCCGAGTAACCCCTTCCCTGCCGGCCCGACTCAAAAACTGTGCTTTACTCACCCTTGTCAGGTGCAGTGAGAAGTTCCCACCGCTGGTCCCGGTGTTGACAGCCCTGCCACCAATTGGTGAGCTCAACGATTTTGTGCGGCTTATGCCGTCAAGTTGTCCAGAACTGCTGAACTCAACCAATAACAGACACCAGGAGCAGCAGTAGTCGCTCAGTTTGGAGTCGGGGAAGGTGAGTAAAGCAACGCTTGTATTTTTAGCAACAAACTGCAGCTAAAACTGGAATACTTTTTAACCCTTTTACGACATCTGCCGTACATGTATGGCGCTGTGAAATGTGTGTTTCTGCATACTGCCATACATATTTGGCACTATGATCACGTCAAGCACACATGCAATGTCAGCGAAATCATCAGCAGGTGTGAGCTATGTTTAACTCCTCTGATGCTGCTGTCAATAACAAAAGCAGCATTGATCTATTTAAAGGGCTACGTTCACATGTTCAGTTTTTGGCCAGTTTTTCACATCAGTTTTTGTAAGCCAAAACCAGAAGTGGATGAAAAATACAGAAGTGATGTGTTTCTATCAGGCAATGATCACTTGCTGAGTATTTACTCATTATTTTACATCAATATTTATAATACAAACCCAGGAGTGGAACAATCAGAAGAAAAGTGTCATAGAAAGACGTTACCGCTTCTGGATTTTTCATCCACTCCTGGTTTTTGCCTACAATAAGTGATGTGAAAATCTGACCAAAAACTGAACATGTGAACGTAGCCCAAAAAAAGGAGGGGGCTCCCTCTTTCTCTCCATTGGCACAACACGATTGCGATGGTCTCCATGGTAACCCCAGGGTGAATAATGCCTACAGGGTCATCCAGGTACGGTGGCCTGCAAGGGTCTTTATTGAGCAGGACCTGACATGCATCCGGTGTTCAATTCAGTTTTCTAAAACCCTGAAATGTAACAGCTTTGCAGAGTATAAGATCAGTGATCAGATCAATGAAAGTTGATGTCCCGTCTTGGGGAAACAAAAGTAAACAAACAAATTGAAGAAAGATTTATTTATTGAAAAATCACAAAATAGCAAGAAATAATTAAAAAAATATTATACCAATAATTACCTATATGTATGTAAAAAAAAGAAGAAAATAAACAAATAAACTACACATATTTGGTATCTGTGGAGATGAGAATGCGCAAATAGGGTCTTATCTCCTATAACATTGAAGGTGCAAACACAATGAAAACTGCTCACCTGGTGAGGTTGTGTCACCCACAACCGGTAGATCGCTCAGATAATGCAACTGCTGCAGGGACCGCATTTCCACAGTTCACTGTGGTGTAGATAGGTTTACCGGACAAAAGTGCCTTAGCGCCCGCGCTGCTGCTCAAGAAGTCACCAGAATCCCTGGAATGTCTGGGATAAAAGTTGCTTTATTATACCGACGCATTTCGGAGCCCCTCCTGGCTCCTTCTTCCGGGAGATATAAGCAGCAGCTCGGGCGCTAAGGCATGCTCACCTTCCCAGGATCCACCGCTGCCTCCCAGCAAGGTCCGGGTGCTTATAGGACCTGCGGTGACATCACAAGCCGATCAGCTGATCGGGTTACATGACCGCAGTTACGTGTACTGCGGTAATGTAACCCGATGACGCTGCCGAGTTGTGACATCACGGCAGGTCCTATAAGCACCCGGACTTTGCTGGGAGGCAGTGGTGGATAGCGGACAGGTGAGCATGCAGATTTTTTATTTTTAACTCTTTCTTTTACTTCATTTCACTTCTGCAATGTATATTATACATTGCAGAAGTGAAATTAACGGTAGGGGCAATTTAGTGTACTGAGCATGCGAGGAACAGCTGATCGTTCCTCGACCGATTTGTTACTGAGCATGCTCAGTACACTAAATTGCCTACCGTCTATTCACTTCTGCAATGTAATACATAGAGTGAAATTGACGGTTAGGCAATTTTAGTTACTGAGCAGTCGTACACAAATGTCGAGAACGATCAGCTGTTTCCTTGGACCCGCGCTCATGGGCCCCCATGTTAAAGGCAGAGGATCGGATCGGATTTGGCCTAATTGCCATCCGATTTTGTGGGATCCAATTTTTTTCTATGCCCAAAATCGGGGCAGTCTCCGATTTTGGGTACAGCAAAAAATCAGACACAAATCGGATCCCACAAAATCGGATGGCAATTAGGTCAAATCCGATCCGATCCGATAGGATAACATGGGGGCCAAATCGCATCCGTGGCTGTCCGATTTACATCGGACAGCCACGGATGGAAGAAAATAGCTATGTGAAAGCAGCCTTAGTATGTCTTTGGAGTGTACATACATCTGGTATCACTGTAATCACCTGGAGAATAAAACTGTGTCGTGTCATCACATATACCACACGGTGAATGGTGCAAAAAATAAACCTATTCTTGACCTTCTGTTGATTTGTCCATTCTTCATCCCAAAGGTGCAAGGCTCATCTCACACTTACTTGGTGCTCTATGCTGAGTGCTTACCCTGGGGTTTACATGAAATCTATGAAATACATTATTCAGACAGAACTCCCGTCAGAACATTTGCTATAATGAGGCAGAGGGGAGTTACTGTGAACTCTCCAATGGTGTCCTTATTTTTAAGCATGCATAAAAACATGATCAATCACAGTTTTGTGCACTTCTGAAAAGAAGGACATCACTGAACAGAGGCCAATTGCAGTCCAGATTAACTCTGCTGCCTTATTACAGTGAATGGATCCTTCAGGAATTTTCACCTGAATCATGTTATTGGGAGCTTTAGATTGAAACCCTAATGTAAGTGCTCAGCGTAAAGCACATTGTAAATGTGATCCAAAATGTAGGTAAAATGTTCCCAATAAAAGCTTTATCTCAATCCAAAAAAAAAAAGTCTCCACTGAGGTCCATCATCTGTTAACGGAATTATTGGGGAATTTCACAGTACTGGTAAAACAAAGGCATTGGAAAAGTGGAATAGCCCCCAAAAAAGAAATGCAGCAAACTCTATGCTCCCATATCCAAATGCCCCCTTCCTTTTGAGCCCCCCAGTGTACCTAAACCACATTTAGCATCCACATGTTTGGTATTTCTATAGTGAGGAGAATACTCTTAATGTATTGGGTGCATTTCTCCAGAAGCACGAGATGAGCACAATGCATTGGCTTTACAACACACTGGGCATTAAAATGACAGATTTGCAATTTTCACTCAGCAATATCCATTGCGGCTTGTTCAGTAAGACAGCCGTGGAGTCAAAGTCATCAGAACACCTGTAGATAAATTTCCAGAAGGATGTAGTTTCCAAAATAGAGTCACTTGAAGAGCGATCCTGCTGTTCTGGCAATTAAGGGTTTGGTATATGGAGTCTGCAACTGCTCCAAGGGTCAAATAGAGCCCCTTCTCACCTGAGTCCTGCCGTATGCCTAGCAGTACTGTATAGCCACATATGCGGTGGTTCAGCAGAAATTGTGTGCCAAATTTTGGTGCCACTTTTAAAATTGAAAATGTAAAATCCTAAGCTAAAACTAAATTTTTTAGGTAAAAATGTAATTATTTTTTCTTCACTGCCCAATGTTATAAAGTTCTGTTACACACCTGTGGTGTGAGTATCATCACTGCACCACATATCAATTCATTCAGAGGTGTAGTTTATAAATGGGGTCATAATGGGGGTTCTGCTTTTTTGGCACCTCAGGGGCTCAGTCAATGAGATAGGAGACCCATAAACCATAACAGCAAAATCTGCACAATAATATGACGCTCCTTCCCTCCTGAGCATGGTACTGAGCTTGAAAAATAGTTAATGATTACATGTTAGGGTATTGCCGCACGCAAGAGAAATTGCACAACAAATTGTATTGTCCATTTTCTTCTGTTACTCTTGTGAAAATGAAAAACTTGGGGCCCAAGCAATATTTTTTGGGAAAAATGCCTGTTAATTTTGTGAAGCACCTGCAGGTTCAAGGGGCTCACCACATATCTACATAAATTCCTTGAGGGGTGTAGCTTTCAAAATGGGGATACTTGTGAGGGATTTCCACTGTTTAGGCAAATCAGGGGCTCTACAAACTGCAACACAGGGTCCACTATCTATTCCAGCCAATGTGCACTCAAAAGTCTAATGAAACTCCCTCCTTTCTGAGCTCTGCCGTGTGCCAAAACAGTAGTTTCCCACCGCATATGGGATATCAGTGCACTCAGGACAAATTGCATAACAAATTGTATTGTGCATTTTCTTCTATGACCTTTATGAAAATGAAAACTTTGAGGCTAAAGAACATTTTTATGGAAATAAATTAAAATTTTTTCTTCCATGTTGTATAATTCTTGAGAAGCACCTAAAGGGTAAATCAATATTTTGAATGTGGTTTTCATCAGTTTGCGGGGCTGCAGTTTTTTAAATGGTGTCACTTTGGGGTATTTTCTGTCACATAGACCCCTTAAAGTCACTTCAAATGTCATGTCGTCCCTAAAAAAATTAATCTTTAAATTTTGTTGGTAAAATTGGAATTGCATATACATTTTTAACCCTTATAACTTCCTAACAATAAAATAATGTTTAAAAAATGGTAAATAGTTATGTGACAAATACTATTTATCTACAAAATGTGTGATATAACTATCTGGTTTAAGGACATAAAAATTAAAAGTTTGAAAATTGCAAAATTTAGGGTTTTCTTGTTGACAAATTTTTGATAATTTTACAAATAAACGCAAATCATATTGCTGAAAATATACCCTAACATGAAGTCCCATATGTCATGAAAAACAGTCTCAGAATCACTGGGATCCATTGAAACATTCCTGGGTTATTACCTCATAAAGTGACACTGGTCAGAATTGTACAATGTACTTGGTCACGACAATCAAAACAGGCTTCATTGCAAAGTGGTTAAAGAGAACCTGTCACCCCCCTGATGCTTTCCAAACTGAAAGCACCACTGAATGCAGCGTGACTTCTGCATTCAGGGAAGTGTACAGAATAGGATTCCGGAGGGCTTTACTCAGTATGGAGTCATCGCTGTTCCCTGGTGTTCTCCCTGCCTCCAGCCCTCTGTGTGCCACCTCCAGCCTCCCTCTGTGCTACATCCTTGATGTGTCTCCCCTCCTTGCCTGCTCATGCGACTCTGTGTCTCATGTCACGCAGGCGCAGAGCGAACAATGGGCTGGAGCGGGTCCCGGCAGATGAAACGCCTCCTGCCAGTGACATCAGCTCCGGAGCACGCCCTGCATTCAGCATAATCTGGAGCAGGGCGGGCTCTGGTGCTGATGTCACTGGCAGGAGGCGTCTCAGCTGCCGAGACCCACTCCAGCCAATTGCTAGCTCTGTGCCTGCATGACTGCAGACGTAGAGGTGCATGAGCAGGCGAGGAGGAGTGACACATAAAGAGAGGGCTGGAGGTGGGGAGGACACCAGGGAACAGCATTGACTCCATACTGAGTAAGTCCCTACGGACTCCTTATCTGTACACTTTCTAAATTGTTTTGTACAACTTATATGGGGGCTAGAGACATGGTAGACCCCTTCCCTGAATGCAGCAGACACGCTGCATTCAGTGGTGCTTTCAGTTTGGAAAGCACCAGGGGGGTGACGGGTCCTCTTTAAGTCTTAGTAAAATAATATACATATTGAATTTTATCTCCTCATTTTACTGCTTAGGAAACATTTTTTACCTCAGTTTTTATAGCCAAAACCAGGGGTGGAAAAATATAATAGAAACAAAAGCAGCACTGCTGTATTTATCACCCACTTCTGGTTTTGTCTTACAGATACTGAGGTAAAAATTTATCAAATAGTGAATGTGTCTACATGGTGGTACCCAAAGCATGCTGAGTTTAAAAAGACACAAACCCTAAGACCACATGTTCACATTCAATGTTTGGTGAGTTTTTACCTCAGTATTTGGTATTTGGTAAGTTTTTTTACCTCAGTATTTGCTTTTTGGTGAGTTTTTTATTTCATGTTTTGTAGCCAACACCAGGAGTAGAATAAATAGAAGAAAAGTCTAATAGAAATACGTCACCACTTCTGCATTCTTCACCCTCTCCTGGTTTAGGCTACAAACGCTGAGGTAAAAATCTCACCAAATACTCAACGTGTGCATGTGACCTCAGGCTTGTACATTGAGTACTTGCTGAGAGTTTTACCTCAGTTCCTTATATCAAAACAAGGAGTGGAACAATCAAAGGGAAAGTATAATGAAAACAGTCACCACTTCTGTATTTATTCCAACACTTGGTTTTAGCTTACAAATACTTAGATAAAAATCTCATCAAATACTCAACATGTGCACATGGCCTTTTACAGACTTGTCAACGTGTTAATTTGTAGAAGATTGCATTTTGGTAATCTTTATTGTTACTATGTGCATACATATATTTATATATTTACTTGTTTTTATATAAAGCTTTTTATACAGGCTATCTAAAAAAGTCAGTTCCAGTTTATACTAATTCCATTCTAATGAACCCGATACCACTTTCTTGTCTTCGTCTCTCCATCCCGACTTCTGTGTAGCTGGCCTGTGTACCACTGCAGTCTCCATTCTTGTCCACTAGCCAGTGCTCTATGATTGTAAATAGTGACCACATGGTTGGTCTGTCACACCTGTGTGTCCTGAAAAGTTCCCATCTTGTTTTGGGAACACAGTGGTTTGTTGAGGTGCGAGCTTCTGACACAAGATTAGACAAACTGTAAGGGAATGAGCACTCGTTGAGGATTTGGAGCAGAAATTTCTGCATCTCTCAGCAGGAAAAAGACAGCAGCAAAAACACGTGTTTTCACTGTTTACATGCAAATTCTTCCCATTCATTAAAAAGGTGAAATCCGCAGCAAAAACGCTGCAAGAATCGACATGTTGCACCAAATCTGCAAGTAGAAAATACGCAATGTGTGCATGAGAGTTTAGGAACTCATTAACTTTGCTGACATAAGGATTCCCGTCAGGATTTGTGGCAAATCTGCACTGAAAAACGCATTAGAAAAATGCAATAAAAATGCAACATGTGCACACAGCCTAACTCTTCATCTCAGATGTGGAGCAATGTTACACGACAGCTTTGTAAAGTTGGCTATTGGTCATATTCTGGCTTTTTTGTCAACCTTTATAACATGTTCATGACTGTCATGTTTACTTCTATAATTTTATATATCTATAATAAGGTAAAGAATATTTGTACTGTGTTAGCCAGTAGGTAGAAAAATATTAGAATCTGAGAGTCCTTAGTGGATGATACTTTTTAATGTCTAACTGAAAAGATGGTAATTAATAGCAAGCTTTCGGGACACTATGGCCCCTTCATCAGGCTATAATGATACAAATTCTGAAGACACATACATATACAATATTATCAGTCTGACAAAGGGGCCATAGTGTCCCGAAAGCTTTTCTATGTTTTCCATCTTTTCAGTTAGCCATTAATGTTATCAACCACTAAGGACTCTCAGATTCTAATATTTTTATATCTATAATATACATTTCAAACACATGTAAATGGCCATGACACATTATCCTGCGGGAGACAATTCCCTGCCTTTTATCCACACCTGTTGATTTCAGGGTAGCTGTGATACTAATCTATAATGTCCTTACAATTCTATGATCTTTTTGTCCTTGATGGCATTTTTTATTTTCAGGATCTAAATTCTACAAATGCGATGTTACATCTTTTCTGGGATAGTGTGTGATCCCCGTTTTTTTTGTCTTTGTGAAATTTAAGTATAACATAAATGCTATATTGTAAACATTTGTTATATTATATACCTAAGATCTCATGAGCCCCAATATTATAAATCTTATAAAGTAAATTAATTCATTCTTGTTTTATCTAAAAAAAAAAATAACAACAATGGGCAAACTGATGGATCACTTGCCCTGTATTACAGTACATTACTTCTATGGATTTTGTGGAATAACAAAGAACAATGTGTTTTATGTATTGATGCTGACTATGCCTATAGATATACAATGACCAGTGATGTGTTTCTATATCATGAAACAAGCTATGCAGGCACTAGAGGGAACATAACATGCAGTTATGTATTGCATGTGGAATGTTAACATATACATTGGCTGTACAATCCGTCCATCACATATCATATGACTAGAGAGTGGGATTTCCCAGAGTTCCCTGCTCAGGGACCCCTTCCCCCAACATAAAGCTCCTGGGAAAGGAATTCCTCCTGCAGGACCAGTCTACAACCCCCTCCCAAACGCCCCCTCCCTTCCTATCACTCCTCCCCCTCCTCCCAGGCAGAGGATGCTCTGAGCAGCACATTGCTCCTGCCCCACACAAGCTTTGTTCCAGAACAAGAAGAGGGACCTGCCTGCCTGTCTGGCCAGGGAGCATTCGGATCTCTAATTAGTTGTCCGCCACACATCCAGGGTAACTCAGATCCACAGAAACTCAATGCATGAGTTCAATGCATAAACCCTCCCGATATATGCATTTATATATAATATATTTATATACACAAACATATCAAAATATACACAACTTTCTAGATATTCAGTTTTTTATCTCTATTATGGAAGACTGGACACACAAAAATTCTGCCTTTATTTCCCAATATTTCCAAGTTTCCAATCTTCTAAATTCCATTTTGTAATGCACATTATACAAAACTGAATTTTGTGTTCACACTTGTATAACAAATATAATAATAGGAAACTATAAGGCTCCCGTAAAGTAATGTATATCCTTTTCAATTCAAAGCTTGAATAACACTGCATTTCTTGTGCTTTACCTAATATACAGAATAGTAAGATCGCCATGGCACGTGAAAGCATGCTTCTATACAAATGCCTTCTCCACAGGCTGCTTTATGGATGTATGTATTGATTAAGCAGCTTATATTGGAATGCAGCAAACCTTGTAAACAAAACAATCCCCCTCTGCAGTAGTGGTCACCATCAGCTCCCTGGAGCACATGTACGAAATGATATGGAGATCGTTTATATATATATATATATATATATCTATTATAATAAGTAAAAGTCCATGCAGCACACAGTCTCACCAATGATGCACAGTGCTAACAAGCCATATGTGTTTGAGGAAAAAATTCAAAACTTACGTTTTTCAAAAAACTCAATAATCTTTCTTTTAATCTGGAGTTCTTAGTACATACATTGGCCAATGTCTGCTTGCTCATCAACTACGACAAAGTGACTCCAGGTCTGATGAGCCCTCTCTGACATCCAAGCCCTCCTTGTCCACCCCCCACCTCGCAGTGGGCAGGCACTATCTAAACCCTCCATCACCTGTAGGTTTTAATGAGGGTGCAATTACATTGCAGCAATGGAGTCTGCAACTCCATATAATATATAAGAATTGGAAAAGCTGCACAGCACACAGCAGACCAGTGTGAACTGGTGCAAGCATAGGACACAGAAATTATACATAATAAGTAAAAGTCCATGCAGCACACAGTCTCACCAATGATGCACAGTGCTAACAAGCCATATGTGTTTGAGGAAAAAATTCAAAACTTACGTTTTTCAAAAAACTCAATAATCTTTCTTTTAATCTGGAGTTCTTAGTACATACATTGGCCAATGTCTGCTTGCTCATCAACTACGACAAAGTGACTCCAGGTCTGATGAGCCCTCTCTGACATCCAAGCCCTCCTTGTCCACCCCCCACCTCGCAGTGGGCAGGCACTATCTAAACCCTCCATCACCTGTAGGTTTTAATGAGGGTGCAATTACATTGCAGCAATGGAGTCTGCAACTCCATATAATATATAAGAATTGGAAAAGCTGCACAGCACACAGCAGACCAGTGTGAACTGGTGCAAGCATAGGACACAGAAATTATACATAATAAGTAAAAGTCCATGCAGCACACAGTCTCACCAATGATGCACAGTGCTAACAAGCCATATGTGTTTGAGGAAAAAATTCAAAACTTACGTTTTTCAAAAAACTCAATAATCTTTCTTTTAATCTGGAGTTCTTAGTACATACATTGGCCAATGTCTGCTTGCTCATCAACTACGACAAAGTGACTCCAGGTCTGATGAGCCCTCTCTGACATCCAAGCCCTCCTTGTCCACCCCCCACCTCGCAGTGGGCAGGCACTATCTAAACCCTCCATCACCTGTAGGTTTTAATGAGGGTGCAATTACATTGCAGCAATGGAGTCTGCAACTCCATATAATATATAAGAATTGGAAAAGCTGCACAGCACACAGCAGACCAGTGTGAACTGGTGCAAGCATAGGACACAGAAATTATACATAATAAGTAAAAGTCCATGCAGCACACAGTCTCACCAATGATGCACAGTGCTAACAAGCCATATGTGTTTGAGGAAAAAATTCAAAACTTACGTTTTTCAAAAAACTCAATAATCTTTCTTTTAATCTGGAGTTCTTAGTACATACATTGGCCAATGTCTGCTTGCTCATCAACTACGACAAAGTGACTCCAGGTCTGATGAGCCCTCTCTGACATCCAAGCCCTCCTTGTCCACCCCCCACCTCGCAGTGGGCAGGCACTATCTAAACCCTCCATCACCTGTAGGTTTTAATGAGGGTGCAATTACATTGCAGCAATGGAGTCTGCAACTCCATATAATATATAAGAATTGGAAAAGCTGCACAGCACACAGCAGACCAGTGTGAACTGGTGCAAGCATAGGACACAGAAATTATACATAATAAGTAAAAGTCCATGCAGCACACAGTCTCACCAATGATGCACAGTGCTAACAAGCCATATGTGTTTGAGGAAAAAATTCAAAACTTACGTTTTTCAAAAAACTCAATAATCTTTCTTTTAATCTGGAGTTCTTAGTACATACATTGGCCAATGTCTGCTTGCTCATCAACTACGACAAAGTGACTCCAGGTCTGATGAGCCCTCTCTGACATCCAAGCCCTCCTTGTCCACCCCCCACCTCGCAGTGGGCAGGCACTATCTAAACCCTCCATCACCTGTAGGTTTTAATGAGGGTGCAATTACATTGCAGCAATGGAGTCTGCAACTCCATATAATATATAAGAATTGGAAAAGCTGCACAGCACACAGCAGACCAGTGTGAACTGGTGCAAGCATAGGACACAGAAATTATACATAATAAAGTAAAACAGTCACCAATGCCAGCTACAAGCTAGTTCACTTCACCAAAATGGTAAATTGGCATGTCTGCTTTTCTAACAAATGCCCATATGAGTTTGTAGGCACAATAAGCATCAAACTCATCACGTATTTTTAGTCAAAATCAATACTACAATATATTTAGCTATAAAAATTCTGGAGTTCCCATATAAGTACAGAATAACATGCGCCAATTAGTTTCTTCTTTTCACTCAAAACAACTGAGCAGTACTAATGGATTTGACACTCCAAGTGATCCAGGTTGATGAGCCCTCTCTGACATCCAAGCCCTCCTTGTCCACCCCCCACCTCGCAGTGGGCAGGCACTATCTAAACCCTCCATCACCTGTAGGTTTTAATGAGGGTGCAATTACATTGCAGCAATGGAGTCTGCAACTCCATATATATATATAAGAATTGGAAAAGCTGCACAGCACACAGCAGACCAGTGTGAACTGGTGCAAGCATAGGACACAGAAATTATACATAATAAGTAAAAGTCCATGCAGCACACAGTCTCACCAATGATGCACAGTGCTAACAAGCCATATGTGTTTGAGGAAAAAATTCAAAACTTACGTTTTTCAATACGTTTAGATAGTGCCTGCCCACTGCGAGGTGGGGGGTGGACAAGGAGGGCTTGGATGTCAGAGAGGGCTCATCAGACCTGGAGTCACTTTGTCGTAGTTGATGAGCAAGCAGACATTGGCCAATGTATGTACTAAGAACTCCAGATTAAAAGAAAGATTATTGAGTTTTTTGAAAAACGTAAGTTTTGAATTTTTTCCTCAAACACATATGGCTTGTTAGCACTGTGCATCATTGGTGAGACTGTGTGCTGCATGGACTTTTACTTATTATGTATAATTTCTGTGTCCTATGCTTGCACCAGTTCACACTGGTCTGCTGTGTGCTGTGCAGCTTTTCCAATTCTTATATATTATATGGAGTTGCAGACTCCATTGCTGCAATGTAATTGCACCCTCATTAAAACCTACAGGTGATGGAGGGTTTAGATAGTGCCTGCCCACTGCGAGGTGGGGGGTGGACAAGGAGGGCTTGGATGTCAGAGAGGGCTCATCAGACCTGGAGTCACTTTGTCGTAGTTGATGAGCAAGCAGACATTGGCCAATGTATGTACTAAGAACTCCAGATTAAAAGAAAGATTATTGAGTTTTTTGAAAAACGTAAGTTTTGAATTTTTTCCTCAAACACATATGGCTTGTTAGCACTGTGCATCATTGGTGAGACTGTGTGCTGCATGGACTTTTACTTATTATGTATAATTTCTGTGTCCTATGCTTGCACCAGTTCACACTGGTCTGCTGTGTGCTGTGCAGCTTTTCCAATTCTTATATATTATATGGAGTTGCAGACTCCATTGCTGCAATGTAATTGCACCCTCATTAAAACCTACAGGTGATGGAGGGTTTAGATAGTGCCTGCCCACTGCGAGGTGGGGGGTGGACAAGGAGGGCTTGGATGTCAGAGAGGGCTCATCAGACCTGGAGTCACTTTGTCGTAGTTGATGAGCAAGCAGACATTGGCCAATGTATGTACTAAGAACTCCAGATTAAAAGAAAGATTATTGAGTTTTTTGAAAAACGTAAGTTTTGAATTTTTTCCTCAAACACATATGGCTTGTTAGCACTGTGCATCATTGGTGAGACTGTGTGCTGCATGGACTTTTACTTATTATGTATAATTTCTGTGTCCTATGCTTGCACCAGTTCACACTGGTCTGCTGTGTGCTGTGCAGCTTTTCCAATTCTTATATATATCTATATATATATATAATGTAGAGATCTTTTTATATATATATACAATATATGATGATATAGAGATCTTTTTATATATACATAGATATATATATGATATAGAGATCTTTCTTAGGCGGCCGTCACACGCTGAGATATCGTGCAAGATATCGTAGACGATGTTAAATTTGCATATCGTCCGAACGACGCGCAAAATCGCTCATCACGACGCTACACCCACAGACATCGCTCAGACGATTCCCCGATCCACCCATCCAGCGATCGTCTGAGAGATGCAGTTATCAGCAGTGGACATCGTTCAGCTAAAGTCACACAGAAATCTCCTAAACGATGTTGGAGCAAATGTGGGCGTAATTGGAGCCGATAGGCGTGGTACATGGGCTCCAAGCTGCGCCCCTCACTACACCATTGATGCTCAGTACTGCGTCCTCATTGGGTCAGATGTCCTTTGAAACATGGCGGCCTCATCCCCACAATGTCCTGTGATATTGATCGTAATGTATATGTGTGCTGTAGCACATAACTAAATTGCAATGGGCAAAACTTACAGCCGCGTTATGTGTGCCGCGCCCGCCAACATTGTGTGGGTATATGACAAGGTGGACACTATATAGCAGGGTCGGGGACCACGCAGAATCGATTATCAAGTTGACGCAATTGGGTGCACAGTTCGGAGATATTGTGCAGCCGACGCCTATGTGTGGTGCTGAAGACAGCGCTTTCAAAATGGCGCCCTGTGAGGGCAGCCAATGGCAACGCATCATCTTCCACCAATGCGAGCTAGTGGTGAAGCAGCCAATCCGAAACCATTTCGTTGCACGAATCACCACTGAGGAGGTCAGGCAATAGGAAACTCCTGACACGCCTACGTGATGGATTTTGCCATCGCTTAAATCACACGTTTCGTGTGATGTCGGGAATTTACACGTGTCGATTGTGCGTATTTAATTGGCCGATATCGTCAGATCTGAGAACCGAACCTCAGATCACGATTTAGAGATTTGATCAGATATCGCTCGTCGTATCTGGCCGTCACACGCACAGACATCGCTTACGCGATGTTTAATCTGCCGCTTTCAAGCGATATCTTGCACGATATCTCAGCGTGTGACGGCCGCCTTATATATACATATATATGATATTGAGATCTTTCTTATATATACATATATATGATATGATAGAGCTCTTTGTTATATATACATATATATATATATATATATATATATATATGATACAGATATCTTTTTTTATATATACATATATATAACACACATATTATTTATGGTCTGTTACTTTACCTTGTTTACAGATCACAATGGGAGGAAGATACAGCTTGAAACATCTATATATCTATTGATCATTATTTATTTAGTGCTGACATAGCCCGCAATCTTCTACTCTATACTCTCCAGGTCTTTTCCTGAAAAGCTGAATCATATTTTCATATGCATCAGATTTGTTGCGAAGATTTATGCAACCTAATAAATGAATCCCACACATCTTAATGGTGTTGTTTCTACAGCATGTGCCTGAATTTAGGGAATGTAGGGAACAGCCACAAAAATGTCTGCGACAAATGTGTCGAGTGTGAACATATCCTAAGTAGACAGTATCTTTTCACCATCCAGGAAACATTTTACTAGAAGTTTAATATGACTGGTGTAATATATGAAACAATATCCAAATATAATCATTACTACACACTTATCCCAAGGGCTGAAACTTTTTCCTGTCTTCTGCCAATGAAAATACAACCGTCACATAAAGATTTATAATTTGATTCATATAGATTGCTTTGAGAGTAATAGCTAACTATTAGTATGCATAATACCTAAATAGTATGCATTACATATTAGACGATTGTAGACTAGGAAACCTCGCGGGCAGGGATCTTTCTCCTAATATATCCTCATCCATCCCTTGTAAACTGTGAACCCTTGTGGTTAGGGTCCTTTCTCCTATTGTATCCTCACCCATCTCTTGTAGACTGTGAGCCCTCACGGGCAGGGCCTTTCTCCTATTGTATCCTCACCCATCCCTTGTAGACTGTGAGCCCTAAAGGCAGGGTCCTTTCTCCTAGTGTATCCTCGCCCATCGCTTGTAGACTGTGAGCCCTCGCGGGCAGGGTCCTTTCTCCCACTGTATCCTCACCCATCCCTTGTAGACTGTGAGCCCTTGTGGGCAGGGTCCTCTCTCCTTCTGTGCCTTGTATTGTTCATGATTATTGTACTTGTGTATATATGCACCTTTTCACATGTAAAGCACCATGGAATGAATGGAACTTTCATAATAAATAATAATAATTCTGAAATAGTTTACTACACTTCTGTATATTGGCAAAAACTATCCAAAAGGCTTTAATTATATAGTAGTTCACATGAACTACACACTTGCAAAATGTTTTTATTTTTATCACATTGGCTTTGTATTTTTATTATTATTTTTTTTTTAATTCAGTGACACCAGAAACATCAGATAAAGTGGAAAATACAGGATTTGGAGGCAAAGTCTTAGTTACATCTGATGGGGAAAATTAAAAATCTAAAATGTTTTTAAATAGAGTTAACATTGTATTGAAAACGTATGTTCACATTCAGTCTGCTGTGATTTATAGCAGTGTCCTTTTTAGGTAATGTACATTTGTATTTATATACTGCCAAGCACATGCAAACACTTTATAGGACAGACACTAGAATGCAGAGAATTCTAATCTGATCCAGGAAACAGTGAAACATACATGGGGTCAGCGATTGTAAGGACTCCAAAACAGGGCAGACAGCACAGTGTTTATCAACACTTCTAACAACTGGATGGATAAACTAAGAACACAGAAATTTTTGCAGAATTCATTTTATATTGCTTACCTGCTGTGCAAGCAGTAACCCTTTTGTGCTTTGCATATGATGTAATAACACGGGTTTCATTCATCTCTGCTAAGTCACAAGTTTTCATAAACTGACAGCGGATGTTCTAGTCACAGTCAAAACTTTATTTTGCAATAAAAAAATTAACATACTCATCATAAAAGACATTTTATGAGACTGTGTAAATGTAGGTCTATGAAAGGAAGGTTGAGTTGGAAGCTTTCACTCTTCCTTTATGCAGCAAAATAAAGGCGACATTCCTTCTGCCAAGATTAAACCATCCAAGTTTCCTGCCCTCAGTGCATGGATGACAGATAAAGAGGATAGGACCATCTCACAGAATAGGGTCAGGGTAGTTTGCAGGAGAGAAAAGAGTTAATCCTTCTCCTTGGAGTTAAAATCTTCAATTTTTATTGGATCATATTAAAATCAAGATAAACATTCAGATCACATCCTTCTTAAGGGTGGTTTCACACCTGCATTTTGTTTGTCTTGCGTTGCTGGTATCCATCAAAATCCTGAGGCATCCTAATCAGGTATGCATCCCTATTTTTAAAATGGGGTCGTAGGAACATCATTTGGCATCAGGTTTTCGATGGATGCAGAAGAGTGCGCCGTTTTGAGCCAACCCCCAGCTGCATCATGTTGCGAATTTGCATCGTCTGGATGCGTTCGCATTGATATTAATGAGGCCACATCTGGCCCAGGATAGATGCGACCTAGCCGGATCATTATTCGACTATGAGCATGCCCAGAGTGGTTCCATCTCTCTCTCTCTCGTTTTCATGTGCACCCACTTTCATCCTGATCAGGATGCAATGCAAGTGTGAAAGTAACCTAAAAACACCAAAATGTGTGTAGTAGACACCATGGATGAAGAAGATTCTACCTGCATCTAAAACACATTGGTGTTTTTTTTTCCAAATGGACATTATCTTGATGGTTATTGATATTTTAATATAATCCATTACAAATTCAAGAATTTAACTCCATAGAGCCCGATTAACTCTTTCCTCTTCCGTACGTTCTTCCATCTCTGGCAGTGGCACTGATCTGTTCTTCAGATTATTGCAAGCTATTGTGGTTGACTGGGGTGGCACGGCAGTCCTGCAGTGCTGAAATTCTGAGTTCAAATCAAGCCAATGACAATATGTGGGTTTCTTCCTACAATCTAAAGACATACTGATAGGGAATTTAGATTGCAAGCCCCAATGGGGACAGTGTTGCTGATGTATGTAGAGTGCTGTGGAATTAATGGTGCTATCAACGAGAATAAATATTATATATTGCCTTCTACCTTGTTTCAGTGTGGTTTTCACCTTTTGTATCTTCTTTTTAGCCCAGATCCTCCATGGTAACTGGATTCTATCAGAAATAGTTTATTTTTTTATGTTTAATAAAGTAAACAATTGAACACTTGGATGGGAAAATTGTTGACAACGGTTTAAGTTCAGCTGCAAATTATGTCCACACACTATGTGAAATTTCATTTACCTGAACAGATATATTGGGAAATGAGAAAATACAAACGAGGCAGCCTCACCACGTAAGGACGTTATCTGTGTCCAACTTGAATAACACCTTGCACCCTTGCCATGGAGAAATTGAGGAACAAAGAAGAAAGTAGGTGTCTCCGTATATACGATAAAATGTTCAAGGTTATTGTAACATTTTAAGAATCCATGATGCTGAAACAGAACATTCAACGCGTTTCTGGCAGAAAATACCCTTATTCACTCAGTAAAAAGTATCATCGGAAATCAAGTTTAAAAACCATCAACTATTACATAATTGGACCATAAACACCTGTAAATCTTAGCTTGATTGCTAAGTAGATGTTTTAGTATGGTCCAATGATGTGATGGCTGATGGTTTTTAAATCAATTTCCCTTTATACCTTTTACTCGTTGAACAAGGGTGTTTTCACCCAGAAACACATTGAGTGTTCTGTTTCGGCATCATGGATTTTAATATGTTACAATAAACCTTGAAGTTTATCTTATGTACGGATACACCTACTATTTTCTTTTTCCTATATTAGGAAATCATTTGAATAGTTAATCCATATTTTGGCATTAGGTCATTATGCTACAGACATGTTTAATATTTTGTGTCATCATTTGTATGCCTAAGTCAGGAGAGGGTCCAAAAACATGGGAAAATAAGTTGATTATTAGAGTTGTCATAAAAATACTAATGTAATAAACTGACCAAAAATATGCCCATGTAAAAGTGTAATAAGGCAATTTTTACAATTGTATCTTTTGATATACATTTTAATTTTAATATAACATAGCTTCTTTTCGATAAAGTCAGGAGCAGAAGCAAAAGGAAAACAATGAATAGAGGAAAGACTTACACTTCACCTTTCTTATGTATCCAGTCCAATGTTTGGCTTAAAAATGAATTAAAAAAAAAAATAAATCCAGCATTGAGAGAATGGCCAAGTCAATATCTTGACCTTAATCCTGCAGAAATGTTGTTGAAGATCCTGAAGCGTGAAGTTCATAGTAGAAAACCCATCAACATATCAGAGTTGAAGCTGTTTTTAAGGAGGAATGGTCAAAAATTATCCATGCAAATGTGTAGGACTAATCAACAATTACCAGAAACATTTAGATGCAGTTATTGCTGCACAAGGTATTAAAACAAAAGGTTCACACATTTTTGTTGCTGATATATATTTAATATTTAATCATTTTACTCATTTAAATCAATCAGTAGGAAGTGTGCAGGCCATTACTTTGAATGACTTCAGCACATCTGCGGCCACAGGACATCACTAGTCTCTCACACTGCTCCGGTGTGATTTTGGTCCACTCTTCTTCCAGTCTTTTCCACAGTTCTGTGACTGTTGTGGGTTTCTTGGCCATAACTTTGTCACCAACTATTTTCCAGAGGTTTCTATTGGGTTTAGGTCAGGACTCTGGGTGGCCATTTCATGGTTTCAATGTTTTCTGTTTCAAGGAACTGCTATACCCGTTTTGCTGTGTAACAGGGGGCATTGTCCTGCATGAAAAGTGCTGGCTGATTGTGCTGAATGCAAGTAAGGACCACGTGTTGTTGAAGAAGGTTATGATACACACTTGCATTCACTCTGCCATGTAGCTATTATTTTTTATTATTATTATTATTATTATTATTATTATTTAGTTATAGCTGTGTGAGAGGCCCAACCCCTGCAGCAGAAAACATTCCCCAAACCATGACATGTCCTCTGCTACCTTTTACTGACTTCTTTACGCCCTTTGGATTCAATCTTTCCCCAGTTTGTTGACAAACATAATTCTTCCCATCAGACCCAAATAAATTAAACTAGCTTTCATCACTAAAATGAACTGTGAACCACTTCTCCTCTGTCCACACAACATGCTCCTCACCAAAGGTGAGCATTTTGATTGTTTCCTTTTGATTCCAGCTGCAGCGTTGAAACGATACCCATGGAGATTCTCTGAATTATCCTGTCTTCTCCTGCATTGTCTTTTGAGAATGACCAGCCTTCTTAGGGGTCTTGAAAGAGTTAATGATGTTGTAAAGATGCAATATTCTAGAAATCATAAACTTGAACCTACCAACGTCTGTTGCTGTAGCTGATAGGGTGACCCCTTTTGGCCTTCATCTGGACAACCTGCTGCTGGAGGGTTTCAGTCACTTTGGAATGGCACACCATTTTTGCAAAGTGAATGCAAACTGGAAAGTTAGGCTGACCAATTTTTGCAGGTATCTGAAATTGTTCTCTAATTTTGATCAGAGTTCTTTTTTATTTATCTCATTTACATTTTTATTTTAAGCTTTAGAAATCATTCAATTTATTAAATAAGCTTAAAATATTGATAATTTACTTATGTTAGGATATTTTCACATAGGACATCACATAGTGACCTTAAAGGGAACCAACCACCTCAGATGACGACTATAAGCAGTTAATACATGTCCCTGCACCCTACCTAGACCGTTCCACCTATACTTTTGTTAAGAATATTGATAATTGTAATCCGAAATATACACTTTGTAAAAATGCTGGCCTGGCGACATCTGGGCGTCTCCCTCGGGCTGAGCTACTAGTGGGATGTGTCTTCTATAGCATTACTGGCTGTTCTACCCCTCCCTCTTACTTTGCAGGACGTCACTGAAGGGCGTGATATTATCTTTCAGTGGGCGGGCACGCAAGGCTGCTCCCGTCCCCGCACGTCATCGGAGGCAGACAGAGTCACGTGCACTAGCATCGTCACTTCCTGTCGGCTCCGTGCAGTGACGCGCAGCTGAGGGATAACATGTGAGAGGCTCACATGTTATATGGTGTAGTGTATATGGTGGACATCACATAGTGAACTTAAAGGGAACCAACCACCTCAGATGACGACTATAAGCAGTTAATACATGTCCCTGCACCCTACCTAGACCGTTCCACCTATACTTTTGTTAAGAATATTGATAATTGTAAACCGAAATATACACTTTGTAAAAATACTGGCCTGAGAGGCTCACATGTCATCCCTCAGCTGCGCATCACTGCACGGAGCCGACAGGAAGTGACGATGCTAGTGCACGTGACTCTGTCTGCCTCCAATTCATTTTCAGTGGGCAGCTGTCTGCTTGCGTATAAAACAAGCATGCAGCTATGCACAAAAAATCCAACATTTTGCACAGCCGAACACAAACACAGCTGAACGCAGCCACAAACAGGCACTATGCGTTCCCATGTTAAACATAGGAGCGCATAGTGCCTGCGTTTTGCTGCGCTAAGATACGCTGCGCATCATGCGCAAATGTGAAGCCAGCCTAACTAAGTTGTTCGACTCCAAATTTAGTGAAACATTATGGACAATGCTGTGTGCATTGCAGAACACTAATGCTGGAAGGCTTAGTGTGCCCCAAGAACAGTTGATTCTCAGACAGGAGGAGAGTCTGAGCACAGGTGTGCAGTACACTCCTGACTTCTGTCGCCAAAAGGGAGCTGCAAATAACATTGGGCTATCATGGCACTTGGGCAGGAGGCAGACATTCACACATCTCTGTCTCTTCTCATGCAATGCTCCTACACACAGGTGCAATGCTATCCAGTTTAATAGGGTTTGCATTGGTTGCAGAGGTGATGAATTCATCATTCACCAACCACTAGACCTCTGACTTCTTATTTTCATGTGTACTATTGATTTATTAAAAAAATGAAATAAAACGATGAATGTTCTTTACGTTGTAGTCTTGTCCAGGATAGAACGAAGATAAAGGTTTTAAATTTTATAACCAACTGTTTTTAAGTCAGAAGCTAAGGTAAGATTTTAGAATAATATGAATTTTAGATAACATGAAACTTTGATAAGTTTTAGACAAGAATGATGACAAAGATTCAACGTTTTTCCTTTAAAGGGGTTGTCCACAAAATAATAAAAGAATTGTATACTTAACTTCAGATTGGTGCCCTTCCTCCGATTAAAATGCTCTGTCCCACAGTGGTTGCATGTCATTATATCAAGTGACCACTGTGACCCATCCATGACTAATGATTGACTGCAGCCTTTTGGATTCCATCAAAACAAAAGTCAGAGAAGTTTATTAACTCATGGAAAGTGCAGCTGTTAAGAAGTGGTTATCAATTATTGGAAACCCCCTTTAAACCATGCATATAATCATTGTGCCCAAAAAAATATATGCAAACCAAAAATATAGACAAGATAGAAATTTGAGATCGTTTTTGCCAAGGCATACATGGAAGATTGACAGGATGAATGATGACAGGCTATAGGATAATTATGTTAAAGGGTGAGAAATAGAACATTTACTAGAAGCAGCTCCTACTATTCCTCCTTCAAAGACATCTTGGATAACAGCTATAACCTAATATCTCAGTTAAGATGAAGATCTGTCTCATCGTTACCTCAGGTATACAAACTTCCTTATCTATGGCTGTACTGCATTTAGATAAGTTGATCTCAGATATTAAATGAAAACTAATCAGTGGTCTTTTAATACTGTGCTTGAACAGGCTGACTGCACTTCCATGAGCACAGTACAATCGTTGATTTGCTCGTTCTGTGTGCATAGAATATTCTTTTTCTCAGTTGTAAATGACCTATTTATACAGGATGATGTACTGCTGAAAACAATGTTATTTTTTAATACGTTTAAAAATAATTTCACCACCTTGTTTTAGCCTCTCATACAGCCAGATGAGCATTCCCACACATTGCACTGATGAGGGGCAATCACCCCGAAAACGCAGCGTCTGCAGTTTGGGTTTCTGGTCTGGCACAAATCCTAAGTCATATTAAAAGGCTTGTTAAAGAGTCAATTATGACTTTTAGGATTGCTACCTTTATTAGGTGGCATTAGAGTTTGTCTACTTCCTCACTGAAATAACAATTTGCATAACCAAACAAATGAGCATTTTGCTGTTACGTTGGTTGGTTATTGTTCCTAGAGACACACATTTCCCATTATCAGTTAATCAAAATGGATCCTTGGATTGCTAGACAACAGGGCCAGCATCAGCACCCGACATACCCGGGCAAGTACCGGGACCCTGGACAGCTGGATGAGGCCCACTCACCATAAGGGACAGTCAGCCCTCACGACAGCCAGGGGCCCATCAGGGACAGGCAGTCTTGACAAGGAGGGGCCCATCAGGGACACTCAGGCAGCAGCTGAGTGCACCCTATGGCACTACCAGTGCACATTATTAATTTGCATGCGATGCAAATTTAGCATGTGCAGGCTCCTGGAGGCAGTTTAACTTCCTCCTCAGTTGACTCAAGCAGAGTGATGAGTCATCACCCTGCAACCTCATCACACTGTTGCAGCCATGCAGGAAGGAAGTGCAGACTAGAGCCTGCGACAAGGATGCCACAGGGACAGAAACTGCAGAGGAGGACACAGCCCCGGGGGAGCGGAGGGAAGGTGAGCATAATTGTTTAGTTTTTTTACTGCGTGCAGCACCATGGGGGATTATATGTACCAAGATGAAGCCAGGATGGGGACATATATACCAGGAGCAGAGAAAGATATAGCAGGAGGAGAACCACCACATTCTATATTATCTGGAGGTCTGCTGCTGGGCTATGGAGGTTGTGCTGGGCTATATGGAGGCTGTGCTGGGCTACATGGAGGCTTCTGCTAGCCTATGGAGTTTGCTGGACTATATGAAGGCTGCTGCTGGGCTATATGGAGGTTATTCTGGGCTATATAGAGGCTGCTGCTGGACTATATAGAGGTGGCTGCTAGGCTATATGGAGGCTGTGCTGGGCAATATGGAGGCTGCTGCTGGACTATATGGAGGCTGCTGTTGGGCTATGGAGGCTGTGCTGGACTATATGGAGGCTGCTGCTGGACTATATGGAGACTGGTGTTGGGCTATGGAGGCTGTGCTGGGCTATGTGGAGGCTGTCGCTGGGCTATATAGAGGCTGTGATGTGCTATATGGAGGCGGGTGCTGAGCTATATGGAGGTTGGGCTTTATGGAGGCTGCTGATGGGCTATGGAGGCTGTTGCTGGGCTATACGGAGACTGCTGCTGGGCTATATAGAAGCTGTGCTGGGCTATATGGAGGCTGCTGATGGGCTATTGAGACTGTTTTGGGCTTTCATGGAGGCTGCTGCTGGGCTATGGAAGCTGTGCTGGGCTATATATATATATATGGAGGCTGCTGGGCTATATAGAGGCTGTGCTGGGCTATATGGAGGCTGCTGATAGGCTATGAATGCTGTTGTTGGGCTATATAGAAGCTGCTGATGGGCTAAATGGAGGCTGGGCTATATGGAGGCTGTTGCTGGGCTATATGGAGGCTGCTGCTGGGCTATATGGAATTTGCTGTTGGTGTCTATGGAGACTGTGCTATATATAATATGGAGTCTGTGCTACATATTATTTGGAGGCTGTGCTGTATATATTTGGAGTCAGTGTTGTGCTATATATATATTATTTGGAGGCTGTGCTGGGCTGCTGGGCTGTATATATTATTTGCAGGCTACACTGTATAAATAATATGGAGGCTGTACTGTATATATTATATAAAGGCTGTTCTGGCATATATATTATATGTAGACTGCTGCTGTGCCTGTGCTGTATATATTATGTGGAGGCTGTGCTGTATATAGTATTTGGGAGCTGTGCTGAGCTCTATGTAGTATTTGAAGGCTATACTGTACTGTATATATAATATGGAGGCTGTGCTGGGTTATATTTATTATTTGGAGGCTTTGCTGGCTGTATATATTATTTGGAGACGGCTGCTGGGCTGCCACAGCCTCCAAATTATATATACAGCCCAGCACAGCCTAAAATAATATATACAGCCTGCAACAACCTCCAAACAATATATAGAGCACAGCTCAGCTCTCCAAGTGTTATGTAACCCAGCACAGCCTCCAAATAATATATACAGTCCAGCAGCAGCCTCCCAATAATACACACAGCCCAGAGCCTCTTTATTATGTATATACAGCCCAGCACCACCTCCAAATATATACAGCCTGCAACCTCTATATTATATATACAGCCCAGCAGCCTCCATATTATGCATATTGCCCTGCACAGCCTCTAGATTATATAAATATATATATATATATATATATATATATATATATATATATATGCAGCCCACACTGGAGCCTCTATATTATACATACACAGCCCACAGCTTCTATATTATATTCATGAATCATGGTATGTGTTACATGGGCTCACTAATTTAAGACTGTTTTGCCTGGGGTCCACAAAAACCTGGAGTCGGCCCTGCTAGACAACAAACCAAAACATTGAGTACCCTTTAATTAAGTGGGTTACATGAAGATCCATACTGAATGACTGAGTATATTAAGCCACTCACTAAAGTTTCTGTACTGAAAGACAGAAAATTCAGGTTTCACTAATTTTATTCTCTCAAATCATATTCAGGTAGTATTATTTGAGAGAATGAAATTATTGACATCAGTGAAACCTGAATTCTCAGTCGTTCAGTAGAAAATGTTTAGCAAGTAGTGAAAGCTGAAAGAGGCTATGACTACCCTATCGATATGAATATAGAAGCCACCAGAAATCGCCATTCCTGATTTGCCTTGGAGTAAACAACTATTGGTCTCATTCATGAAGCAGAATGACTATTTTTATTATTATCAGTCCTGAAAACAAGTAGACAGCTAGTTGTTGTTTACGTTTAATAGGGCACTACAAAAGTACAAACTTAATTCTAGTATTGGAAGATAGAAGATTAGAGCAATACCACTCTAAGTATATTTTTTATTATTTCACTGGCTAAATATACAATATTTTTTGAGACACAATAAAACAAGATAGCGTTAATGCACCACAGTCATATTTAGCCCCTGATTCAGATAAGTATGCATTGATATCCCAACTCTCTGATCCCGTGTTCCCGTATGGATCTGTATAAGTGTATGATTAGCACAAAACGGCCATAGTCCGTTGTTATCTACGTCGTCCCCCACCTACATGTCCTTTTAAACTTCTTTGTACACAATAAAGAAGATGAAATCAATAGTCCGGTGAGTGCCGCCTTTATTCTTCTACAAATTGTCATACGATCTTTTTTGTTTAGTTTGAAAGTCAGGGGGATTTAATTCATCAACATAACATAAAAATGCTAATGTTAATTACCATTTTATAAAGTATAAAAATGTGATCAATTTATCAGCTCACCTAAGGTTCATCTTGACCTGTGGATCCAGTGAATTTCTTTAGAGGGATGTACTGTACATTGCACAGATGATAGATGCCAGCAGGTTTCCAGGTAAGTTATGCATTTTTTGTTTATTGTTGTTATCCAGCAAAACCAAGAATTATTTAAAAAGTACACCTTTATTATAAAAAAATATTAAACGCTGTAGTAAAAATGCATCATAGTGCAAAAAATGTTAGAACAAGGGTAAAAATTAAATTTCAAATGCCTATGAGGCTGCAACTAAGAACTCTCAGAGGTGTGAAATGCTTTTGGTGAAAGTTTATTTAATTCTTGCTTTCTTCTTTTTTACAAAAATTTGAATTTTTTTATACATTAAGATATTTAACAAACGAAATTAAAGTGCACCTGTCATTTCCAACAAACCTGAAGAGTGTCTGTCTATCTCTACTCTAGATTCTCACAACTCCTGCCCTCTCCCCCCTTTCCATGGAACTTTATGTGCACCAACCATCATCTCCTATCTCAGTAATGTGAAAGTCTGTATTTACTGAGAGAGGAGAGATAATATGTAGCTGATGATAATGTATGATATATCTTACATATATATTATACATGTATAATATGATGATCTTTCTTGCTTTTACTATTGATTTATGAGAAAAAATAAATGAATCGATGGTTACTCTCTAAGGCAGAGTTCCCCAACTCCAGTCCCACAGTGCATGTTTTCATGTTTTTCATATTTTCTTAGTATTGACGATTTTAACAGGTTATGTGCACATAGAGTTTTTGAGAAGATTCACTTAAAAAATGTCTGAAACAGTGTCTCAAAAATTCTTTAAAGACTTCTTTATTCATTTGATCATTTTATATGTTCAGCCTTTTGAAGGGTTATTTTTTCCACTTTGTATTTTAAAAAAACAACTGGGGGAAAAAAATCATGAGCATGTAATATTTTTTAAGAGGCTACTACTCATTAAATAATTTCCAAACTAGACACTTTCAATGAAAAAAATAGACGGCGAAAATAAAAAAATTACTTCTGGATTGAAAAAAAACTTCTTCCAAAATACTTTAAGAATTCTTCAAAACTTATTCAGAAAACGAAAAACTCCTTTACAAATTCACTGAAAGAAGGAATGTTTCCTGAATCAGTTTCCATAAAAAACCTCCCTGTACACATATCCTAAGTTAATAAGGCACCGTATATACTCGTGTATAAGCCGACCCGTGTATAAGCCGACCCCAGCAGTGTGGTATACAGGCTCCCCCCAGTGGTATACAGGCCTCCCCAGTGGTAGTATACAGCAGCCCCAGTAGTAGTATACAGCAGCCCCAGTGGTAGTATATAGGAGCCCCAGCAGCCCCAGTGGTAGTATATAGGAGCCCCAGCAGCCCCAGTGGTAGTATACAGCAGCCCCAGTGGTAGTATATTGGAGCCCCAGCAGCCCCAGTGGTAGTATATAGGAGCCCCGGCAGCCCCAGCGGTAGTATATACGAGCCCCAGCAGCCCCAGTGGTAGTATACAGCAGCCCCAGTAATCCAGGGCCCCCCCAGCCTTGCTCCGGTAACCTGTAAAGTAAAATATACTTATCACTGTCCTGCTGCCGTCCGCGCCCGCATCTGCTGACATGCGATCCTCCATCTTCATGCGTCTTCTTCCGGTTTCTTCTGTTCGTCGCAGGCAATGATGTCATTGCCGGCGCCGAACACAGGAAGTCGGAAGAAGACGCATGAAGATGGAGGATCGCATGTCGGCAGATGCGGGCGCGGACGGCAGCGGGACAGTGATAAGTATATTTTACTTTACAGGTTACCGGAGCAAGGCTGGGGGGGCCCTGGATTACTGAGGCTGCTGGGGCTGCCGGGGCTGCCGTATTGACTCGCGTATAAGCCGAGGGGGGTACTTTTCAGCCCAATTTTTGGGCTGAAAAACTCGGCTTATAAGTGAGTATATACGGTAACTGTGAGATTCGACTCATATTCAGAAGTTTACAATCCCACACAGTATACAATCTGAACAAAATAGAATGTGTTTCCTATTGTAAATGATGAGCAGCAATACTTTATTTTTTCTTTTTCGCCCCTGTCATTACATTGAATATCTCATTATACTAAAGACGTACCATTATTCCCAATGTTTGATACATTAGAAAAAAAAACATATATTAAAATCTGCAGTTTTACATATCTTCATATCCATTCATATAACTAATCCATGCTGACAGAGTCTCCCTTCTACACCCAAAGTGAAAGTGCAAATTTTCATGAGTTATAAATCCGGGATCTCGTCATTATGTTTCTATAAAATGACTTTAATCTCCATTTACCTCATGAAAGCACAACATGTGGTGTCACCTAATGAAATAGCCAGCCGAGACAGTTTTGAGTATAAAAAAAGAATTCTTACCACTAAAAACTAATCAGCGATATTGCAGCCTTCATACCGTAGGCTTTATTATATTAAGCAAAATAAAGCTATCACTAAAATGTACAGCAGAAGCAGAGATTTTTGTGTAAATACTATAGAATTTAGAATTGTATAATCCTCTTCACTCTTCAGTCCTTGAATCGTAGTCATGGTCTCCCATGAAGACAGCAGCCATAAGAGTTGTCACTTTTATAGTAGGGATGGTACCTAAATTCCAACTTGCCTAAAGATGCTTGACTCAGGCTGCTTTTACATCAGCGTTTTTTCATAATCGCGCAGATTTTGCCGGATCTGCCGCGTAACGGCCGACTTGCAGCACGAATCCAGCAAGCCCCATTCATTCTCTGATGGTACCTTTACACGCCGCGACGGCAGGCTGGATACATCGCGCTACAGGCTACAAATGTAGCTTGTAGCGTCAATGTAGCCCGTCGTAGCGGCGTCTGAAGACGCGACGTTACAGCCGGCGACAGATACATCTGTTTATGGGCTCTGCTCGAAAACAGATGGCTATATCGCCGATGGTAGCGAGCTGTATCGGCGTGTAAAGAAGCAACGGAAGGGAACTCTGGACACCCGGGGCTGTAGCTGCAATGTAGCTAAGGCGTGACCTCGGCTCCATGTTACCGCGCCCCATGTGCGATCATTGGTGGAAGCTGCTGCATGACGATTGGTAGTCGCTGCATAGGGAGGCATATTTAAGGAGCTGACGAGTCACACTACACAATCGCTCGAGCGTGCTGTATTACTCAGCCTCCTGCGATGCCTGCCCAATCAGGATGTTATTGCTTCGTCCTATCAGCGTACGGACGGCTCGTAATCCACAATTGTAGCACGCCTATGTGCTGTCCCTGCTGCACCAGGTCCGCCCATAGTAGCTGGTTGTAGCGGTGTGTAACTGAGCAACAGCTGGCTACTTGAGACACCCGGCGATGTAGCTAGCTATAGATGTAGCGTGGCGTAGCGCACCTTGTCGCGGCGTGTAAAGGAGATGCGTTCACCGTTTGTAGCCGTTTGAGCGTGCTCGTGCACGTGAAGTAGCGCGATGTATCCAGCCTGCCGTCGCGGCGTGTAAAGGTACCATAAGGGATTTGTGTTCAGCTGCAGCAAGTGCGGTTTTGCCAGATCCGGCACTTATGGCTGTGGGAAAAAACGCTGCTGGCAGTGGCTTTTTTTGCGCAGCTGCAATTGCTGGATTTCACAGATCCGGAAAAACCGCAATTGGTACACCTGAACACAAACCCCATAGAGATTGAATGAGGCTTGCCGGATTCGTGCTGCAAATCGGCCGTTACGCAGCAGATGCGGCAAAATCTGCCGGATCTGCCTTAATTATGGAAAAACGCTGATGTGAATGGTCCCTTAGTGGTAACCAAAGGACAACCACTGTGGCAATATGCAGATTGTGAGAGGTTGTAAGATGATTTCAGTTGTAAATGAGATGCACCGGACCATAATACTCACCCAAGTTGTAGAGTAGGAAAATAGGGGGGAAAAAAATGTATGCAAAAAATGTGGTCATGACGCACTGCTAAGTGGCAGATGTGCTGCTGACACTGTTCTGGGGGTAATATCTCCCATCTTGGGCCCCTTCCAAGCATATATGTCCCTCATCCTGGTGTATACAGTATGTCTTCATCCTTCTGGTATTCTCCATACTTCTGGTAAATGATCCCCCATCCTTCTGGTTTATATGATCCCGAATCCTTCTGTTATATACGATCCCCCTTCTTACTGGTGTATTTGATCCCCCATTCTTCTAGTGTATGATTCACCATGCTTCTGGTGATCTCTCATCCTTCTGGTGTATATGATCCCACATCCTGCTCGTGTTTATAATCACCTATCTTTCTGGTATATATGATCCCCCATCCTTTTGGTGTATATGATCCCGCATTACCTAATACTAGAGAATTTAAAATGGTATAATCCTCTTCATTCTTCAGTCCCTGAATCGTAGTCATGGGCTTTCGTGAAGACAGCAGCCATAAGGCTGCATACTCATGATCATCATACGCAGCGTCTTGCTGCTGTGTCCAAAATGCTGCGTAGTACAGTAATAGCATGGTGGATGGGATTTGTAGAAATCCCATGCCCACTATGCTTAACCCGACTGCAGCGGTTTGACAGCTGCGGTGCGGGTTGCCGGCATTCCGCTCCTCCGCAGCATTTCATTTCATGCTGCAGAGTCGGAAGCGGCTCCCATCAAGTGACTGCAGGTAGAAGCCGCCCTACACCCACTACTCATGCTGAGTACAGGGCGGCTGCAGTCTCCCAGCGGCCACCGCAGGTTCACTCAGGTCCGGAGGAGCTGCGTCCAACACGCAGCTCCTCCGGGCTGTGAGCACATACCCTAAGAGTTATCACATTTATAGTAGGGATGCTACCTAAATTCCAACCTGCCTAAAGTTGTTTGACTTAAGGTACCGTCACATTCGGCAATTTTGCTAGCAATTTCACTGGCAATTTGTTGGATGCAGTGAAATCATGGACACATTGTTCCGTTTGTACACGACAACAAAATAGAACAATGTGTCCATGATTTCACTGCAACCAGCAATTTGCCAGTGAAATTGCTAGCAAAATTGCCACGTGTGACGGTACCTTTAGAGGTAACCAAAGGACAACTACTGTGGCAATCTGCAGATTGTGAGAGGTGGAAGTTGATTTCAGCTGTAAGTGAGATGCACCGGACCATAAGACGCACCCAGGTTTTAGAGGAGGAAAATAGGTGGAGAATATTTAAGCAAAAAATGTGGTCATGATGCACTGTTATGGGGGCGATCTGCTGCTGACACTGTTACTGAGATAATGTCTCCCATCCTGGGCCCCTTCCAGGCATATAGATCCATAGGGATGGTACCTGAATTCCAACCTGCCTAAAGATGCTTGACTTAGAGGTAACCAAAGTACCACTGTGGCAATCTACAGACTGTGAGAGGTGGAAGTTGATTTCAGCTGTAAATGTTCCCAGAGACTGGGAATGTGTAGTGTTACATACAACCATGAGGGACATCCAAATTGGGGAGCCCCCCTACCTATGAAGTCCAAACACACTCTCTAAAAAGATGCATTTTTGGTACAGGTAACAGATCGATCTATAGAGGATCAACTTTGAGTAAAGTCCGCTGAAATATGCAGGTCTCCATGAATTCAATCACTTTGTGATGTAATTTGCAAGGATCACTTATAAAAATGCCGGCACCATTTCAAACACTGCTGAAGTCTAAGAGAGTGCACTAATGACATCAGACGTCGCTTTGTCCATAATGTCCTGCAACGATTACATTACATTGTAACTCAACCAATCACATATTTTCTAGTCAGTATTGCCACTTGCAGAAGATTTATTCTCAAAAAATGATTTTTTTTTGCAAAGTTTGACAAGGCCAGACAATTTTAATTTCAAATGCTCCACCCAACTCAAATTTTAAGGCTTGCTTAATAATATGGCTATGGAAATTAAAGGTGTTGTGCAAGTCATGGGAAACCATATTAAGATGCAACTGTACTGCTTAAACAAATAACACAAACTCACCCTCCACATCAGTGCTGCATCCTTGCTGCACCAAACCAGGGCATTGCTTACATTTGCTGCAAATGTTACAGCCCATATACCTCTCATAACATCTAAAGCCAATCACTGGCCTCAGCAGAGAAGTAGTGCTGGAGCATGGCATGAGTGAGTATTATTTAATTGTTTTAGCAGTAATATGGACAACCCCTTTGTTCTGATTAGTTCTCAGTCCAGACATTTTCATGTAGATAACTTAAATGGGTTGTCCACTACTCGCACAATCCCTTCTTAATCTGTGTTTGCTCACAGCAATTTAAAAAGATAATACTCACTTCCCATGCTCATACTGTTCCAGTGATGTTGTTACTCACTCACATGAAGTTGTTACGTCACGCAAGCCTGCACCCAGTCAGTGACAACTTTACTGTCCCCACCAGTAGACAAATAAGTAATGAAGAGGAACTGAGCAGCTAACCACAAAACTGACTTCCTCTTGATTATTTATTCATCTGAAGGTAGGGACAGTAAAACCAGCATTTATTGAGCACAGTGCTCACATGATGTAACAACATCACGTGAGTCCCACGAGAGCAGCTGGATCAGCGACAGCAAAGGAGATGAGTATATGAGTATTAGCCATTTTTATTTAACTGGGTGCAAACACTCAGATTGAGAAGGGGTTGTACTAGTAGTGAACAACCACTTTAACAGACAACATAATTATCAATGCTATCTCGCAGCATCTTAACAAAAGGTATATGACTGTCAACGTTATCCAGGAGTGGTCATCAACTTGCACAACACCAGATGAATCAATAGGATATCGCGGCATTAAAAAGGGGAAATCATTGAAAATGATAAAAGATGGTGTTCTTGACCCAAGTTCCAACAAACTGTTAAACTTTGTGGCTCAGTATTATATATCACAAAAATATTGCCAAGATAATACATCACAGTGACACAGTTTATTTTTTTACAAAAACATAATTTTTCTGACCTCATAAAATCTCTCAGTTCTTAAGTATTTTGTTTTAGGATCGATTCACATTGATGTTGAAGGTTTTGTTCACAACCTTTATCTTAGATTTTATCGGATTTAATGGAAATTAAACAATTGAATAAAATCCACCACATTCATATATAAAATTGCTTAGAATCCAGTGGTTTGGCAGCTCAGTCCTAGGTGTCATAGAGAACATTTACATGGATTTTTGTCATTTAGACCAAGTGAGTATGTCTTCCAAATTCTGCTGCTCCACTGATTCTGGAACAGGTTTTTTTTAACTTTTTTGATGAAGATCTATTATAAAGTTATTTTTCCCAAAAGTGAAAATGCTAATTTTAGCTTCAACTACCTTAGCATATACCACAGAATTCCTTTGTGGGCATTTGCGCTTCTCTGGCAGGAACCACCAGCCCACAGCCGCCCCAGAATTAGAGCATCACAAGATGCTCCACATCTGGCTCTTCACCTCAGCTCTTTTTGATTGCCGTGGTGCCTTGTCAATTGGTGTAATAATTTTTGAGGTTGATGTCAGCTGTGTAGTGTACTAAAACACAGTTTACATCAATCCCTGGTATTAGTAATAGAGGGATGGTTATAAGACACCCCTAGTACTAACCCAGTAATAAAAAAAATAACACACACACAAAAATACTTTATTGAATGAAACTCTACCCAACACTTTCCCTCCCCTCTCGAGATGCTCCACTTCTGGGGGGCTGAGGGTTAGTATTTATAGGCTGGTAAGAGGCCAATAACCATGGACCTTTCAGCCTGATAATATCAGCTTGTAGTTGCCTGATTTACATTTGCTGACCATCAAAAATGGGGGGGCATGTTGTTGTTTACTGTTTTTTCCACTTAATTATACATTTAAATAGAAAACTCTACAAGCTATCTATATATTTCATTTATCTATATCTATCTATTATCTGTCTATCTTTGTACATTTTTTCCAAACTATTTTCTTTATTAAAGATTTTATAAGCATAGCAAGCAGTAAAAGAACATTCGAACCAAGCCCTCGATTGGGCAAAGGACATAGTATGCAGACATGACCGTATATACTCCACCACATCCACTGTTGAGCAGTGCCAACGACTAACAAAATAGTGCGTGGACCACTACAAAGTCTTCGTCAAGATAGGATGCTAGATTTAAAAGCGAAACTATGTCCTTTGTACATTTTTGACACCTAAAAAAACAGGATGACACATGGATGGTCTTTTTTATGCACACATGTAAATAGAGCATCAGTGAGATCACTCTTGAAATACTGTGTTCAGAGGATGCAGACATTTTTATTTTTTTATTCATTTTTGTTTTTCCATCCTCAACTTCTAAAAGTCATAACTTTATTTGATTTTTTCATCAACATAGCAGTTTGATGGTGTACTTTTTTATCATTATTGGAAACATTTAATTCACTTTATTATGTATTGAAAAACAGAAAAAAATGATTTGTGGTGTGGACTCGAACAAGAAAAATACAAATCCCTTCCATGCTTTTAGGGTTTTATTTTCATGGAGCTCACTGTGAGGTTATAAATATACATGATAGCTTCATTCAACAGGTCCATACTGTTATGCCAATTCCAGATGTATACAGTTTTCTGAGTTTGTGTTGTTATACACTGAAGCCATTACTTTTAAACTGGAGTTCTGTGAGAGTTTTATTTTGTAGAATGAGCAGTAGTTTTTATTGGTACCAAATTTAAGTATATATGGCTATTTGATCACTCATTCATTTACCATTTGTCATTTACCTGCAGCATAATTAAAGTGATGAATTATCTTTAAATAACTGATAGAAAAAGGGAGTGACTTAAACTCAATATTTTTATTTGTTTGACCTAAACAAAGAGTTAAACCATTATGAATGGTGCCAAATCTAATCATGGAAGTTGCAGGAGAGTGTCAACTATATTAGACTATGTTCACTCATGTCCGATAATCATCCGTTACAATACATCCAGTAGCAATCCGTTGGCAAAAAAGTTGCGAAAACACAACTTTTTTTGTCTGTTTTATTAAAAAAAAATATGTCAGCTGCTTTCGGTATTCGGACAGTGAAATCTATGGGAAATGGATGAAATTCTAAAAAATTAATCCTGCTGAAATCAATTTTTTAAAAACAGACAAATAAGTTGTGTCTACAACTTATTTGCCAATGGATTGCTTCTTGATCCATTCTAACGGATGTGTTTACTAGACATATGAACATAGCCTAAACCAGCTGGCATATGCCATGAATAAAATGCACTCAACTATTAAGTACAAACTCCTTTTCGTATCCACCACACATATAAGGTGAATGTCATTGAGGGGTTTAGAAACAGCAAAAGAAGAAAAAAACACAATAAAAAGGGAACCACAATCAGAAATGAGATGAAACATCAGGCAATATTATTTTACTGAAAGAGCAAAAAATGGGGTTGAAAAATCATCAGTAACTATCTATTCTTAGATTTAAAAAGTGATATCAATTTAAATGACGATCTGTTTTTTCTGCCATCAAACTGTACATAAATAACAAGACTAACTAGAAATATACTGATAAATTGAATTTTATTTGTATAAAGGAAACTATTAATGATATATACTTTAATTAAAGTGCTTTAAAATAGACAACAGTTTATATAGAAGAACTCTTTATATGTAGTTCGTAGCAGAGAAATGTTATCAAAGAAAGCTACAAGTTCTGTTGACTTTAGAGGCAGATTAAATCCAGTTACTATTCCAATATTACAATTTGTAATCTAACATAAACCATCTTTTTATTTTAACTATAGTAGATTATTTTAATGTCTTAAGCAAAAAATGAGCTAAAGTGTAAACCTGAATGATACTTTATCAGAACATTGTCAAAGTAACTGTTATAACACAAACAATGTATTTTGTTACCCAAAGTTATATGATTTCTTTTCTGAAGCTATAAAACAAGGATAACCAGCTCCATATTTATTATAATAAGTAAGTGTATTATACTATTAACAGATTGATTGTATATAAATATAGCTGGCACGCATCTACTTAATAGAACCTAGTTTCTGAAATAAACTTCTACTATGATGGTTATGCCTATTAACATATTTATGCCTCTTTTATGATATGGATCGTGTACAGTTGTGTTTTCTCTTTCTAAATAGCAACTGAGTTTATGCTTTTAATCAGAAGGTCCCAACAAAAGAAAGTTACTGTTATGTGCTAAGGAATTAACAATATCTTTTAATTCCTAACGTTTTACTAACAACTTGTATTACTTCATTTGTGGTTGTTGTAAGTCTTTGACATCTTATATTGTTGGGATTTGAATACCATTAACTAAAATATCTGTAATAGTTCTAAAAAAAAAAAGTGAATCATTTGTTGCAGAATTTTCCAAGACATAAAATCAGGCTATGACTAAGAGGGTCCACACTTGAAACGCGTAATCGCATGCTATGTTATCATGTTTTTTTCAATTAATTCATCTTTTAACAATTTTCCACCACAATAAGATTTTTTTGCGGGAATCGCTTTTTCACATTGCTTTATATGAAAATCATAAATATTGGAATGACTTGTTTCTATTGCTTTGGACACATTTCCAACAAATACATTGCTAGATTTCAGCCTAAAGGTTGATCTTCTACTTTCTATTATTCCATTCCTTTTGTTCTTCTCACCTGGCTGACATGTCTTGTTTGTAGCCAGACTTGTACTAACTATATTCACACATGTTTAGCTGGTTTACCGATTTCTAAGTGTACTAGAAAGCATAGTCACCTCCAATTTTGTTTTCACTGTAGACATACAGTTGTGTGCATTTGCACTAAACATCATCTGCAAACATGCAGCCATAACAGTATTCTTCAGTTTAACTATCACCTTTTAGATTCTGTATAATTAATTTACTGTACGATTTTTCATAAATATCAATATATTCCAGAGTCCAAGAATATGTTCACATGAAACAGATTTAATGTCTGTCCTATACATCTGAATGAGGTGTGTAAAAAAAATCTACACATGCTACAACGTCTTGTATGTATGTAACCTGGTATGAACCCAGCTGAAGAGTCTGGCCATATCGGTGAAAGTATCAATTCTTGTTAAGTTTATAGGTGTTTTTTATCACAAGACTGATCTCATACAAATCCTAAATTCTTCATAGATCTTCTAGAACTATATTTTTTTTTTTTCGTAAAACATTTACTCAAACCTCTGGTGTTGTGATAACTTAGAAGGCATTGTCACGTCTCTAAGTGTGAATATGCAAAGCAATGAGAAATCTATTTGCAAGACATATCTCTATATGAAGTGAACTGAACACTTTGAAAACATTTCAGCCCAGCATCAGTTTTAACAATTGGTCTGTGTTGATTCTTTTCACAGGTATTTTGATAGCACTGAACCTGGGTAAAATTGGTTTCTATGTGTTCTCATCTTAGTAAAATAAAACTTTCATCTTTCCAAAAGTGTCTGTTTCAGAATGCTGTTGACATTCAAAAGTCATACTAATGAATGTCAAATATCTGTCTGATAGATAAGACACATTGCCATCAGAAAAGTGTAATTATTTACACTAATTTATGTTAAGGTTGTTCCGACTAGTCTGAAATCTGCCCCAAACAATTTCTATACTTCCCTATACTTCCCTATATATGTTGTTTCCCCTATCCAACCCCTTGTACCACCTGATAAAGAAAGTTGAATTACTGTCAAAATGCATAGTGGCAGTGCAAGGGGCCAATAAAGGTCTGTTTTAACTTAAATTTGTCATCTTTATTTGAGCTTCCATCTCAGCACTCCAGAAGCCGGTATACACATTGTCTATCTATTGTTTGATAGATAAGACACATCAGAAAAGTGTAATTATTTACACTAATTTATGTTAATGTTGTTCCGACTAGTCTGAAATCTGCCCCAAACAATTTCAAAGATTTCTGATTGCTAATTTAGATGATCTTGTCACTTAAAATCTTTTTCTTCCCATTACTACCTATCTCGTCTTATCTTTGCACCCATTCACCTCTATGTAAAATGAGTCAGGGGCTATAAAGGAGAAATTGGTGACTAGTAATTACTCTAAGTGCAAACTTTTCTTCAGTTCTGCTAATCTCATAAAGTGAGACTTGTATTATGTAAAAAGAAAGAACTATAATTTTCCAACACAAGCAACATCATTGGCCTTGTTCACACATATGAGCTTTTTTGACCATCTCTGCATTTTTTGGGCTGTTAAAAAAAAACGCAGGTGCGTTAACACAGGGTGCACTTAAGTGTACATGCGTTTTTCAGCTCCACTTGCGTTTTTTTCCCCCGGTCCAAAAAAACGCTGCATGCAGCGTTTTTTGGGTGCTGGAAAAAAACGCATGCGTTTTTTTAACATGGGGCCCTATGGGAAAAACATGCGTTAACGCAGGGCACATATAGGCACCTGCGTTAACGCATGCGTTTTTAAAAGGCTCATTGAGGCACCCTGCGTTCACGTTAGCGTTTTTGCCTGCGTTTTTGGGTAAAAAATGACAAAGTCCAAAAAGGATTAAAATACTTTCAGACATACAAGGGACATTTTTGGCACTCTTAAAAAAACGCATGTGGTTTTAGGAGTTCTAAAAAAAACGCAACTTGTGTTTGAACATGGCCATTGTAATTTAGTTCCCATACAGACATTAGAACATACAATATGTTATCTACCGTGTCTTACAAATGTATTCATGCCCTGTCAGCTATTCTACATTTTTTCACAATAGACCCACAAACGTACATGTATGTTATTGGGATTTTATGTGATATACCAACACTAAGTAAGAAGAATTTGTTAAGTGTAAAGGAAATGCTACATGGTTTTCTAAATATTTTAAAATGTAAATCTGAAAATTGTGACCTGTATTTGTATTCAGCCTTCCCAAATCACTACTTTGTGAGACCACCTTTTTGCTGCAGTTACTGCTGTAAATCCTTTGGGTATGTCTCTACCAGCTTTGCACATGTGGAGGGTGATTTTATTTTGCCCATTTTTGTTTTCAAAATAGCTCTACCTTCACGTTTTGCCACAGATTCTCAATGGGATTTAGGTCAGGACTTTGCCTGGGTGATTCACACACACATGAATATGCTTTGATCTAAACCATCCATTGTAGCTCTGGCAGTATATTTAGGGTTGTTGTCCTGCTGGAAGATGAACACACACCCCAGTCCCATGTCTTCTGCAGCCCTTGTTGGGCTAAATGCAAATGTAGTAGATGTATAGTAGAAATGTAACATTGCACATCACCAAATGCCATCCCATTAAACTTGGTGGTGGCACCATCATGCTGTGAGGATGCTTTTCTTCAGCAGGAGAAGCTGGTTGAAGTTGTTGAGAAGATGAATTAAGTACATGGCAATTCTAAATTAAAACCTGTTAGAATTTGGAGGAAGTCAATACTGTTCATTCTGAACATGTTATTCATAGTGTCAGGGAGCACTGTCACTAGGGAATACCATTGCAATAAAGGGATGTCTTTAGTATCGACTAACATGCCTTTTTCCCAATGTGCATCCAAGTGACATCTCTTTACGGGTAAGTATACATAGACATTTGCCATATTCGTAATCTAAGAGTTTATGCAAATATTGAGATTATGCAACCTTCTTCCATTGCACTGCTATATTGGACCAAACACGCTATTTTTTTCTTCTCTTGTGCAATATTGAACCTGACTCCAAAGACGAAGCTGTCAAAGGCTGGTTTCACACTGCAGTTTTTTCATTGATCAGTGTGCATCCAGTTTGTGTGACAAAACCAGGGGTGTCTCCAAAACTCAGAACAGGTGTCAATCTTTCAATTATACTTTTTCTCTGCAAGTTCCTCTCTGGTTCCTCTCCGGGTTTTGAACACAAACCAGATGGACACTGATCAGTGAAAAAACTGCACTGTGAAGTCAGCCTTAGAACAGTGCAAGGCATGGGGTTCCTTTCAGCCGACACCCAGGTTGCGTTTGTTCATGTCATTTGTGTGTGTTCTAATTTGTCCTCTGTATAGGCAGTTCCATTTTAATACACATCTTAGGTGGGCAGCTGCATTTGTAGGACTGGGGTCTGCAACTAAGAACCCTGGCATCATATTTTATGCGCTGTTCACCTTTCTCTCTTCTTTGAGATTATTTGCCCTATTTAACCATCTCTGTCTGGTTTTATTGTATAATAATGTCGATTTCTGGTACTATTGTATACTACTGTATATACTCGTGTATAAGCCGAGTTTTTCAGCACAAAAATTGTGCTGAAAAGTGCCCCCCTCGGCTTATACACGAGTCAGTGACGGCATCTTCCCCCCCCCTGTGGTAGTACACAACAGCCCCCGCCGTGCTATATACAGGCCCCCCGCTGCTGCCGCCGCACACCTGTTAAAGAGGAGCTTTCATACTTACCCTCCTGTGACCGCGCGCGCATCCCCTGCTCTCCTTCCTGCTTCTACCCGGCATCCATCCATATGACCGCGCACAAATAATGATGTCATTACAGGCGCGCGGTCACGTGGATGGACGCCGGGTAGAAGCAGGAAAGAGAGCGGGGGATGCGCGCGGTCACAGGAGGCTTAAGTATGAAAGCTCTTCTTTTACAGGTGTGCGGCTGCAGCAACGGGGGGGGCCTGTATATAGCACGGGGGAGGGGGGGCTGCTATATACTACCACAGGGGGGCCCTATATATACCACAGGGGGGGAGGGCTGCTGTATACTACCACAGGGGGCCTGTATATACCACAGGGGGGAGGGCTGCTGTGTACTACCACAGGGTTCCTGTATATACCACAGGGGGGAGGGCTGCTGTATACTACCACAGGGGGGCCTGTATATACCACAGGGGGGGACTGCTGTATACTACCAATGGGGGAGACTGCTGTATACTACCACTGGGGAGACTGCTGTATACTACCACTACAGAGGCTGCTGTATACTACCAATGGGAGGCCTGTATACCACTGGGGGGGCCTGTATACCTGTGCTGGGGTCCACCCTCGGCTTATACACGAGTCAATAGGTTTTCCCAGGTTTTGGGGGCAAAAGTAGGGGGGTCGGCTTATACACAGGTCGGCTTATACACGAGTATATACAGTAATTTTGATGTGACTGTGTTGTGATTTATTGGGATTTATTTTCCATTGACTCATGTGTATTTCTTCTCCCTTTCTTTCTGTGTATGTACATTGTTCTGCTGTACTGTTAGATACTAATCCTTATGGTTGTTTGGTGTTCATATTGCACTATTACCATTTTTTGGTCACTCACATACTCTTTTCAACAACTTCTGGGTCAGTCCGGCTCCTGCTTCTTGTTTTTAATTGTCTTTAATTGTTTATTTTTTGCTTTTCCATGTAATAAAGTATCATATATTTATAATTAAGGTGTGCATTTTTCTGTGCATTGTATTTTTCTTTCTATTATCAGTAATGAACTTTAGGAAACCCTGTCCCACTGCCACCTCTACATGATGAGCATGTTATTCTCCTATACCCTACTGGGGACTTCTGAATTAGTAGAAGGAGTATCATTTTCAGGATTTTCATCTTTTAGCCATAGTGAAGAGCTACTGAAAAGCAAATTACATAGACAATCTGTTTATTTGGTTCAGCAATATGTAATTGCTAATTTTCCCTCTGATGGCACTGCAGAAAAACTGACCGCTTACAACTTGATTTCCTATAGACTGCTTCATGCGGCTATTAATAGGAGTAAACTTTTTAATTAGCTTATTGTCAGGGGATTTTTAAACAAATAGGGGTTCCCTAAAGTACAGTTTTACTAAATATTTTTAATGTGATTTTTGAAGCAGATTTCTTTTAAAGGGGTTTTCCCTCGAACAAGTATAATTTTAAAGGAAATTTTAGTCAATAGATTTTGGAATATGACAAGGTTATTAAACTTGGGGTTATTTAGCTTGGAAAAACGAAGGCTTAGGGGTGATCTTATAATAATGTATAAATATATGAGGGGACAGTACAGAGACCTTTCTAATGATCTCTTTACTCTTAGGCCTGAGACTGGGACAAGGGGGCATCCTCTACGTCTGGAGGAAAGAAGGTTTAATCATAATCACAGACGCGGATTCTTTACTGTAAGAGCAGTGAGACTATGGAACTCTCTGCCACATGATGTTGTAATGAGTGAGTCACTGCTAACATTTAAGAAAGGACTAGATGCCTTTCTTGAAAACTATAATATTACCGGTTATATATACTAGATTCTTTGATAGGGCGTTGATCCAGGGAATTAGTCTGATTGCCGTATCTGGAGTCAGGAAGGAATTTTTTTCCCCCAATATGGAGCTTAGTGTTGCCACATGGGTTTTTTTTTGCCTTCCTCTGGATCAACATGTTAGGCTATGGGTTGAACTAGATGGACTTAAAGTCTTCCTTCAACCTTAAAAACTATGTTACTATGTTAAGTTCCTCAATTTTATGTGTTAAATAAAGTCCCAATTCTTAGATAACATTATATATGTGTCCTTGCTATGTACTGTGTAATGGCCGTGTCTGGCCATACAGAGACATGGTCTGATCATACCACATCTCCTGTGCTGAGATAATCTTATATATGTGTCCCTGCTATGTACTGTGCAATGGATGTGTCTGACCATACAGAGACATGGTCTGATCATACCACATCTCCTGTGCCGAGATAATCTTATATATGTGTCCCTGCTATGTACTGTGTAATGACTGTGTCTGACCATACAGGTACAAGGTCTGATCATACCTTATCTCCTGAGCTGAGATAATCTTATATATGTGTCCCTGCTAAGTACTGTATATTGGCCGTGTCTGACTGTACAGGGACATGGTCTGATCATACCACATCTCCTGTGCTGAGATAATCGTATATATGTGTCCCTGCTATGTACTGTGTAATGACTGTGTCTGACCATACAGGGACAAGGTCTGATCATACCTTATCTCCTGAGCTGAGATAATCTTATATATGTGTCCCTGCTAAGTACTGTATATTGGCCGTGTCTGACTGTACAGGGAAATGGTCTGATCATACCACATCTCCTGGGCTGAGATAATCTTATATATGTGTCCCTGCTATGTACTGTGTAATGGCCATGTGTGACTGTACAGAAACATGGTCTGATCATGCGTTATCACCTGGCCAGGGGAGGACACAATAGAGTATATAGACGTTACAGCATGGGATCATAGCTATTCTTTTTCGAGGTAAAAATGTTCCTGCCTATTAAAAAAAAACAATGTTTTAGCACAAAGAAAGAAAGGGAATTATTTGTAATCCCATGCTGTAATGTCGGTATACTCTTTTTACTTCCTACCCTGCCCAGGATCAGACCGTGTCACTGTACAGTGAGACATAGCCATTACACAGTACATAGCAGGGACATACATATAAGATTATCTCAGCACAGGAGATGTGGTATGATCAGACCATGCCCCTGTATGGCCAGACACGGCCATTACACAGTACACAGCAGGGACACATATATAAGATTAAGAGAAAATTGAAATATGTGTTTACAGGAGCGCTAGTACCAAGGAGACCACATACAGGTGAATTAAGTTGTTCAAACCTGTTTATTAGTTAGTAATATCCACAACGCGTTTCCACGGCAGATTGCCATCTTCCTCAGGTGGGAGTTTACCCACCATTCCCACCTGAGGAAGTCGGCAATCCGCCATTGAAATGCGTTGCGGATATTACTAACTAATAAACAGGTTTGAACAGCTTAATTCCCCTATTTGTGGTCTTCCTGATACCAGCGCTCTTGTAACCATGTATTTCAATTTTCCCTTGATAATTTCTCCCCTTCGGGGGACTGTGGTGGAGTTGCTCATCGCACATGGAGCCCACAGTACTACATCCAGGACCTAGTGTGACGTATTTCCGCTGATGCGGTGTCAGCTGACTGGCCTCCCTGTACCACATGACTGTACGAGGAAGTGGACGTCGGAGCCTCATCGAAGCGGGCATACGGTGCCTTTACTGGGGTTTTGCAGGGATTGCACAACTTAAAAAGGTGAGAGGTGTTACACCTCCACCTCATAAACTAACCCCTTTGTCCACCGGGTATTTCTCATTTGTGCCTGTTTTTATGTTTTATATATATATAAGATTATCTCAGCACAGGATATGTGGTATAATCAGACCATGTCCCTGTACAGTCAGACACGGCCATTACACTATACATAGCAGGGACACATATATAAGATTATCTCAGCACAGGTGATGTGGTACGATCCGACCATGTCCTGTATGGTCAGACACAGCCATTATACACTACATAGTATGGACACATATATAAGATTATCTCAGCACAGGAGATGTGGTATGATCAGACCATGTCCCTTTATGGTCAGACACAGCCATTATACACTACATAGCATGGACACATATATAAGATTATCTCAGCACAGGAGCTATGGTACGATCCGACCATGTCCTGTATGGTCAGACACTGCCATTATACAATACATAGCAGGGACACATATATAATGGTACCTTCACACGTCGCAATCTCGCCTGGGAATCCTAAAGTCGACATGTCGCCCTGGAGAAATCGCCGTGAAATTGCCTCACAGTTGCGGCATGTGATTGGGGAATTTCGCGGCGATAAATCACCTCTCGCCTGTCGCCTGATTTCTGAGCAATGCTCTGAAATCAGCCTCAATCATGAAGGCGATATTTCTGGGTTGTGGCGTGTGATAGGGCAATAGTGATGGAATCAGCGTCACCTACGAATTCCCGTAGGTGTGCCACAGCGTGCTAGAGTCCGATGATTGGTGGGGTCTACTGTGTTTCCATTGGCTGTCAGTTCACAGGGCGCCATATTTGAAGAGCTGTCCATTCAGCACCACACACATCTTCAGCTACACAACCGTACGCAAACACAGTTCAGTTAGGCTCGCCAAAGAAGAGCGCAAGCTATGTGGTCCATGTGTATTAATCTGCACTGTGTGGAGTATAGTGCCACATGCCACCTCAGATGTTAGCCTACACATCGTACATGGGTGCCATGGGCCACGCACTACAATCACCCTACGCGTGTGAATTTGGTGACTCTGATGGGTACATTATACTGCTCCCACTCCGCCCGGCGTCTACCTTGTTAGCGCCCTCAACTTTTTTTTGGGGCACCAGTGTGCGTTGTGACATCATCACGTTTCTGCTCGTTCATCCCTGCCTGCCAGGTGCCTGCCCCTCCCCTGCACATAATACTACAGTCAAGGCGGTCGCACAGCTCGCTGCTACATGGGGGATGGTAGAACTCCTGATCCTCATTGACCTGTGTGACCGGCATGACTATTGGTGCTATCAGCGTCACCACCACCCACGGCTGCGCAAACAGCACATACTGAGGAGGATTCAGCAGGTCCTACTCCAGAGACTGGGTGTTGAGAGGACCCGCAAGCAAATTATCAAGAAGGTGGCGAACCTGAAACACAAGTCCCCAGGGAGGATTGCAGAGATTCGTGCCCGAATGCCAGGCTGCGTGGTGAGTATGTATGTGGCAATGACAAACACACAAATGGCAAGCATCATAAGCCAAACACTACACAACCATCAGGTGTTATTGTGCCATGGCACATAGTGTGACCTAAGTCACCATGTGGATCTGTCACCAATGTGCATCTGCATGTTGGTCACAATGCAACATGAAGGTGCAGAATACACTGATATGTTGTTTTAATGCTGATGGCTATAGTGGTCCTTGACCTGTGTGTGTCCGAACATAGGTGTGTAATGACAGCAAAGTTTACAACAACATAATGCTAATTTGAAGGGCCACATCACACCTTGCAGCACATATGTGCACACTCTGACACATAGCATTTCACAACACATTGATCACAATACACCAAAGGCCCTACAAGCTGACTGCTATGTGTTTGACCCCATGGTGGCACCACCTCATGCTTACTCTCTGCTCTTGTGTAAATTTTTAATCATCCATCCTCTGCTAATCCAAGGGTGTTTGACATCCCAAATATGTGGTCACTGGTGTTGTTGTAATGTCCTAAAACAGACTGGGCCCAAACCATAGGCTCGCGCCCGACCAAAACCTTTAACTCTGTCCTTCACATGACATTCATACACACACAGTAGGTGTTTTCCCTATATTGTGGTCCTTTGCTTAAATGGGTCTGTTGTCATGTTTGATATTACAGATGAGGAGGACTCCCTGTCTGTGGAGGGCCAACGGTCTCCTACCCCACCCGGGACCCCCCACCCCCTTACCTGGAGGGCCCAGGAAGTCCCTCACCAACAGGGACCACCCGCAGCTGCCCAGGAAGTCTCTCGACACCAGGGACCCCAGCCTTGGCTGCAGGCAGCCCTGGACCCCTGGGACCAAGAAGTCCCATCCTGTGGCCACAGACACCCAGACGAGGAGCAACCTTCTCCCCCCCCCCCCAGCATCTCCAGCTCCGGCCGAGCCCTGGTGTGGTCTCCACACCCTGACCTTGAGCCTGGTGGTTCTGTATATGGTGGCAAGTTTGTGCAATGGCCTACAAGCTTCCTAATCTACATCTTGGTGTGTGGGCCAGACAGCAGTATGTGAGTCCTGATGTGTTTGTCATTATTTTCTTTTGTCAAGGAGAAAGAGCTCGCGCGGCAGGCTGGGCTGTGAGCCCATCCCCATCTCCTCCAAATGGCACCCGGGATGGTAATGTGCTGCGTTCGTATAATCCATAACAATGCCCTCAACCCACACCTACACAGGTCACTCACTAATGTCCTTATTTCCCATACAGGTGTACCAACCATTGAGGAGCTGCTGCTGGCTCACCAGGAGGCACAGCAGCATCTGGAGTGGGCACACCTACAAGGGCAGCAACACCTTGCCAGCTTGCGTGCCATGATCCACACCCTCCAGGCAGCCCAGTCTGCCAGGGCCCCTACTCCACCAAACCCCCCCATAATAATGTGGCCACTCTCACATTATCAAGTTGTCCATGTTGGACCATTGTTGTTGTCCCTGTTGCCATGTTGGCACCTTAGTTTGTTAGGCCCCATTGGCCTCTTTTCTTATAGTATCCCACATTGGGAAAGTGGGTAGTATTGTTTGTCTACTACTAACCTGAAAACACATCTTTACACAAATTTAAAACTAAAAATAAATGTTCTTGACACGAATTATACGGTGTGATCACTTGTCTCTGCACACACAGGGAGACCTTGTGAAACACCACACATGGCTAATGACTTGGCGTAGGTGTGCAGTGTGACATAATAAAAACCTGACCATATTGTACCATTGGACCAGGGATCAAGCCCTACTTTACATGAGTCTCTCCAATATCACACACACATTACCAAACACACACAAACACACACACTTGCCTATGTTGGCTTGTGTCTGCTACAATGACCCAAATATGTGATTGTGGAAATGAGGCCTCTCCATGTGGCACACAAACTTCACCATTACACCCACAACACACTACACACACAACCATACGGCACAACCAGACACATATGTGCACGTAGGTATGGCAAATCAAAGGGTGGTTTATTACCAACAAAATAAAAATAAACAGACTTGTTTTAGTGTCACACAGCCAAAAACATTGTCATTTATGCAATGACGTGCATTGCCTAATAGTATCCTTGGTCTTCCTCCTCCTTTGCTGGCTCAGATAATGGCTCCTCCTCATCCTCCTCATACCAGGCAGTGGTGGCAGGTCGCCATTGCAGTCTTCGTGGTGGAGGTGGAGGGTCCTGATTTTGGCGACTCCTCACCATGCGTCTTTGGGGCGCAGTGGGCCCGGGGGTGGTTTTCCTTGGCAAGGAAAATGCGCCACCCCATCGCAGTGTCCCATCTACGCCCGCTTCCAGGACACGGAATATGGCCCTCTCGTCGATGTTACGCTGCTCTGGCTCCATGCGCGCCACCATCTCACTAGCGATGTGCCCGATTCCAGAGCCGGGGGTCCTCTCTCGGTCCAAAAGGACCCGTTTAGTCCAGGTACCCAACTCCGTGTTGGGTAGGGCAGGTGTATGCCTTCAGTGTATGCCAGAGCTGGGCCCTGGACCCGGCCCCCCACCACTGGTCTCAGGCACCGGCTCTCCCAAAGATGTTGATGGGAGAGCCTCGCCAGAGTGTGGGTCCTCGCCAGTGGAGCCAGACTCCCAAGGGACCTTTAAAGTAAACAGAAGAAACAAAACCATTACCAACAATTGCAATGTAATGACATCAATTACCACAACAAAACATCCAGCACTACATTATGCCTGAGCATGGCTAACACCCAAAGTAAGAGTAGCTGGGTTGAAAACAGAGCTGAAGAAAGTAGTAGACCAGTGCTCTGTACTCACCTGATGCTCCAAATTGATATGGCAAGTGACCACACATAACACAGCACAATCTGTGGCAACAGTCACGAGGCAACACACAGAAGAACAGACAGAAGAAGAATGGTGAAAGAAAAACCCAATTGTGCCTTCTACATGTGCTGGATACCCCACATCCATGAAACCAACAAGCTGTGTACATAGATGACACAAACACAATTATGCACCTCCTGTGACGGGGCAGGGTCTTGGCTTGCGGCCAAAGATGGTTGCACAAGGCGCCTGCTGCACCGTGTTCCCCGAGGAGCCTCATAGCCCAGGGTGAAGGTGAGGAGGTCATAATACCACAGACGTGGCTTAGGGACCTCCTCAGCTCCATCCCCGGACTGGGCATCCATCCATTTGTTGTGGACCTTGGTGAACACGGTCCGCAGACACTTGATCTTCTCGGCAACCATCTGCACCGTCCAGGTATTACTGGGGTCGAGCCGGTTGGCCAGCTCAACCAGGTGCCCGTAGGCCACAGCCCTTAGTGCCTTGTTTTTATATTCAGGCAGCGACACCCGCCACAGGCTTTTGTGGTCCTGGTACATGGTGAGGAGGTCGGGGACAAAATCAGTACCAGCCATCTGGAAAAAACAAGAAAACTTGCGTCACAAAAAAACATACATTTACATATCAGGTCACACCCTACTCTGTGTGGTTAATCCATGTCCAGCACTACCAATGACAGGTGGTCTGGTAGTGAGCTTCTGTATGCAGATTCAGTAAAGGCCTTTACATGTGGACTGAGATGGGACATGATGCACATGCCACGCCCTCTATGTATTTTGGGGCTGGCCAGGGACAAATACAAAGATCTGTACTTGAGAAATGGCACACATGGCATTACAACCAAATATAACACACACTATATACCTCAACACATATTTATGTACAATTATAGTGCTGGAGGACACATTGTCCTGGCATTTGTCTCAAGGATCCTTATGTGTGCAACAGGACACGGAGGGGTGTTACCATGCATAGCGATTGCAAAACACACATCTACAGGACGCTACATGAAGCTGTACATAAGGCACCCAAACCTCTGGCAACATATGGGTCTGCAGCCACACAGAAAACAACCTACATGTTAAGCACAATAGTATATCCCCCGACTTACCGTCCAACAGAGTTCTTGTGATGAGACGCTACTAGAGCAATGCACATTGAAGTAGGAGCAGGGGTGGAGCTCCAGCATGTTACTTTTTATACACACCATGACCAATCAAAAACCTGCACTGGCGCTTAATCAGTGGTCACACCGGCCTACGTCCAGGCGGCTACATTGATTACATGACGCAGATGCTGTGTGATTGGTTGGTTACCATATAAAAAGCGCTAACGAGCGAGCTACGGCACGCTTGCTGCCCAGAGTCATTAAGTAAGTACTGATGTTCACAGGTGATCTGTGATATGGCTGTGTGTAGTGTTTGATACATCTTTGCATTACGAATCGTTATTGTTTACTGTAGCACACACCCTAGTGGTGGTGTATGTAGTTTGTAATGATTCTGTTTGATTGATGTATTGTGTACAGTAAATGGATGGATTCGTTTTTTTTGCAACCAAAACACCCTCCTCATTGACAAGCCATTTTGCCTTTGCCATACAGGATCATGTTTGAAGGATGCGTCTGTGGATAGTTGCGTGGAACTTATGAACTATGCCCACATAGTACTGTCGTTTGGCACACACAATGGAACTATTGTGCCCATACTGAGATGTGGAGTGGCCCATGTGGCTTCAGTGAATGTCTGCTAGTGAAGATCCGGCGTTATCAACACCTTAGGGATGTATCTTGGACATAATGAGTATGCAATAGTCTGCTGCGTGGGCTGATATTTTCTCCTTAAAACTCATGGCTGGGGTAAGTGTGTAATGTAATTGGAAATAAACATCATTCTATACTTGTGAGCTTACTCTTTTCCTGCGCCTTGTGCTCATACATGAACATTATGGGCAGCTATATGGGGGCATGGTCATGATGTATCCATTGGGACGATGGAGATGTAGTTGTGGAGGAGGGCCATGGGTGTAGTGATAAAAGGTTTGGTTGTGAGGCAGTGTAATGTTTTTTGTGGCCATACAATGTTACAATATATGCATGTGGGAGGCCATATCAGCAGACTTGGGTAGGATGTTGTTAAGTGGCTAGGAGATGTGTAGGAAAGGAGGTGGTGGCTATTTAGGATGTGTGATGATGCGTTCTTGTTGTGATGTTATTTTTTCCTTATTTTTGCAGTGGTTGGTAAGTGCGAACATCATGGACCCTGATGGAGATGCTATCGTCACTCTTGCCTTGGTGGAAGAGGAATTGTGGCTGGAGGATAGAGTTGAGAGGTTGCGGGCTCGCAGACCACGGCGTGTGTGGGCTCGTGATTGGCTTCTGCAACGGGACAACCGGAGCTACATGCGGCTGGCCCGTGAGCTGGAGGATCAGAGTCCGCATGATTTCAGGAACTATCTCCATATGTCCGAGGACTCTTTCACATTCCTCTTGGAATGCATAAAGCCACTGATAGCCCGACAGGACACTTTGATGTGTCGAGCTGTGCCACCTGAGGAGCATTTGGCTGTAACCTTGCAGTTCCTGGCAACAGGTCGTTCAAGGACAGACCTGCAATACACTTCACGTGTCACTGTCCCTGCTGAGCCGCCTGATCCCCGAGACATGTGAGGCCATCCTACATGCAGTTCCCAACAACCCCCGCTGGGGATCGATGGCAATTTTCAAACAGTGGGGGTGCATTGGATGGTAAACCCGTGAGAATCACGAAAACCCCCAACATGGGGTCCTTGTATTATAATTACAAAGGATATTTTAGCGTGGTCCTCATGGCCCTGGAGGATGCTCACTATGAGTTCCTCTACGTGGACGTTGGAATGAACGGGCGTGTCTCAGATGGGGGTGTGTTTGCACACTGCTCCTTGGCCCAAGACCTATGGAGAGGTGCGCTGAACTTGCCCTCAAATTATGAGACAACCCATCATCTCCACTTTGCCTTTGTGGGGAATGAAGCATTCCCACTTCAGGCTCACCTACTATGGCCATATCCTCAGAGGACGGTTACTTCTGAGCACCGCATTTTCAATTACCGGCTATCCCGGGCTCGCCGTGTGGTTGAAAACGCATTTGGGATCATGGCCAATAGATTTCGTATGTTTCATATGCCTTTGTATATGAAAGTGGAATCTATCGATGTGGTAGTGCTGGCCTGCTGTGTGCTGCATAACTTCCTGCATCGTAGAGATCGGTCATCATAAACGCCGGCAAGTTATGTGGATTCTGTGGATCCCACAACAGGGGAGGTCCATCCGGGGATTGGCGTGCTGCAGACCATGGTGTGGCACCACTCCAGCCGCTGAGCCACGGTCTGAGTCAGCAGGATGCCAGGAGCAGCAGAGGCGCATATTGTTCCTACTTTAATGGCCCTGGAGCAGTGGCCTCGCAGCACCAACAGGTGTAGGTTGGCTGGTGTTGTGAGGCAGAAACCTGAGGAGGATGGTGTAGTCACCAGGGTGGCTGCACCAGGAGGTTTTGGGTTGTGTATTTGTTAATTTGGTTTTTTACACATTAGTTAGTTAGTTAGTGTTTATTATTTTGGTTGTGTAGTGTGACAGGTTTGGGAATGACCATTTTGTGTAATAATTTTATCTTTATTTGCATGATCTTGACAATTGTTTTTTTTTTATGTATTGTGTGTGATTTGCAAATACCTTTGTTTTTGTGCACAAAAAGTCAAACTAAAAAAAAAACACACAAACAAACCTGCGTCTGTCGTTACTTTTGAATACAGGGCAGTTGCACATAGCTTTATGCTGTGCACAGAGGTACGTGATCCATAAAATGTTATTGATGGGTCCATGCTGGTTTGTCTGCTGATGTGCAGTACACAGGTCCAGCCCTTTGGCCCACACTGTATGCCAAGACTGTGTGTACATGTCCATTATGATATGTTTGGCCACATGGGAACGTGTCCACATACATGGAGCATGTAATGGTGTTTGTGGGGGAGGTAGGCACACTTCTGTACACACACGCAAACATGTGTGCACACAAATACATCAGTTCAGCCATGGCAACTGTGCCATGGCGTGGACCAATGCTGGCACATATGTCCATAGTGTGGTTTGTATCTTATCGCCATCACCTACAGACGCACACATAGAATGTCATCCACTGTACTGCACAAGACCGCTCCTGTGTGATGCTTTGGTGTCTCGAAAGTGTGTTGCAGGAGCCACAATTGATGACACGAGCGTGTCTTTGTAAGAAACTCCGAGACACAACCACGTCATGTATTAGCTAGCCTTCAAGAGCAGGCTGGCCAATTGTAACGCAGTTGTGTTGTCCAATGAGCAGCTATGGGGCGCAGTGTTCACCGCTGCGACACACCTATGTCCTCGGGGGCTGAACATGTACGCCCACATTGCCTTTGGGATTGCGGCGTGTGAAGCAGTGAGGGAATTCCACCGGATTGGTTCCGCTGTAGGTGAGGCGATTTCCGGGGCGACACCGCCTTTCTTTCAAGGCGAGATTGTGGTGTGTAATACCGCCATCGGCGATCTGAGGTGACCATGAAAAGCATGCACGTGCATGTTAGTTCGCCTCATATCGCCAGCCGATATTGCGGTGTGTGAAGGTACCATAAGATTATCTCAGCACAGGAGATATGGTATAATCAGACCATGTCCCTGTACAGTCAGACACAAACATTACACAGTTCATAGCAGGGGCACATGTATAAGATTATCTCAGCAAAGGAATTTTTTTTTAACACATCCAATTGGGGAAATTATTTTTATTCCAAGAGCTATTCATTAAAATTACTTTGTTCATGGAAAAACCCATTTAAACTCCATATCAAAGATCACTATTATTGGATTTACACATTTTGTCATACTCATATTTATTTCCTTTGTGTGTATTTGTGAGTATTGGAACCACACAAAAAAATAAATAACAGACAAAAATAAGGCAAACTGGACATTGCAGGGACACATAAATAAGATTATCTCAGCACAAGAGATGTGGTATGATCAGACCATGTCCCTGTCAGCCAGACACAAAAATAAGGCAAACTGGACATAAGTTCACACAAAACCCCCAAAATGGGAAGGACAAAATTGTTGGCACCTCTCCAAAATTATGGATAAACAACATTGTTTCAAGCATGTGATGCTCGTTTAAACTCACCTGCGGCAAGTAACAGGTGTGGACAATATGAAAATCACACCTAAAGCTTGGTAAAACGGGAGAAGTTGACTCAATTTTGCATGGTGTCTCTGTGTGTGTGCAAACTATCTGTCATCATTTGAATTAAATGAAACAATATGGCAGGAGACTGAGGAGAACCCCACTGTTGACACATAAATATAAAAAATAGACTAGTTTTCCAAAATGTATGTGAACAAGCCAAAATCCTTCTGGGAAAGTGTTTTGTAGACAGATTAGACCAAGATTGTGCTTTTTGGTAAAGCACATCATTCTACTCACTCTACTCAATATCATTCTATTTGTGCAAACCAGGATCAGACAACTATATCAGTGTACCAGACTTAGGGCCTTTCACATCTGCGTTTTTCGTAATTCGCGGCAGATGCGGTGAAAAACCGCATCTGCCGCGTTTGCCGCATAACGGTTCCACTTGCGGCACGGTTGCGGTTTTTTCCATAGGAAGTATAGGGGGACTTGCGGCAGATGCGGCAAGTGCGGTATTGCACTTGCGGCAGGTGCGGCAGAGAAAAAAACCGCGGCTTACTGCGGTTTTTTTCGCTGCCGCACCTGCCGCAAGTGTAATACCGCACTTGCCGCATCTGCCGCAAGTCCCCCTATACTTCCTATGGAAAAAACCGCAACCGTGCCGCAAGTGGAACCGTTATGCGGCAAACGCGGCAGATGCGTTTTTTTCACCGCATCTGCCGCGAATTACGAAAAACGCAGATGTGAAAGGGCCCTTAGGCATTCAAATATCATGAATAATAATGCAGTGACATCTGAAACCCATAGAATGCTATGTGACAAACACTGGTTATGTATGTTATTAAGTTTTAATTTTTAATTCAGTAAAGAAGACTGCACACCTCTGAAGCTGGATTACTCTCCTTTTGCCTTTTATACATCCTGGCAGAGACAATTGGGTGCTCCAGATTGCAGCCTGGGCTGATCATTGCAGTGAGTTGGATTTTTATTGTCTACTATATCATTCTACTGTTTACCAAACAGAATATGGCCTACAAACAAAAGAATGCAGTACCTAGTCAAACCTGGTGGAGGATCAAAGATGTTTGGGATTATGTAGCTGCCTCTTTTAAGATTAATCATTAAAGTTTATGTTTTATGTTTTTGACCTTTGCTATTTGGTAGACTTGTAGAGATATATTAAAATTGCTGTTGGTAGAAGGCATCCTCAAATATGAGAGACCTGGAGCAGTTTGCAAAAGAAGAGTGGTCCAAAATTCCAGCAGAGAGGAGTAAGAAGCTTGTAGATGGTTATAGGAAGTGATTGATTGCAGTTTATTCCAAACTGTGTGCAACCAAATATTAAGGTGAGGGTGAAAACAATTTTGTTCGGGCCATCTTTGAGGTTTTGTGCGAAATTATGTCCAATTTGCCTTTTTTCTCAGTTTATGTCATGTTGTTCCAATACACACAAAGGAATTAAATATGCGTATGACAAAATATGTGTAATTGCAAGAATTTTCTGGGAGAAATAGTGTTTGGAACAATTTCAAGGGTGCATGTGAGTCATGGCCAACACTTTTGGCCATGACTTTATATATATAGGGAGAAACTGAGAGAGGGGTCATGTGATGTCAATGCAAAACCTGAATGAGTACTTTTGCATGCTCCCTTAAAAATAATTTGGAAGAACATAACATGATTCTTTTTTTAAGCATGTGTCATCAGTGAATTGCTGAAATATTGAAGAATAAATATGTACATCATTTTATAGTTGCTCATCCATGTTTCTAAATTCCGTCAGTAAAATAAACACTAGTTGATCATATACTGCTTTGCCAGACACAATGACTCATCAAATATTATGAAGAGCCCTGGGAACATGATCATGATTAGCCATCAATAGGGAATCATTTAAGCTATGACTGCCAGTAAAGGAGAGACTGTAGGTGAGAGAGAGAGACCTTTTAAACATTGTTGGGACTCTCAATTCTCTCATTTCTACTACTGGTTGTCAACTTCATATTATGTACTATTATTATTTTTAGTATATATACAGTTTGGTCCAGAGATATTTGGACAGTGACACGATTTTTGGCATTTTAGCCATTTACAAAACCATATTCCAGATACAGTTATATAGTAAACATAGGCTCAAAGTACAGAATCTCAGCTTTATTTTGAGATTATTTACATCCTAATTGGAGTAAAGGTTTAGGAATAACAGCTCTTTAATATGTTGCTGTCTCTTTGTCAAAGGACCAAAAGTAATTGGAAAATTATCTCAAAAGCTCTTTATTTGGCTGCATGGGCCATTTCCGTGTTAATCAATCACCAGTTAAATAGGTAAAAGGTGTAGAGCTGATTCCATGTGGGGCATTTGCATTTGGAAGCTGTTGTTGTGATGAACTCATGACATGTGGACACGAGAGCTCTCAATGGAAGAGAAACAGACTATCATTAATCTGAAAGGAAAGAAGGAATCCATCAGTGAGATGGCAAAAATGTTATGAGTGGCCAATTCAACAGTTTGGTACGAACTGCAAAAAAAAAAGTGAACTTGAAAACTCAAAAAGGGCTGGGCGGCCCTGGAAGGCAATAGTGGTGGATGATCAAATAAACATTTGCATGGCGAAGATAAACCCCTTTACAACTTCCATCCAAATGAAGAACACTCTTCAAGAAGTAGGTGTTTCAGTATCTAAGTTTACCATAATAATAGTAATATATACTATTTATTCAGTTATATAGTGCTATTAATTCTATACATTTTACATACATTTGCATAGAGAAAACTTCATGAAAACAAATACAAGGGGCTCACTACAAGGTGCAAACAATTAATCAACCTTAAAAATGGAAGCACCAGATTAGACTTTGCAAAAATAAAAATCTAACAAAGCCAACACAGTTCTAAAAAAATATTCTTTGAACACATGAAACTAAGATAAGCTGTACCAAAATGATGGAAAGAAGAAAGGTATGGAGAAGGCTTGAAATGATTCATGATCCAAAGCACTCACACCCTATGTAAAACATGTTGGAGGCAGTGTGATGGCCGGGAATGCATGCCTTCCTATGGCACTGTGTCACTAGTGTTTATTGATGATATGACTGAAGGCAGAAGCAGCTGGATAAAATCTGCAGTGTACAAGGTGATACTTTCTGCTGAGATTCAACCAAATGCAGCAAGGTTGAGTGGATTGTGCTTCACAGTACAGATGGACAATGACCCAAAACATGATGCAAAAGTAACCCAGGAGTTTTTTAATACAAAGTGGAATAGTCTGCAATGTCTGAGTCAATCACCAGACAAAACGTAAAGCAGACAGACCCACAAACAAGCAACAACTGAAGTCAGCTGCAGTAAAGGCCGGCAAAGCATCACAAAGGATGAGACTCAACACTTTGTGACATCCATGGCTTCCAGACTTGAGGCAGCCATTGCCTGCAAAGAATTCTCTACAAAGGATTAAAAATTTACGTTTTTTATGGGGAAGTAAACTTGTCCAATAGCTTTGGAGCCCCTGACAGGAGGAGGCTTTGTAGAAAAATGGTTGCAATTCCTAGAAATTTCCCAAGATAGTTTTGTTCAACGCCTTTTTTAAACCTGAAAGTCTACATTTCACTTGCATCTCAGTTGTTTCATTTTAAATAAAAAATAGTGTTATGCAAACCCCAAATCACTATCCAGATATTTCTGAGCCTACCTCTATATTAATTTTTAGTATGATATGATTTCCCCACTATTCTTAAAATGCAAGAAAATAATAGAAAGGAGGCATTGTCTCTTGGCATAGTAATGAATCACCTCTCTGGCAATTGCTGATCCGGCATTCATTCCTATTGAAGTCAGCATATAAAGACTTCAGTTGATTTACAACTGTTTGCTCATACAGATGCATTTACAGAATAGTGTACACCAAAAATGTACACCATTATAGATCTTGATTGTAAGTGTAAAGTCTGTGCAAGGAATGTAGCTGCAGGCACCAACACTAATCCATGCTACATTCAGGTGTGTCCTGCATTCCATGCTTTATTTCTGTAAAAGAAAAGTCACTTTGAATCTGGCTACATGAGGAAACTGTGTTGGATGCCGCTATTTAATGTTTGAGAATTTTATTAGAACTGTAAAATATTCCAGAATTCTTTTGGGTTATTTCTCAATGGACTGGATGTATTGTGGATAATTTCTGCAGCAGTTTACATAACCTCCATGTTAAAGATCTGTGGAGGACTACCTATTGAGATGCCCAAAGATTCGTAACACTTGCTCTCCCTGGGGACTGCCCCATATCTCTGCCCTGGTCTTTGTTGTTTGGCTGCTGTCATGTTATCATATTGACAGAGCAGCAGTCAATCGGAGAGCTCAGCAGTCTTTGCAGACGATATCGGCAGAGCCTCTGAACACAGTGATTGGTTGCAACACTGTTAGAGGTTGTTTGCTTTCAAAAAACTTTTACCCATAGGCTTTTAGCTCTAAACAAAGCAAACTGAGCTTCAACTATCTTCCCCGAGTGCAGTGCCATGTCTTCATTGCTCCTCTGGTATCTGTATTTCTGTACCAGTTATGTAGAAACATCTTAAAGGGATTCTCCACATTGAGTTTTTTGCTCTCTATTAATCTGCACTATGTTAAATAATAAAATCAGATCTAACTTGCCTTCCCACATCCAGTTCAGGCTCTCCATTGCTGCTTCAGTCTGTGTTTTCATGGCTGCAGCAAAACAACAAAGACCTGAGCAGAAGTGGAGAGATTGCAGTGGACCTGGTGAGGGTAAGTAAAGATCAGTTTGCATTTTTGTACATCTGCCGTAGCATATGGGGAAAGGTTTGGTGAAAGGGGACAACCCCTCCTCTGTTGAATACCAGGCCCTTTTGGGGGAAGTCTGCATCTAATATCATAGGAACCTTGTCCTGATTGCCATTTCCTTTTCCTCCCCTCTTCCCCATCCTCCGCCTCTGTCCCTTGTGTTTCTTCTATTTGTTTCTTTTTGCCTCTTTCATTTCTTTTTATGATTTTGATCTTTCAGCTTGATCATGGAATTCTTCATTACATTTTTTTATTTGCACAACTCTTGTTATGGCCTTGGATTATCTGAATGTTTTAATGTTAGATCAATATTCCCTTTTTTATCATGACAATATAGATTGATAGTACCTGTTTTACTGATAGTATCAGTGATCTTGGCACATTCAGTGCCTTATGTTTGTGTAATTTCTTTTATGAGTATGTCAATAAATTAAAAAAGAGGACAATCCCTTTAAGGGATTGGTAAAAGTCCAATAACATGCCATCATTCATTTAGGAGAAAATAAATGCCATAAAAGAAATCTGTTGTCGGATTTTGCTACCCCATTTGTACCATGATGTACAGGCAGAGATCCTGATTCCAGCAATATTTCACATACTGGGTGCTGTTTTGATTAAAGAGAACCTTAGGCTGGTTTCACAATACGTTTTTTGGCATCTGTGTGAATCCAGCTAAAACTGGATGCACCCACATCTGTTTTCGGCCCCATTGACTTTCAATGGAGCCTCAGTAACTTGTGGGTGCATCCAGTTCTGTATGGTTCTCCCTGATCCAGGTGATTACAGTTTTTTAATGAGGCAAAAATAGCATTTTGTTGCAATTTTGATATCTGTTTCAAAACCATGAACACCCAGATTCGGGGCACTACAGGTTCTTTTACAATATTGCTCTATAGAACCCAGATCCGGGTTTTCGGATTGAGCATGCCCAGAACCTAATTTTAAATGACACGCCCTCTCAGTGATAATACCGCTGCGGGTGCATCCAGTAGCATCATGTTTTACTATTGTGGAAGAATCCTGCAAACTGTCAGCCCTTTGTACCTTGTATTGTTCAGAAATATTGTACTTGTCTATATACGCCTTTTCACATGTAAAGAGCCATGGAATAACTGGTGCTATAAATGTAATATTATAAATAATAATAATCCATGGTGATGCAGGTCAGATTCCAAAGAACTTTAGTGTGAAACCAGCCTTACTCTATTTCTACTGTGTCTCTGCATGCTTGTGATTGGTGAGCATAATACAGGGAGATGAACACACACTGAGTCAAAACGATCTGATACTAGCCTTATGGATTGCTAATATCTCCTGTTTACAGATAATCTTTAAAATGAATGAACTATCAGAAAATGGCCTATTGCTTAAATTAGGTTTGTATAATAAACCTATTTTAAAAATTTGGGGGTGATATTTTTTTATTTTACTTAGTATTATACTAGAAACAAATCCTAAAAAACTTGCAATTTTCTCTCTGGCTGATAAACATAAAGATAACCTTTCATCAGCATTTAATACCTCAAACTAGTAGGCTCTATTTAAAGCAGGGGTCACATTTGGCCCCTGAGGCTGCCTTATGCAGCCTGCAGGCAAAGTAGGCCCCTTGATGATCACGGCCTGGTCCAGGGGGTAGCTGACATCAGTGCTTTTTTTTTCTTCTGTTGAATATGCGTCCTAGGCGTATGACATCAGCTGCTGGCCTCTGATTGCCCAGTGGATGCCATTGATATAGCTGTGCAGAAAGCTTGTCTCTGTATGATGCCACCAATATATTCAAATTGAAAGTGCGTCCAAGGACGCCTATTCAACTGAAAAAAAATAGTGACAATGGTGGCCCCCTGGACTGGGATGCGATCGTCAAGGGGACTACTGTGCCCACAAGTTGCATTTGCAGAAAATAGGACACTGTGGGAATGGAGGACAGGTTGAAGAATCATGTTTTTATGTGTATGTGAAGAAAGTCACAATAGGAGACCTTTCTAAAGCATGGGGCATTGCTACAAGAAGAGGACCAGGATGGGGACATTGCTACAAGACCATGAGAAGGCTGGCAGAAATTAATACAAGATGGGGAGAAGGATGGGCACATTACTACAAAAAGAGGACCAGGATGGGGACATTACTACAAGAAAGTAACCAGGATGAGGCATTACTACAAGAGGAAGAACAGTTTGGGTCATTAGTACAAGATGTGGATCCGGATGGGGCAATAATACTAGAAGGGGAGCAGGATTAGACATTACTACAAGATGAGGATTAGGATGGGGACATTACTACAAGAATGGGACCAGTACAGGGCATTTAAACAAGAAGGAAAAAGAAAAAAAAACATGATCGAATATTACTACAAAAGGACCAGGATGGAGCATTACTACAAAAAGTGGATAATGATGGGGACATTAGTCCAATAAGGAACCAGGATGGGGACATTACTGCAAGATGAAGACCAGGATGGGGCATTGCTACAAAATAAGGAAAAGTATAGAGACATTACTACAAGAATGAGACTAGGATGAGCCATTATTACAAGATGAGGAGCAGGATGGGGCATTACTTCAAGAATGGGACCATTATGGGGCATTACTACAAGATGAAAACCAGGATGGGGACATTACTACTTACTACAAGGAGACCAGGATGGGGCATTACTCCAAGATGTGGATGAAGATGTGGCATTACTACTAGAATGTTACCAGGATGTGGCATTACTGCAAGATGAAGATCAGGATATGACATTACTACAAGATGAGGCCAAGGATGGCGCATTACTACAAGAGGAGGGCAAGGATGGGTGATTACTACAAGAAGAGGATCAGGTTGGGCGATTACTACAAGAGGAGGACCAGGTTGGGGCATTACTGTAAGATGAAGACAAGGATGGGGCATTACTACAAGAAGGGGACCAGGATGAGGCATTACTACAAGAACAGGACCCAGATAGGGCATTACAAGAAGGGGACCAAGATGAGAAATGACTACAAGAGGAGGACCAGGATGGGGCATTACTACAAGATGAGGACCAGGATGGAGCACTACTACAAGAAGCAATATGTTGGACAAAATTGCTATATCGTACAAATTGTAAGAGAATATTACTTACAAAAAGGGGAAAAAGTCCTGGCGTTGAATAGATTGAACTCGGTGCCAAAATTTCACTTTGTTCATTTAAACCTCTCGAGGCTGTCCATACCAAGTTACTGTTACTCTGATCTCGGTATTCCCCCCCCCCTCCCACCTATCCTCTGTCTGCTTATGAGTTATAATAAAATTATCATTAAATACTTCTCATTTATAATTATATAATTTATATTGTTAATGTCAACTATAAATATGTCTCAGTTTAGGATGTTGTTTGTAATATATGGACTATAACACAAAAGCTAGACTGTATGATAAATGTATGCAACACTCCTGAGTTTCGCAATATGCTATTTATCTGCATGTATACCTATTTTAATATTTTTCTGTATTCTATGTGTTATACCGCCTTATGTAACCATATACCGTATATACTCGTGTATAAGCCGAGTTTTTCAGCCCAAAGTTTAGGCTGAAAAGTCTCCCCCACGGCTTATACACGGGTCTATACGGTACACATGGTGTGGTGGCTGTGGTGGGGGCTGTGGAGGCGGGGGGAGGCTGCTGTATGAGCGGCCCCGTCACGTGGGGCCACTCATTAAATATGCACTGCTTCCCCCTGTCAATCAGCGGCAGGGGGAAGCAGTGCATATAGCCCCCAAATGCTGGCACTCGTCCCCCCTTGTAAGGCTCCCCCCTACCCGATGGTTATATTACCATTCCGGACTTCTGATCCGTGCCGCTCCTCGGTGCTCCTCGCTGCTCCGTCCGTCCGTCTGCTACATCCGGGATCTCCGGCCGTCGCAGGCATATGATGTCATCGCGCGACGGCCGGGGATCCCGGATGTTGCAGGACGGGAGCCGCGAGGACGGAGCGCCGAGGAGCAGCGCTGATCAGAACACCGGGATGGTAAGAGAAGCGGGGGGGGCCCTTGCAAGGGGGGGCGAGTGCCAGCATTTGGGGGCTGCTGGGGACCCCCAGGGGGCCGCTGGGGACCCCCTGGGGGCCGCTGGGTACCCCCAGGGGGCTGCTGGGTACCCCCTGGGGGCTGCTGGTGACCCCCAGGGGGCTGCTGGGGACCCCCAGGGGGCTGCTGGGTACCCCCTGGGGGCTGCTGGGGACCCCCAGGGGGCTGCTGTGTACCCCCAGGGGGCTGCTGTGTACCCCTTGGGGGCTGCTGGGGACCCCCAGGGGGCTGCTGGGTACCCCTGGGGGCTGCTATATGTACCCCTGGGGGCCTGCTGTATACAACTGGGGCTGCTGTATACTACCACTGGGGCTGCTGTATACTACCACTGGGGCTGCTGTATACTACCACTGGGGCTGCTGTATACTACCACTGGGGCTGCTATATACTACCACTGGGGCTGCTATATACTACCACTGGGGGTGCTGTATACTACCACTGGGGCTGCTATATACTACCACTGGGGCTGCTGTATACTACTACTGGGGCTGCTGTATACTACCACTGGGGCTGCTATATACTACCACTGGGGCTGCTATATACTACCACTGGGGCTGCTATATACTACCACTGGGGCTGCTGTATACTACCACTGGGGCTGCTATATACTACCACTGGGGCTGCTGCAGTGGCGTAGCGTGGGGGAGGCGGGGGGGGCGGTGCGCCCCGGGCGGCAGTGTGTGTGAGGGCGGCAGCAGGGCTGCATATACAAGGCAGGGGAGTGCGAGCGGTTTTTTTTTTCTTTACCTCCCTCCCCCAGGCTCCATATGAAAACTGGAGTCTTTGTGGGGCAGGGAGGGTGTCGCCGCCGGCTTGCCGCCCGGCCGCGGTGCCCGCATGTACTGTGCTCCGCTCCCGGCCGGCCCCCCAGCGCTGAGAGCGATCATCACGCTGACAGGAAGCCGCTGGGAGCTCTGCTGCTTCCTGTCAGCGTGATGGCTCCAAGTGCTGTGGCGGTGCGGTGGATGCGGCTGCGGTGCTGGCAGCTCCTCCACTCAGTCGGCTCGGCCCCCCATGGACCCGGAGAGGTGAGGAAAACTCTGCAGGGGGCAGAGGAGAAGAGGACAGGGGGGGCAGAGGAGAAGAGGACATTAACAGGGGAACAGAGCAGAGCAGAAGAGGACAGGGGGGGCAGAGGAGAAGAGGACATTAACAGGGGAACAGAGCAGAGCAGAAGAGGACAGGGGGGGCAGAGGAGAAGAGGACAGGGGGGGCAGAGGAGAAGAGGACAGGGGGGCAGGAGGACATTAACAGGGGAACAAAGCAGAGGAGAAGAGGACAGGGGGGGGCAGAGGAGAAGAGGACAGGGGGGGCAGAGGAGAAGAGGACAGGGGGGGCAGAGGAGAAGAGGACAGGGGGGCAGGAGGACATTAACAGGGGAACAAAGCAGAGGAGAAGAGGACAGGGGGGGGCAGAGGAGAAGAGGACAGGGGGGGCAGAGGAGAAGAGGACAGGGGGGGCAGAGGAGAAGAGGACATTAACAGGGGAACAGAGCAGAAGAGGACAGGGGGGGCAGAGGAGAAGAGGACATTAACAGGGGAACAGAGCAGAGCAGAAGAGGACAGGGGGGGCAGAGGAGAAGAGGACAGGGGGGGCAGAGGAGAAGAGGACAGGGGGGCAGGAGGACATTAACAGGGGAACAAAGCAGAGGAGAAGAGGACAGGGGGGGCAGAGGAGAAGAGGACAGGGGGGGCAGAGGAGAAGAGGACAGGGGGGCAGGAGGACATTAACAGGGGAACAAAGCAGAGGAGAAGAGGACAGGGGGGGCAGAGGAGAAGAGGACAGGGGGGCAGAGGAGAAGAGGACAGGGGGGGCAGAGGAGAAGAGGACATTAACAGGGGAACAGAGCAGAAGAGGACAGGGGGGGCAGAGGAGAAGAGGACAGGGGGGCAGGAGGACATTAACAGGGGAACAAAGCAGAGGAGAAGAGGACAGGGGGGGCAGAGGAGAAGAGGACAGGGGGGCAGAGGAGAAGAGGACAGGGGGGGCAGAGGAGAAGAGGACATTAACAGGGGGGCAGAGGAGAAGAGGACGGGGGGGGCAGAAGCACAGGAACAGGGGGACAGAGGAGGAGAGGAGGACGGGGGTGCAGGAGGAAGGGGGTGCAGGAGGACGGGGAGCAGGAGCGACAGAGGAGCAGCAGGACAGACAGAGGAGAGGACGACAGGGATGCAGGAGGACGGGGATGCAGGAGGACGGGGATGCAGGAGGACGGGGATGCAGGAGGACGGGGATGCAGGAGGACAGGAGCAGCAGGAGGGACAGAGGAGGACGGTGCAGGAGGAGAGGAGGACGGGGGTGCAGGAGGGACAGAGGAGGACGGGTGCGCAGGAGGAGTGGGACTGTGTGTGGTGATAATGGCAGCTGTACCAGGTGTCTCTTCCTCCATGCGACAGCCTCCACCTTCCTGTGTTGGAAGGGTGTGGCATGCTGTGAATTGTAGTTCTCCTGCCTGTTCTGGCATTACTATATGGTTTCTGGGCAGTGTGTTGGGTGCTGGGAGTTGTAGTTCTCCTGGGCGGGCTCAATGTTCTCCTGCCGCCTGTCTGTGGTTATTGTGCCTCTTCTGGGATGTCCTCAGCTCTGTGCTGTGCACAGACAGTGTACCACCATATCCTCAGCTCCGTGCTGTGCACAGACAGTGTACCACCATGTCCTCAGCTCCGTGCTGTGCACAGACAGTGTACCACCGTGTCCCCAGCTCCGTGCTGTGCATAGACAGTGTACCACCATGTCCCCAGCTCCGTGCTGTGCACAGTGTACCACCATGTTCATCTTCGTGCTGTGCACAGACAGTGTACCGATATTGTCTGTGCATAGCACGGAGCTGAGGCCATGGTGGTACACTGTGCACAGCACGGAGCTGGGGACTTGGTGGTACACTGTGCACAGCACGGAGCTGAGGACGTGGTGGTACACTGTCTCCCGCCGCCTTAAAATCAGTCTGTTTCTCATCCAGGAGAGTCGGATGAGTGACATCCGTTTTTTGGTCCATTTGGCAACTGCTGTGCGAGTGTCCGACATTTCTCTCAGATTACATCCGTGTGCAATCTGTTTTTTCATCAGCAGCTATTACTGTAGAATCATTTACAGGAACATTTTACAGTTGTCTCAGCTACAGAATGAGAATGTATCAGTGAAAAAAACAGATGCCTCTTGGATGATCCGTGTGCGGTCAGTGATTTTGTCGGACCCATAGCCTTGCATTGGTGAGTCTCGTGCGGGAATCACATACTGTCGCAGCATGTTGCAACTTTTTTCTCATCCTGAATCTGGATGAGAAAAAAGCGTCCGACACTCGCCAATCTGCTCTCAGAGATTGATTGCAGTGTGAGAAAATCACACATCGCACTCATCAGAGTTTCACGCCAGTGTGTCCGTACCCTAATACTAAAATCCATATAGTAATCCTACTGGTGTGGGGAGAGTTTATGGCTCAGGTAGTACACTCCATACTTCTCGTTATTAACCAGTTAATGCTCTCTTGTCCACCGCACTGCAGTGTGAAAAGAGGACGACAGCGAGGCAGACAGCAACACGGCATCAGAGAGCCCCTGACCTCAAAATAGAAGATCCTCAGATCCCGGTATTGTGACATAATATTAAGAATAAAGTTTTTTGCATTTTTATTACACTATGAACTCCACAGTACAGCGGCAAAAATTGCTTCGGCCCCAGGCCCTCCTTGAGTCCTGCTTGTTGCCATACACTGGGGTTGTGCAGAGGTGGCGGTGCACAGTGACAACCCCAATAGGTGAGTGGCCATTTGGCCCAATACTTACCCCCCAATTGCGCCCCTTCTCTTTGTGTTTTATTATAGTAGTTATATTCTTGTATATAGGGGCAGCCAGTGTATACTATGTATACTTCCGGATTATCAACTTCCAAAGGGGCGGCAAATTTTTCGACCGCCCCGGGCGCCACAAACCGTTGCTATGCCACTGGGCTGCTGTATACTACCACTGGGGCTGCTGTATACTACCACTGGGGCTGCTGTATACTACCACTGGGGCTGCTGTATACTACCACTGGGGCTGCTATATACTACCACTGGGGAGGCCTGTATACCACTGGGGGGGGCCTGTATACCACACTGCTGGGGGCTGTATACCTGTGCTGGGGTCCACCCTCGGCTTATACACGAGTCAATAGGTTTTTCCAGATTTTTGGGGCAAAAGTAGGGGGGTCGGCTTATACACGGGTCAGCTTATACACGAGTATATACGGTAACAGTTTTTAAAATTTTAATAAAAACCATTGAATCAAAAAGGGGAAAAAATGTAATAATAAAGTAAAAAAATTAAAAAAAAAAATTCAAAAGGTGTGAAATGTATTTAACCACTAAAAATGCTGTTTTATATATAAACTGATAAACAATAAAAATTAAATATTTGTTACCAACACATCAGTAATGACCCGAGCTATTGACTGAGAAATGTTCAAAGAAAGTGGTCAAACGTGTAATGTAATGAATGCAGCTTTCTAAATTAAATTTTTTTTTCTATGTATGGCTCATATACCCAGCTGAGTTTCACAACCATGATGTAAAGACTCTTTGATGCTTATTACATCCTTACCTTGTTTGTAGAAATTCCAAACTTGAATTGTATGCCATTGAGTTACAATTGCAGTGGAGTTGGACATTGCACTTGCAGCTCTCCTGCCCCCTCCATCTATTCCCCACCCGCCACCTATCTCTGACTGAAAGGTAACTGAAATAGGAGTGACCTTACAGTCAGAGACATTATTATATTATATTTGTCTGTGGAGATATATACAGTATATACTGGGCAAAATAAATATTGAATACATCACCAATTTTCTAAGTAAATATATAACATATATTTTTCACCCAATGTTGGTAACAACCCACCCAATCCACATGTGCAAGGACGTCAAACCATAGATGTCCATAAATTAAGTTATCTGTAATAATGAGAAATGACCCAAGGAAAAAATATTAAACATATGAAGAAAAATAGGTCCAAAAAGGCAAGAAACGTCATGACACCAGCTAAAGTCTATCAGTAATTAGAAAGCAATTCTGTCAATTAGTGAAAAATAATATAATCTGGTTCAAATGATGGCCTATAAAATGGTGTCCCATTGCCAAGATGCCACACACGAAACATCTAGTGATGGTTAAAACTAGTCAGCTGTATCTAGAATTTTGCAACCTTATTGTATAGGATTTCTAAACTACTGAAGGTTCCAGCGAGCACTGTTAGGGCCATAATTGGAAAGAAAATAATTTCACCATGAACTTGTGAAGACCATGTGTTCCCCGCAAGATATCAGAGAGAAGAGTATCACAAGAGTTGTCCAAGAGCAAGAACCATAGGTGAAGAACAACAGAAAAAGAGAATTTTGTTTACGTACCGTAAATTCTTTTTTCTTTAATCATCAATGGGAGACCCAGACAATGGGGTTAAGGGCACTGCCCTCCGGAGGCCACACTAGGTACTACAAGTTTGTAGACACCGCCCCCTCCGCTTATAAACCCCCACCGCAGGGAATATCCTCAGTTTGGTCCATAAGCTGCGAGGAGACAAAATAACCACACCCGAAACCTCGGATAAAAAACCGTGAACAAAACGGTCCAACAACCCGGAATAAACTGTTCCAACTGGGAACAAGTCAAATGTGACAACATCCAACGGAACAACTGGGTGGGTGCTGGGTCTCCCATTGATGATTAAAGAAAAAAGAATTTACGGTACGTAAACAAAATTCTCTTTTTTCTGGTCATCATAATGGGAGACCCAGACAATGGGGATGTCCTAAAGCAATACCCCAGGGCGGGAAGAGTTCCTCAAAAGACGGATAACACATGGTCCCCCTCAAAGTGGGCAACCGCCGCCTGGAGGACCCGCCTGCCCAAACTTGCATCCGCAGAGGCATGGGCATGCACCATATAGTGCTTAGAAAAAGTATGCAGGCTTGACCATGTGGCTGCCTGACACACCTGTAGAAGCTCGATGTCGCAAAGCCCAGGAGGCACCGACAGCTCTGGTCGAGTGCGCCTTCAATCCCACCGGGAGAGGCAGACCGGAAGAACGGTAGGCTTCCTGAATGGGCACCTTGATCCATCTGGCCAAGGTTGATTTTGATGCCGCGGACCCCTTACAGCGACCCGCCGTAAGGATGAACAAGGAGTCCGACGTCCGGAATGAGGCAGTTCTGGACACATAAATGCGCACAGCCCTCACCAGATCCAGAGTGTGGAGGTCGCGCTCAACCTGATGAACGGGAGCGGGACAAAATGATGGAAGCACAATCTCTTGGTTCAGGTGAAAAGTGGACACCACCTTAGGCAAGAATTCTGGCCGTGGGCGTAACACCACCTTGTCTTGGTGAACCACCAGGAAGGGTGACTTGCACGAAAGTGCAGCCAATTCTGAGACCCTTCTCAGAGACGTAATCGCCACCAAAAATACCACTTTCTGGGACAGACGAGAGAGGGAAATGTCTCTCAGCGGCTCAAACGGCGGTTTCTGCAGTGCCGCCAGGACCATGTTAAGGTCCCAAGGGTCCAGTGGTCGCCTGTATGGCGGAACCACCCGAGACACCCCTGCAGGAATTGTCGGACCTTCGGTAGGAGCGCTAAACGTCTGTCAAACAGCACAGACAGCGCTGACACTTGACCCTTCAGGGAGCTGAGGGATAGCCCCAACTCCAAGCCCGACTGTAAGAAAGCCAACAGGGTCGGAACCGACAAGGGCCAAGGAGACCGTCCACCAGAGGCACACCAGGAGAAAAAGATTTTCCACGTCCTGTGGTATATCTTTCGCGAAACAGGCTTCCTAGCCCGATTCATAGTGGCAACCACTGTAGGGGAAAAACCCCTGGATGTCAGCAGCCAGGCCTCAAGAGCCATGCAGTCAATCTGAGGGCCCTGGAATTGAGGTGGAAGAATGGGCCTTGCGCGAGTAGATCTGCGCGTTCTGGAAGGGCCCACCTGTGTCCGCCTGACAGTTGCCACAGGTCCGGATACCAGGACCTCCTGGGCCAATCTGGAGCCACTAGAATGGCTACCCTGCACTCCGTCCTGATCTTCCACAGCACCTTGGGAATCAGAGCTAGAGGCGGGAACACATACGGCAGATGGAATCTGGACCAACTCAGGACCAGGGCGTCTGCTCCCAGAGACTGGGAATCCCACGACCTCGCCATGTATTGCGGCACCTGATGATTCAGCCGCGAGGCCATCAGATCCACGTCCGGAGTGCCCCATCTGCTGCAGATGTCCCGGAAGACGTCTGGATGAAGAGACCACTCTCCGGTGTCCATCCCCTGCCGGCTCAGATAGTCGGCCTCCCAGTTTTCGACCCCTGGGATGTGAACTGCAGAGATCAGGCAGTTGTTGTCCTCCACCCAGGATAGGATGCGGTGGACTTCGGCCAGAGCCTGTGCACTCCTGGTTCCTCCTTGATGATTTATATAAGCGACGGCCGTCGCATTGTCGGACTGAACCCGAATGGGTCGTCCGGAGAGGAATTTCTGAAAAGCCAGGAGTGCCAGATAGACCGCCCTGATCTCCAGCACGTTGATCTGCAACGCCGACTCCGACTGAGTCCAGAGGCCTTGGGCCCTGTGGTGTAGGAACACCGCCCCCCAGCCCTTCAGACTGGCGTCGGTGGTCACCACTAACCATGACGGTTTGATGAAGGACCGGCCCCGAGATAGGTGACGTGGTTGTAGCCACCACTGCAGGGAATCCCTGGTCGGTTGGGAAAGGGTCACCAGCCGATTCAGAGATGTCGTCCTCTTGTCCCAACTGTGGAGGATCTCCAGCTGTAGAGGACGGAGGCGAAATTGTGCGAAAGGCACCGCCTCTATTGCTGCCACCATGCGTCCCACCAGCTTCATCAACACCCGCAGGGATGATTGTGGGGACAGGAGGATCTGTTGCACTCCTGAATGGATGGCCAGTTGTTTGGCCCGTGGAAGAGACACCAGGGCTGAGGCCGTGTTGAAGTCCATGCCCAGATATGTCAATGACTGGGTCGGAACCAGAGTTGACTTCTGAATATTGAGGAGCCAACCGAATTGTTCCAGAGACCTCATGGTCACATTCAGGCTCTCTTGACAAAGGTGTTCCGATGGCGCCCTGACCAGCAGGTCGTCGAGATAGGGAATGACGGTATGTCCCTGCACATGCAGGAGAGCCATCATAGAGGCCATCACTTTCGTGAACACCCGTGGAGCCGAGGCCAGGCCGAAAGGCAGCGCCACGAACTGGTAGTGTTCGTCCCCCACTGCGAATCTTAACCAGCGTTGATGAGCCGGCGCAATGGGCACGTGAAGGTAAGCGTCCCGAATATCTATGGACGCTAGGAAGTCCCCCTGTGACACAGCCGCGATTACGGAGCGCAGGGATTCCATGCGGAACTTCCGAACCAACACGTGGCGGTTGAACAACTTTAGGTCCAGAACCGGGCGAAAAGATCCATCCTTCTTTGGGACGATAAAGAGGTTGGAGTAAAAACCCCTGAACCTCTCCCCCGAAGGTACTGGGACCACAACTCCGTCCTTGCGGAGATTCTCCAACACCAGATGAAAAGCCTGAGCCTTTTCTGGGGACGGGACCGACCGATGGAATCGGTGTGCCGGCTGTGACGTCAGCTCTATCCTGTAACCTCTGGAGACTATGTCTCGTACCCACTGATCTTGGACTTGGAGCAGCCATCTGTCCCGAAAAAGAGACAGACGGCCCCCCACCTGTGGGGAGGTAGGATGAGAGAGCGAGTCATGCGGAAGCGGGTTTGGGGGTGGCAGCCGCTGCCCCCGCCGGCTTCTTCTGGCGACCCTTGGGGCGCCACTGAGTAGAGGGCTTGCTCCCTCTGTCCGCTCGGGCAGACGATGCTGAAGGTTGTGAACTGGACCGAAAGGACCACTGTTTAGGGTTCCTCTTTACGGTATACCGTGGCTTAGGTTTATTCTGTGGGATCTTTGACTCCGCAGAATCCTTTATCAACTTGTCCAGTTCGGTACCAAAAAGCCTGTCGCCCGAGAACGGAAGATTTTGCAAAATCTTCTTGGACGTGGCATCTGAGTCCCATAGACGCAGCCACAACAATCTGCGGATCGCTATCGCATTGGCCGAAGCCACAGCAGAGCGATTCGCAGTTTCCAGTGTTGCCGTTCTGGCGTAGTCCGCATAGGCCCTTGCTCTATCAGTGAGTGCCAGGACTTCTGAGCTGGACCCTGCCAGGTCAGCGATACCGTCCAAGCAGGAGGTGATCGCCTGCAGAGTCCAGACCGCGGCAAAATTAGGGGCAAATGAAGACCCCACAGCCTCATGAGAAGACTTGGCGAGTTGCTCGACCTGTCTATCAGTAGCGTCCTTCAATGAGGAGCTATCAGAGGCAGAGAAGAGGGAGCGTGCCGCAATCCTGGTCATGGAAGCATCCACCTTAGGGGACTGCGACCACTCCTGAAGCACCTCCTCAGGGAAGGGGAAGCGATTGTCCTTAGATTTACGGACATAACGCCGGCCAGGATGAATCCTGGGAGCTCTAATCACCCTTCCGAAGTTAGTGTGATCCAGAAAGGAGCCACTTGGTCTAGCCTCCGGCCGCAGCCATTGGTAGGCCTCCTTCGGGTGAACGGTCACCTCCTCAGGGGGTGTCACGAGACGTAAAGTCTCGTTGATGGAGGACACCAGATCCTCCACCCCTCTGGTGGTTCTGACACGGACCCGAGTAATGAACCCCCATCATCCTCGTCCCCCTCAGATAGACCTTCCTCCTCAGAGAGTGTCTGGGGCTCGGGTGAATCCTCACGTCGAGTCCGCTTAAGGGGTCTCACAGTTGAGGCAGGGGACACCCGGGGATAATATGAAGGAGCAGCTGGGTTTTCCAGCCTCCTGGTTAGTACCTCCAGGGATTGCGACATGGAGGACAGCTGGGATAACATAGATTCATTTATCTTGTTCTGTGTCTCCCATGGCCCTGGGCCCACCTGGACCACAGGATATAGCACCGGAGCTGCTGTCTCCTTTGCAGTCTCAGCCCGTGCCTCTGGGCGTCCGCAGTTATTGCAGGACCCCTCAACCAGTGTCCCGTTGCACGTAGCACAGGCAGTGGTGTTACTTGCCACCTTAGCAGCGCTCCTCCCAGCTGAGGACATCCCTACAGCAGGGGGAAAGAAGTCGATCTTTAAAGAAAAAACCGGTACAACCGGCGGCTTACCAACCGCAGTAAAGCGGTGGAGGAAGCGGTGTGTGCGAGTGTGGCCCCCGCGAGGTTTTCCGGTCTCCCCTGAATTGAGTGCAGCCGTGCACTCCAAGCAGATCCCAGCCGGGAAGTGAAGGGAAAAATGGCCGCCGACAGACTAACTGTGGGCGGAGCCGAAAACACGCGGGAGCGCACACGCACGCCCATTACTGACGTCACCGCCTGGGCTGCTTCCATCTCCTCAGGCAGCCTCAGTAATGAAGGCGCCGAGTCCCGCAGCGCGGGAAGTACCGTGACACAAAACACAATACTAATGGCTGCAGACAAAAGTCTGTAGCCGACAGCCGCAGCCCCTGTGAGACACAGGGCGGTCAGCCAGAGTGGCCCCAGCACGGGGTCCACTGCCAGAACCGCGGACCCGAGGGTACGCGCGGTCTGAGTGTCCCAGCACATATAGTGCCGACACTACCCCCAGGCACACCGGAGACACACAAGGTGCCTCAGTGCCGGTCCGGTCTGTAAGCACCATTTAGGGAGGCCTCGGACGGGGGTGCAGCACCAGTCCGGTCTGTAAGCACCATTTAGGGAGGCCTCGGACTGGGCTGGCTCCAGTCCGGTCTGTAAGCACCATTTAGGGAGGCCTCGGACGGAGCGGAGCTGTGCAAGGCTCCATACTCCCACTACCCAGAGCCCCCAAACAGGGATGGGAAGGAGCGCGACAGCGTACCGGGAGGACACGCAGTGTCCAGTCTCTAGGCCCTCCGGTACCTCGACCTGCGTGTTCCCTAAGGGTGAGCAGGGAGACTGCCGAAGGTCCCCGACCGGGACCATATTACCTTGTCTTCAGACGCCATCACGAAAGTTGTGAGGATGCAGTGAAGTGCAAGCAATGCGTGTGATACCTCCGAGCACACTAAGTTAAAAACTGAGGATATTCCCTGCGGTGGGGGTTTATAAGCGGAGGGGGCGGTGTCTACAAACTTGTAGTACCTAGTGTGGCCTCCGGAGGGCAGTGCCCTTAACCCCATTGTCTGGGTCTCCATTATGATGACCAGAAAAGATCTGGAATCACCAGGTACAAATGTTACAAAGTAAATAATAAGTAATGCATTCAATCTCCATGGCCTGATGCGCTCTCACCACACAAAACTATATTGCTAAACAAAAAGCATATACAAGTGCATTTAAAGTTTGCTCAACAACATTTAAAAAAGCCTGTTAAATACTGAGAGTATATAGTCTGGTCAGAGGAGACCAAAATTGAACTCTTTGGATGCCAAAATACAAACCGTGTTTGGAAGCCAAAAGGCACTGGATATGACCCCCAAAACACCATACCAATAGTGAAATTTGGTGGAAGTGGGAACATCATGGTGTGGGGCTGTTTTTGAACATGATACGAGGATGGACATTTCAGCAAGATAATAATCCCAAACACACAGCCAATTAAACTCTCAAATCATGAGAGTTGTGTACAAAGGCTTGTGTACAAAGTATTAAATAAACCTCAGTAGCGTGTTCAATACATTTTCCCTGTGTCATTTCTCATTATTACACATAACTTAACTTATGGACATTTATGGTTTGACTTATTTGCCTGTGTGGGTTGGATGGGTAGTCACCTACATCTGGTGAGGAATTAATGTCAACAGCACCATTGGAAATATATTTAATTAGAAAATTAGTGATGTGTTCAATACTTATTTCAAATGCTGTTTATGTGTTGTACAGGTACTTTCAATTCTGCACACTTTTCCAGTGGTTCTCTCATTTATCACATGCTGGATAATGGTGACAACCAGGTAACACCACTTTGTACTGTAGATTAAATAGGATCCACCATTCACAATTGGTGATATCATATTTCACCTCTCCACCCTTATTGCACAATATCCTTTGCTCAAATCAGTACATGCAAAGAAAATTCTTGTATACAAGTCTTGAGTCAGAGCCTGTCCATAGCTATCTAAGGCTCATGTGTCTGCTGTAAAACATCTCTCTAAGTGCAGTTAAAATATCCCACGAAATCATGTTCAGAAAATATAATAAAATAATTTCCATTTATAAAACAAAAAATATATAGCCTCCAATAGAATAAGTTTATTCATCTGGGTTTAACTCCTTAACAACCGCCGATACACCTGTTAACAGTGGGCATCCAGAGGCCTTAGTCCTCATGCCATTAAAAACAATTTATTAAGGCCGGCTTCACGCTGCGGCGTGATCCAGTCCGGGGATGACCCAGACAGCCGCGGAGCGGATCAGACACAGGACTGGGGGGCTAATATGCCCTCCGGTCCGGTGTGCAGCGCACGCAGCTGCAGCCCAGGTCGGGACTGCGGTGCCCGCGGTCCTGACTTATCAGCAGCGGGAACTGCGTGCGCTGCACACTGGACTGGAGGGCATATTAGCCCCCCAGTCCTGTGTGCTGATCTGGTCCGCGGCTGTCTGGGTCATCCCGGACAGCCACCGGACTGGATCACGCCGCAGTGTGAAGCTGGCCTAAGTGACTAGCCCCCCTGTGGGCAAAATTCCTGTGGGTGTCAACTGTATAGGACAGCTAACACGTCGGACATTGGCTCCAACCGGTTGTAGAACCAATCTTGGAAGAATAATCCCTTAAATACCTCTTACCGATTAACCCACTTTAACAGGATCACCCGTGCATATGTAATCGCCGATGCCGTTTGATGCCATGGTAGTGAGGGCATCTGTGAGCAGGGTCTTAACAGGATGTGTCAGTGAGTTACGGACACGTCTTCGGCACTGCAGGACAAAGGGTCTTGCAGTTCATGATACCAGTGTTCAAAAGGATAATTAATTTTTATTTAGTATGGTTAACAACCTATAAAGAAATAATTTTAAAAAGGCCATTAATTATGCTTTTTATCACACTGAAACACAAAAAAAGTGAATAAAAAGTGATTAAAAAACATAGAAATAAATTGTATAGATGAAAACATCAAAGCGGCCTGCAAAAAAAACAAGCCCTAATATGGCTCATTTGGAAGAAAAAAAAAGTTACAGCTCTCAGAATGCGGCGAGACAAAAACAAACCGATTTCTATAAAATCTTGTTTTTAGTAGTGTGTAAAAGTAGCAAAGCAGAAACAGAAAACATAAAACTGTTATCGCTGAGCCAAAGAATAAATCAGTCTTATCCTATTTACCCACATATATATTGTATATATTATATATATATATTAACGGTAAGTCAATTCTTGGTTTGTTTTTTTTCAATTCTGAAAAATTAAAATAAAGGGCAAATGGGCAAAAAATAAGCTCTCATACGGTTCTGAAAGAAAAAGGTACAGCTCTCAGAATATGTTGACAGAAAATAATTTTTTAAAAACATTTTTAGTGTGCAATAGTAGCAACATATGAAAAAAAAACCCAGATAAATGTGAAATCACTGTAATCGCATTGACACGTAGAATAAAACCATACTACTATCACTAATACCGTACGGTGAGCCACACAAAAATAGAAACTATTCTTGTACTGCTTACTGCTGTCTATTTTTTCATTCTATCTCTTGAAAATCAGAATAAGGCTCAGCTCCTATTTATCCTGTGCTCTCCGCTGAGCATTTATGTCAGGGTTAGAGATGAACGTACCAGACTTTAAATGAAATAAAAGACGGCACTCACCAACTCTCTTCGACGTGCTCTTTATTCATAAAATATGAGGGTACATAGTGCAGGGAGGGGTCAGCAGGGTGGACAACGGCTCCGTTTTGCACGTATAGCGCTTCTGCAGGTTCAAAAGCGCTATACGCGTGAAACTGAGCCGTTGTCCACCCTGCCGACCCCTCCCTGCACTATGTACCCTCATATTTTGTGAATAAAGAGCACGTCGAAGAGAGCCGGTGAGTGCCGTCTTTTATCTCATTTAAATCATGCTTCTTGCTGACTGAGCAACACTGATCCTTGGAACACTGCGTACCCGGCTGTACTGTCTAAGCTTGTAGCGCTGGTGCCTCGCTCCCTTATGCAAAGAACCAGACTTTAAAGTTTGCAGTTCATATCGAACACAGACTTTAAAAAATGTTCAGAGTATAGATGCTTTACGTACGCAAATCACTGGAGCGAGCATCACTGTGCTTAGGTACACTCAGTGCTTGGCCCACTTTGAGTCTCTTGCAGTGTTTGAATGGCTGAAATGGGGGTAAAATCAGTGTTATTGGATGAAGAACGGACCAAGAAAAGAAATAAATTAGAAAAGCTGCCATCCATCCTCCAGGAGTGTTTTTCTTATGGCTGGCTGTATGTGCATGGGGAGCAAAACTGCCCAATAAGTGACTTCCAATGAAGTTTGGGTCCAAAACGGAACTTTCAAGGGACCTGTCAGATAGTTTATGCCCCCCCAGTTATCACTGTCTGTACCTGCAGCCTCATAGTCCTATTCTAATCATCCCTGTCTGAGCTCATATTGTAATGTGAAAGGTGAAAAAAAGCATTTATACACTTATAGTCTACACCTTGTAGTAGGGAGACTGTCTGGCAGGACAATAGTTAACTCACTATTAACTTACATGGCTAAAGGACCTGTGTGATGTAATGATCATGTGACCATAGTGGGCAGAGCTAAGTGAGCACACTCATATTATGTTCTAGAAACTAGCTCTCCCTATTGTAGTCACATGGTTATGACATTACTTCAGGTCTCCCAACATGTTCTAATATAAGGCTGAAATGTTAACTATTAACCTGCCATACAGTCTCTGTCCTCCAAACTGGAGACTGACTGCCTCATTACATAAGGAAATGTAAGTGTGTAAATGCTTTTTTTTCACCTTTCATATTACAATCTGAGCTCAGACAGGGATGATTAGGGTATGTGCCCACAGGGCGTTTTTGCTGCAGTTTTGCTGTGGTTTCCGCTTGCAGAAAACCATTGGTTTTATGGTAATGTATGCTAATCTGTTCCTGTGGTTGGGCTTCCCAGCAAAACCAATGTGTTTACAAAAACGCTGTGCACACACATTGGTTTTGCAAGTGTCAAGAACTGTCAAATACCTGCGTTTTTGGTGCGGATAGCAAAGAATTGACATGTTCATTCTTTCTGCGTTTTTGGTGCAGTCAATGGGAAAAATGCAGGAAAAACGCAGCATCAAAAACACAGTAAAAACACGCAAAAAATGCAGAAAAAACGCGCAAAAAACGCAGACAAGATCATAGCACTTCTCCTGTCAAGGACTCTAGGATCCTCAGGTTTTCCTGCGTTCAGGACTGCTCAAAAAACGTCCTGTGGGCACATACCCTTAGACTGTAGCATACAAGAGAAAACACGAGTTGAAAGATAGCTTCTTTTTAATTATGCTCATAAATTAGTGCTAAAAGGCACAAAAGTAAGTACAGCACAAACGGAAAACTGAATGGTTTACAGTTAATATTACCAAATGGCAAAGAATGAACTCCAGCAAACCAAAAAGGTCTACACAGACTGTATAATGACCATCCATGTAAGCTTAGTTCTATGCCCCATTTCCTCAAGATGCCTGGACCATCAGTGCAATAAGCCCCTGTACCTTGTGCAACCCCTATCCCATTGTAGATTGTAAGCTCTTTTGAGCAGGGTCACCTTCATTTCTTGCTTTATTTATTGTATTTTTTTTACATTGATTCTATGCCTATTGTTTTGTATCCAATTATTGTACTGTATTTGATCTCTACTGTAATTACTTACTGTATATTTTCTGTACTCTAACCCTACATTGTAAAGCGCTGCGGAATATGTTGGCGCTATATAAATAAAGCTTTATTATTATTATTATTATAGGTCCACCTTCTGATTCAAGAGAAAGTTTACACAATGAAAAATCCACAGGGTACATGAATAAAATAATTGACAAGGGTATGACTCATATCCCATCGCGCAAATGATAATGCGTATAATAGAGCGAACTCAATACAGCATCAAATATCCCCAGTGCAAATGATAGATACATAAATACCACACCCCAATAATACATATATACCCTGGGTCATCGGTCCTCCTCTTGAACACATTGAACGCATATTACAAGAGGATCTAAGCCCTCTACACCTCTCCAATATTGCACATACTCATCTTTGTGTAACCAAGCAGAGCAAGAAAACCTCCCTTCAGACATTTTATGAACCCCTACAGCTGTTTCACAGACAGGTAGGTCTGCTTCATCAGGGGGCCGAAGTGTACCAAGTCTCCCGGGAGAAATAGTGGTTAGTGCGCGGCATTCATGAATTCATTGAGAGGTGCAATTACTGTACTGGGTTCACTTTTAGGGTTTATCTGCTGTTTAGGCACCTTAGGGGCTCCGCAAATGCGACATGGTGCCCACAATCTATTTCAGCCAAAATTGTGTTCCAAAATTGAATGCTGCTCCTTTCCTTCCGAGCCCAACAGTTTGTCCAAACAGAACAGTTTGACTACATGTCTAAAAAAATTAACATTTTCTATATGACAACCTAATATTATTAAAGTATATGTACTACCTCTGTGTTTAAAATGCTAACTATACCCTTGGATAAATCCTTGCGTGGTTTATTTGTCAAAATGGGGTTATTTGATGGGGGTTTCTGCTGTTTAGGTATTTAAGTGGCCCTGCAAATGCAACATGGTGTTTGCAATGTATTCCAGCCAAATTTGTGTTCCAAAATTCAAATGTCGCTCCTTCCCTTCTGAGCCCTCCCTTTGATCAAACAGAGCTTTCTGACCATACGGGGGTTTCAGCATACTCAGAAGAAACTGGGCAGAAAACCGTGGGGTCTATTTTGTCATGCTATTCCTTGTAAAAGTGAAAAACTTTGAACCAAAGCAAAATGTTAGAGAACATTGTCATTCCATTTTGCATGAAGTCCTGTGTAGCACCCAAAGTGTTACATTTCTTTTCCCGACAGATGTTTTCAAGTATTTGAGAAGTGGTATCGCTTTTGGAAGTTTCCAATATAAAGGCCCTCAAATTCCATTAAATCTTTAATAGGTCCAAAAAAAAATAGAAACTGCTGCTAAACTTTTAATCATTCTAACATATAAACAAAATAAAATGTCATTTGAAAAATGATGCATTGTAAAGTAGACATTTGGGAAATGTTTTTTATTAATTATTTGTACAGCATGAATTCTTGTAAAAAGATATAAAAATTGAAAGTTTTAAAATTGTGACGTTTTCAATCTTTTTGCCAAAAATCTGTTATTTTTAAAAATAAACACAAAACATATTGACCTAAATTTACCACTAACAAAAGTATAATGTGTCAAGAGAAAAACAAACAGTCTCAGAATCACTAGGATGCTTTGTGAGCCCCAATGGGGACAGTGATAATGGTTTCTGTAAAGTGCCATGGCATATGATGGTGCTCTAGTAGGTAAAATATATCCTTTCGTTGTTTACTAAGATTGGCCCACAAATTAATTACGTTTATGCTGGAATTGGACTATTATTTTATGCATAAATCAGTAGTATCAGCAAAAAACAGAACTCATAATTACAATTTGGGACAGATTAACGATTTGTGCTTTCTTAAGTTGCTTTTCTTTTTTCCGTCTTGTGGTGTACATTGATGTTTTTTTTGTGACAAATATTCAAAATACCAAACAGGAGTGGTGTCACTGAGGAAGGTGCAAGGCTTGCACCAAACACGTTGGTGAGAGGTCAAATAAAGGAGCAGCACATACAAGCATTGTCTTCTTTTGCATCATTTCGGGCAGCAGCGCGGACCAGAGACACCACTCCTGTTTGGTTTTCTGAATCTTTTCCCACGGTACACGTGGCGGTGTGGGTCCTGCGGCAGCTGTAACTAAGGCGTACAAGCCGGTTGTGGGTGATCTCAACCTGACCAGGTGAGCAAGCAACTTGTGGGCCACTTTTACTTGTCATAAGTGATAAGGCACAATCTGCGCCTCTTTGTCTCCTTTGTTTAATTTTAAATATTTTAAAATGGTACAATTGGTTCAAGAATATTTTTGTCACTTGTTTAAAATTGATCCGTTTTCATTGCCCAAAGTGATTTGTGCTCAGTGTTGTAATATTTTTCATAGTGTCATTTGGCATCAAGATAAGTATTTAAGATGACTTATTTTTTCTTTTAAATTACTACTAACATCTTTTGAAAAAAATAATTATTACTGTAACTTTTATTTGGAGTAAGTCATGTTGCCTCTTATATCCAACCCCATTTTCTGCACTGTGATTTATCGTCTAGTCTTTTCCAGACTGGAATTGGTGCAGTCACAAGAACGTGGCTACTGCTAAAGTGTTTTTTTTATTTCAAGGGACACTGTCAGTTCATTTTTCAGTATATACTAATACTAATATTACCCTTGAATAGGGCCTGGGCAGACCTTTTAAAAACATGTAATATTATTATTCTACTCTTTGTAGTTTTCATGTTATCAGCATTGTCAGACTCTGCAGGCAGCTGCTGCATTAGTCCCGTCCATTATAAGCACAGAGGATTAGTCCAGCTGTGTTATAAACTGTCATGTAATTATGCACTCCCTCTCAGAAGCTCTCTTCTCTCTCCTCCCTCTGCTCTCAATGCAGTGTGGTTTCACTTTCAGTAGCTTCTGTTCTGTTGAGGACATGGAGGGAGAGAGCTATTACAGGTTTGCATTATCTGATCTACACTCCATTTGTTTATGTAAGCAAGCATCCTGCTGTGACAGTTTCTGTGTTGTATTTCACCTCTTTTTTGGCTGCAGAGACATAGAGCAGAGAGGAGCATGCAACACCCCCCACTGATGTCCTGTGCAGTGATGTGAATATGTAACATGAATATTCATCCTATGGGGAGTGGACAGCAGAGAACTAAGTGGATCGCTTACTGTGACAGATGGAGTGAATCTCTTTTTTTGCAGTTTGCAGAGGATAGGAGGGAAGTATAAATAAAATAAATACATCAATAGGGAGAGCTTAGAGTGAGAAATTAGAAAATTATATCAGTTACATATGGATTTTTGACCTGACAGATTTCCTTTAAGTACAATAGCCACAAATGCAAAATGTGCACATGGGAAATAAGTAGATCAAATTTTCACAAGTGACAAAAAACAGTCTTTTAGAATTATACCTGTTTGAACTGTGATAGCCACAGTTTAGAAAGGTATTATTCTAAAAGAGTGTGACTCCCAGAATCCCATTATTGGTATAATGACAAGCAAAGCCTTAGAAGGCACATAAAAACCTTCTGCCCTTCTTCTTTAGGCTAAGTTCACACAGGGCGTTTTTCCTGTGCTTTTGGTGTGTTTTTTGATGAGTTTGTTTTATGAAAATCTATGCTAATGTTTTTCATTTCTAGCATAACCTATCATGCACACACATTGGTTATTTTTCCTGTCGGAAATTGAAACCTGCATGGTTTTTGCTGCATTTTTTAAAGAAGAGCATGTTAACTCTTTGATGCGTTGTTGCCTCGGTTTTGTAATGTCACAGGTTTAAACTCACTTTATTTTTAACAGTAAACCAAAATGAGAAAAAACGCAGTAAAATTGTAAAAAACCACAGGAATACGACTGAGAAACTTTGTTTAAAAATATTTCACCTCAGGTTTTGCTATGATTTTGTTGCAGAAAAATGCAGCAAAAGTACCCTGTGTGAACATAGCCTTATAGGAAACATACTTAACATCTAGGAATTATTACTTTACCCAATATTTGCCATTCTCGCATCAAGTACTTACCACACTGTTACTTTAAGTAACCTCTAACTGGCAGTATCACCCTATCCATGCAGGGTTGCGAAAAAAAGTCACCATTTGGAGACCTTCTTCTCATACCTGTTTGCTAGACCAGAGGTTAATGCACTAAGCTGGCAGACTGCAGAGCCACACATCATGGGCATGTGGCCTAGGGCCTGTAATGCGCTTCAGAGGTAATATTTGGATTATACCGATCAAATTGTGGCGATAAATGTCCACAGTGGCGTACCATGAAGCTCATGGGCCCCGAGGCAAAAGCTACAATGGGGCTCCCAATTATTTCAAATATTTAATGTCTTTTTCTATAGGCCAAGGGGAAGTTTGGGGCCCCTAGACTCCATGGCCCAGGTGCAAATGCAACCCCTGCACCTAATGTAGTTACGCCCCTGAATGCCTGCTTATCAGCAACATAGCAACATTTAATAGCCCAGACTGTAGTTAACATGTGCAGAAACAATCAGTAATCGATCGTTCTGTGCCCTGCCTATGGTCTCTGCACCATATATCCTGTTTACATGATACTATGTGCTGCTGAAAGTGATGATCTTTTATCCAAATCAAAGCATCATTTCACCTTGCAAACAAGAGTTTTTGATTAATTATTTAAACAAAATCAGAAGAAGATATTTAATGGCACCACTGCAAGAAACAATTCACAAAGACATACCCGTGTTGTTGGATCTGTAGTTTGCTGAATAACGAAGGTCCGGAAGGTGCTCAGCCGACAGTCCCAGGGTCAGACAAGTCAAGCAATAGAAAATATAAAGTTCCAGCAGCACACAACCGGATAAAATGTCTTCTTTATTCAAAATTACGTGTTAAACCAGCAGGATATTCCAACGCAATGTACGGGGAGGGAGCAAAGGAGTACAAACTGGATGATGGCAGTTTCGCCTGTTATGCTTTCACGGACCCGTGGGCCCTGTGAAGCGTAACCATGTGAAACAACCATTGTCAAGTTTGTACCCCTTTGCGCCTGCCCCCCACTTTCCCCCCAGTTGCATTGGTATGTTCTGCTGTTTTAACAAGTAATTTTGAATAATGAGAAAATTTTATCCGGACATATGCCGCTGGAACTTTTTGTTTTCTAATGCTCAATTCTTTGCACTGTACTATTATTGTGGAACACTCAGATATTGGGAAGGTGTTGTACCACACTTCGCGCTGCTGCCTCAATGGAATCACAAGGAATGTAAGGTTCCAAAAAGTCACAAGGAATGCAAGGTTCCAAAAGTAACAACCTCCTTTATTCCACCAACGCGTTTCGGCACCTATCCTGGCACCTTCATCAGGGTATGATGAAGGTGCCAGGATAGGTGCCAAAACGCGTTGGTAAATAAAGGAGATTGTTACTTTTGGAACCTTGCATTCTTTGTGACTTCTTGGAACCTTACATTCCTTGTGATTCCACTGAGGCAGCAGCGCGAACCGTGGTACACTATCTTCCCAATATCTGAGCGTTTTTCCACATGTGAGTGGCTGGTAGAGGTCCTGCAGCAGCTAAAAACCAAATGCTTATAAACCAGTTGTGGGGCACACAACTGGATCAGGTGAGTGCATACCTATTGATAAACTCACACAGTGTCACTAGTGATAGGGCACTATTGCACCTCTTGTCTCCCCCTTTTTTGTATTTCTACAATTTAAATTATTGTGGAACAAGCATTCCTAGTAATGTCTGTTGCTGATAAATGCGCAGAGCAAATGCTTGTTCACAAAGTCTTTTAAATTAATGCGTTGTTTAGTTCACCTATGGCCGTTCCCAGGGGATAAGGTGAGGTTGAGAGTCACTCAGTTTTGGGTATATTTATTGTTTTCCGATTTAAATTCTAGAAAATGTAAGGAGCATCTACCGTATATACTCGCGTATAAGCCGAGTTTTTCAGCCCAAAAATTGGGCTGAAAAGTACCCCCCTCGGCTTATACGCGAGTCAGTGCTGTATACCGATGTATACATCGGTACATACCGATGTATACATCGGTATACAGCAGCCCCCGCATCCCCAGTAATGCAGGGCCCCCCCAGCGTCTCTCCGGTCACCTGTAAAGCAAACTATACTTATCAGTGTCCCGCTCGCACCCGCTCGCAGCTGCCGTCCGCGATCCTCCATCTTCATGCGACTCCTTCCTGTTTCTGTGCGCGTCGCCGGCAATGACGTCATTCCCTGCGACGCGCACAGGAAACAGGAAGGAGTCGCATGAAGATGGAGGATCGCGATGTCGGCAGCGGCGGGCCGCGGACAGCGGGACACTGATAAGTATAGTTTGCTTTACAGGTGACGGAGTCAGGCTGGGGGGGCCCTGCATTACTGGGGCTGCCTGTATACTACCACTGGGGCTGCTATATACCTCTGGGGCCCTGTATACTAACACTGGGGCTGTATATACTACCACTGGGGCTGTATATACCTCTGGGGCCCTGTATACTACCACTGGGGCTGCTATATACCTCTGGGGCCCTGTATACTACCACTGGGGCTGCTATATACCTCTGGGGCCCTGTATACTACCACTGGGGCTGCTATATACCTCTGGGGCCCTGTATACTAACACTGGGGCTGTATATACTACCACTGGGGCTGTATATACCTCTGGGGCCCTGTATACTACCACTGGGGCTGCTATATACCTCTGGGGCCCTGTATACTAACACTGGGGCTGCTATATACCTCTGGGGCCCTGTATACTACCACTGGGGCTGCTATATACCTCTGGGGCCCTGTATACTACCACTGGGGCTGTATATACTACCACTGGGGCTGTATATACTACCACTGGGGCTGTATATACTACCACTGGGGCTGTATATACTACTGGGGCTGCGTGTATACTACCACTGGGGCTGCTGTATCTACCTCTGGGACTGGTGTATACCACACTGCTGGGGGCTGTATACTTGTGCTAGGGTCCACCCTCGGCTTATACACGAGTCAATAGATTTTCCCAGGTTTTGGGGGCAAATGTAGGGGGGTCGGCTTATACACGGGTCGGCTTATACACGAGTATATACGGTACATCTTCTATTTACTCTATTGCTCTGTATAGTGTATAAGTTTCCTTTTTTATGTTTGTATTTTTAGTTTAATGGAGAAATTATAAAGTGTAATTCCAGCTAATTTATCACGTAGCCATTTGCTATTAGCATACAATCTAATGGTTGTGGTGTCATGGTAATGCATGATTAAAACAATCACAATGCTGATCTATACATATCAAACAAAATAAAACATCCATTGAAACCCTGAAAAAGTATAAAATAGTAATAGGATTTATGCTACAAGACATCATTTTTCCGTAATGATTATAACTGTATAGTGTATAGTCACCTGTTTACACCTTTCATTTTGGAAACACTAGTAAAGTGGCAAATTCCCCTTTAAGTTAGGTTTTCATTTATTTATTTATTACTCTTTACCTTTTATTCCTTTTCTGCCTAGTAAACATGTGCTGTAGTCCATAGCCTATATTCAGACAAGAAATGTAATTGCTTCTTATTGTATTACAATTGCAGCTACAAGGCAGAGTTGCTACCGATCTATAAATTCACAGCCCATAAAGGTTTGAGACTTTGGTCCAGTTGTTCATAATAAAAAATTAAACAGATGCATTTGTGTTTTTTTTTTAAGATGTAGGGGTTTGGTCATGGCATTGAACAAGTCATTAGCAGAACCCAGCACATAATAAAAGATCAGTTTATTTCATTTTCATTACAAGATAGTGGCGCAACTTACTCTGGAAATGTTCTCCAATGTGCAGTTTAATGAATTAGGCACATCATACTTCACTTAACCCTTTTATTAAAGGGAATCTGTCACCATGATTTTATTATCCCATCTGAGAACAGCATGATGTAGGGGCAGAAACTGTGATTAAAACGATGTGTCCCTTATTTTACTGTGTACTGCAGTTTTGATTAAACATGTTTAATCTGCTGATAGATGATAATATTTAATATAATAAAAGTATATTATTTTAGATCAGGGGTCTCAAACTCCAGGCCTCGAGGGCCGCACACGGTCCAGGTTTTCAGGATTCCCTTAGAATTTGACAGTTGGTCTTTTGATTACCAACTGTCAAATGCTATGGAAATCCTGAAAACCTGGACTGTGTGCGGCCTTTGAGGCCTGGAGTTTGAGACCCCTGTTTTAGATCTACCAGTTCTCTGAAAGCTGAGCTCTGTATAACCCCTCCCACACCATTGATTGGGAGCTTGCTGTGCGCACTGTGAATAGGCAGAAAGCTGCCAATCAGAGTTGGAGGACATGGCTTGATTGCCTTGCAGTAGGCTTAGAAGTCCTCTAATGATAATTTCGGATTATGTAGCAAAAACATAGTGAAAGATTCCCTGTAAGAATGATGCATGCAATGTCAATCTTAATGAATCAGCCGCATAGTGTATATTCCAGCAGAATAGATGGCATATATGAGAAAGAAAAATCATACATATCAGTAGAATTAGATTGGTTCAGTAGTTTAAATCCTTCAGATAATTAAAATTCAATGTTGTTATGTAGTGTAAAGAAGTCTCCTTTCTTCACCCCTGAAAGTTTCACTAACCCTCTCCAAAGCATAAAATTCAAAATTCATAGCTTTTCTTACTTAAAAAGTGTTTTGATACAATATATGGATTATTCACATGCGGATTATTGGAATCACAGATATGTTCTTTAAAGGGTACCTGTCACCATTCCCTTATATACAGCATTTTATAAGTCCACAGGCTGATCTGCATATCATAAAAGACCTTTCATACTCATGAGGCGGTCCGGTCTGGTGGTTTTGATTTGGCACCTCCTCTCTTCTTGCTTTGTGTGGATGACGCGTCCTACGTCATGCATGCAGTATCCTTCATTGCGCTCCTGCACAGGTGCACTTCTCTTTGCCCTGCTGAGGGAAAGGTCAAAGAGTGCCCATGCATGCGCACTGCAAAACTTTACTCTGCCCTCAGCAGGGCAGAGTTCTCCAGTGCAGGAGTCTAATGGATGACATTGTGAGAATTATGTAAGATGCATCATCCACACGATATAAGAAGAGAGGAGGCGCTGTATCAAGACCAGAAATGCCCATTGGACCAGAGGTGAGTACAATAAAAGGTCTTTTTTTTGTTATACAGATCAGATTAGGGATTTATATACAGTAATTGTAGAATACTGTGTATATAAGGGCTTACTGGTGGTGGCCGCACCTTATTTAGGTAAAACCTAGTGAAAGGTTCACTTTAATGATTTAAAGACTCATCCTGGGTCAAAACGTTGCTTTATATGGCAGAATAAACTAAGGCTTTGGTGACCTTCTTCCTTGCATTTGGGCGCTGTCTGGATGTTCTTTCTCCTAGGTTGACTTTAATGAGTTGCCTAGGTTTTCATGTCTTACATCAATTATAGCTAATATTCCTTATTGCTTAATGAATGTACTACTGCAATTCTTAAATTATTTTATTTTATGTAGTTTATTATTCATTGTATAGTGAAAACATTTTTTTCTGTTTAACAAACCTATATGTGGTACATTTGGAACTACTGCATTTATAAAATCCCTTCTGGAACAGTCAAGTTTCCATGCAGCGTTTTTTTTTTAACTACTTAGCTAGGAAACATACTTGCTAATGTTGGTGCATTACTGCTAGAAAAAAAACATTCTACAGAATGCGGGCTCATATAGGTGTTATGTTTCTTAATTAGAAACAAAATAACAGTCCATCAGGCCATGTAATCTCAGAATGTTTAAATACAATAAAAATGTTTCAATTTTTGATTTGCATGATCTCTTTATCTCTTGCTAAAAATCCACTTTGGATATCTCTGCCTATTTAACCTGTTGCATTTAGCACTCTGTTCTTCTAAATACCGCACTTGAGCCATTTTGCCTAGCTCACTTGAGTTCCTTACTGGTATCCGCACAATAGTGTGTTTAGGGTGACATAATTTTGCTTCAACATTTGTAATACCAGTCACATTCATAATAAATTTTATAATCTTATGTGACAACATATACACTTTATATTCATTCAGATGGAATGCCTCTCAATTTTATTACTCTTAACACTAATAATAAGTAAAAGAGCCTAAATGGAATTTTTTTCCTTACATTGAAACTGATTATATTAGCATTTGGTAGATAGCAATAAATATGTTCCTATTAATGTTTAAAGCTACAACTATATTCAGGGCTGTGGAGTTGGGAGTCCAATTTGGCGGAATTGGTATGAAATACGCCAACTCCGACTCCTAAGGGTACAGTAGTTCAATGCAGTACGTACTGAATATTATTATTATGCTCTATCTAAATAGCTTGATTATTGTATGATAATGATTAAATGCATGATGTTCACATTGTACTACAATAAATGTATCACTTAAACATGAGCCATGTATGTGAGTGTCATTTTTTCTTTAAAGGGATCCTGTCACCTCCAAAACGCCTCCTAAGCTAGCAAAACATGTCCCTGCAGCATCCTATCACTGATCTCACACTCCTTTTGTCTCCTAAAAGCATCCTGTGAAAGTGCATAAAAACGTTTTAATACTCACTCATTAGTGATTATAATTAGCAGTGACTATATTCTTTAGTCACCAAGGCGATCTGTTTTGCAGCTCCAGGGATCCACCCTGTCTCTGTGTGTTCTGCTGTGATGTGCAGGCATTGCCCTCCCCCCTCTCTATCACTCACAGAATGCAAATCATTAGTCCGCTTCAGTTTCAGTTTCACAGCAGCACAGACAGAGAGAGGGCTGGATCCTGGAGCTGCAAAAGAACACCCCCTGGTGACTAAAGAATATAGCCTCTACTAATTATAATCACTAATGAGTATTAAAACGTTTTTCTCCACTTTCACAGGATGCTTTTAGGAGACAAAAGGAGTGTGAGATTAGTGATGGGATGCTGCAGGGACATGGTTTGATAGCTTAGGAGGCGTTTTTGAGGTGACAGGATCCCTTTAATTCTACAAATGAGCCATGTATGACAGAGTTGGATTCAGGGAACTTGAGGATGTTTGGCTTACCAAATCCATAGCCTTGCCATATATTATCAGCTATCATTTATTGCTATTTTAATCCTTACCAACAGTGTCAATTAATTATTATGCAGTTTTGTCCTATAAATGAATATAATCTAATTAATATTTTCCCTGATATCCCTTATGAATCAATGGGAACTCTCACCTCATGTTCAACCCCTTGTAAAATTAAAAAATTAATATAGATTCCATATCAACTGGACTAAATACCCTAAGCAGGCATATAGCTCATTTCCTAAAAAATGTTATTGTATATTAAAAAATGAGAAGTCAGACATATAATTATCAAGAGATGTTTAACGTATCCCTGTTTTTTTTTCCGTCTTGGATGGTTTAGATTGAGACTGAATTTTATTGTGTTTATTCACATATCAAGTGCTTTTATTTCTCAGTGGTCATCCTATAAATTTCCTCCCTCTATAATGAAATTGAACAAAAACAATTGTTTGTCACATTTGTTTATTAACCTATTCATAAAATGTTATGTATTTTTGTGAATTTTAGCAACATTCTCCAGAAAGTCAATAAAGGAGCATGAGGACCCTGCTACAGGGAGAAAATACAGAAATACAAATCTCATAAAAGCCTAGGGCTACACCTAAACTCTGCTGGAGAACTATAGGTCAAACGCTGTGAAATTGGTGATAATTTTTCAAGCGACTTTCAGGCAATTTACATTATAAATAAATTTTAAAAATCACCTAAATTCCGCCATGTGGAGATTTTTCAAAATCGACTACAGGGATTTTAAGCATTTTTCAAGGTACTCAATGCATTTAATTTTAGTGACATCACAGTGGATTTTATTTTTCATTAGCACTAAAAAAAAAAAGTCTATGTGTAGCCCTAGTCTTAGTCAATTATTATCAAAGCATAAAACTTGTCTTTAAAGGAGATTTCAAATTCTGGAAAAAAAATTAGTAATTTATTATAACAAAGCCCCAGATTAAGGTGACCCTTCGCAGCTCCAGTGCTGGCTCACGACTGTTGCTCTTGTCTCCGTGTCTTGGCTGCAGTGCCGAGGTCACATCGACGACAGCTTACATCATTAGCTCAGGACTCACACTGTCTACATCAGCAAAGCAGCTGACTGTCTGCAGCGGTGAAGTGAGTGGTCAACATTACATCACCACTGCAGCCAAAATACAAAGATCGAAGCAGCAGCGGGGAGCCAGAGCAGGAGTGGGGGAGGCTGAGAACTATCTACCTCTGTTATTTTATATTACAAGAATCACTTGGGATCCACTTCCCTAGAAGTTAGAAACTTTTTGGTTTTTAAGCTCCCTTTGAAAAATAATGGACTGCACTAGATCAAAATGTATAAATATATGCACATTATTTGGAAGCAATATTTCATTTGTATTTGATATAAACATTGTTGCACAAGGTCCTGAATATGCACTTGATAAAGAACATGAACGGGTCTCTGATATATAGCAGCACTTAAGAGGTTAATAGCTGTTGTAAATACATTTACTATGCAAATTAATACAAAATACGAGAAATTTCTGCTTTGCACATCTAAATAGTGGTCAAATATCAGAATCGTGATTTTAAAATGAAAGGAAATTATTTTATGGAAAATGGCTACCCAAACAAATTAGAGATGCTTTAAAATAAACAAGGAAAGGGAACCTTCCATGTTGTTTTGTGATATTAAATGGCCCCCAATATATTTTAAATGGCAATGTGCATCACTAACATAGTTTTCTGAAAACAAAATTCCATGTATTTAACTTAAAAAAAATCTTTACATGCTGTGGTGACAGCACACACATACCTGGCTTCAACCATGGGGGAGGTGCTTTTACTTATTGTCACTCAAATTAATTCATGATATATTTTTAATTTCGTTAAGTCCCTGCATTGTAATTGGGTGCTATCACTGCAGTGTAGAAGTTGGTTAAGGACCTGTGGTGATATGAAGACCATAATGGGTGGAGCTAAGCCCAAAGGGTCTTTCACTTCAGGCCTGCTTAGCTCCACACTTTATGGTCACATAGTCGTGATATCACCACAGATCCTACTACAACATGTGAATTTCTGCAGGCCCTTAAGTGATGTTAATATATTACAATGCAGTGGGGTGTTACTACATTTAAAAAAAAACTGCATGCCTGAATGTGGATTATTTCCCAGAGGAGCATTGTGGCTAAAAGACTCCACACTGCTGGCAGATTGATCTCCATAAGAAGAGTAGCTATACCCCCAGATGATGAATGTGGATTCACATGACTAATTGCCAACTAAAGTATCCACCACATGACTGTTTGTGAAGGTACATAATGCAAACATATAAGTATCTGAAGTATTTTTATGATGAATACATGATTTGATTTTTTAAACCAGGTAAGTGATGCACAGTGCATGATCTAAATAACATTGGGGGTGGTTTAAAAACAAAAACAACATGACAGGTTCCCTTTAACTAAGATTGGCACGAGAGCTGATACTAAGATTTGATCAGGGATAATAAATTTATATTTCATTTTTTAAAAACTTTAAACTAATCATGTATAAAAGTGAAGGAAACTTTAAAAGAGCATTGGTTTATTCTGGGGGGTGAGGAGGAGCATTTTATCTGAGAGTTAACACAAGAATCCCTTTGGGCGTATATACATGGAACGAACATCTTATAAACATAATTACGCCCAGTCAGGGGAATAATAAAATTGGAAATACAAGTGGGGTAAACATTTGGCCACTTTTTTATATAATATTGGGAATTACCAATGTGGCATTCATAAATGCAAATGTTGCAAGTGGATATGTTCTGGTAGAAAAAAAACTTGGTTCCACAGGTACAGTGCACAATTTTTGGTGTCTTTGAATTATAATAGCTCATATGTTAGCTATATACATAAGTGTTCATGTTACATTACATGGGACCGACCACCATGCCCGTCCACGTGAGAATGAACAAACATCGATCAAACATTGCAAATGAACCACAGCCTCTCCAGGCATTTTGCTTACGTAAATGATAAAAACCCTGCTGGTTTAGAGCATGAAGTAATTGGAAATTACACTATTAAATAAATAATATCAAAAGTCAATCAATAGGGAAAGTTTTTGGATTTTTAAGTTACCTTCCTTAGCTTCTAAAGTGAAATGCATAGATCACACTTGTTAATGAGTTTTATATGTATAAATTGTCTGTATATATTTCTTTAATTAGGTCTGTATTTAAAATGGTGTTTAATATATCAATGTATATTGTTCCTGCTGATAATTATGACCAAACACTGCAAAGGGTTATTGAATGTAGTAATTTATTGTATTACTAACAGTAACTAGAAGAATGATGTCTACGTGGATTTTATCTATACCTGATGAAGACAGCGGTCCACTCTAGAATGGTATACTTTAGCTTTTAAATAAATCTATTTAATACTTTCACCTTGGCAGGACAGTCCCTCTAATCATCAATTTTTTTCTCCATATTCATATTTGATTTAACATCACAACTGCTTCACAGCAACCTCAGAAAGGCGAGCCCTGGGTTTAATTTTCAGCACCAGTGGGAAACATGGTTCCTAATAATAACGGCAAATATGAGTCAAAAATGTCTCTAAGCAAAAGAATCATACATATAAAACACACACAGACACACTTTCTCACCCTCCCCAGTGATTACTTCCTTCCAGGCTTCAATAAGACCTGTGGATGTCGTCCTTCCATGTGACAGACTGAATAACATGACCAGTCACATGGCGAAGGTCCTGTAAGTCAACTTGTGCAGCTTCTGCTGAATCACAGAGGAAGGAATCACCGGGGTTCACCAGGGAGGGTGAGTATTGGAGCGCTTTTGCTGTGTAAATCGACAGTAAAAATAGCAATTCGTTTATGATGCTCCTTTTTTTGGGGGGGTTAGGATGGAGTCATTGGCATGTTTATTGAGACTTTTAATTAACGCAGGTGATTTCTGTAGCACCCACAAACGCACATGTGGGCACAGCTGTTCGAAAGTCACATTGACATTAATGATAAAGCTAAGGGTGCTGCGTTTTTGTTGCAGAAACGCAGCAATAAAAAAAAAAAAAAAAACAGCACAAACTCACAATGGGCACATGGCCTGAGGCCACAGGGTGAAAGTGATTCAGTGGTCAAGTATGTCCCCTGATCTGAATCCAACTGAGGAATTTTGAAGAGACAAGTTGTCGTCACTGGACATCCAGCATCCAGGAACGAAAGGAGGTCATTCTCGAAGAATAGAAAAAAAAATAGATGTAGCAATATGTCATTAACTTGTTTGTTCCATGTTCCATGTTCCATGTAGGTCATATAAAATACTAGTAGTTTTTGATATGAGGTGTATTCCTTTTTGTATCAATGAATTTGAATAAAACTGAAATGTTTGTAATGAAAGTTATATTGTTAACCTAAGTTCTTGTAATGAGTAATAAAAGTTCTATAACACTTAAGTCTTGTTAAAATTTAGGAAATTGCTGTAATGCTCAGAGTGATATTTAAAATCTTTTAAAATCTTACTTTTCAAAGGGGGAGTATTCATTTATGCTGTGCCCTGTGTGTGTATATCTATATGAACAGCAGCAATCTACACATACGGCTCATACATATACATATACTCACTAATACAATGTAATTCTGGCTATATATACACATATCTATCTCTACATATATACACACATACATATCTATCTAAATGTATGCAGTTTCATTTAGAAATATATATATACAGAGAGCATTTTGTGTGTGTATATTATATATACATATGCAGCTTAATATTCAAATTTATATCCAGAGAGAATTGTGTGTATACTATATATATGCATCCTATTTTATAAATATATACTGCTCAAAAAAATAAAGAGAACATTTAACAACACAATGTAATGTTGAAGTTTTCCCTTTATTTTTTGAGCAGCATATATATACACACCCAGAGACAGAGTATTGTATGTAATATTATATATATTATATATCTCCAGAGAGCATTGTTTGTGTATGTACATCTATCTATCTATCTATCCAGAGAGCATTGTGTGTGTATATCTATCTATCTATCTATCTATCTATCTATCTATCTATCCAGAGAGCATTGTGTGTATGTATATGTATCTATCCAGAGAGCATTGTGTGTATGTATATGTATCTATCCAGAGAGCATTGTGTGTATGTATATGTATCTATCCAGAGAGCATTGTGTGTATGTATATGTATCTATCCAGAGAGCATTATGTGTATGTATATGTATCTATCCAGAGAGCATTGTATGTATGTATATGTATCTATCCAGAGAGCATTGTGTGTATCTATCTATCCAGAGAGCATTGTATGTATGTATATGTATCTATCCAGAGAGCATTGTGTGTATGTATATGTATCTATCCAGAGAGCATTGTGTGTATCTATCTATCCAGAGAGCATTGTATGTATGTATATGTATCTATCCAGAGAGCATTGTGTGTATCTATCTATCCAGAGAGCATTGTGTGTATCTATCTATCCAGAGAGCATTGTGTGTATGTATATCTATCTATCCAGAGAGCATTGTGTGTATCTATCTATCCAGAGAGCATTGTGTGTATGTATATGTATCTATCCAGAGAGCATTGTGTGTATGTATATGTATCTATCCAGAGAGCATTGTGTATATGTATCTATCCAGAGAGCATTGTGTGTATCTATCTATCCAGAGAGCATTGTGTGTATGTATATGTATCTATCCAGAGAGCATTGTGTGTATCTATCTATCCAGAGAGCATTGTGTGTATGTATATGTATCTATCCAGAGAGCATTGTGTATATGTATCTATCCAGAGAGCATTGTGTGTATCTATCTATCCAGAGAGCATTGTGTGTATGTATATGTATCTATCCAGAGAGCATTGTGTGTATCTATCTATCCAGAGAGCATTGTGTGTATGTATATGTATCTATCCAGAGAGCATTGTGTGTATCTATCTATCCAGAGAGCATTGTGTGTATGTATATGTATCTATCCAGAGAGCATTGTGTATATGTATCTATCCAGAGAGCATTGTGTGTATCTATCCAGAGAGCATTGTGTGTATCTATCCAGAGAGCATTGTGTGTATGTATATGTATCTATCCAGAGAGCATTGTGTGTATGTATATGTATCTATCCAGAGAGCATTGTGTGTATGTATATGTATCTATTCAGAGAGCATTGTGTGTATGTATATGTATCTATCCAGAGAGCATTGTGTGTATGTATATGTATCTATCCAGAGAGCATTGTATGTATGTATATGTATCTATCCAGAGAGCATTGTGTGTATGTATATGTATCTATCCAGAGTGCATTGTGTGTATCTATCTATCCAGAGAGCATTGTGTGTATGTATATGTATCTATCCAGAGAGCATTGTGTGTATGTATATGTATCTATCCAGAGTGCATTGTGTGTATCTATCTATCCAGAGAGCATTGTGTGTATGTATATGTATCTATCCAGAGAGCATTGTGTGTGTAGTGTATAGATATATGCTCAGGCTGTGGCTGCAGGGAGGGGGCTCCAGCATTTCCCCTTCCTCATTCCTGGCTGTGGCTGGTGTGGGGCAGGATTTACACTCCCATTAGGATATCTGTTAAGTGGCTAATGAAGGCTCGGGGGGACAGACCTTCCTCCCAGATTACGTGTCTCTCCGGGAGAGCCATTGTTATGTGCCTACTCCACTCGTGATCCTCTGTCTCCTCCACATTTGTGTGTTGTGCTCTTCTGGACGCCATAGAGATGTATGAGTGAAAAGACCGCCAAGTCCAGACTACAGGAAATGTACCGAGCCGCCGGCGTCCTTATGGTCACAATGGCGAGCTTGTCTGCATTGGTGGCTACTAAAGTGCACGCTTGTCTCCTCATAAATAGTGTCAAGTGTGAGCAGAGCCAGTGACGTGCCATCCCACTGGTGTATGGTCACCAGCTCCAGTAATGGCCGGGGCTGCCTATGGCACTGTGGAGACCTCACACAGGCGCCGGCCATACTCCCGTGGTGGCTGCCTGTTCCCACACTATGAGGGTGCACATGATAACCCCACTGTTCTTGGCTCCAGGCACCATGAGGGTTAATGGGCATCTCCGCTGTGCCACCCTGTGTGCGGAGCAGCAGCTGGTGCCATGTCAGAGGAGGCCGCCTGCTCGGCCCTGCAGCTGTCTCAGTGGAAGTACTAGTTCCTCCTTGGATCTCCATGTCATTCTTCAATTCATTCACAGATTGTAAACCAAAGAAAGGGCAAGTCAGTGAGTTCAAGCCCTCCTCCCCCAGCTCCTCTGCCATGTCCCCCTCCTCCTCCTGCCCCCTCACCTGATTGACTCAGCAGCTCTAGGGACAGAGGGGAGAAAGGCCCTGCGGGTCATAACCTCTGCAGTCTTCAAAGGAGCAGCTGTCAGGTCTCTCACTGACCAGCCAGGGAAGGTCAGGGGGAAAATAAACACCGGGCCCCCCGGACCCCCGACACCATGGCTTCAGTGCTAGCCAGAGGGATCCTGCATTATCACAATGGGGTGTGAATCCACTACACTGGGCGCAGCCTGGATGCTCCACGTGTGAAGGCTGCAGCCATTTTCTATGTCTGCTGACAACAGGGAAATTCGTCCGTCCCCCCTTGTATTCTGCACTCAGTTCCCAGGAGATGGGTTCAACACAGGGCACACAAAGAAGCAGTCATTGGGGGAAGTGCCGGGGCCAGAACTCACAGATACTGGATTTCCTGCCGCCATAAAATGGCTTCTCTGTCTGGATGCCTAACAGCAGGCGGTCGCCTCTGGGAGGTACACATTGTACTCTGCCACCATATAGGTGGTGGCCTCTGGGAGGCACACATTGTACTATGCCACCATATAGGTGGCCACCTCTGGTAGGCACACATTGTACTCTGCCACCATATAGGTGGTGACCTCTAGGAGGCACACATTGTACTATGCCACCATATAGGTGGCCACCTCTGGTAGGCACACATTGTACTCTGCCACCATATAGGTGGTGGCCTGTGGGAGGCACACATTGTACTCTGCCACCATATAGGTGGTCACCTCTGGGAAGCACACATTGTATTCTGTCACCATATAGGTGGTCACCTCTGGGAAGCACACATCGTACTCTGCCACCATATAGGTGGTTGCCTCTGGGAGGCACACATTGTACTCTGTCACCATATAGGTGGCCACCTCTGGTAGGCACACATTGTACTCTGCCACCATATAGGTGGTCGCCTCTGGGAGGCACACATTGTACTCTGCCACCATATAGGTGGTGGCCTGTGGGAGGCACACATTGTACTCTGTCACCATATAGCTGGTGGCCTCTGGGAAGCACACATTGTATTCTGTCACCATATAGGTGGTGGCCTGTGGGAGGCACACATTGTATTCTGTCACCATATAGGTGGTGGCCTCGGGAAGGCACACATTGTACTCTGCCACCATATAGGTGGTTGCCTCTGGGAGGCACACATTGTACTCTGCCACCATATAGGTGGTGGCCTGTGGGAGGCACACATTGTACTCTGCCACCATATAGGTGGTGGCCTGTGGGAGGCACACATTGTTCTCTGCCACCATATAGGTGGTGACCTCTAGGAGGCACACATTGTACTCTGCCACCATATAGCTGACCGCCTCTGGGAGGCACACATTGTACTCTGCCACCATATAGGTGGTGGCCTGTGGGAGGCACACATTGTTCTCTGCCACCATATAGGTGGTGACCTCTAGGAGGCACACATTGTACTCTGCCACCATATAGGTGACCGCCTCTGGGAGGCACACATTGTACTCTGCCACCATATAGGTGGTGACCTCTAGGAGGCACACATTGTACTCTGCCACCATATAGGTGACCGCCTCTGGGAGGCACACATTGTACTCTGCCACCATATAGGTGGCCACATCTGGGAGGCACAGATTGTTCTCTACCACCATATAGGTGGTGGCCTGTGGGAGGCACACATTGTTCTATGCCCCATATAGGTGGCGAGATCAGACCAGGGATCACACAGAATGAGGTGTATGAGTAAATACACAGACTGACAGGACACAATACTAATAATGATGAGGACACAGGGTCAGGTTTACAACAAGGAACATGTTTATTGATGAGAATGGATACAATGTAACACACAAGTAACAGGTGACTCCCGGAGGCTCCTCTCCTGGACACTGATTTCAGGGTCAGACTGATGCCCTTTCATCATTGCACTGCTTATTTCAGTGTTACAGTAGTGCAACAGGGAAAGAGTGTCAGGCAGCCTAGTAGGGGGTCTGCTCCTCTGCACATTAACCCTTTCCGCTATCTGCCCCTTTCAGTAGGAGCAATTATTGTAGATACATTACAGCTGATATCGCAGTGATGGGGATAGGATCAGCCCTGGGCTCGCTGATTGCATTGAGCGAGTGTCTGGTCACCACCCACTGAGCCCTCTTCCTGGGCCTCACAGGTCCCATAAGAGCACATCCACAGACCACCTGAAAATAGCAGGATAGGCCACCCACACTCTGCCCCTGAGAGCCCCTCCTATCCATCTCTGCCTGCACTGAGCCGTCAGCCATCACTATCACACACACACACTGCCTCCTTACATTCTGCCCTAGGAAAACCTCGCATTCTGCCCCTCCCAGACCAATCTTAGGCTCGTTCTCTTTTCTCACATACCTCAGACCAAACAGCTCATCACGTGGTCTGCCATGACCGAGGGTCCCTGGCAGGGCTGCTGCAGAATGGGAGGGGTAGAGAGGCTATTGCTGATGGTTGTATTTGGACCTTCTCTTTAGTCAAAACTTTAAACACGGTGATCTGAGCAAGACCGAAATAACCATGATGAGACAGAAAAGTGCAACGAAAGGGATCCATCAACTACACTGTGCCAGAGCCCATGAGCAACATCGGCAGCATCCAGAAAATGTGTCACTTATGCCATATGAAAGCATATACCCTGGAGCCAGTGCTCAAGAGGTGTGGGAATCCAGAAAACACAATGGTATATCAGGTTACAAACAAATTGTATAATACAAGTGCATTCAATACAGTTCATACCCACTGGATACTGTAACGTCACCATTGCCGGCCAAAACTCCAAGTTTGGCTTTATGTTAGGCTGGTGGACAAAATAAAGAACAAGGTACCAACCAACACACTTCATTCAGCAAGCTTATACACTCACCTGTCACTAGCTACAGGTGTGTGTGATTGATTATTTATAGATAATATTATATTACACATATTATTAATTCAAGGTCAAACAACGCTTTCTGTATTTTGCAATTTTCTAAGCAGTGTACATGTGCGAATGTATATACTACACACACACATAAAATTATATATATATAAAACACCACATATACACACGTGTATCTCTACACACAGACATATATATATATATATATGCACATACACACACACATATATATATATATAAACAACACATATACACACGTGTATATACACATATATATATTATATATATATATGCACATACACACACACATATATATATAAACAACATAAATTCACACGTGTATCTATACACACATATATATTATATATATGCACATACTGACACATACATAACTATGTATATATAAATAAACCTCAATCAAATGCATAAAATAAAAAGTTTACATATTGCCAAAGTGTCCCTAATCTGTAAATATTGTTGGGGAGTCAAACACATCTTCATGATATTGTGACCAGAGGGATGGTATCTCAGGGAAAAGACCCTATAAGCAATATTGCACTACTACTCTGATGTCAAAAGCAGAGGCAATATTGATAGGGTCTCTTCCCTAAGGGACAAAAAGACAGTGTCATAACACACAAGCTGACAGTCTAGAAACCTGTTGGAAAGTAAAGTTGAAGGAATCTTAAATTTACAGTGATAATGTACAAAAAGCCCCACAGTGATTAACAACCGTGGAGAACATAAAATGTATTCAGAAAACGATCTAGCCTAGGAATAGTTCATCATTAAACCTAGCTATAGAAAGCACACAAGTCATAAACACGAGAGGAAAGGCGTGGAATGTTTCCTTGGCCTCAGAAAACCCTGAAATACATATTTGGGATTTTTAAAAAACGAGTTGGAAAACCCCATAAATCTAATATTAAAAATGAGTGCTCCATGGTATCATGTAAATCCCAGATGAATATGGTGCTCGGTACATTATAGAAAAACCTTCTGCATCAGGACTATCTATCTAAAACCACACACATTCTCCTTCTGCTGCCCCTTCACTTCTCCCCCATGACACTTGTGAATTAACGCTATTTTATCACAGTTTACACAAGGAAAATACATTGATGAATATTACTACTTTACCATTTTCAACAAACTTTTACCGTAGTTGATGGCTGCTTTCTATTGATCCTGCTTGTTTAACCTTTCAGGAAATGGAGTGGAGAGAAGGGGGGGTCTGTTTTCTCATTTTAAGGAAAAGAGACCCCCCCCTCCTCTAAGACCCCACACACACCCTCCTTCTTCCACAATCCAATCCCCTCCCCCTCTACAACCAATTCACTTTTTTGACACTTGATTCTCCTCCTCTCCCTTCTCCTTTCTTCCCTCTACTGACTGGTTTTCCAGCGGATTAAATGAAAGTGGAAACGGGATACAATCCTGTAATTCATGGATTCCTGGCTAATGTATGCATTCCACATTGATCTTACTATTGCATTAAAGATTCCTCACGTTCCACAGAACAGTGTGAGACAGGCACAGTCTCCTTTGATGTACCCTTCTAACCAGCAAAACCCTGATAAACAACCGATCAATGGTCATCAATGGCTTTGTTAAACGAGGATTGTGAACATATATGAACACTTTACCATTTTCTCACACCCCTTCCTTCAGAGAAATAACAGTGCACACCAGATACACAGGGCCAACAATGCTCATTGATTAATTTAGAAACAAAACAACAAAATTGTATTTGCCTTTGATGAAACATGGGACATGAAAATCCTTCCCTTGCTGGATAACTAGTTACTACATTGTTGCAAGGCATATAGCTATGACAGAAATATGGGGGCGATCAGGGACAAGCCAGCGACACAAGCCACACTTCTCAACAGTGATGGAAGAAGGCTCAGGCTATTCCCTGGTATTTCTAAACTGTATATACCACACTTGTCAGTATGATCGGTGTCCTAATAAAGCCATCCATTCCGAGAATGTGTTAGCACTTATTATAACCAACTTTAAACCAAGACATTAGCTAAAGTCTGCTATTTATACCCCATGAGCTAGATCATGTTCACATATGTTTAGAAGCACACCCTCACTTTATCACATTGCAGAAATGGCCTTTGTCTGATAGGAGACGGCAGCTAATAATACACAGTGCTCTTTGGGATATTCCAGATTAAAGTTTCTCAGTATATTTCTGGCACCTTACATCATTCTCGTATTTTTACAACTAATGTCACCATTTTCAATTAGCTGTATATAAACACTTACAAGCTTCACTGTGTTTTGCACTGCACAAACAAGAGATCATTGTTTACAAAAGGCAAAACTGAAAAAAATAAGTACATAAAAAGAAAAAAAACGCCATGTTGTTTTGTGGGGAAAAAATGTTAGGGTAGGCAACTGTACATAATCCAATGATAGATTTACTAAAAAGCCCACCCCTTATGATTACATTTGGGAATTTCCCATCCAGGATAAAGGGTTAATCTGATTCCAAACATTCCAGCATTACCTAGTTAAACCTATGTAGCAAGCTTGTACAAATCTCCAGATATACAGGGGATTCCTGTGCCATGCAGGATCCAACCTGCCCAGGTGAGAGCACAAACTGTCAGCAATCCCTGTAATTCGCCTTTCGGGCTGGTTTTCAGGTCTAACCACGCAAGATGCCCGGGAGGCTCCTAGTCATACCAAGGGCCTTCATACCTATGTGAGCTACTTAGATGGCTGTTATTTGTCATATTTCTGTGAAATGCAGTTCACATAGCTAGAGTAAGTTTTCCAAATAGCTCTTAACGATATTATTTATAATAATCAGTCAGAGACCAGATATCATTAACCAATACATACAAAATGGCTATGGGAAATGAACCAGTAATGGAAGGTTCAAGTGATCACTGGATGTGATTAGCTTGCATAGTGAACTATGGCTAGCACAGGGCTTGGCACCCTGGTGGATGAAGTCGTATAGAGGACAAGAGGCCAGAGCAGCAGTGTCAGTGCTCACTCACAAGGGTCCGATGTGCACTGCGATCCCCTCCCTGTCCCAGGCCGCTTCCTACTCATGAGGGCTTCTTTTAACAAGTTTATGCAACGACAGGATGGAAGCTCTCCCGAGGCTATCCCCTCCCCTGCTCAGCCCGACCTGATTCACTGCATTCCACAGCCCTCCCCCCTCCTGCCACCAGCACACACTACACACATACATGCTATACACAGCACAGAGCCCTGCAAGACGTGCATACCCCTTTCCACTCATAGATACTAATATATAGTAGTATTGATTAAGACACACCCTCCTGTCCAACAAGACACAGCAGATATATTCATCTCATCTAAACAAATAACTGTCATGGCTTCTTCTATTTTTTTAGCCCCTTCTACACCTAGAAATGGATGCTGAGGCTACGGCAGCATCATTTCCTTCCATCCCACTAGAAATCAATCTAACATTATTTATCTTTTCAATATTTACATGGTACCAAAAATATCAAAGCTTTTTAGTAAAAAAATACACGTGTATAAAACAATTGTCATTCTCTCCAGGGATTAAGAATATCAGCATCATTAATGCAATACAAACAATATTTAGGAGGACCACAGTTGGTGCACATCCGAGGTAGGCTGGTAAAATCCAGTGGGCCATAAATCAGCTTCAAGCCGTGTATAACCGGGAGCCATAGGTGTAGACCAGGCCCACACACTTACATCCATGCTTCCACGTCATGTCAGGACAAAGCCATGAGGCCTACAAAGAGTGCCAGATGTAATACTGTAGCAGTGGTTCATTCTACAACCTCTACAGTCCTGATCTCAAGTTAGGGGATTCTCCTGCTCCTTAATGGAGGATAGGCCACTATGCCAGTGAATAATTGCTACACTCCACAGCAAAACAATCGTGAGAGATAGAGTGAAAAAAAAATCCCTCCTGGACATCTAATATGGAAATATATAAACCAAGCCTCATCATCATAACCAGCTCATGGCCTAACAAAGCCAATGTGGGAGAATTCTATATGCAGCGTCCATTTCACAGCAGAAATAGCAAATCTGGATGAGTTATTGCCTATACCATGCTTTAATGTATTCCACAGACCATAAATAAAGTTATTCTAAGCCTGGGTTTATCTGAGAATGTGCACCTTCACATTTAAACTGGAAACATAACACAAAATAAATAAAATGTTGCAATAAATAAGAATACATTTCTAACAGTGATGTAAATATATGCACCTCGCTCAACATACAGAACAAGCATCGCTCATTGAAGGGATGCTTCTTCCCAACACACCCCTCCCTCAGGCAAGAAGGGGTTAAGATGGGATTCACTGGCGTTTGTAGACATTTATATGCAGGTTGATATCAAACAAAAACATAGAGACCCCATCAGTAAAGCCTGCACAACACACTGGGGCGATGGCCGCCATGGAGGGGATAATGTCACACTAATTCTCTACATAGAGAGCATATTCCTGAAGATGAAAAAAATCACAATAAATAAAGATGGGGGATGTACTGGAATGAAATGCTTTGACAATACTATTGCACTGCTTCAATAGAAAACACAGTAGTGCAACACTGTCAGAGCATCTCACCCCAGCTTATAGGGTCACTCCTATGGATATCCATTAGGTACAATGCATTATTGATGGGGGTGGGGTGGTAAACATAAATCAAATAACAAGTCTATAAAAAAATGCAATGTTCAACCCTGAAATGATAAGAAAGATGTATAAATTCTGCAACAGTACAAATTGTGCATAGACTAAAATATAGGACTATTAATAAAAAAAAATAATAATTGATCAAAATATAGCTGCTTTACAAATACATAGGGCTGCATGGAAGTTGTGTGCCACAATCATGTTTATCAGGAAACCAGAACCATCCGAATGGAAATGTTAAAACAATATATGTAGAATAAATAAATATAGATGAATCTCTACACTGAGTTAAAAAAAAATAAACAATGAGAAAAGAGTGATTAAAGCTGAGGATTCAGAGGTCGTTGTGCAAATAGAAATTAGCGGCAATACTGGAGGCTTGTGATGCTGTCCGATCATAGACAGGAGGCAGCGATGGGGCCCTGCCAACCAATGCCCTTTTAATATTGCACTGCTAATTCCACTTTCCAGTAGTACAACAGAAAAAGGGCCGCGGATGGCAGTAAAGTTATCTCCAATCAAGTCGTGGTCACAGGCATCCATACGTTCCTCCATACATCTCCATCACTATTACTATACAGATCGGTGATCGAGCGGATTGTCGCGATCGATCTGCACGATCTTTTGCATCCATTATATATCAAGCTGTTGGACGGAGGAGGTAGAGATCCCCAGGAGTGAGGAGCCGGCCTGGAGGAGAAGCCGCTTCGGCTCCTCGGTGCAACCATCGAACACGGAGATTGGAATACTCTGCACCGATCGATGGAAAATGGAGGCGATGTGGGTGTGGGAGCGTGTACATAAAGGAGAGAGCCGCACACATCCATCCACACAGCAGCAGCAGAGCCGGAGGGGTCCCAACTTTCCAGGAGCCCTGATGGGAGGCCCCGGCGTCTGCGCTGTCCTGGGATCCCCGGCTCTGCTGGACTAAAGTGAAAGGAGAAGGCTCGCTGAGCAGCACGGGGTGGGCGTGGGGCTGCTGCAGGGGCTGCACTCCCGGTGCCCGGTGCACACTGTGACATGCGGGGCGCAGTGTCAGGACCAGTGCTCGCTCTCCCGGCCGGAGCCCCTCCCACCACTGGCCACCCGGGCATCTCCTGACACCCGTGCAGGCCCCTCTTGGGTGTCTCCTTTCCTCCCAGCTGCCCCCCTCAATGCACTAATTGCTACTGCAGCCCTCACCACTCCCCTAAGCTCCCGCCATTTCCGCCCGTAACTCCCGGATGCCACTCACCAGCCGCGAGCCCCAAATTCATGAATGGTACCTGGGCATAAGAAGCGCCTCCTCCTGGAAAAGTTGACCAAAGAGGCTGGCAAGGACCCTAGGGGCCACCTGTGCTCCAGAAGGCTTCCCCGTGGCTACATAGCAGGGCTTCTAGCAAGCCAACGTGCCTCCCTACAGGCGCAGAGCGACGCTTCTCCTCCCGGTACAAACCTCATGGCCTCCCAGCTCCATCCTCCATCTTTGACTAGTTGACATTCAGCTCCTGCTTGGACAGATCCTGATTTGCATAGGCCGTCTTTCATTGGTCATGGCTTGCGCTAGTCTTTGCCACCGGAGATCCGATTGGCTGAAGTCTAAGGATATTTAAAAATATTATCCGCCCTGTGATTGGTGGAGGGGACACCACGTCACCGCACGCTCTTTATTTTAACAATGAATGCACAAACACATTCTTCCATTCACAAATTTTTTGTTTGCCCGCCTTTTTTTTCTCCAACTAGCTTTTCATTGATTTTGGTCCCAGCAGAGGGGTCCTAGAGAGTAAACACATCCATGAGGGAGGACACATACACATGGGAAAACACAGCTCTCACCCAGGAGGAGGAGGCGGAGGAGGGACGTGTTCAGGGGATCACGAGCACAGGAGAACACCTCACAAGCCCCGAACCCAAAACGGAAAGGACAGGCACACTTTGGGAGTGACATTACTGACAGGACATGCCGGGCCACATCAGGAGATATGCTATAGTAAAAAACAGCAAGGTCAGGGCACTTACTATAAACCATAAAGATACTGATTGTATCAGAGTAACAAAGTACTACTGCATGCTATCAGTGTCAGAAAATGTTACTGTGTATAATAAGTAACAATACTGCATGTTGTCAGTGACAGAAAGTGTTACTGTGTATAATAAGTAACAATACTGCATGTGTCAGTGTCAGAAAGTGTTACTGTGTATAATAAGTAACAATATGCATGATATCAGTGTCAGAAAGTGTTACTGTGTATAATAAGTAACAATACTGCATGTATCAGTGACAGAAAGTGTTACTGTGTATATAAGTAACAATACTGCATGTTTCAGTAACAGAAAGGTTACTGTGTGTAATAAGTAACAATACTGCATGTTCAGTGACAGAAAGGTTACTGTGTATAATAAGCAACAATACTGCATGTTATCAGTGTCAGAAAGGTTACTTTTATAATAAGTAACAATACTGCATATTATCAGTAGACAGAAAGGGGTTACTGTGTGATAATAAGTAACAATACTGCATGTTAGTCAGTGTCAGAAAGTGTTACTTGTATAATAAGGAACAATACTGCATGTTATCAGTGACAGAAAGGGTTACTGTGTATAATAAGTAACAATACTGCATAGTTTCAGTGACAGAAATGTTACTGTGTATAATAAGTAACAATACTGCATGGTATCAGTGCAAAAGTGTTACTGTTATAATAAGGAACAATACTGCATGTTATCAGTAACAGAAAGGGTTACTGTGTATAATAGTAACAATACTGCATGTTGATCAGTGACAGAAATGTTACTGTGTATATAAGGAACAATACTGCATGTTATCAGTGACAAAGTGGTTACTGTGTGTAATAAGTAACAATACTGCATGTTGTCAGTGACAGAAAATGTTACTGTGTATAATAGGTAACAATACTGCATGGTATCAGTGTCAAAAGTGTTACTTGTATAATAAGGAACAATACTGCATGTTTCAGTAACAGAAAGGGTTACTGTGTATAATAAGTAACAATACTGCATGTTTTCAGTGACAGAAAGTGGTTACTGTGTATAAAAAGCAACAATACTGCATGTTATCAGTGACAGAAAGGGTTACTGTGTGTAATAAGTAACAATACTGCATATTATCAGTGACAGAAAGGTTACTGTGTATAATAAGAACAATACTGATGTTATCAGTGACAGAAAGGGTTACTGTGTATAATAAGTAACAATACTGCATTTATCAGTGACAGAAGTGTAACTGTGTATAATAAGTAACAATACTGAATTTATAGTGACAGAAAGGGTTACTGTTTATAATAAGTAACAATATGCATGTTATCCGTGACAGAAGGTGTAACTGTGTATATTAAGTAACAATACTGCAGGTTATTAGTGACAGAAAGGGTTACTGTGTATAATAAGTAACAATACTGCATGTTGTCAGTGACAGAAATGGTTACTGTGTATAATAAGTAACAAAGTACTACTGCATGCTATCAGTGTCAGAAAGTGTTACTGTGTATAATAAGTAACAATACTGCATGTTATCAGTGACAGAAAGGGTTACTGTGTATAATAAGTAACAAAGTACTACTGCATGCTATCAGTGTCAGAAAGTGTTACTGTGTATAATAAGTAACAACACTGCATGTTATCAGTGACAGAAAGTGTTACTGTGTATAATAAGTAACAATACTGCATGCTATCATTGTCAGAAAGTGTTACTGTGTATAATAAGTAACAATACTGCATATTATCAGTGACAGAAAGGGTTACTGTATATAATAAGTAACAATACTGCATGTTATCAGTGACAGAAAGTGTTACTGTGTATAATAAGTAACAATACTGCATGTTGTCAGTGTCAGAAAGTGTTACTGTGTATAATAAGTAACAATACTGCATGTTATCAGTGACAGAAAGTGTCACTGTGTATAATAAGTAACAAAGTATTACTGCATGGCATCAGTGTCAGAAAGGGTTACTGTGTATAATAAGTAACAAAGTATTACTGCATGTTATCAGAGACAGAAAGTGTTACTGTGTATAATAAGTAACAAAGTATTACTGCATTGCATCAGTGTCAGAAAGGGTTACTGTGTATAATAAGTAACAAAATATTACTACATGTTATCAGTGTCAGAAAGTGTTACTGTGTATAATAAGTAACAAAGTATTACTGCACGTTATCAGTGTCAGAAAGTATTACTGTGTATAATAAGTAACAATACTGCATGTTATCATTAACAGAAAGTGTTACTGTGTATAATAAGTAACAAAGTATTACTGCTTGCTATCAGTGTCAGAAAGTATTAGGCCACATGCACACACTGAGTATTTGATGAGTTTTTTACCTCAGGATTTGTAGACAAAACCAGGAGTGGAGCAATCAGAGGAAAAGTCTAATAGAAACACCTGCACCACTTCTGTATTATCCACTCCTGGTTTTGGCTACAAATCCTGAGGTAAAAAAATCATCAAATACTCAACGTGTGTACGTGGCCTTACGGTGTATAAGTAACAAAGTATTACTGCATGCTATCAATGTCAGAAAGTGTTACTGTGTATAATAAGTAACAAAGTACTACTGCATGTTATCAGTGTCAAAATGTGTTACTATGTCTAAGTAACATAGTATTACTCCATGATATCAGTGTCAGAAAGTATTATTGATTATAATAAGTGTGACAAAATATTACTGTAATAATGTCATGTAATCAGTGATAGAAAGTGTTACTCTATACAATATGTGTAACAAAGTGTATGTAATCAGTGTTAGAAAGTGTTACTATTATAATAAGTGTTACAAATTATTACTTTATGTAATCAGTGTCAGAAAGTGTTACTGTGTGTAAGTGTAACAAAGTATTACTCTATACTACAAGTGTAACAAAGCATTACCCTGTAATCAGTGTTAGAAAGTGTTACTCTGTACAATAGGTGTAACAAAGTATTACTTTCTGTAATCAGTGTCAGAAAGTATTACCCTATGTAATCAGTGTTATTAATGCATAGTAATACTTTCTAAGTGTTACATATTATTACTCTATGTAATCAGTGTCAGAAAGTATTACTGTGTATAATAAATGTAATGAAGTATTACTATATACTATAAGTGTAACAAAGTATTACTCTATACTACAAGTGTAACAAAGCATCACCCTGTAATCAGTGTTAGAAAGTGTTACTCTGTACAATAGGTGTAACAAAGTATCTCTCTGTAATCAGTGTCAGAAAGTATTACCCTATGTAATTAGCATTATTATATATAGTAATACTTTAAGTGTTACACATTATTACTCTATGTAATCATTGTCAGAAAGTATTACTATGTATAATAAGTGTAACAAAGTATTACTCTATACTATAAGTGTAACAAAGTATTACTGTATGTAATCAGTGTAAGAAAGTGTTCATCTATACTATAAGAGTAACAAAGCATTACCCTGTAATCAGTGTTAGAAAGTGTTACTCTGTACAATAGGTGTAACAATCTATTATTCTCTGTAATTAGTGTTAGAAAGTGTTACTCTGTACATTAGGTGTAACAAAGTATTACTCTCTGTAATCAGTGTCAGAAAGTATTACTGTGTATAATAAGTGTAACAAAATATTACTCTATACCTAGTATTACTCTGTGCAATAGGTGTAACAAAGTATTACTCTCTGTAATCAGTGTCAGAAAGTATTACTCTATGCTATAAGCGTAACAAAGTACTACTGTATGTAATCAGTGTTAGAAAGAATTATGCTATACATTAGGTATTACTGTATTTAATTAGTATGCAAATAAAGTCTATGGAGCCTTGTTTAGGAGTCTCAACACAGGAATAGCCAGATATCGCTTTAGCCGGCTGCCCGCAATGTTTTCTTGGACTGGTCTCCCTGCTATCAGTGATTGCTTTGTGTATGTAATGAGTGTCAGAATGTTACTGTGTACAATAAGAGTAACAAATTGTGTTCAAATATTACTCTATACAATAGGTGTAACAAAGTATTACTGTATGTAATCAATGACCCACCTGTCCCGCCAAGCCTACCACCTGAAATAAGACCCGCTCCACCACACCGCCTCACGGCTGGAACTTCCCCCTCCCACTGTATCCCCACCCGCCCCTCGTAGACTGTGAGCCCTCGTGGACGGGATTTCTCCCCTCTTGTATCTGTACGACTGAATTGTCCACATTTATTGTTACTTGTATTGTTACTATGTTACTTGTCCTAGTCTGCCCCTTTTAGCATGTAAAGCGCCATGGAATATAATGGCGCTATATAAATAAATAATAATAATATAATGTCAGTGTATTACTGTGTATATAAGAGTAACAAACTATATTATAGGTGTAACAAAGCATTACTCTAGTATTAGAAAGTATTACTATGTATAATAAGTATAACAAAGTGTTACTCTATATAATAAGAGTTACAAAATATTACTCTATAACATAAGTGTAACAAGTTATTACTGTATGTAATCAGTGTCAGAAGGTGTTACTCTATACTATAATGGTACATTTACACGCGGCCACAGGAAGGTAGGAACAGGCAGGCATCGGACACAAATTGTGCATGTTGCCTTGAAAAGACCACGATGTGGCTGTGTGTAATTCAGGACTTTCCTTCCGGTGTCTTCCCTGAAGGAAAGTCCTGAATTACACGCAGCCTTTTCAAGGCAACAGGCACAATTGTGTCCGATGCCTGCCTGTTCCTACCATCGTGTGGCCGCGTGTAAATGTACCATAAGTGTAATGAAGCATTAACCTGTAATCAGTGTTAGAATGTGTTACTCTGTACAATAGGTGTTACAAAGTATTACTCTCTGTAATCAGTGTCAGAAAGTATTACTGTATGCTATAAGCATAACAAAGTACTACCGTATGTAATCAGTGTTAGAAAGAATTATGCTATACAGTAGGTATTACTGTATGTAATTAGTGTCAGAATGTTACTGTGTACAATAAGAGCAGCAAATTGTTACTCTATACAATAGGTGTAATAAAGTATTACTCTATGTAATCAGTGTTAAAAATATGACTCTATACAATAGGTGTAACAAATTATTACTCTATATAATCAGTGTCAGAAAGTATTACTCCATACTATAAGTGTAACAAAGCCTTACTGTGTGTATAATAATTGTACCAAAGCATAACTGCATACTATATGTGTAACAAAGTATTACTCAATGTAATAAGTGTCAGTGTCAGAAAGTTACTGTTTATAAGTGTAACTAAGTCTTACTCTATACAATAAGTGTAACAAAGTATTACTCTATGAAATAAGTGTAACAGAGTATTACTCTATGGTAATCAGTGTAACAAAATATTATTCTATATAATAAGTGTAGCAAAATATTACTGTATATAATAAGTGTAACAAAAGTATTACTCTGTAATCACTGTCAGAAAGTTTAACTCTATATAATAAACAGTAAAGTATTACTCTATACAATAAGTGTAACAAAGTATAACTCTATATAGTAAACATAGCAATGTATTACTCTATATTATAAGATTCAAGATTCAAAGAAGCTTTATTGGCAGGACCAAATACACCTCAGTTTTGCCAAAGCAATTGTATAGAGGGAATAGTGATAGGGACTGTGGGGATGTTGGGTAGGAGCTGTAGAGAAGGTGGATGGGGCGGATGCGGGATGGGGGGGGCTATAGTCCATGGCATAGAAAAGGTGGATGGGCAAGTCCAGGGTGGGGGCTATAGTCCATGGCATAGGGAAGGTGGATGGGGCAAGTCCAGGGTGGTGGCTATATTATAAGTCTAAAAAGGTATCACTCCGTAATTAGTGTTAGAAAGTATTGTTCTATATAATAAGTGTAACAAAGTGTTACTCTGTAATCAGTGTCAGAAAGTTTAACTCTATATAATAAACAGTACAGTATTACTCTATACAATAAGTGTAACAAAGTATAACTCTATATAGTACACATAGCAATGTATTACTCTATATTACAGGATTCAAGATTCAAAGAAGCTTTATTGGCAGGACCAAATACACCTCAGTTTTGCCAAAGCAATTGTATAGAGGGAATAGTGATAGGGACTGTGGGGATGTTGGGTAGGAGCTGTAGAGAAGGTGGATGGGGGGGCTATAGTCCATGGCATAGGGAAGGTGGATGGGGCAAGTCCAGGGTGGGGGCTATAGTTCATGGCATAGGGAAGGTGGATGGGGCAAGTCCAGGGTGGGGGCTATATTATAAGTCTAAAAAAGTATCACTCCGTAATTAGTGTTAGAAAGTATTGTTCTATATAATAAGTGTAACAAAGTGTAACAAAGTGTTACTCTGTAATCAGTGTCAGAAATGTTTGCACTCTACAATAAGTGTACAAAAGTATTACTGTATGTAATCAACATCAATATTACTGTGTATATTAGTGTAACAAAGTATTACTCTATGTAATAAGTTTGAGAAAGTATTAGCTTGTATAACAAGTGTAGCAAAGTATTATTACTCTGTGTAATTAGTGTAAGAAAGTATTATTCTACATGCCCACTGTAATAAAGTATTATGCTACATAATCAATGTCACACATTATTACTCTTTATAACGAGTGTAGCAAAATATTACTCTATAAAATAATTGTAACAAACTATTATAATGTATATCATTGTTACAAAGTATTATTCTAAGTAATCAGTGTAACAAAGAATTACTTTACATAAGTGTAACAAAGTACTCAATATAAACACTATAACAAAGCAATACATTGCACAACTAGCATAACAAAGTATTACTACTCTATACAATAAGTGTAAGGAAGTATTACTGTACATATAACCACTGTAATAAAGTATCACACTATGTAATCTGTTTTCTTCCCTGAAGTGACAATTTCCACTATGTAATCTGTGTCACAAAGTATTACTTGTATAACCACTGATTAACCAGTGTAGCAGAATATTATAATCAGTGTAACAAAGTATTATTCTCTGTAGTCAGTATAGGAACGTATTACACTTTACAGCCATTGTAACACATTATTTCTGTATATAATCAGCATTACAAAATATTACTTTATGTACTTTATGTAATCTTTGTAACAAAGTATTACTCTATGTAATCAGTGTAACAAGGAATTACTACTATGTATAATAAGTGTAAAAAAAAGTATTGCTTTCTGTAACTAGTGTACCAAAATATTACTCTCTGTAACTAGTGTAATAATGTATTACTCTGTGTAATCAGTACAACAAAGTACTCTATATAATAAGTTTTAAAAGGGTATTTCTTTTTATAACCAATGCAACAAAGTATTTTTCTATATAATGAACATAATAATAATAATATTTATTCACTTATATAGTGCTATTAATTCCATAGAACATTACATACATCAGCAATTCTGTCCCCATTGGCTCTCATTATCTAAACGTCATATCAGTGTGTGGAAGGAAACCAGAGTGCCTGGAGGAAACCCACACAAACACAGGGAGAACATACAAACTCCTTGCAGATGTTGTTCTTGGTGAGATTTGAACCCAGGACCTCAGTGCTACAAGACTGAAGGGCTAACCACTGTGCGACACTAACAAGGTATTACTATTTATAGCAGCATCAATACTCTAGGTAATAAGTGTAAGAAAGTATTATGTTTTACAACTAGTGAAAAAATGTATTTACATACCAATGTAACAAAGTATTACTCTATATAATCTGTGTTACAAATTTTACTGTAGCAAAGTATTACTCTATCAGTGTGCAGAGTAACTAAGTACTACTTAGTGTATGAATGTAACAAAGCCATACTGTAAGCCTTACATCACTGTAATAAAGTAGTACTCTGTATAATAAGCACTGTAACAGAGTATTACTCTCTAAATCAGTGTAACAAAGTATTTCTCTGCATAATCAACATAAGGGAATAGAGTATTACTTTCTAAATCAGTGTTAGAAACTATCACTGTATAACCATTGTAATAGAGGTAACTAAGTGTACAGTGCAGCAAAGTGTAACTATATATATCAGTGTAAAGTGTAGCAAAGTATTACTCAATATACTCACTGTAAAATTATTCATCTACAAGTGTGCGTGTTACTCTCAGTAACAAAGTATGTCTATTTATCAGTGGCAGTGTAACAAAGTATTCCTCTATACATTGGTGTACAGTGCTGTGAAACAAAGTATTACTATATATATATGTCAGTTTGCAGTACAACAAAGTATTATACTATATCATTGTACAGTGTAACATATTATTACAATGCACTTTCATATATCAGTGTACAGGCTAAAAAGTGTTACTCTGTATATCAGTGTACAGTATAGTAAATTATTACTCTACACATCAATGTAAAGTGTAATATAACAAAGTATTATTCTATGCATCTGTATACAAGGTCACAAAATATCACTCTTTATGCCAGTATGCAATGTAACACAGTATTACACTATATATCAATGCAACAAAGTATTGCTGTGTATATAAGTGTGATGTGTAACAAAATGTTACTGCATATGTCTTTGTGTAGTTCAACAATGTACAATGTATCAAAGTATTAACTTATATATCATTGAACAGTGCAAAAAGTGTTACTCTACACATCTGTGTGCAGTGTAACAAAATATTACTCTATACAACAGTGTAGCAAAGTATTATTTTATAATTGCACAATGTAACAATATATTCCTATTTATAATCACTGTACTAAAGTAATACTATTTTTTATGAATAAATGTATTATTATACACAGCAGCATACAGTGGAGTGTAACAAAATATTGTTCAATATATTAGGGTAGAGTGTGACAAAGTATTGCTCTGTATGTCCATGTGCAGTTTAACATAGTACTACTCTATTTACCAGTGTAGCAAAGTATCACTGTGTATATTAGTGTATAGTGTAATAAATTGTTACTCAATATCAGTGTACAGTGCAATACATTGTTACTCTATATCAGGGTACAGTGTAATAAATTCTATATATCAGTGTACAGTGAAAGAGAGTATTACTTTATATATCAGTGTACAGTGTATCAAAGCATTACTTTACATATTAGTATGTAGTGTAACGTAGTAATGCTTTATTTACCAGTGTAACAAAGTATACTGTGTATAACAGTGTACAGTGTAGTAAATTGTTACTCAATATATCAGTGGACAGTGTATCAAAGTATCACTTTACATATGTGTATACAGTTTAACACAGTATTACTCTACATACCAGTGTAACAAAGTATTATTGTGTATATCAGTGTACAGTGTAAGACATTGTTACTCAATAGGTCAATGTACAGTGTATCAAAGTATCACTTTACATCAGTATACAGTGTAACAAAATATTAGTAAGTATATAAGTGTACAATGTAATAAATTGTTACTCTCTATATCAGTGTACTGTGTAACACAGTATTACTCTATATACCAGTGTAACAAACTATACTGTATACAGTGTAATACATTGTTACTTTATATATCAGTGTACAGTGCATCATTGTATCACTTTACATATCAGTATACAGTGTAATACAGTACTACTCTATATACCAGTGTAACAAAGTATTACTGTGTATATCAGTGTACAGTGTAATAAATTGTTACTCTTTATATCAGTGTACAGTGTGTTCAAAGTAATACTTCACATATCAGTATACAGTGTAATACTCTCACTGTAGAGTGTAGCACATTATTACTTTACATTTCAGTGTACAGTGTAACACAGTATTACTCAATATTTTACTGCACAGTGTAATAAATGCATGACAATCAGTTTACAGTGTAGTAAACATTACTGTATATACAATTTTACAATGTAATAAAATTCTAACTGTTTATATAAGTATACAGTGTAATAAAGTATTACTTTTTATATCACTGTGCAGTTTAATTAAAGTATGACTATCAGTGTACTATGTCATTATTCATGCATATACAAGTTTACAGTGTAAGCAAAGTATGACTGCATATATGTAGAGTATAATAAAAGTATTCCTGTACTTATATGATAGTACAGTGTAATAAAAGTATGACTGTATCATTAGATTTACAATGTAATAAAAGTATGACTGTACAGTGCAACAGAGCATTACTATATATATAATGTACAGTGTAACACAAGTGCATAATATTGTACTGTGTTACAAAACAATTAAGTGAATAGGGCATTACTGAAAAAAAGCAGCCATACTTACTAATTCCTGGTGACAATGCTCTTCTACTGCAGGATGCAGCACATCTTGCATAACATGAGTATTGCTACCAAGTATTGGTAAGAATGTCTGTTTTATTCTGTGATACAGTGTACCAAAAGTATTTTGTAACAAAAGATTGTATTTATCAATGTACAATATAACAAACTATAATTGTATCACTCTATAGTGTTACACAAGTATAACTATAAATCAGTGTACAGTGTAACAAAGTATCATTGTAATGTGTGTTGAAACTAAAAGTGACACTCTACAGATCAACAAACAATGTAAGAAAACCAACTGTATTTACAAGTGTACAGTGTCTCAACAGAATGACTATATGAAAGGGTACAGTGTAACAATCTGAGACATCATTGTGGATAGTAATGCACAGTGTTATAAGATGATTAACTGTATATGTTAGTATAGGGTGAGCTAATGTGTCTTTGTATACAATCAGAATGATAAGTGGTGTGTAACCTATGTGAGAACATCCTGGCAGTTGTAGTTTCACAATTGCTAAAAAGGCTATTGCTAGGAAACAGAAGATGCACTGTAAGCTCTTTATGTAATACATAAAATATCACACTGACTACACTATTTTGCTTTATTAACACTTTGTAGTAAGTCACATAGGTTTTGTAGTATTCCAACTTAACAGATAGACTATCTGAAGTATCATGAACATTACTTTTCTCAGTATGCATACTCCAGTGAATTGGTAGACCAATGGTAAAGGCTGAGAGTACCAACAATTAGCTGAGACAGTTATCACAATTGCACTTGCCTCCATTATTTAGTGTGTACCAGGCAGATATGATTAGGCTGCATTTCTAAATTGTCCATTTTTCATTGAAAGGGAGGGGTTTTCTCCTTGGTGGACCTTTGGCAGGGTTTTTGGGAGATGGGAGAAGCAGTGGGCTGTGAAATCAGACATTCCTGTCCAATGGAGCTGAGATTATAGCATTGTTCTCTAGAAAAGGGGCTGCTTTTCTCTTCTCTATCCCCTCCTCATCTACAGGGACCTGATTGTGCAGTTAATCAGCAAAAAAAGCGTTTGATGTAAGGCAGGGCGTGAATTCAAAAAGGCCATGGGGGATTCAGAGGGGGGATTTCTTCTGTCTATTGGAAATGTTATTCTGGTTTCAAAATGGTAGCCATTTAAAGATGCAATGGGAAAAAAAACTGTTCATTTTTTTATTATAGTGATTAATATTATTACTGCTGGAGAGAAAAAAGTGTCAAGGGAAATAAAGAGGTTTTGGGAATTACAATGAGATGATATCATATATAATTTATTTTCAAAATTATTGCATTGTTTGTGTGTGTGTATAAATATATATTTACCACACACACACACACACTCACACACACTCTCAGGCACTATAGATAAGTATTTGGTGGTGATATCAATGCTAGTTACATTTGAAAAAATCTCTGCACACTTAAGATCTTCCACTTGTAACAGAGAATAAGAAAACTCTTACCTTTGGGAGCCAGAGAAGTGTCACTGGTGAGCCCATTAACCCCTGAGAGCCTGGCTGGCTGTGCATAGCAGTGCTCTAATAAAGCACGAAGGGAGCTGATGTTGTTGTTTCTACATCCCTGTAGCAGTGTGAACTGCTTCTCCCCTTCTCTCAAGTCTCACGTGTATAGAGAGGAAGGAGGAGGGGAGATCCGGGTTAAATTTGGGGTCTACATGAAATAATCTGCAAGGATAACATTAGAGATAAATCAAGTGGTTTTGCCAGATCTTGTTTTCGCCAGTGCAACCGTCCATGTGTCGTCACAGAAGGCGGGGCCCCAAGTGTTTTTCCTTAAACTATATCTCCCAGTAGAAGGCCTTCATCCAAAGTCCCTTTAACTCATTGATGTCTAATGGTCACACTCATACTGTCAAGTGCTGCACTTATAATACTTGTCACTATGAATTCTATGGGCCAGTGGTGTTTTAGCTGACAAAACAGGACCTGCTGATTATTTGCTTTTTAGCTCTATTTGTGTAAGATACATATATATATATATATATATATATATATATATATATATATATATATATATATAGATGATTTATCAAAACATATGTATATATTTAGATTTATTTTTTTCTTTTAAATGAGGGTTATCATTAACAGCTAATATTCTTTTAATACCTGTATTCAGAGATGCACACACTGGGAAGGGGTTTTCTTTTAGAAATATTATTTTAAAACAATGCTTATTCAAAATGTGATCAGTATGAGTCTTATGGTCATTCTTGCTTAATCTACTTATATAGTAAGCAACTTACTTGGACATTAAGAATAGTAATTTATTGATTAAACAATACTTTATATGTTCTTATGTAGCTTTCCTTATGAGTAGAGGTCTAAAAATGTTTAAATATTAATAGTAATAATAATATAATAATAACAATATCAAATTGATTATATTGGACGTTACTACTTTATAATATAAAGTTAATTCAAAGTAAATAATTAGCACTTTAACACTAATTGGGAGATATTATGAAACAGTCTGCAGAACAACCATGTAATTAAAATACATTAACACCATAGACCTTCTTTCAAAATTATCTATTAATCTATCTATCTATCTATCTATCTATCTATCTATCTAATCTATCTATACAGTCTTTCCACTTAAGGTTGGTACAAGAAATTATTTTTGATGTTTTAATGTTGCATGTCTATATAATATAAAAAAAAGTATAAATGTATACAAATGTATAATCTGTGTATAAAATGTATATCTAAAATTGTATAAACATGGTAAGAGATCTGCATTGTGTTTTCCATTATATTGCACATAGGTATGCAACTAAAGTACATTGATAGACTGTTTAAGATCTTTCCCAGAATGTTTGGAATTTTCCTTTTTTGTCTTTTCCCTAATCAGGATATTGTAGCCTGTGTTCTGCTAAATCCTCCTGTCCACTCTCACCAAGATGTTATTGATAAACTACTGATAAGAGCTACATCAGACACTTTGTAGAACTTATGTATATTGCACTTACTGCAAAAAAAAGCTATATTTATTTAAGCTTTTGTCAAACTTCCTTGAGAATATATGTAAAAAAAAAAAAAAAAACTATAATGTTGCTTTGATATCCTTTCTCAGTTAAGAACTTGTGAACAGGAGAGGGTTAATCAGTCTCTGGGAACATTGATCAATATTGATGGCTGTGGAAGTTTAAATGGATTTGTTGTTTGTGGGAGGTGGGGGATCTCTGCTTTTTTCCCTTCTACTTTGAATTCTCCCTCTCCCCCTCCTAGCTGGGAGCTTGGTCCTAATTGCATGCATGCCATTCCTTCTGGGTGGGTGGTATCACCTTTTAATTCTGGTCCTTTCCACAGGGAAGGCCTGTAAAAAAAAAAAACTCTTTCATGTCTCCGAAAAAAAATCAATACCCAGGGCTTGTCAGTGTTCTATAAAATGAATGCAATATAAGGACAACAGAAGGTAAAAGAGTTTTAAACTATTTCTGTGAATGTGTATTTGTATGTCTCTCCCATAGGTGCTTCCTGCAAAACATTATTTATTCTAAATGTTTACAAAGTGTGAAAAAAATTAATTGTTTGCATATGCCACAACCAAGAACATTTCCACACTTTCTATTTGTGGAGAAATGGGGTGTTCTTAACTGGTGTCTGATTAAGTCACTTAGTGGGCTAGTTAAATGAATTTGCCACAAAAGAGAATGTTAAGTGCTTTCAAATCTGTTTAAACACAATTGTTCTCAGGACTGTTATAAATGCTTCCAGTTTGCAGCAAAGTCATTAGTTTTATTTCCAATGTTTATTGCCATTTAAAATGAAGTCATGTTGTCCCTTGCTTACAGGGCAAACTATTCTGTAGGGGCAAGAAATGTCAATGTTCTTATTTAAATTGTGTAAGTTTTTTACTCTGTTAATAAACAGTAGCTAAAATTTGTTTTGGATTATTCTATTAAACCGCAGATGTCAGCTAGTTTAGACCTCATGGACATGACTGTATCAAATGCCTCTTTGCAGCCAACTAGTTGTCTTTCACTTGCCAAGGTTATTTAAGGTCATCAAATCATACCTATCAAATGCAGTCTGGCAAATCTGTGGGACCCACATTGTGTGCCGAAAGGAGGGCTGGTCTAGATCTTCACCTCCAACCAGAAATATTCTGTTGTAGTAGTTTTTTTTTTAATTTTCTTACTAATATAGAATATATATATATACATATATTTTGTTTGTGCATGATATTTTGTATGTCTGTATTGTGATTTTTATGTCTATAAGTAGTATCTGCCTTATAGGAATCTATTACTTACATATGTTGATATATTTACACTATAATTAAATTATTTATCCTATAATCTAAATGCGTATGAATTTTATAGATGTCCTATTTACTTAAGTAGGCTAATTAGTCCAAAACCTAACATATTTCTACTCATGTGTATTTAATTATTTTTGCCATTAAACTGTTTTTTTAATAGAGGTATTATCAGAACAACTGTTAAGTTACAGTTTACTTTGCTAAATTATATCTTCTAATATTTAACATTTGCTTCTTCATAAACATGTCAAATAAACTGAAAATGTTAAATATAGTCATATCATGTTATGTCACACAATTACAATTATGTAGTTAATGGGCAACTAATCATGGTTTTTGTATAATTTAGAAATAAGTATACTCATTTACTGTGTGCAACTTTCAAAGGAATTTTAATTAGAGGATAAGTTCTCTAGGGAATTGGGAACTTGCACAATGTTCAAAAACTTGGGGGGAAATAGAAGGTAAACCTTTATTAACTTTTAAATCAACCTTTATTTTTGGTTCATATGTATAAATTACTGTAAACAATTTTATTTAATAAACCATATATAACTGTTTAAATGAATTAAAAATAAAAAGAATGATGAATAATTACATATTTCCTAATTATTAATTAACAAAATAAGCAAATTTAAATTTTAAAATTAAACAATTACATTCTGATTTATTAGAAGAAATATGAAATTTTTGTAATGGTAGCACTTAATTTCGGTATCCGATTTACTCCTTAATAAAATAAACTATTAAATAAAACACTTTTTGTCTGTGTTAACAAATAAATTCTATAAAACATACATAGCACATGTAATTACAAAAGGATAAAATAATGCTAAACTACAAGAAAAGCTTTTAGTGTTTTACTGTAATTCATACATACTTGTTTTGTTAAGAAAAATATATTTGTACTATTTTATTACACATGTAGTTTAAAAATAGTTTATTTAAAATATACCCTTAAGAACAAATATCACAAGAGTGAACAAAAAGTACTAGAGGATGAACATTTTAATGAGCAAATGACTTAACAGACATAATGTCTATACAAACAAGTCTACATACCAAGCTCTGGAGAGGTCATATGCTTTGGAATTTTATTACTTCCCTATATTTCCATATCTTTTGCAAACGAATAATTCAGATTTATGCAGAGAAAAACCTAACATTTAATTCATTTGAGCAAATGAGAAAATAAATATATGTTTATCTCTATGAAACACATTCTAATTAGTTGCATTTAAAAATTAAACCTATATGATGAGACTTGTCCTGGTGTGTGATCAGAGGAAATATGCTGAAATGCAAGTAAAATTCATTCCTTAGCAATCAGAATTTATTCATGTAAACATTGTTATGATAAGACTTCATGCAAGTTTTAATTGTAAATCAACCAAATTCAAGTGGTTTTGAGGTTTGGTTTGTAAATTAAGTCATTTACATAATACTGTGGCAGGTCTCTGTGAAAATACACAAGAAAACTCTGGAGGTTGTGTTTTATTTGCAATAGTAAATATTTAGCAGATGCCTAAAGTTTGAGCTTCTGTATTGTACAAAAAATATTAAAATGTGCCTTTCAAAAGAACAAAAACAGAAATATACATATATATCTGCAAAGACAATCTTCAGTGCTTTTCTGTGCTATATGTAACATACATTTTTGTGCTGTAATACCAGGCACACATAACATTTATTTTGTACTCTGATTTTAAAGTAAATAATATCCTAGTAAACAGCAGCAGAAGTCTTAAATGACCCCAACATTTTACTTTGTGGTGTACATTTAAAGTAAGCACCAGTATAATGTTAGATATCACAAAGCAGATCTCGTTTTCCCATTTACCTTATCCTTTTCTTGCTAAGTAAATAAACATATTACATTTCATAAGCAATTATTTAGAATAAAAGATTAACTTTTCTATATCACATAAACTTAATACTATCTACTGTATATCAAGATCTCTATCCATCTAAATATTTCTATCTATCTAAATCTATCTATCTATCTATCTATCTATCTATCTATCTATCTATCTATCTATCTATCTATCTATTTATATAGCTATCATCCATCCAGCTATCTAAATCTTATCTGTCCATACATCTAAATCAATCTATCTATCTATCTATCTATCTATCTATCTATCTATCTATCTTTCTACTCTCTATCTATCTTTGTATCTATCTATCTATCTATCTATCTAAATCTTACCTGTTCATCAATCTAAATCTGTCTATTCTATCTATCTATCTATCTATTATCTATCTATCTATCATCTATCTATCTATCTGTCTATCTATCTGTAAAACAGAAAAAAAAACTGCACAGCACTCAATTTTTCTTGGTATCTATCTATTTATTTATTTATTTATATATATAGCTATCATAATAATATTTATTCATTTATATAGCGTTATTAATTCCATAGCACTCTACATACATCAGTAATGCTGTCTCTCTTGGAGCTCACAATCTAACCATCCTATCAGTATGTCTTTACAATGTGGGAGGAAACCGGAGTGCCCGGAGGAAACCCACACAAACACAGGGAGAACATACAAAACTCCTTGCAGATGTTGTCCTTAGTGTCCTTGGTGGGAATTGAATAATCCATCCAGCTAAATCTTATCTGTCCATACATCTAAATCAATCTGTCTATCTATCTATCTATCTATCTATCTATCTATCTATCTATCTACTTATCTATCTATCTATCAATCTATCTAAATGTTACCTGTTCATCAATCTAAATCTGTCTATCTATTTCCAAGTATTGGTCGATTAGTCCAATTTTGATGCTTTGTGTATGTTTCCTAAAAAGAACATATGTAGGAATCTTTGGATCCATAGGATCTTTGCATATATACCAATATGCAAAAAATAATTTCTCAAATATAGTGTACTTCTACTCTCATACACCTTCAACATATTCAGAAATAAGAAAATAGCATTACCGATCACAAAAAACAATACAATGTTCACATGTAACAGGTGAAGAAAATTATAGGTAGCAGTCACCTTGATGACCTATATTGACATAAGTGTTCACTTCTACCCTCTTTCTTGTGTGTGTATATATATATAGGGACAGAGAAAGAGAACTATAACTGATTCAAAGGGTAAGTTATTACAATATTATAATGTTACATATACTTGAGAATTGGTTTACATATTTATGCACTGTCCTCGTCTCTTATTTAATTTAGAGATCATAACATTCATTAGCTCTTTAAATATGTCCATCGTAGTATTTAATCATAATTAACTCAATATCAATACAAATTGAGTTTACTCTGCTGTTTATAAGGACAAAAAAATGGTTTGTTATGACTCTATCATTTGGATTTACACATAGAAAGATTGATGTACAATATTTAATCAAGCCAGTATCACAGACTATGTTAATGTGCCAAATAGGGTCAAGTGAACTGAATGAAATCTTATAGTTCCAGTAGAACATGTATCTGATCTGCTCAAAAATGTTCATATTATGGTTATAATTATAACAAGGAAAATAGTGGTGTAGAAGCAGCTCCATTTCAAATGATAAAGGAGGTTTGCCTTGCTTAAATGAGCAAGAAAAAAAAAGATTGGTACAATTCTAACAAAATATCTGTTTGTGTATGTGCTCCACTGAATCCAACCATCCAGATTCTCTTCTTTGTAAACCAGCTAAAGTTTGGGACCTCTAATTCTACATTTTAGGATGTACCTTGATTGAATGGCAATAAAATTGACCATGCTCCATAGTGAAGGAGGATTACCAGACATGTATAATTACAGATATAGATATGTATGCTACATGACAATAGTGAGTTCCCGAATTGTATAGTTAACATCTCCCGATTAAGTAAAAGTGAAGTCATGATGATGAGCTATAGGGCCACAGTAGCTATAACTCATCTGTATGTAGAAAAATATCTCATATTATGACATAACTAATATCATGTGGTAAGTGATGTTTAACATTTCACATGTGTGAGTGCGTCAGTTATTGTTTTATGTTGTCACCCAATTCACGAGAGGAACAGCTTAGATGAAGACTAAGTCTAGAAGAAGGCTGTCATATCCGGAAAATGCAATTATGTTTGATAATGTCACTTAAAATATTGTTAAACTGATTTTAATTTTAGATACATTCATTGTTTTCTAATTTGTACATGGTCCAGTTATAGTAAGATAAGTCAAAATGTCCATTTCAATGGTAGGCTTTAATTTTATTGTTTTTGTAGTAATAGTTTTAAAGTACCTCATTAAAAGCATGAATTTACTGTCATTCTGTATCTTCATATTCTGTACTGTCTACTTATATCATAAACTAAAATACATTTCTATATATGCCTTATTGTTCATATGTATTTTTTACTTATTCTACAATTGCCTTGTATTGTGTATCTGTGGCTGAAAAGTTATGTAGTTCATTAATCCACTTATTGTTGTTAGATATACAAACTGTACCACAATCATTTAATATTGCCAGATAAGGTCTTGTCTTTTATTGAGACCTAGGGGCGTTCTTGTGCCCAATTTAAATATCCAGAACGATTCACGGTTCAGCAGCTTACGTTTAATATCTATTCCCCTAAAAGAGTTGGAAATTTTTTCTATCCCTTTAAATCTCAGTTTACTGGTATCACCACTGTGAACCATTGAAAAATTGCGTGATACTGCAGACATATTAATCGCACCTGGATTCTTTGAGTCTGAAATGTGCCTCAGTGCTCTCTTAAGTTCCCCTGTTGTGCATCCGACATATTGAGTCATACATTGTGTGCATTCTATAAGTAGAGTTAATGTAGTTTTTGATTGTAAATCGTCTGCCATTACTGTATGACTCAAATGTCTCTGATCTATGCATATAATTGCACGCTCTACAGATATTGTGAACGCACTTATAGAAACCTTGAGCTCCAACCATGTACTGCCTGAGTCATTGTGAGAGGATTGGAACAGACTTGGGGAAAGAAGAGTGCCTAAAGTCAGAGCTTTTTTTGCCACAAATCGCACCAGATATTTTTCTAGAATTTGTGTCAGTTTTGAATCACGATTAAGGATTGGTAAATATTTTTTAATGATCCCCACGATCTCTTATATTGTGGGCTGAAAGTAGTTGAAAATGTAATAAAATTGTCTTTCTGGCTTTTTTGCCTGTATTCTAAAAGTTCTCTTCTGTCAATTTTATTGACTATTGAGGTAGCCCTCCCCAGTATGCCTTTACTATATTCTCTCCTGCTTAAATGGTTCTCAACTGCTTTAGACTCATGTATATAAACACTCGGATCAGTACAATTACGTTTTGTTCGTATAAGTTCTCCAATATTGATATTTCTTATGACATGACCTGGGTGACATGAGTCTGCATTGAGGATGTGTTGGTTGCCATTGGTTTTCTGTATGGTCGAATTTTTACTTTATTCCCCTCTATATCACCTATCAGGGTGATATCTAAAAAGTTGATTTCTTTTGTATTATGGACAAGGGTAAAACGAAGATTGAATTCATTCCCATTAATATACCTGATAAATTCCTCAATGCCCTCCAGGGGTCCCCTCCAGACCAGCAATGTATCGTCCAGGTATCTGGGAGTACCAACAATGCTGGCCTGGAAGGGTTATCTGGGTTAAATAGAAATTTTTCCTCCCATACTCCCATCACAATATTTGCTAATATTGGTGAAAATTTTGCGCCCATACTGACGCCCCTTTTCTGCAGGAAAAAGGTTTTGTTAAATGCAAAATAATTGTGTAGTAGTAGGAAGTCCACTGCCATAACTAGAAATTCTTGTAATGGGGGAGAATAAGCGCTGTATTTCTCCAATGCGTATGTTAAGCAGCTAATGGCAATTCTGTGTGGGATGGATGTATACAAGCTTATCACATCGCAACTAAGCCAACAAAATTCTTTACTCCACTGAAAATCTGCAAATGACATCACTACACTTTTTGTGTCTCTAATGTAGCCCAGTAAATCACACATAAGGGGGTTTGGATGTTTATCCACCCATGCTCCCAACCTTTTTCCCAAGGAACCAATTCCTGCCACAATAGGACGACAGGGTAGAGGAAATTTCTCCTTATGGATTTTCGGGAGAGAATGGTAAATAGGAATTACTGGTGTTTCCACTAGAAGATATTTTGTAAGTTTTTCACTCAAAACACTCATATGTGAACCTTCACTCAACAGGTCTGACAGTTCTTTCTGAAATTTTTGGTTGGATCACCCGGAAGCCGCTCATACACCTCTTTATCATTGAGGTCCTCCATTACAATTTTATGATATAATCCTGCATCCATTAGGACCACTGCTCCACCTTTATTAGAGGTTCTTATAACAAGATCTTTATTGTTATGAAGCTCTGACAAGGTAAGTCTTTCATGTACTGTGAGATTGTCCTTAGTATCATCCTGCTTACCATCTAGAATAACCAATTCTTTTTCTATCAGTTCTTGAAAACTATCCAGAATTTCTGGTCTGCATTTAGCGGATAAAATAAGGATTTGCCACAGTAAAATCAATTTTCTCACTAGTAATATTAACCCCGCAGTTCAATTCTCTCAATGCAGACAGTGATTTTAATTCATTAAACATAGGAACACAAGGGTTAATCACTACATCATTAGACTCAGTGGAATTATTGTCATTATCATCTTGGTCAAAGAAATGACATCTCAAAATTATGTTATGTGCAAGTCTGTTAAAGTCCAATATGGTTTGGAATACATCAAATTTTTTGCAAGGTGAAAAACCTAGACTTGTGACAGGAGAGCAGTCTGGGTATTAGAGATGACATAGCTGGATAGATTGATTACAGGACAATCTAAAACCGTGACCTCAGATTGTACCTCACGGTTTCCGCATCTCTTACCTCCCCTTCTGCCCCGTTTTTTGACCATCCATTATGTCCCTGTTGATTCACATCTCTCACACTGGAGCTTGATCCTGGGGTACTTCCCAGTGTGGAAGCAAAGGTAGAAGAGATTGAGGTGTCAGGATCAGCAAAACTTACTGTGCGTTTTCTGCAACGTTTATTACCAGGTTTTCGCAGAATGGAGCGTGTCCTCTGATGTTGATGCCAGGTATACACCTGATTGTTCGAATTATCATCAGTATCCCTTACAAGTTTTCTCATTTTGGTTTCCATTATAACGGTTTCCATTTTGTCCAAATTCTCCTGCATTTTCTCATGCAACGATTTGTACTCCTTGTAAAAGTAATGTAGCAGCCATTGACTAGACAGTGTGTAATGCATTGTAGATCTATCTGTCCAAATGACCTCTTCTGTATGTTCACTACTATCATATATCAGTAAATTACACTCATTGTAATTTTTGCTAGCACAAATGGTTTGTATAGAAAATAATATACTCTATATAAAAAAGTAAAAAATAAACCTGGTCATGCCTTTATCCTAATGATACTATCACATAAAGGTGATATTGGCTGTTCAGTGAGAAATTACATACCTGTGAGCACATTAAACTAACTGCAGGTATAAAGTAGGTTGTTATAGTTTCTATTGCCCAAATATACCTATTTTTTTCCAATTGAGATGTTTCTCTGATAATAAAACACATCAAAATTTGAACTACAATAAAGAAAAATAGGCGAAAAGAGTTTGTAGTATGTACCAGTTAATAGTCATCAGTTGTAATAATAACAACTCTTACAAATGTATATGTTGCTCCACCACAATCATTGCAGTAGTGCTACTGCAAATGTATACAAGTGTTCTTGGTAAATATATATTTTCGTGATCTGTGAGAGCAAGGTTCCTTGACAACCTGGACCAATGTTTTCATCATCACCATCTTTACAGATATATACATAATTAGTATTGTAAAACATAATCTTTTACAGATATATTGATATAAAAAAGTATTGAAACTCAAGAGGAACTGTCAGCATGAAAGTGCAGTCCAACCTGCAGGTGTCATGTTATAGAGCAGGAGAAGCTGAGCAGATTGATATATTGTTTTGTGAGTAAAGATTCAGTATAACTTGTGATTTAGTCAATTAAATCTTTCCTCTTTGGGATTTATGGTCCATTGGGCAGTCCTATTAGTGATTGACAATATTCTTTATATAAGTGTGTGTAGAGAAATAGTCATCAATCAATAATAGGACCACCCACTGGACCGAAAGCCCAGAAAGCAGAGGAGTACATTATTAAAACAGGTAATCTTTTTCTGCAAACCCATGTATCAATCTACTCAGCTTCCCCTGTTCTATAACTTGGTGTATGCAAAATGGACTGCATTTTCATAAAGATAAGTTCCCTTTAATTACACTTTCCTATAGCCAGATTAGTTAAGAGATGAAAACAGTTGAACCTAACTAATTTAGTGGTGCTGAAATTTAATTTGATACTTACATTTGCTGATTGAATCTAATTTTCAAGAGGAGGTTGTAATTACTTATAACACCTTTCATGCAGACTTATAGAAAAATTGCATCTTTATTATTGCATCATTATTATTGCATTGTTAGTAGCTAGTCTATTAGTTCATCTATTTAGTCTATTGAGCCTTCAGTATTCTGTCATCTTAGGGTGACCAATCAAAACATGCCATCTCAGCCTCAATGACATAATCCTAATAAAAGTTGCATCATCTACTTTTATAAATATTCTCTGCGTAAGGTTATTATTCTTTCAATTATCTTTTTATTGAAAATGAGATAAACATACAATCCAAAACATTTGAATAACATTAAATCAAATTTGAATCAATAAATACATGTATACAAAAGCACATTAATCAGGACATAACTTTGCGTAAGTTCAGCTTCAATAATTCAACGTCCTGCCATTGCCTCTTTCAAGACGTCTCTGTAGCTGGCATCTGAAAATATTAGGCAGTCCATTCAACAGATTAATTAATAGCTGACAATATAATAATTTATTGTAACAAACAAGTCAAAATAAAAGAACATCGGAGTAAAAAGTAAAAGAAGAAAAAGATAGAAAAGAGGGGGTGAGAGAAGAGAAAAAGAAAGGGTGAAAGGTGAGGGGGGAAAGAAGCTCTGAGGACTAAATCATCAGGTAATTTTGTTGCATAGTTCCACTGGGACCATATGAATTAATGTATCCTGTGAGTAGCCCTGAATTGTATCCACGGATTCCACAACTCACTGAACACTTTTTGCTTGTTCTCTACTGTGGCTATAGTTTCTGCCACGCGATACAGAGAATCAAGTTTTCCGTGCAACTGTTCAATGGTAGGAATATCAGTAGATTTCCATAACGTCGGTATTAATAACTTTGCAGCTGCAATGAAATTTTGCGCTAATAAAGATGCACGTTTATTGTCGTGCTAGATAGGGAAATTTAGCAATGCTATCTCTGGTGTCAGATTGGGCACCTTATTCAGCACTTCTTGAATGAATGTTTCCACCTCACTCCAAAATTGGCGGATTTTTGGACATGACCACCAAATATGTAAATAGTCACCACTGGGATCTTCACATCTCCAGCAACTAGAGGAAGTCCCAATTCGCCAGTTATAGGACTGTTTTGGAGTGATATACCAACGCGTTATAATCTTGAAAGAATTCTCCTGGGCCTTTACGCATTGCGTAGGGCCATGAGATTTTTTATAAATATGTTGTAATTGGTCATGTGTGAACTTGTATCCCAGATCTGCTTCCCAGTGGGCAATATAGTCTCTTTTAGGGCAACACTCCGTTGTTAGCAACATTTGGTAAATGGTGGATAATAATTTTTTAGGTCTAGTTACACATGCGCACAGTGTCTCAAAGGGCGTCATGGAACGTAGTAGATCTGCATTTTGGAGATGAGGTTTTAACATTCTCTTTAGATAATTGTATTGGATAAAGTTAAGTTTGGAGAGCCCTGGCAGTCTTTGTAGGTCGTTAAGTTCAGGGAGTGTTCCATCGGTTACTGTAAGGTTATTATTTATTATTATTATTATTATTATTTGTTTATATAGCGCCATTAAGTTCCATGGCGCTTTACATGAGGATAGGGGAGACAAGCACAAGTACAATAACTCTAGACAATCAGGACATACAGGTACAAGAGGGGATGTATACAGTTTTAGGATTTCTTAGCTTATTTTCTTTGCATATTGACATTTCAGCTATGCATCATCCTTGCATTAAGTGTAAAGTGTAAATAGGTGTAGAGTCAACAATAAGAAAAGGTTGAATTCTACGAGATTCTTTTAGATGTAGATGTACGTAAAATGAGTGAGCGATCGGATGTAGGGAGTAAGGGAAAGATCTGAGCCAAATACAACCCCAAGACATCGGGCATGCTACTGAGGAGTAATAGTAGAACCACAATCAGAAAATGCACTATTGGGTTTATGAGTTTTGGTAAAGGGAGGAAACATGAGAAGTTCAGTTTTTCACAGATTAAGTTTAAGGTAGAGAGAGGACATGATGTTAGAGGCAGCACACAGACAATCACTGGTATTTTGTAGTAATGCAGGGATGTTGTCAGAAGAAGTGCATAATTGAGTGTCATTAGCATAGAGGTGGTACTGAAAACCAAATCTAATAATGACTTGTTCAATAGTTGCAATGTATAGAGAGAAGAGAAGGAGACCTAGGACTGAACTCTGAGGAACTTCGACAGTGAGAGGAAGAGGAGAGAAAGAGAAGACAGCAAAAGATACAGTGAAGGAGCGGTGAGAGAGGAGAACCAGGAGAGAGATCAGTGTTCTTGAGCTCAATAGAGCACAGGAGGGTGAGGAGGAACTGGTGATCTACAGTATCAAATGCAGCAGTGAGATCCAGGAGAATCAGTAGGGAGTAGTAACCATTAGATTTAACTGTTAGTAGATCATTTGATCCATCCAAAACAAGCCTAAAAGCCATCTTGCTGCATAATGGCAATGTACTACCTTCAATTTCAGTTGCTTATGTAGTCCACATGATATATCATTGATTCATATGAAACAATCCTAAAAGCCATCTTGCTTCATAATGACAATCTGCTACCTTTAATTCCACTTGGTTATGCCGTCAACATGATAGAAACCTATGACAACATGATACAGCTGTTGAGATACCTGAACTATGGCCAATATTTGTGGCCCCTCTGTAGTGACCTAACCCCTTAATGACCAATGACGGCTATATCCGTCATGGCTTTAAACTCACTGTAAACACTCTTTGGTCGAAAAAATGCAGAAAATATCCTCCTAAATATATCACTAACATGAAGTCCTTGCTCCACAGTGACTACGCTGCTCTATTCCATCATTGCTACTTCCAACACCCCGGGGACTCAGCTCTACCTGTAGAGGGGTATGACATCTTGCTGCCACACATCACCCTGGAGGTTCTAGCAGTACTGGTGCCATCACCAGACCTACAGGTGGCATCACGAACAACTTTATTTTATTTCATTTTCCCCTTTTTATTGTCTGCTCAGGGGCACCGACCACCCGTGCCATCCCCAAACCAGTACACCTGAGCTCTGAGTACCCCGACCCTTGGTACCAGACATATTCAAGTATCTAATTGATAAATTTCCAAGGTTGAATGAAGCAAAGATAAAGAAAGGAGTCTTTCGATCTCAGGCAAATTAATCACATTCCATTTTCTTTTATATCTTTTTTCTATAGCCACTATATCTTGGTGAAATGTCTCACCATGCTCACTGCTCTGCAGTTTAGTGGAAAAAAGTGTAGACATCAATATAAGAAATGAATCTTTAAGGATATGTTACAACCAAGATTCTTATTTTTTTTTTTTTGGGAGATTTTTCGTCCGTAGGTATCTGCTCTTCAGTTTCCCAAAAAATGATTTGCCACCAATGCAAATGCTACCCTACAGTCTTTTCCTTGCCCTGCAATAAAGAAACTCCTCATCTTCAAGAAGCTTATTAATCTGAGATCGAAAGGACTAGGAAAACTACAAAACCGTGAGTAGGCTGTTACTTGCGCCCGTTACCCTGCACCCAGACTTTCTACACCTGCCCTGGGGACCCTCAGACCTACCCGAGGAGGGCTTACCATCCACGCTGCCCTAAGTCACCGTCCCCAGCAGGAATACGGCAGCGGTAGTTCTACTAACCACATACCCTGGGTGGTGTCACGACAAATCCCTTGTAAATACCCCTTTTTGGACTGATCCTGGGCCACGGGACCGGGTCACGATTACCGTGATACCCCAAAGAGACAGCACCGGCCCGGTTCCCGAGTACCCCATAGCCTGGGGGTGCATCACCAGTCACTGATAGTCAACTCTGCAGGGGCCGAACACATCCTGTCCTCAGCCCCACAATGGACAGTTCACCACCTGCCTGTTTCCCCAGCCCCACAGTCTCGGATGCCCTCTTTACAGCTGCCGTGGCCCATCTCGAGGGTGGAGACCAGAACGCTTCTCCTGGCAGCTGTAGAGCAGCACACAGAGCGGGAGGCTATGGAGCGAGATGCAGAACGTGAGGCTGCAGAATGGGAGCGTGCGTATCAGCTTAAGCTAATTTGCCTTGGGGTTCTGCAGCCTACACACGCAAACCCTGAGTCCAAGCTCCCCAAGGTCCGAGTTAAGAACTTTCCTCTTCTGAAGAAGAACGGATGCAACACATACAGAGTCAGCAGGGGTGGCAGGGAGAAAAGACACACAAAGGCTTGAACCTGCCTCAGTTCATGATCAACCAGCATGCAGGGACCCTTTGACCTCAGAGGGGAGACTGGAGGGGCAGGGGGCTGCAAGGGGGACAGACACAGACAGATGTGACGCTGCTCTCAGACATAATCAACCAGATGCTGCAGCAAGGGTAGGAGCATGGCAGATTATAATAATGGTAATCTGGGCTACTGCCCAGTGGCTGGGCCTCCGTGGGGGCCCAGCAGGATACAAAAAGTAATTTGCTATATTGCTCCCATTATAATCCAAAGGATCGTGGTGTCGTCGCTGATTTAAAAGATGCTGTGTGCGGGCCACCTTGCTTTATGACGTTCGGCAGGACAAACATAAAGAGCGCATGTGCAGCTGTTGGAGGACTCGAGGGCCACGCCAACCTCAGTCTCTGCCGTGCCGAAGAGGAGCTGACGTCTGAATCTGCCAGACCCGGTCTGCTCTGAGTCACATCACACCAACACCAATGTCACTGCCTGATTCCAATCCTGCTGAAAAGACCTTCGGGACAGTGACAGAGAAGAGAAGGTCAGCTTGTCACGGTGCCTGCCTAGTGATCTGTGCTAGTTGAATACGTTCTGCTGCTGCACCTGCACATCACTAGCATTGAGTAGGTCTGTATGTGCATTTCTATACTGTTGTGGGTTGGGTCAGTGATCCTGGGTCAGAGCAGGGTGTATGGGATGCGAGACAGTGGAGGACTGTCTCAAACTACCTGATGGGGCAAATGCTGCAGCCTGCACACTGGGCCCCACTGCCCCTCCAACATGGATAGTTGCATCACATTTCAAATGCCCTAGCATACTATGTGTGCCCCTCCATCTTGATATTTTGCTTGTATCATGATGTACCCTGTTTCCCCTAAAATAAGATGGTGGGGGAGATATTGCATGGGAATATTGGGGGCTGCAAGGGGATGATGGAAATATTGGGGGCTGCATGGGAATATTGGGGCTTGGAAGGGGATGATGGAAAAATGAGACATCCCCTGAAAATAAGACATAGTGCATTTTTGGAGCAAAAAGTAAGATAAGAGAGTGTCTTATTTTAGGGGAAACAGGGTATGTAATGGATATATAAATACATGATGTGAGCAAAATATCTAAACGGAAGGGCACACATAGCATTCTGGGGCATTTTAAATGGTGCAACTATCCATGATGGAGGGGCACACAGTGTGCTGGGACATTTGCCCCATGTAGTTTCAGTCCCTTCTCCATATTGTATCCATAACTGTAAGGCCTTGTGCACACATTCAGTATTTGATGAAGTTTCTTATCTCAGTATTTGCTAAGCTATATTCACAGATGGTGTTTTTGCTGTGTGTTTTTTGCCTTTTTTCATTGCAACTTTTTTTTACTGCCAAGAGATCAGGTTTGCAGCCTAAAAGACACCCCGGGTGAACATAGCCTAAGGCCCCCGTGCAAACTTTCAGTATTTGGTGAGGATTTTTTTACCTCAGTATTTAAGTTTTGTTCACACAGGGTGTTTTTGTAGCATTTTTTTTACATGGTTTTTCATTAATTTTTTCCTTTATCTTTATTTCTGACTTTTTTCATTTTTGCTGTGTTTTTAAAAGAAGCAGCATGTAAATTCTTTCAGTATTTTTGCTGCTTTTTTCAACCATTTGAGGCAATTAAGTGAGATTTGGTGTGTTTAGTTTAGTTTTGGTGTGTTTTTGTTGCAGCTCTTTTTATTGCCAAGACATTTGGTTTGCTGCAGAAAAAAAATTAATCAATAACATCCTATGTGAACATACCCTAACCCCACGTGCACACGTTGAGTATTTGTTGAAGTTTTTTACCTCAGTATTTGTAGCCAAAATCACCTAAAAACGCAAGGAAATAAATTGAAGTGGGCACAGCAATTTTAAATTCCATAGACTTTCCTAGGATGTATGTTTGCATGATTTGTGGAAATCTGCAAGTAAAAAAGCACCAAAATACTAAGTGTGCACATGGCCTTATAGAAACATGTCAAAGCTTTTTTTTCCCCCATGAACAGCACTTTTAGTACAGTGGTCGGGTACCTTCCTAACACTATTTATCTGCAAGTTAAAAGTGTTAGGTTCTCTTTAAATGCTGCTATTAAAGGTATATATGTTTTTTCTATATGCAGCAATGCAAAAGTACTGCTGTATATACAACCACTGGCAAAAATTATGGACTCACCGGGCTCAGAGGATGTCCATTCAGTTGTTTAATTTTGTAGAAAAAAAGCGGATCACAGACATGGCACAAAACTAAAGTCATTTCAAATGGCAACTTTATGGCTTTAAGAAACACTAAAAGAAATCAAGATAAAAAAATGTGGTAGTCAATAAGGGTAATTTTTTTTAGACCAAGCAGGGGGGAAAAAAATTATGGAATTACTCAATTCTGAGGAAAAAATTATGGAATCATGAAAAACAAAGAAACAAAACAACACTCAAATACATTACTAGTATTTTGTTGCACCACCTATAGCTTTTTTTTTTTTTTTTAAATATTTTTTATTGAGTTTTCATTTTTAATAACAAGGAAAAGAAGAAAAACAATCCAACCCCCATACCCCCCCAGCCATCAATAGTTACAGCGAAAATACATCCAACAATCTCCCAAGACATACAAGGTCGGACATTGATTATAATCGATATTCAATACCAAAAACTACACCATAGTCACATCTCCTAACAGTCATAAGAAATGAAATGGAAAAAGTGTTATGCCTGCCCCGAGTCGCCTGGAGCAGGGGATACCCGTAGCCTTCCCAAGGACCCTTGTAACTCCTCCAGCAGATACCAGGACGATTGCACAAACGGTAGGACTACTGAGTGCAGTTCTGCTGACGATAGCTTGGTGGTTATGAACCCTCTCCAAGTCTCAAAAAACTTCCCCGTCAACGCGTCTTTATCCCTTGCCGCTTCCAGGCATTCCACGTGCATTACTGCCTTCAATTCGTTGAGTATACCAGTCATGCCAGGGTTGTGCCCAGATAGCCAGTCCCTCAGGATTAGCCTTTTAGTAACCATTGCCAGCATATGGAGTATTCTAGCAGGTATGCCTTCCCACACTCCAGATACTGGGAAATTAAACAACCAGGCAAGCATATCCAATGTAACGGTTTTGCCGGTCACTTCCCTCGCTAAGGCTTCCACCCGCTTCCATAGTTTCTGCACCTCCCCACACAGCCATATACCATGCACCATATCTGTTTTTGGTTGTCCGCATTTCGGGCATTGTTGTCGTCTATTAGGGAACCTAGCATTCGGGGGTAGGGTGAATCCGTAGATTGCCCTGTGTATGATCCTATATTGTACATCCCTCCATTTTTCGCTGATTATATTTTTCCTCAGTACCTCCCAGCCCCTCAGAATCGTGTCGGCTATATCAGTCAGAGGTATGTACTTTAGCCACCCGCGAAAGATGTTATCCTCCCTTAAGGCCAGAGTCGTGTCTTGTAAACTACCATAAAGGTAAGATACGTTGACAGTCAGAGGGTCCGCTCCCAACCAGGTATCCCAGATAGTCAATCTGCATTCCTGTGATACATTTTGAAGGTGTCGAAGGACGTGATGGTGTAGCTGCCTGTACTGGATGATATGGTACGGGCTCAATTGGAACTTTTCCAAGACTTCTGACTCCGTTAACCACCTTCTGTCAGGTTTGTGTAACAAATCCCCCAATGTGTGAATCCCCTTTTCTTGCCATGGTGCGAATAAGGCGTTCTCACGCCCTAATCTGAATCCTGCGTGGGCCCAAGGATTAAGGTATTTTGACATTTTCCAGGTCATCATTAACTTCTTTCGAACCGCTTTCCAGCACATAGCCGTATCCCTATAGATGATCATGTTTTTCAGGTGTTTAGGCACGGCCGGCCATGGCGAGTGCAGTAAGCTGGCCAGTTCCCAGGGTCTGCATAGCGCCGCTTCCATGGTATAATTAGAGTATCTTTTGGACTTTTTGAGCCAGTCTATAACGTGACGTAATAAGCACGCCAAATTATATCCCCTGATGTCGGGGGATTTAGCCCCCCTCCAAGTTTTGGGAGCATTAAGGTGCGACTGGCTATTCTGGCCTTCCGTCCCCTCCAAAGAAAGCTGGAGAAAGCTGTGTTGAGTCTATGCACATCCGCCCTACACAGTAGCAGTGGTATGGTCTGCAGCGGATATAGTAACCTGGCGAAGCTAACCATCTTAAGTAGATGGCACCTCCCCAGAAGAGTCAGCGGCAGGTCCCTCCATCTCTCCAATTCCCGCGTGATTTTGGTAATTAAAGGGCCATAGTTCAGGGGGTAAATTTGGCTAGTGTCGCTGCTGAGTATGATGCCCAGGTATTTGATGTGGTGAGTTTTTACTTGTATGCCCTCCATCTCTGCCCCTCCCCTGGCCCCCCCTTCCCCAGGACGGCGACGAGGCTTTCCCAGTTGCAAGATCTCGCATTTAGCTTTATTGAGCTTAAAGCCCGAGAATGTGCCAAAAAGCGTCAGTTGTTGAAGCAGTTCCCTTAAGTCCTTCTCCGGTCTATTCATATAGATGATGACATCATCAGCAAATAGCGCTGACTTCACCGTCACCCCTCCAATGTTGATGCCCTCGTGTGAATCATTGCTGTTCAAATATCTGGCAAGAGGTTCGATGGCGAGATTGAAGAGCAATGGTGAGAGAGGGCAGCCTTGCCGCGTTCCCTTTTCCAGAGGGAAAGGGGCGGACAGAAAACCGGGGGTGCATATTCTAGCGCTCGGGTTCTCGTATAATGTTTTTAGGAATGTCCTGAACGAGCCTTGTAGGCCTATCTTGTCCAATACTAAGTTCAACCAGGACAGATTGAAATTGTCGAACGCCTTTTCGGGTCCAACAAGACCAATGCCGGACGATCATCACGTAGATTCTCTCGATGCCCCACTGAATCCAGCACTAACATAGTTTGTCTGATATTACCCACCGCCGATCTACCCCTAACAAATCCCGCCTGTTGTGGGCCGACAAGAGATGGCAGTAGCCCGCCAAACGGTCCGCCATAATCTTGGCCAGAATTTTCAGGTCTTGATTTATCAGTGAGATGGGGCGATATCCGGCCGGGTCAGTGGAGCTCACATTCCCCTTTGGCAACAATTTAATGTGTGCCGTGTTAGTGTGGTTCGAGATCTTGCCCCCCACTAGAATTTCATTGAAAAGAGAGACTAAGCAAGGAGCAACCTTGTCGCATAAAGACTTGTAATAGTCGCCGGTAAAACCATCTGGACCCGGAGCTTTATGGGCACTCAGGTTTTTGATAGTCATTTGAACTTCAGCCAAGGAAATCTCAGCGTTCAAGGTGGCCAAGCCGTCCTCAGCTATGGTAGGTAGTGAGACCTTCTCAAGCCAGTCCCCTCCCACCTCCCTTGCATTCTGCACTGTATCCTGTGTATATAGTTTTGCAAAGAATTTGCCTAAATGAGAGTTGATATCTTTTGGTGCATGAAGGATGTTACCCTCGGAGTCCACCAAAGAGGCAAACGTCGTGGGCTTAGTTTTACCCCTGGCCAAGTTCGCTAGGATCCTCCCCGCCTTGTCTCCATACTTATAGAGATCTACCTCCCATTGTTCCTTACTCCACTGTTCCCTTCGTTTAGCCCAGACGTCATACTCTCTCTTTGCTCCCACCCATTTCTCCTTTGTTAGCGGTGAAGGGTTGTTTTTAAATTCCTCATATGTGCTTCTTACCTTTGAACTAGCTAGATGGAACTGTTGAAATGTTTTCTTTTTTTGAGTGCTGGTGTATGCCATTATTTTACCCCTCATGACCACCTTACTCGTTTCCCAGTATAACCGAGAGTCCGTCTCATGGTCTGCATTGTGGAAGACGAAGTCAGACCACCACTCCCCCAGTAGTCTGTCAACATTGGCGTCCCTTCTAAGATGTGATGGAAAGCACCATATAAAGTCAGTGCCCCTAATGTGCACGTCTCTTAGTTCCAGGGCCACGGGGCTATGGTTGGAAATTACCATATTTTCAATACCCACTCTGACCACTCTAGCCAATAAGTGGTTGCTGAGTAGAAAGAAATCAATACGAGACCAGGACCCGTGGGCATGGGAGTAATGAGTGAATTCCCGGTCTAGGGGGTGGTGTATCCGCCACACATCATGCAATGCCAGTCCCCTTGTCAGCGTATGTAGCGGGCTCAACGGTCGGTCGTCAGGGGTGGAAGCAGTATTCAACTGGTCGCGTCGCCTATCTTCGCCCCCAAAGAAGACACTATTGAAGTCCCCTCCCACGATCCGGAGATGCTCTGTATCTCCTAGCAACTCCTCCTGCAGGTGGGAGAAGAAGGAATCTTGCGACTGGTTAGGGGCATATATATTCGTGATACTAAGACGTCCCGCCGGGCTATCTAAAACCAGCCGCACATACCTTCCCTCATCATCTTTAGTTTCAGAAATAATTGTACAGGGGAAATTTTTATGGATAAGTATCAGTACCCCTGCCTTCCTCCCCACCGATCCAGAGCCGTGTACCGCCCCCACCCATAACCTGTGCTACCTCTGGCTTTTATAACAGCTTGCAGTCTCTGAGCCATGGACTTAGTGAGTGACAAACAGTACTCTTCATCAATCTGGCTCTAACTTTCTGATTGCTGTTGCCACATCAGCTTTGCAGGTTGGAGCCTTGTTTTGGACTATTTTCTTCAACTTCCACCAAAGTTTTTCAATTGGATTGAGATCCGGACTATTTGCAGGCCATGACCTTATATGTCTTCTTTGAAGGAATGTTTTCACAGTTTTTGCTCTATGGCAGGATGCGTTATCATCTTGATAAATGATTTCATCATCCCCAAAACATCCTTTTAATTGATGGGATAAAAAAGTGTCTAAAATATCAATATAAACTTGGGCATTTATTGAAGATGTAATGACAGCCATTTCCCCAGTGCCTTTACCTGACATGCAGCTCCATATCATCAATGACTGTGGAAATTTGCATGTTCTCTTCAGGCAGTCATCTTTATAAATCTCATTGGAACGGCACCAAACAAAAGTTCCAGCATCATCACCTTGCCCAATGCAGATTCGCGATTCATCACTGAATATGACTTTTATCCAGTCATCCACAGTCCACAATTGCTTTTCCTTAGCCCATTGTAACCCTCTGTAGGCAAACACAGGTGCAACAGCTGGTGACCAGTTCATACCATGCACAGACGAATAGCCTGTGCGAATACACCCTGGCACCCTGAAGCAGATGCACAGGTTGTTGTTCGACTCCCATGGGAATGACTGGGAGTGGTATCTGCCACACCTGCTGTTTGCCTACTGGGAGGTCCCACAGGCATAAATGGGGTTCTTTCCTTTTGAGCTCCTGTACAGATGACATGTGTGGGGGACCCTGGCTTTGGTGAAAGAGGCTTGGGAAGGGGACTTGGCCGCCCCTGGAGGGTCAGTCATTGAGTATGTCGTGTGCTTGCGGGAAAAGATGCAGGCCTTGATGCAGCTGGTGCATGACAATATAACGCAAGCCCAGGTGTCACGGGTGGCACGGATGACAGGGTAGAGGCCACGTGCAGACGGTCCCAGCGTTTGGCCAATCAGCCATAAGGTTTGAGGACGGTCCGTCTTTCAGGGGCATTTACCTTCTGTGTAGATAAAGAGAAGGTATGATAAGATCTCCCTATCATGGGGAGACGGCTGGGAAGGTCTTGTGCTCGGTCTGGTTTCTACACCAGTATTCTGGGTCTCTAGGACCCAGCAGGTTCTTCCCACCTTTATAAGGAGTTTCATTGCCCTCCCTCGGTGCAGGTGATATTTCCTTGTGGACTCATTATCCTTGCTCCAGCAGAAGCTGAGGTTGTGGAGGTTGCTGTGCTCTGCTGCAAGATAAGTGTTTTCTTTCCCCATTGTCTGTTTTTTCCTTGTGTTTGTCTTTAGTTGTTAGTGGAGGGGTCTAGTGAACCTCTCCATCTGATCCTTAGATAAGGTAGTGCTAGGATCAGAGAGGGACGAGGTTCGTGGTCGGCGACAGTTGAGGAAACTGTATAGGGACGTTAGGGCAGACAGGGTCAGCCCTAGTAAGACTAGGGGTCACCCTCTCCCTCTTGTGCCCATAGCTTTAGGGACTCCTTATTCCCCCCCCCCCGTCGTGGTCCTACGCTGAGTGCCTCTCCCGCTCCCAGCGTGACACCAGGCTGACCAGAAGCTGTGGTATGACCAGTATGCTTGTGAGAGGGCCTACCAAGTAGGACAGAAGGTGTGGTTACTGGTCCCTGTACTGCAGAACAAGCTTCAGACAGCCTGGGAATGCCCATACTTTGTGCACCAGCAGCTCAACACCGTAATGTATCTGTTCACACTTGACCACACTCGTGGAAGAAGGAAAGCCTTCCATGTGAACATTATGAAGATACATCAAAGGTTTTCAGACTCTCGATGTATATAAATATGCATAAACATTCTAAATAGTAATGGGGAAAAAATAATATTTAAATAATTAAACTTTAATAACATACAAAGTGTTAAAATATAACACATGCCTAAAAACCATGATACACTAACCTTTTGAAATTTTATGTGCCAAAAATTGTTCTTAACCAACTTCTAATAAATGGAGATTTTATGAAAAACTTGGAGTGCCAAGTTCCTACACTCGCTGGATAATAATTTTGATGTTTTTATATATTAGCACCATATTTGCTATAAGCCAATCCTGTTGTACAAACCCTGTGGAATCTTTAAAGATTAAAAATAATGGTCTATCTATGATGGTGCTTAATTCTTGCAGCATTTGGGGTGTATCCCATCGGGGCCCGGGATGTCAACTTTAGTGATTTTTAGACAGCGCCGTACTTCCTATTGGGTTAAGCAGGTGACCTTTAATGGAGAATTTTCTTTTGTGTTGTTCTGTTGTTTCTGTTGAAAAAAAATCATTTAGCATATTGGCTTTTTCCTCATCCACCATTTCACCCAGACTATTTTTAAGAGGGCCAATATTATCATTTTTAGTTTCTTACTATTTATTTAGTTAAAGAATATTTTGGGATTATTTTTACTTTCTCTGGCAATGAATCTTTCTGTCTCAGTCTACCTTGATTTGCTTTTTACAGAATTTATTTTATTTTCTGTATTTATTTAATGCCTCAGCATTACCTACTTGCTTTAAATTCTCTAAATGCTTTCTTTTTGTCACTTATGGTCCCTTTACACGCCGCTACTGGATGGTGGCAACAACCGGGTACATGAGAGAAATGTATCTTACACCGCCAATTCAACCCGTAGTAGCGGCGTGTGAAAGACGGTTATAGCCACCCGCCAGTAGGGGCACCTGTTTCCGAGCACTGCCCTAAAACAGGTGGCTACCCAGGCGATTGTAGCGACCTGTATCGGCATGTAAAGAAGGAACAGAAGGGATGTTTGGACACCAGGCTATGTATCTGGTATGTACCTGGGGCGTGACACAACCCCCGGGAAACCACCCCCCTTCAGTGATCATTGGAGGAAGCTCCTGCGTTACGATTGGTTGTTGCTGCATAGGGCGCATATTTAAGGAGCTGACCAGTCACACTACACAATTGCTCGAGCGTCATGTATTAGTCAGCCTCCTGCGCTCCCTGGCCAATCATGATGTTATTGCTTTGTCCTATCAGCGTACGGACGTCTCGTAATCCACAATTGTGGCATGCCTCTGTGTTGTCCCTGCTGCACCAGATCCGCCCATATTAGCTTGTTGTAGCGGTGTGTAAATGAGGTAAGGTGCTCTGCAGAAGTAACTTGAGACACCCGCGGTGTATCCAGAGATAGATGTAACCTACCGTAGCGCACCTTGTTGCGGCGTGTAAAGGTGGTGCGATTACCTTTGCAACCGTTTGTGCGTGCTTGTGCACGTGAAGTAGCCGGTTGTTGCCACCATCCAGTAGCGGCGTGTAAAGGTACCATTATTGTGCCCCTTACAGCCCTGTTTAGCCATAGTGGTTTCTTTCTATTTCTAGCATGTTTATGCTGACAGAGCCAGCATTCCTCAGTCTTCCCAACTTACTGTACGAGTCGCCCCTATGCTCCTGGACTTGTGGCATTTAGACCTTGCAGGGCTGTCCCATATAATCCCTGCATAAGGATTGCTTTGCTGGTTGTTCTTTCAGTAGACTTTGGTGTCACAATTCAGAGGACATCTGTCCCACCTCTCCTCGTCATCTGACATCCATCGCGCTTTGCAAACTCATGCCTGCACTGAGACGTCAGCAGTTTGTGCATGCGTAGATGAGTTTTAGGCTCTGCCCACAGTAGGGCAGAACATAGTATGGTAAAGATGAAGGAGGTCCAGTTTCAAGGATAAATGCAAATGTACTTATTCAATCCACAGCAGTGTTCCCATATATACAGTACAGGTAATGCAGAATAAGCAGACATGGAGCAGACATGCAGGCCTGACAAAAGACATATGTGGCACCCCTGCGGTCTGGTTGGCACAGAGGTACTGTACCTAAGCCATAGGTGTGGTATCCCACACCCAGGTAAGGAGGGGCACAAATCCAAGACACATGAACACTTGCAACCCAACACCCATCCTAACCCCAGGTCAGGGGATCTTGGGCGAATCCTATTGAGGAAGGGCCACATCTTCTGGATGGTAAGTAAGTAGAGGGGGTGGGAAGATATAGGGAGAGAGGTAGAGGAGGAGTGAGACAGTTGGAGGGAGTCGACTTGGAGAGAGGGAGCACTAGGGACACGGGAGTGGAGGATCCACCCGTGGGACCCCGAATCCGGACCCAACATGAGTCGGGCGGAGGGACTGGTTGCAAGAGGGGACTGGCCCTGATCTGGTGGGAATACTCCAAGGTTCCACCAGAAAACTGGAGGCTGCTGTACCTGTTCGGGCAGTGGCCACTAACCGTGCATATTCGATAACACAGTGGCTAGATCAAGGTTCAGGGGATGGGTCGCCTGTCGCCCGACAAGGCCCACAACCGCCTGCTTGGGACACTGTGCACAAAGACAAAGGGCGGGAGAGTTGAGTAGCCAGCGTGGGAGAGTCAACCAGGAGAGGCTTATGACAGAGTCGGAGGAGTGGACCCAAGCTGCCTGGGAGTAGGCTGGATCGCAGACCTGGAGGACACGGTACCCCTGCTGGGCTGGACTGCTGAACTGAACTGTAAGTAAACATTTGAGAACTGCAACCCCGCTGTCCTCCAGTTATTCCTCGTGCCCTCCTGCACAATTGCACAGTCACCATCATCATCCCAATAGACTGTTACACTAACACTGGGGCCCCACTTCACCTGTGGGAAGCGATACCATCCCGGCTGCCGCACCATCTGCCCCAGAGGTTCCAAATCTGCAGCGTTGGACATCTCTGGCGAATACCACAGCTGGCGTCATGAATATCCCCCGTAAATAACCCCTTCACTGCACGGCCATGGCCACGGAGCTGGGTGAAAGCCACTGTGACCTCCCCAAGACAGTCGACCGGCCCGGCTACCGAGTACCCCCCGGCCCTTACGGCCGCTGCATCTGGCATCACAAAGAGGATCTGGAACCCCACTAAAACCGGGCCCTGTGCGTCTAAAGACTGTGCGCAAAGACTGTATTGAAAAGACTTGTGTAATGGCGGATGCCATAAACTGATGCCATGTGCTGGCCAAGGGGAGTGACGCAGCCTCCAATTCATGGGCTGGGACAGCCAAAAGCATCAAAATCTGTGCTCACCCAGTACAGAGACTGTGACCATAAAGGACTTGCCAATAACTCAAACCGCTCCGCCCCCTGGTGTGGCCAACGATGCACAGAGCGGGAAACACTCAGGAAGGAGTAGAGGAGAAAGAGATAGTGCTGCAGAGAGAGCAGTACGGAGCTGCTGAAACGTCATGGCGAGCAACGGAAAAGAAACTTCGGCACCCGGGTCAAAGAGACCCCGGTGGCTGATGGATATCCCCGGATCTGTTGCCATCCGGGGATCCGGAGCTTCTAAAGACAGAGATGGAGAGTTGATGACTCCCCAGCGGGGGCAGTGGCATACTCAGAACTGGGCCCTCTGGACGTCATTGGGGCTGTAGGGATGCTGTCACGGTGGCGTGACCCGGTCCGTGGTCCCCTGTCGGGCAGTCAGTAAAAAAAGGGAAAATTTTGTGAAGGGGTAAAAAGTAAAAATAAAGATAAAGAGTTTGTCATGACGCCACCCGTGGAAGGTGGCCGCTGCTGCGGTCTGGGACCTCAGGGGATGATGGAGTTGCAGCTGTGATGGTGAAGCTCCCCACGGGAGGGGCGGGTCCCCAGGACATCTGGAGTTAATGTGTTTTGGGGTGATGGGGAGCCAGCGGAGCTGATCTGGCTGCGGAGCAGGATCAGGGACACTCTTAGGCAGGTTCCTGCTGCCTGCGCCGCATTTCAGTCTAAGTCTCTTCAGACACGAAATAAACAGTCTGACACAATGCTGAGTTTCAACCCAGTTTATTTGGCTTCTCTCGTCAGGCACTTCAGGTTACAAGCAGGTACAGTGGCGGCTCCGGTAGTCCTTGGTAACCTGGATGGCTTGTCCAGTACACCCCCTATTGTGTTTCTCTCTGCTTGGGCTTTCCTCTCTCAGCGCTGCCCATCCTCATACTTCCTGCACGCACTTCCGCACACAAAGCCCTGATCCAGCAGTCACGGACCTTTGTTGGGCGACCAGCATAGTCCCCTGGCCCTAGTATGGCTGCCTTATCTACACTGTGTCGGGAGTTGGCCACGAGTCATAGAGAGCTCTTTGCCCCCCCAGGTTCCGTGGTTGGATCTTGAAGCCTTCCTGCCACATTCAGTGCCGGGTCCTTGTTTCTCGCCATGTCCTTCTGCCTCACAGCTGATTCGGGCACGCGGGTGGATCGCTCACTGCTCCACACCCCTTGGCCTTCCTCTGTCTTTTTGCAGTTCGTAGCCCCGGGACCCAGGGTAGACCTCATCATAGCTCGGGCCTCCGGGACCAGGCTTCCTCTCTCTCTCTCTCTGGTCTCTGTCTTGCCTCCTCCATCGACTGACCTCCCACTTCCCATGGTGTTTCCCCTTTGTCCTATCCTTTCCCTAACCGCTTCCTGCTCACTTCCCACCCACCACCTTCTCCTCCCGCTGTTCCACAGCTGCCTGAGCCATCCCACTACCTGGGTTCACCCACTTGCTCTGGGACCGGAGTGTGTGTTGGGTGTTTTTGGGGGTGATTGGACTTACCGATCCCAATTGCCGCAAACTATTAGTGGCGACCAGGCCGCAGGGGCGCCACTCTTCCCCTGAGCAAAGGTTAGCACGTCCTCGTGCTGAGACCGGGTTAAGTGAGGTGCAAGTGAAACGCAAAAACGTTTTGTAACACACACATATAGCAATATAAAAGAAGGTGAACAAAGGTGTTTTCTTCCCGTACGGTAGGTGCCAAGCTTAAGGTTACATAACAAAAACCACACTGAGTATAAAAAAAAGAATAAAGTTAGGACTATAAAAATAAAGGCTATGATTATAAAAAGTAGAAAACAGTTGTGAATGTAGCAAACAAGTTAAAGGCAAACAAAAGCAAACAAGGCAAGTCACACACATTGGCCTGGTAAGTATTCCTCACCGGGTAGTTCGTAATTGTAGGCGTTATTGTAAGAGTTAGTGCAGTTGTTTTGGTCTTCTAAGAAACCCACAACAACAAATCCAACAACGGCCCTGGGTGAGCGACAGGGCGTAGGACTACTATTTTAGACTCACCAAGTGGGCTTTAGTTCGTTTTCACAGGTGCAGTAGGAACAGGTAATTTTAAAACACTCTAAAAACACACATTAGCTGCACGGTTTAAAAGTCGAAAACCAACAGGGAGCACACCGAAGCATGCCAACTATATACAACAAGTTCTAACCATTCACCGTCCATGATTAGCAGTGTCCAAAGAGGGGGTGAACTCCAACAGGGAGAACTAAGGGGTTAAAACAGGGGAAGTTGTCCACTAATGTCACCGCTGGTCCCGACTACTACGGCTGTCACGCAGTGCGTTGAGCCTCGAGGCCCTTACTACAGGCTGGGCTATCATGGAGTACCCCAGCATGGAGGTCCGAGTTCCTCGCTCCCGCAAGGGTGGTGGAGTGGGTCTGGTGGTTGTAAACGCGTTGGCGCGGGCCGCGTCAGGCCGGGCCCGGCGCCCATGGAGTGTATAGGGGCCTTGTTCCCCCTCCTGCCAGACTAAAGTCACTCTGTCCCCGGGGCGCAGGTCCCTGCCCAGGTGGCCTTTGGGCAGGTGGTCCTCAACGTCCGGCCGGGGAACAAAAAGTTCTTGGCTTGCTCCCGACTCTTGGAGAAAGCCCCAGCCCCCCCGATGCAGAAGGCGTTACCACGTCTTCCCGGTGCGGGGCCCATTAGGTAGATTGGATGTTCTGGGCCTCCAGCACACTCTGCTGGGCCCGCCGCTCCTCGTCCTCTGCCCCCCACCAGGCGATACACCACCTCCGGTGTTTCTCCCATGGCAAGACCTCCACCTGCTCTCTGTCAGCTGCCACCTTCCCCGGGAATCCCATCATGGCCCCGCGGGGTTCTCCCAGTAGCACACCGTCCTCTCCCTGAGGACCTCCTGGGACGGGGGCTCTGGGGTTAGTGGGACGGCTAGGCCCTGCTTGGGTTCTGGAGTGTCCTCCCAGGCCTTAATGGTGCGTGCCAGGCCAGGGCTGAGGTGGTGAGGAGGGTCCGCGGGTACAAGGGGCCCTCCTTCAGCAGTGGGGCAGTCAACGCACCTGTCCCGGGACTGGGCTCTGGTTCGTCCTCCATCTCTCGGGTCGGGGAAGCGGGGAGCCCATCTCGTGGCCGCCTTTTCCACGATGGTCTGCCGCCATCTCCCCGTGGTGGTCAGGTGGGCCTGCTCCAGCTGGCGGCCAAGCTCCCGGACCTCGTCCTCTAGGAAGGTGGGGTCCAGCTCCATCATCGGGCTTGCCTCTAGGGAGCTGGTGAAGTTCTCTGCTGCCAACCTGCGCTCCATGCTTCCTAGGCCTTGCTCTGCCATTTTGGATTGCACGTGGATGACAAGCTTCCCGCCACTCAGCCCGTGGTCCGCGCCAAAGTCTCCGTCTGCCAACCTCCTCTCTTGGGTGTGACTCTTCCCGCCCCTAGGTTGAGGAGCACAGTTCATCGGTCTGCCCTCCCAACTCTTGGAGGGCAGAAGGGGCGTGGGCCATGTTTCACTCCATGTGCTGGCCTGGCCCACGGTGGGGGACCGTGGCACGCCCCCCAGCCAGCACATACTTTTATTCCTTTGTGGCCGCCATTGCTCTGACCTGAGAAATAGTCTCTTTGTCACAATTCGTAAGGAACACAAGACCCAATGATACTGGGTCAGTTCATCCTGTTCGTGACACTAGATCTGACTCGCCCCAGCCGGGGCTGTGGGGTACTCGGAACCGGGACCTCTCGTCATCATTGGTGCTGTGGGGATGCTTTCACGGTGGCGTGACCTGGTCTGTGGTCCCCTGTCGGGCGGTCAGTAAAAAGAGGTGTTTAAGAAGGGGTAAAAATAAAAATAAAAGTAAAATAAAAGGGTTTGTTGTGATGCCACCTGTGTAAGGCAGCTGGTAGGGGCCACTGCTGTGGTCCGGGACCTCTGGGATGATGGAGTTGCAGTTGTGATGGTGTAGCTCCCCACGGGAGGAGTGGGTCCCCAGGGCATCCGGAGTTAAGGTGATTTGGGATGAGGGGAGCCAGTGGGGCTAAGCTGGCTGCGTAGCTGGATCAGGGACGTTCTCAGGCAGACTCCTGCTGCCTGCATGGCGTTTCAGTCTACCTTCTGACCGCCAAGAGCAAACGACACTATTCCGTCCTCATCCTTCTCGACCTCTCTGCTGCCTTCGACACTGTTGACCACTCCCTCTTACTCCAAATTCTTGAGTCTCTTGGCATTACTGACCTTGCCCTCTCCTGGATCTCCTCTTATCTAACGGACAGGACCTTCAGCGTCACCCACTCCCACACCTACTCCTTGCCCCACCCCCTCTCTGTAGGTGTCTCCGAAGGCTCGGTCCTGGGACCACTACTCTTCTCCATTTACACCCTCGGCCTAGGCAACCTCATCGAGTCACATGGACTCCAATACTACCTCTACGCTGACGATACCCAGCTCTATCTGTTTGGCCCTGATATCTTCTACCTTTTATCCAAAGTTCCTCCATGCCTATCCGCCATTGCATCCTTCTTTTCTACCCGCTTCCTAAAACTCAACATGGACAAGACCGAATTCAACGTCTTTCCCCCGAACAACCCCGCCCCGCTTCCTGACCTATCAATCACCGTCAATGACTGCACACTCTCACCCCTCCCCCACACCAAGTGCCTCGGGGTAATCCTCGACTCCTCCCTTTCCTTCAAGCGCCACATCCAAGCCCTCGCCACCGCCTGTCGACTCCAACTAAAAAACATTGCCCGTATCCGTTCCTTCCTTGACCACAACACGGCCAAGACACTTGTCCACGCCCTCATCATCTCCCGCCTGAACTACTGCAACCTCCTGTTCACCGGCCTCCCTGCCTCCTCCCTTGCACCTCTCCGCATCATCCTCGACTCTGCTGCCCGACTCATCCACCTATCTCCCTGTTACTCCCCCGCCTCACCTCTCTGCCGAGCCCTCCACTGGCTCCCCATCCCCCAGCGATCTCGCTTCAAAACCCTAACCCTGACATACAAGGCCATACACAACCTGTCCCCTCCCTACATCTCCGACCTAGTCTCCCGTTACCTCCCCTCACGCAACCTGCGCTCCTCTCAGGAACTCCTTCTCTCAACCCCCCGCATTTCCACCTCCCACAACCGCACACAAGACTTCTCTCATGCTTCTGCCAGACTCTGGGAACCTTCAAGAAAAACCTGAAGACCCACCTCTTCCTACAAGCCTACAACACACACTGAGACCCAATCCATTGCACTATCTCTCCTCTCCCCCTCCTAATGTCTCCCTCCCCACCCCCTCTAGACTGTGAGCCCTCGCGGACAGGATCCCCGGCCCTTTTGTACCCGTATGATTAATTGTCGATTTGTCGTCGTTTTCGACCACTTGTCTTTGTCTACCCTCTAAATTGTAAAGCGCCATGTATCCTAATAGCGCTATATAAATACCTAATAATAATAATAATAATAATAATAATAATAATAATAATACCTCGAGACTTATCAGTTCTATTGTTAACCCCTGCAGTGCTAGACGCCACCTGGGCCTGTAGTGCTATATCTTCTGGATCTCCACATGTGCTTTATTCCTCTATTTCTCTGATACTACGGATACATAACGTCATGTGAAGCATCATGTATACTCAGTAGAGACTAACGGGTTATAAGAATCCCATAAGAATCAACTCCCACTTCCGGTTCCGGCGCTGTGCTGATGGCTGCCTGAAATGAGGGCTCCTGTCCCTGAGCCGACAATCCGTCACAATCACCGGGTTTAAGGAGCCATCCGGGCCATATCCACGCTGGCGTCCACTCCCCGTACCACAGGGACTCTGGACAGATACATATTGAGGAGTACGGGCGGAGAGGAGACTGTCACCCGGCGCATCACGAGGCCGAGCGGGACACAGCTTAAGATGGCGGCGGAAGTGCGAGCCAGCGCCGCCAAAACGAAAGAACACAGCCGTGCTGCCAAATCCTCTGGGGGGCGAGGAGGCCAGACTGGAGGTACCGCCAGGAGCAGACCAGATCCGCCGGCGAGAGGTTTGAACGGGGGATCGTCTCCCGCTTCGGGAGTGGGCGAGACGCAGCCTAGGAATAACAATAGTAATGGCGGACAACGAGGGGGGACCTCCGGTGGTGAAATGGGGGACCCAGCCTCCTGTATGCACACTGTGGATGTGCAATCCTTAGCTAAAGAGGTCGCACCATACCTTGCGGCTGATCTGAAAGCGGCGGTCAAGGAAGCTGTAGCAGAAGTGATTCAGGATCTACAGCGCACGGTATCAGCTCAAGGGGACCGGCTGCAAGAGGCAGAACGTAGATTGGGAGAAGCTGAAGACAGAATTCTGCGCTTGGAAGAGCAGGTGGCGGGCTTGCAAAAGCAGGCGGTGTACTCGGAAGACAAATTAGATGATTTGGAAAACCGGTCCCGCCGGAATAATCTGCGTTTGGTGGGTCTACCTGAATCCATCTCACCTGGTCAACTGGACGCTATCTGGGAGGTGGAACTGCCAAAGGTGCTGGGTATGCAACATAAATGCAGAGTTGAGCGCTCGCACCGAGTGGGCCCGCCACGGGACCCGCAAGACAACCCGAGACAAGCTATTGCAAGATATCTGGACTACAAGGACAAAGAAACACTACTGAGGGAGTACAGGTCCAGAAGGCTCCCATTGATAGTGGGTGGCCACAGAGTCAGGTTATATGAAGACTTTTCGGCTTCAGTGGCACGTAAGAGGAAACTGTTCAGTCCAGCCTGCTCCCTGCTTTTTAAACAAAACGTGCGCTTCCAACTAGCGTTTCCGGCTATACTCAGGTTTCGGGATCCAAAAGGTGTCCTGAAATCATTTACAGACAGTGCTGCAGCGATGCAATTTATTCAAGGTCGTGCTTCCTTTGGGTTTCATCGTCGCACGCCAGAGAACGGGAATTCCCCAAGATCCCAGACACAACGCTCGTACGCTGACGCTGTTACAGAGAAAATGGTTCCTGGAGGACGCGATAGTTACTCTGACAACGCAAATTGGACAACGCAACAGCGTCGCAGGCGTAATCATCACTCCAGTGAGGAAGCCTCATCTAGAGACCAATGCACGGCGACAATACTGGACTCAGCTGAGATTGGGAACGCATCGGACGTGTGACACAGCAAGGAAGGATTGCTTTACAAGTTGTGACTTCCCTATGATGATCTTGGCATCTTATCCCTGAGGATCCATGGACAGACCGATGCTAATGGATAGCCATGTCTACTAAAGCTACTGGCAAGCGTTGGTTCCCATTTTCAATCCTCCCTCTCTGCTTTTTTGTTTTCGCTCATATGACGTTCCCACTTCACTCCCGTACATCTATATGTACTCCATATACTTTCTCACCGACTCAATCTCAATCTTGAACTTAAACCTCTTCATCCCCTTTTCATCCCTCTCATATACATATTTCTACACACTCCCTTCCCCTCCTCTATTCCCCCCACATTCACACAATTACTCTCTTGCCTCTCACTTCTATTTCCACATCCTCCTCTTCCCCCCCCCCCCGGTATTCCCCCCCTCTCCTTCCCCCCTCCACCTCGCAATTTCTCCCTCTCATTCGCTCTCTTATATGTCCCACTTTCTTCCTCTTCTTTCATTTCTCCCCTTCCTTTCTTTTCTCTACCTTTCTCTCTCTTCATCTCTCTTTTTACGTGAATATCATATGATGAGAAGTTCACTCCATAGTCTGATTGCCCTAATGTGCCTCCCTTACTACTGGTGTTGTTTTTTTTTTTTCCTCTTTCTCTTTTCTTTTCTTTATGGGAAGGGATGTATATTATATCTGAAGTTGGGGGTATGTATAAGCTTACATGTCCAAGGCAACATATACCAATTCAACGGCCTTCTTGGAATGGTTCCGTATATGTGAATATCAGGCGTAAGGCTCAGGGCGGGCCGCGTCAGCACAGAAAAAAGGAAGCCATGGGGTTAAGGAAAGACATTTTCCCGAGAGGAAACTTGTTTGTTGAAGTTCCCATCTCGTGTGCCCGACGTGGTCGGGTGATGACTAATAAGGTGAGGGTTGTTTGTTTCAGTTTATTTTTTGTGGTTGTGTTGTTGCTCCCAATAGGTTTATTACTCCAAGTATATAGTGCTGTATCATTGGATGCTCTGATTTCCCAACACATGAAATGGGTACTATACTATCTAGTCGTCAATCCGAGACTCTGGGGTGGGCTGGGTGCCTACTTTTCTCCTCATGACGTTATGAAAAATGGTTAGAGTAATAACCTGGAATGTTAAGGGGCTTAGGTCCCCCAATAAGAGACATATGGTGCTTAGACATCTGAAAAGACTTAAGGTGGACATTGCCCTTTTACAGGAGACACATCTTAGGCAACATGAGTTACATTACATGCAAAAGCAATGGGTGGGAGCGGGATGGATTTCAGGTGCACAAGACCGTAAAGCTGGGGTATTAATACTAGTTAACAAACATCTAGCTCATACTGAGGTATCGGTATCTAGAGACCAAGAGGGGAGGGTACTACATTTAGTCCTGGAAGTAAAGGCTCAACGGTTAAGTCTATATAACATCTATGCTCCAAACGGCCCGCGGGGTCAGTTCCTTAGAGATTTACAGACGAGGTGGTTGGAGGATAGTGAACCAAATATAATAATTGGAGGCGACTTTAACGAAGTAATGACTGAAGATTTGGATAGGAGGAGGGATACCTACGGGACTTCCGGTCTTATAGGAGCACCTAGGCGGGGAGGAGCATTAGCTGACATGGTGAGGTCTTTGGGTTTGGCAGATGTGTGGCGAACTCTACACCCACAGGAGTTGGAATATACTCATTACTCGTACCCCCACTCGTCTTGGTCACGATTAGATATGTTCCTGGTGAATACGAAAATGTTGCGATCCATAGAGGGTGCAGAGATTGAGCCAATGGTCATCTCAGACCACAGTCCGGTGTCTTTGGACATCCTTGATGTTCAACCTAAAGGATCGGACATCCTGTGGCGCTTTCCCTCACATCTGTCGAAACTGGGAGACTTTAGGACCAGACTTAAAGAATGGTGGCTTGAGTTCTCGAGAGATAACACGGCCCACAAAGATGACCATACGTTGTTCTGGGGAGCGGGGAAGGCAGTGGTTAGAGGACAAATTATTGCTCATACTTTAACACAAAAGAAGAAGCTGACAGAACAGTACTCAGTGGCCAGCGCGAAAGTCACAGACGCTTACAGGACATTCCGCCTCACATGTAATCAGTCCGACAGACAGAAATGGACAGAGGCGAGGAAAGATTTTGACAGATTGGCAGAGACCAGGGAAATCATGATACGTGGTCAGCTGGACGTGGATCTAAATAGATTTGGCGATAAGGCGGGGAAGTTACTGGCGAACCTGGCTAGGGGTCGCAGATTACCTAATCCGATTATGGGACTACGTCGTCAGGGTGGGGAAGTGGTTACTAGCCCAAGGGACATTAATAATGTACTGGGAGACTTTTACCGAAAGCTTTACAGAGTACAGGGAGAACAAATGTCGGGAGGAGAAGATTGGTTACGAAAGATACACCTTGACTCGATCTCGGAAGCAGATCTGGACGTTCTTAACAAACCCATATCGGAATCCGAGGTCGACTCAGCCATCAGGAAATTGGGTACTAATAAGGCACCAGGCCCAGACGGTTATACGGGGGAGTTTTATAAAATCCTGAGAGAGGAGGTGACCCCAACACTGACGGGGATGTTTAATAGATTTACCATGGGTGACCCTATACCTGACGACACGAATATGGCCTATATTAAATTGTTGCCCAAAGGAGATAAAGATAGAGAAAATCCGGCAAATTACAGGCCTATATCTCTCGTAAATGTGGACCTTAAACTTCTATCTAAAATAATGGCAGACAGGCTGGCCCAGGTCCTCCCAGAACTCATTGAGGCTCACCAGTCTGGGTTTGTTAAAGGGCGTTCCGCAGTGACTAACATCCGCAAGGCGTTATTGGTGTTGGACGTGGTGCGAAATAGTGCCAGACAGGAGGGGAAAGATCCGGCCATGGTCACCTTGGACGCAGAAAAGGCGTTTGATAATGTCCGGTGGCCATGGCTGGATCTGGTTATGAATAGAATGGGCATAGAGGGCAGATTTCGTAGCTTTATTTCTAATCTTTATTCTAACCCTACTGCGAGGGTGCACACCCCGGGCTTCCTGTCACCGAAATTTCCGCTACAGAAAGGGACTCGGCAGGGGTGCCCACTATCGCCTCTATTGTTTAATATAGCCCTGGAGCCCCTGGCGAGATACATTAATAATGCTAGCCCATTTTCAGGAATTAAAGTGGGACGCTGCGAGGTGAAATCTGCTCTGTTCGCAGATGATATCGTTCTCTTTTTGGATAACCCGGAAAGTGATCTGCCTATGTTGATTAGGGGCATTGAGTCATTTGGAATCTTTGCGGGGTTTTCCTTAAACAGACGAAAATGCGAAATACTGAGTATTAGAGGGGGGGGAGCTTTAAGGGAAACTGCGAACGCATTGGGAATTCCGTTGGCCAACTCTCACATCAAATACCTAGGGATCCAGTTAGGCAGGACACCGAGCCAGGTCTACACCCTTAATTACTCCCCACTTTTTGACAAAATTGAACAGGAACTGAAAAGGTGGGCAAATCTTCCACTTTCCCTGTTGGGTCGATGTCATTTAGTAAAGATGGTAAGTTTTGCCCGACTTCTCTATCCTTTACAAACGATTCCCCTACTGTTGAAACATGTTGACGTATGTAGGATTAATAAGGCATTCTCCACGTTCGTGTGGAAGGGAAAGAGACCTAGACTTCGTCTGGGTACGTTGATGTTACCGCGAGCTGAGGGGGGTACAAACTTACCTGACTTGAGGGGTTATAATCTGGCATGTTTGCTGCGGCACGTAGTAGAGTGGATCACAGCTGCTAACAGATATTCTGCTGGCCCACTTGAGGTGGAATTCTGTGCCCCTTGGGACCGTTGTTCCCTCCTACATTCATCCCTAGCAAGCATTCCGCCTCATATCAAGTCAGCCGTTGTCTGCAAGGACACAATTGCGGCATGGAAGGCGGTCAGGAAGAAATGTGGCCTGTCCTGGAGGGTCTCTAAACATCTTAATCCATGGGCCTTCCCTGACTTTACTATGGGACGTGACAACGCACTATTCAGAGACTGGAGAAGGAAGGGGGTGTTGAAGATGGGCGATCTGCTACATAAGACGGAAGGACGTTGGATGACGGAGTTGGAGATTCTGGGCAATTTTGGACTGGGGGGGACACAGGGTCTCCAATATATGCAAATAAAAAATCATGTCATGGCACGACTACGTGATGTATCCAAGGAACTGTCCCCAAACGTTTGTGACAGACTAATTAACATGGAATCTTCCCAGCTGAGCATCTCTTCCATATATAGGGAACTTAGGGTCATTCTGTCACCGAGTGGGGACTCGGGATTGTTCTCCGTGTGGAGGAGATATTTGGAGGATGACTCAGTGCAGGACAGTATTTTGACAGGGTGGGATAAAGTACGGCGCTATATTTCCAGTGAACAGTGGAGAGATTCACATTTCCGCATCATTCATGCGATGGTATACGGATTTAACTTCCCGCGTTCTTTATCCAATCCAGATCGCCTACTTAATTGCCCGAAATGTCAGCGGGAAAAAACTGATATGATACATGGTATATGGAAATGCCCTAAGGTCCAAGTATTCTGGAGCATGGTAGATGCCCTGCTCTATAGTTACTGTAAATATCACTATGCTATGGAACCCTCGAAATGGATATTCCAGGACTTGGAGACGCCTGGGAGTCACAGAGGGGCCTTGCGTTTGGCCCATGTCCTTATGCTGTTAGCGAAACGCCTGCTACTCCTTTTCTGGCTACGACCGGATTTACCGGGAGAGTCTGACATGGTGATGGGCTTGGACAGAGCGCTGGAAATAGATAGACGAGAGGTGCTAAGAGATAAGGAGGCGATGATGGTGGCCTTCATGGAGAAATGGAGGAGTTTCATAGAAGCCAAGACCTCAGGGGAAGCGATACGTGATATCATGGTCCCACTTAAAGACACTTCATGGTACCTTCTGGAGGAATTAGGGGGGACTTTGGGACGACTAGATGTAGGATAAGAAATATGTTATAGGGGAGTAAAGATAGGGACTCACACTTACAGATAGATTTATAAGATGGCAAGGTCTCGTACATCCACCGCTGGAATATAAACGGTATTAGATATTGAGACACAAAGCCTTGAATAGGTGGTATTGGAGGGGTCCTTGCCCATACCTTGCGGCACTTGGATATTACTTGGAGATTTGGGAGCATTGTGATTTTTGTTATATGATAAATACACCGATTTGACATGCAAAAATGTCTATATTAATGTTTGTTTAATTTTTGTATGATTGTCTTGCTCTGATTTTGTATATTATGATTATACCGAATGTAAACTATTTTTGTTGGAAGAAAACTTTGGTGGAAAATTGAATAAATATGATGTTTCAAAAAAAAAATAATAATACCTCTCCTCAGGCGTGAAATGAGCAGTCTAACACAATACCAAGTTTCAACCTGGTTTACTTGGCTCCTCTCGTCAGGCACTTCAGGTTATAAGCAGACATCACAAAGCACCCACTGACCTTGTGGAGACCAGTGGAGGATAACACTGCGGGCACCAGTTAAAGCACTCAAACACAGTGAAACCCAAGGTGCATTGCTCCCTAGAATTTGAATATGCAGATGAAGTCCATGGAGCCTCGGTTAAGAGTCTACAACATGGACACCAGCCAGTAATCCCACCAGGGAAGGACCTAGCCCAGGGTATTAGTAGCCCTTAAGTCACTATCCAGCCCTTGCGAGCTTGAAGATATGGCCAGGGGTTTACCATGGACTAGGTATCCAACCACAGACAGCTGTTTCGGGGTTGTTGCCCCTCATCAGTGTGGTGCAGGATTCTGGCTGGGTGGGAGCAATGCTTGATAGACAGACATCACAAAGCACCCACTGACCTTGTTATTATACCTAATAATAATAATAATAATAATACCTCTCCTCAGGCGTGAAATGAGCAGTCTAACACAATACCAAGTTTCAACCTGGTTTACTTGGCTCCTCTCGTCAGGCACTTCAGGTTATAAGCAGGTACAGTGGTGGCTCCGGTAGTTCTTGGCAACCAGGATGGATTGTCCAGTACACCCTCTTTTGTGTTTCTCTCTGCTTGGGCTTTTCTCTCTCAGCGCTGCCTGTCCTCCTACTTCCTGCACGCACCTCTGCACACAGAGCCCCGATCCAGCAGTCACGGACCTTCGTTTGGCGACCAGCATAGTCCCCTGGCCCTAGTAAGGCTGCCTTCTCTGCATTGTGTCAGGAGTTGGCCATGAGTTATAGATAGCTTGTGGCCCCCAAGTACCATGGTTGGAGCTTGAAGCCTTCCTGCCACATTCAAGGCCGGGCCCCTGTTTCTCGCCCTGTCCTTCTGCCTCACAGCTGAGTCGGGCGCACGGGTGAATCGCTCACTGCCCGCGCCCCTAGGACTCCCTCCATCTCTCTGCAGTTCGTAACCCCGGGATCCGGGGTAGACCTCATTATAGCTCGGTCCTCTGGGTCCAGGCTTCCTCTCTCTCTCCCCATTCCCCCCACTGTCCCACAGCTGCCTGAGCCATCCCACTACCTGGATTTACCCGCTCGCTCTGGGACTGGGGTGTGTGTTGGGTGTGTTTGTGCTATTAGTGGTGACCAGGCTGCAGGGGCGCCACACTGACTTGGCAGCTTCTCAAAGTCCAGATGATGGTACTCAACAAATTGAGGAGGGCCCTGCTAGAGAAAGCAGCCCAGCCACCGACTGTGCTACAGCCACCATCCCCGGCTCAGGAGAGACCCAGCACTGGAGCAGTGACTGCGGGTACCACCGCCGCAGTTGTAGCTAAAAGCACTCTGACTGGGCTGTGCCCCTGAAACCCCCTCCAGACACAAAACCTGGCCAGGTGCCTAGAGACAAGGGTTGGGATAGGAGCGTGGCCCCGGAAAACAGGTTCCCAGCCCAGCTTCAGCCTGAGCCCTCACCTAACAGAGAGATGACCCAGGCAGAGACAATCCACTTCCGCTGGGTGCGCTGGGGAGATGAGCTGATGGGGTTCCCCGGGGAGGCCCAGGTGGGAGAGGCGCGTGTAGGAGATGTGCTCGAGATCATCCCCAAGGAGGAGGATCGCTGGCAGTGACAGGCTGCAGAGGCGGCTAAGGAGTGGAAGTACTAGGCCAGGCAATGGGCCCATGAGGATATGAATCTCAAAGCTAAAATCCAAATCTGCAAGGCCCAGGCCACCGACCGGGCTGAATGGAGATGAGGCTCGGTGGTAAACTTTAACCTCCATAAGGGGTAGGGGTTTCTCCAAGAACCTCACATGATAAATGACATTTTTTTATCAACAGGAGGGATGGGGAGTAACACTTACCTAAAAGGTCTCCCGACCGAGACCTACACCCAGAAGCATGGGTTGAATACACGCGGCATGTTGGTCATCGTGGGTGGTCCGCCATGAACGTTAAGAAAGTGTCGGCTGAGGTGGCACTTCAAATCCCTGCGGTTCCTGAATCCACAGCACCATCTGCAGCTACAGCTCTGGCTGCAGCATCTCACCCGGTCACGCCGCCACCTACTGCTAGACCTGGCCGACCGAGTACACATGCGCAGGACCGATCCCCTCGTCACCAAAGCTGTGGCCGAGGTATACTTTGGTCCAGTGACTATAAAGGTGGTTTACAAGTACTCCCTGGCAGAGGAGGTTGCCAGTTAGCAAATGTGTTGTCTTGGAAACACAAAAATGAAGGATTGAGTATTGTATATATGTAAATAGTATTAGCTGGATAGGTTTATTGGTGTTTATAAGTGAGTATAGCTACTATGTAGTAAATAGTTACCTGGCTAGGTAGTAGAACTATATATAGTAAAATGTAGACCACAATTTAGCTAGCCGGCTAGGCTAGTGTACATAGTCGTTTATTATGATGGACAATTTGATTATGGACAATGACATAATCAGGACTTCACCTGTAAATAGTTACACGTCTCAACGTGCCTCTTGTTGGTTTTCAGGCCAACATGGTAAGGTGCATTGTTGAACCTTATTGCACTTTACCCAGACAAAACTTGCACTAAGAGATCCAGGCCTTAAATAGAAACCGTCGGCGTGTCCGAAGAGCCAAACGAGGCCAACCACTAGTGTCCTGTAGCCATGCCCAGAGACGAAATAAAGGTGGGTTGAAGCGGTTCCCACCAAATACACTTTATCCCGGCAAGGGGACACTCTGTCCTGGTGCTCTTTCAAGCCTGCATTGAATGTTTGTGCTTTTATATTTTTTTGAATTTTTATGTAACCTACCAAATGTTGTGGAGTAACGTTTAAGAAAAGTACCTCTTGTAAAAAAGGAAGATGTTATTGTTGATGTGTACACATGAAAAAAAAATTGCATGTTCTTTGTGTCGCCTGTTTAACACCTATTATAGTCTTTCCAGCCAAGGAGTTTAACAAGGGGGGCGGGGTGGCGCCCTTGCGGTCTGGTCGCCACAGAGGTACTGCACCTAAGCAGTAGGTGTGGTATCCCCACTCGCAGGTAAGGAGGGGACACAAATCCGACAAGACACACAAACACCTGCACCCAACACCCATCCTATCCCCAGGCCAGGTGATCTTGGGTGAATGCTATTAAGGAGGGCCCCATCTTCTGGCTTGGGGAGGGAGTAAGTAGAGGGGTTGGGAAGAGAGACAGAGAAGAAGAGGAGGAGTGAGACAGTTGGAGAGAGTCAAGTTGGAGAGAGGGAGTCCTAGGGGACACGGGAGTGGAGGATCCGAATCCAGACCCGACATGAGTCGGGCGGAGGGACTGGTTGCAAGAGGGGACTGGCCTGGATCTGGTGGGAAAGCTCCAAGGTTCCACCAGAAAAGCGGAGGCTGCTGCACCTGTACAAGCAGTGGCCACTAACTGTGCATATTCGCTGAAACAGTGGCTAGATCTAGGGTCAGGGGACGGGTCACCCGATAAGGCCTGCAGCCACCTGCTTGGGACACTGTGCACAAAGACAAAGGGTAGGGGTAAACGTTTGAGAACTGCAACCTCTAATTTCACGCGCCCTCCTGCACCATTGCACAGTCACCATCATGATCCCAATAGACTGTTACACTAACCCTGTGATCCCGCTCCGCCTGTGGGGAGCGATACTATCCTGGCTGTCACACCATCTGCCCCAGAGGTTTCAAATCTGCAGCGTCGGCCATCCCTAGCCGAATACCACAGGTGGTGTCACGAATATCCCCTTTAAGTAACCCATCCAGTGCACGGCCAGGGCCATGGAGCCGGGTCTCAGCCACCGTGACCTCCCCAAGACAGTCAACCCGCCTGGCTATCGAGCACCCCCCAGCCCTTATGGTCGTTGCACATACACTGTCTGAAACACGTTGTATGGCGTGGTGCCCTCTGCTTTTACCATCATTGTCTGCTTATCCTGCATTACCTGTAATGTATATTTGGGAACACTGCTGTGGATTGAATAAATGCATTTGCATTTATTCTGGAAGCTGGAAATCCTTCATCTTTACAGAATTTACGCTCAGGCGGTTTCAGGATGCCGGTCCAGTCATGCCAGATCCATGGGGTGAGCTGATAACCCCTTCCTGATTTCTTCAGAGCATAGTGCACCTACGCGAACCGCAGAAGCGTCTGTGCAGGCGTAGGATTGCAAAGCACAATGGATGTTGGACAGTGAGGAGAGGCGAGACTGATGGGTAGTTGGTCACTGACATTAGTGTGCTTAAGACATTACTGTGTTTAAGACATTGCTACAGAGGCGAACACTTATTTGGTGGAATCTTGTTTTCCTGAACAAATATCTCCCAAAAGACCTGAACCCAAGAGGTCTCAGAGTACAGGTATTACCATCCTTTGAGATTGCTGATGAGGTCTTACGTAGCAAGTGGGAGGAAACGGCGGATAACTGTTCAAGGGGTTCATTAATTGTGTAAGATAGTGCGCTAACACTCCTGATGGCCCTACAATAGTTTTGTGTTCTTAGTAGTTTGCACTATTTCATTAACCACATCTATTTCTTCTTTACCCTTTTTTGGGATATTTATTGGAATACTTATAATATACTAGCTGTGAGCCCGATGCAAATGCATCGGGTGTCTAGAATACTATACTTTGTATGAGGATTACCGCAAGCGCGCCGCAAGTGTAACGACTCGCTGGCGCCGACCAATTAGAAGCGCGGCTCAGGCAGCGACTCGCAATGGCCTCGCGGCCATTGCTCGCGCTACCTGACCGGTAAATCGTTAACTTTGAGGCCGAGCCTCTGGTTCGATTTTCGGCCAGCGACTCGCAATGGCCGCTTTGCGGCCATTGCTCGTACTCAGCCTGCACGAGCAATGGCCTCGCGGCCATTGCTCGCGCAGGCCAGCGACTCGCATTGCTCGTACTCAGCCTGCTCGAGCAATGGCCTCGCGGCCATTGCTCGCGCAGGCCAGCGACTCGCATTGGCCGCTACGCGGCCAATGCTTCGCCGTGCTGACGTCACAGAGTGACATAGCCACGGTCTTTTCGGGGACCGACACGGAAGTGCCTACGGCAATTATATAGTAGATACAGTGACGTTCTTTATTATTCAGTATCTTATAACAATATACCGTATATACTCATGTATAAGCTGAGTTTTTCAGCCCAAAAATTGGGCTGAAAAGTCCCCCCCTCGGCTTATACACGGGTCAATACGGTAATCCTATGGTGGGAGGGGGCGCGGGGGGTGGGGAGGCGCTGCGCAGTATTTCTTACCTTGTCCCCCGTTCTGCAGTGCCTTCCGGTGTCCTCCGTGCTCCGTTCCCGGTCTGCTGTGCCTTGTGGTTCCTCCTGCTTCGGTTCCATCATCGGTGCTGGGGGCCGCCATCTTCCTTCTTCCCTCCGCCCCCGGCCAGTGATGTCAGAGAAGGCCGCGCTGTGATTGGCTAGCACCCATGATCACATGTCACGGGTGCAAGCCAATCACAGTGCGGCCTGCTCTGACATCACTGGCCGGGGCGGAGGGAAGAAGGAAGATGGCGGCCCCCAGCACCGATGATGGAACCGAAGCAGGAAGAACCACAAGGCACAGCAGACCGGGAATGGAGCACGGAGGACACCGGAAGGCACTGCAGAACGGGAGGACAAGGTAGGAAGCTGTGTGTATGTGTGTGTGTATGTGTATATATGTGTATATGTGTGTGTGTGTGTGTGTGTATATGTGTGTATGTATGGGTATGTGTATGTAAGTAGGCTGGCTGCTAATATAAGCCATACCACTGGGGCTGCTGTATATACCTCAGGGGCTGCTGTATACTACCACTGGGGCTGTATATACCACTGGGGCTGCTGTATACTACCACTGGGGCTTTATATACTTCTGGGGCTGCTGTATACTACCACTGGGGCTGTATATACCACTGGGGCTGCTGTATACTACCACTGGGGCTGTATATACCACTGGGGCTGCTGTATACTACCACTGGGGCTGTATATACTTCTGGGCTGCTGTATACTACCACTGGGGCTGTATATACTTCTGGGGCTGCTGGATACTACCACTGGGGCTGTATATACCTCTGGGGCTACTGTATACTACCACTGGGGCTGTATACACCTCTGGGGCTGCTGGATACTACCACTGGGCTGTATATACCACTGGGGAGGCTGCTGTATACCACACTGCTGGGGGCTGTATACCTGTGCTGGGGTCCACCCTCGGCTTATACACGAGTCAATAGGTTTTCCCAGATTTTGGGGGCAAAAGTAGGGGGGTCGGCTTATACACAGGTCGGCTTATACACGAGTATATACGGTACTTAAAATGTGACTACATCAAATTTGCTTATGAAAGGCTTAAGAATATTTTCATTGCAACATGTTGGCTAGACTTTATACTAAAAATTAAAATTTAAAACTAAAATGAATTGTAAAAAATGGCCGTACTTAACCGGCCCCGGTGGGCTTTTTACTTCCCCTGTTATTGCCACTATTTCTTAAATGGCTATAGTCCCTTACGTGGGCTTCTTTGGTTCTCCCTTCTGTTGTGTAACTTGTTCTTTGTTATCCTGTGTTATAGGAATCGGTACAATGGGTACACGTAAATCCGGTTGGATTTTTCTTGGGACTTTATCACAGCATCTCAACTCATCCTGTGCCGTATCTCATCTCATCCTGTGCTGCATCTCATCCTGTGCTGCATCTCAACTCCCCGGCTGCCTCACCTGACCCCGACTACTTCACCCGACCCCGCGGCTGCCACAGTCAACCCCGACTGCCTCGACTGATCCCACAACTGCCCCATCCGGCCCCCTCATCCGACCCCCTGTATTACATCTCATCCCCGGTCAATACCCCATCCCGGGACCGCTCCCCACTGACGACCATCCATCCACCACAACAACTTTCCCCCTCTGATTCTGACCCCTGCCGCCAGGCTCACTCCCTGCTCACCGTACACAATGTTCCCGCTACTCCTCACTCTCACTACCATCCTTCACCACTTCCTACTACCCCCACTTATCCCCCCTTCCAGAAACAAAATACTGCTCTCAGCCTCCATCCTGCCTAACCACCTCACCCACTTCTCTGACCTATTCATTCATTTTCAATCCTCAATCACCAAACAAGCACGCCCGCCATGTAAGCTCTCCTGCTCCCACCTGCTAAGCCTCTGCCTACTCCTCCTCCTTGCCGGTGACATCTCCCCCAATCCTGTACCCCCCACCACATCCCCACAAACACCTTCATCCCACACCCACGACCCTTCGCTAACCCTTGCAACCTCACCACCACTAACCCTCGCAACCTTACCAACCTTAGACCTATTTCCCAACCCCTGCCCCCCCCCCCCCCACTGTTCTACCTGGCGCACTTTGGAATGCCCGCTCAGTGAGCAATAAACTCCCAGACATCCACAAACTCTTATCTCCAAGAAACTATCATTCCTTGGCATCACCGAGACCTGGCTCACCCCCTCCGACATGGCCTCCCCCGCTGCACTATCGTACGGCGGCCTCAACCTGTCCCACACCCTCCGTCCCTCTGGCAAACACTGCGGTGGTGTCGGCATACTCTTGTCCAACTCCTGCACCTTCAGCCCTATTCCCCCGCCCCCCTCCATCACTGCCCCCTCCTTTGAAGCTCACTCAGTCCGAATCTTTTCCCCTTGCAACCTCCAGCTAGCCATCATCTACCGCCCCCCTGGACCCATCGCCTCCTTCCTTGACCACGTCACCACCTGGCTACTTCACTTCCTCTCCACTGACATCCCCACCATCATCATGGCGACTTCAATATCCCCATTGACACTCCCCGCCCAGCCGCCTCCAACCTTCTTTCCCTGACCACTTCCCTAGGGATCTCCCAATGGTCTTCCTCTCCCACCCACGAACAAGGCCACACGCTTGACCTCATCTTTACTCGCCTCTGCTCCCTCTCCAACCTCGGAACTCCCCCTATCTGACCACCATCTCTTGACCTTCTCCGCCCTCTCCTCCCTTGCCACGCTACCCCCTCCCCGCAAACTTGATCACCCTCGCCGAAACCTAAGAGATCTTGATCTTCCTTTATTCTCCAGAATCCCTCCTCCCTCTCACCGACATACCCTCCGCTGGAAACATAGACACTGCCACCACCCTATACAACACCACAATAACGAACGCCCTCGACCTAGCCGCCTCCCTCACATTCCATGCTCCACGCACTAACAGGCAACCCTGGCATACGACCCTCACTAAAAACCTAAGACGGGCATCCAGGGTCGCCAAGAAGAGATGGAAAAAGTCCGAGCACTTTGCTCTGTTCAAACAATCCCTCACTGACTTCAAGACGGCACTTGCTACTGCCAAGCAAGCCTTCTTCTCATCCCTAATAACCTCTCTGTCCCGCAACCCCAAACAGCTCTTCAAAACTTTCAGCTCCTTACTCTGCCCGCTCGCTCCTCCCCCCTCTCCCCTCATCGCCGCTGAAGACTTTGCCTCCTTCTTCAAGGAGAAGATCGGCAAGATCAGAAACAGCTTTGGCCCACTTTCCCCACAACTCCCCCTCTCACCTACACTGCCCTCCTCCTCCATTAGCCAATTCCCCCCCATAACTGAAGACCAACTCTCCTCCCTCCTGTTGAAATCACACCTTACCACCAGCACCCATGGCCCGCTCCCATCCCACGTCATTCCCAACCACAACTCCATTTTCATCCCAGCCCTCACCCACCTCTTCAACCTATCTCTTACCACTGGCGCCTTCCCCTCGGCCCTCAAACATTGCCCTAATCACGCCCATCCTTAAAAAACCCTCCCTCGACCCTACCTCTGTCACCAACTATCGCCCCATATCTCTTCTCCCATTCGCCTGTAAGCTACTCAAACAGGACGTCCACTCTGAACTGTCCTCTCACCTCTCCTCCTGCTCCCACTTCGACCGCCTACAGTGCGGCTTCCGACCTCTTCACTCCACTGAAACAGCCCTGACCAAAGTCACCAATGACCTACTTACCTCCAAGAACAAACGCCACTACTCCATCCTCCTCCTCCTCGACCTGTCCGCCGCCTTCGACACGGTTGACCACTCCCTTCTTCTCCGGATCATGGAAACCCTCGGCATCACCCACCTTGCCCTCTCTTGGATCTCCTCATACTAGCAGACCGGACCTTCAGTGTCTCCCACTCCCACACCTCCTCCTTGCCCTACCCCCTTTCTGTCAGAGTCCCCCAAAGTTCCGTCCTGGGACCACTACTTTTCTCCATATACACTCTCAGCCTAAGGCAACTCATTCAGTCTTACAGCCTACAGTACCACCTCTATGCCGACGACACCCAAATCTACTTGTCCTGCCCCGATATCACCTCCCTACTCTCCAAAATCCCACAATGCCTTTCCGCCATTTCATCCTTTTTCTCTGCTCGCTTCCTTAAACTCAACATGGACAAAACTGAATTCATAGTCTTCCCCCCAAGAAATTCCCCCCCACTTCCCAACCTATCCATCTGCGTCAATGACTGCGCCTCTCCCCAGTCTCCCAAGCCAAGTGCCTCGGGGTAATCCTTGACTCCTCCCTATCCTTCAAGCCCCACATCGAAGCCATCTCCACATCCCTCTGGCTCCAGCTTAGAAATATCTCACGGATCCACTCCTTCCTTACCCACTACACCGCTAAAACACTTATTCATGCCCTTATCATCTCCCGCCTTGACAACTGCAACCTCCTTCTCACTGGCCTCCCATCCAACTCCCTCACACCTCTCCAATCTATCCTCAATTCCGCTGCCCGACTAATCCATCTGTCCTCCCGCTACTCCCCTGTCTCCCCCCTCTGCCAAGCCCTTCACTGGCTCCCCGCCTCCAAGAGATCCCAGTTCAAAACACTAATCATGGCATACAAAGCGATACACAACCTGTCCCCACCATACATCTCTGCCCTGGTCTCCCGATACCTACCCTCACGCAACCTCCGTTCCTCCCAAGAATTTCTCCTCTGCTCCCCCCTCATCTCCTCTTCGCACAACCGCGTTCAGGACTTCGCCCGGGCATCTGCCATACTCTGGAACTCCTTGCCCCAACACGTCAGACACTCTCCGACCCGGAGAAGCTTCAAGTGTCACCTGAAGACTCACCTATTCCGTCAAGCCTACAACCTGCCATGAGACCCAGGTGACCGCCCCATAACTGACACTCCCCCAGCCTACTGTATCCCCACCCGCCCCTCGTAGACTGTGAGCCCTTGTGGACAGGGTCCCCTCCCCTCCTGTACCTATATGTCCTGATTGTCTAGAGTTATTGTAATTGTCCTTGTCTCCCCTATCCTCATGTAAAGCGCCATGGAACCTAATGGCTCTGTATAAATATATAGTAATAATAATAATAAGCTATTTCTTCCCTTGGATCTTCTAATCATATGAAGCTTATGTGTCTTCTTATACCTAATCGAGAAATTGACAATTGCACACTCTCTGGTTTTGTTTACAAAAAAAGGAATTATTTATTTGTATAGCATCAGGGAACCAACGTTTCGGTCCAAACCTTGGACCTTGATCACGGTAGTTGCCTCCGTTTATTGCTGTCCTTCATACATGGGGGCGCAGCCACACTATCCATTTTTTTCAGTTTTCCTGACTGCTAAAAGTATACATGGGATCCTCGGATCCTGGTTTTGGGATGCCTTATTTCATAATGTTGAATCCCTGGTCAGGGTAAGTGAGGAGTTCATATACCTAATGGTCTTCTGAAATCTGTTTGGTTGACCTTTTTTGTGTCATGGTTTTCTGTAGTAGTTCCTGGCCAGTGATGGACTGTTCGGTCTTGTAATATTTCCTATATCCCCCATGCTCAATGCGCATCGCGAAGTCAGCAATACACCCAAATGGGTGTACTGACGTCAGTATAGCCGGATATGACACAAATAGCATCATACCGGCTATACCGCCCATGGAGGAGGGCGAGGGAGCTCACAATGCCTTAGCACGCCCATCTGGGCATGAATAATTGATGTGCAGGTGGCGATGAGAAGCAACAGGGAACGCCCTGCGTGACTTCTCAAGAACTGAGAAGCCGCAGATCTGAAGGTAAAAAAAGCAGTTTTTATAAACTTTACAAATACCCATTTTTGACACAAAGGGATGCCTACAATACTATACTAGTGGTGCAGGGACAGGTGTAAATAGGCTGGGGGCTGATTTTTAGGGGTTAGGTTCCCTTTAAGAAATGGGAAAGGAGATTTGTGAGTTCAAAACGAAAAAATATCAGCGAGATGTTAACGATGTTCTCACAAATAATGTTTATACATGGAATAGAAAATACCAACCTAAAAAACGTGGTAGAACACCATTCGTTGTTTCACAAACCTCCACAGAGGGCAGTGCAGGTGGTGATGGTTCTGTTCCCATACCAAGGGTGTTAAGATCTAATCAGAAACTGCTTAGAAATAACTAAAATAAGGAGGGAAAAAAGTAAAGAGAGACTTAAAGTGATCAATTTATCCAAACAAATACTTACTGTTCACCAGATAGAACTCTTAGGCTATGTGCACACTTGGAGGTTTAGCAGCGGTTTAGCAGCGGAAACCGCCGGTCGGTTTCCATGAGGTTTATGCAAATTTATGTTAATCCAAAAGCGGCTTTTGGGTTAACATATAAACCTATGGAAACCGACCCCCGGTGTGCACACACCGGCGGTTTCCACATGCTCATCCGTTGCTAACCCGCTGGGTTCCCAGCGGGTTAGCAAAGAATGAGCATGTTCTATAATCCGGCCGGTTCTGCAGCGGCTGCAAGCAGAATCATGTGCTGCTTCCAGCCGCTGCAGAATCGCCGGCGCTAACCCACTGTGCACCGCCGCACACCCACCCGTCTCCCGCAGCACGGACCCGACAGGAAGCCGGTGGACGGCTCCGGAGCTTCCTGTCGGGTCCCGCCCAGCCGACGCCGCCACTAACCCGCCCCCGTGTGCACATACCCTTAGAAAAAGACCTATCTTTTCTCTCTCACTAACAATCTGTTCACAGCAATAAAGTATATAGAACTGTTCACCAGAAAGTTGATCCTAAAAAAACTGTGTGAGAAAAACACCCCTGATAATGATAAATATAGTAACCCATCTGTTAGGACTCAGTAATCAATGATTTGGAGAATTTGTTGGAACAATGTAATGATTATGAATTATGAATAATTTTCCTAACTCACTGGCCCCCAAATCTACCTTTTTTTCCCCTTGGATGCTTGTCCAGCTGTAGATATCTTCACTGATCTAGTTATTAAAGATTTCAAAAAGATTTTCACAAGATGTCATTGTGCAGTGGAATTGGATTCCAATCTGTATGATGCGTTCTAACAGGGAATAATTCCCAAGAAAATTTATGAGGGATTGTTAGTGAAAAATTCAAAAGCTACCTACCTTGCACTTTATTCCAAAGGTGCATAAAAATCTAGTTGAGCCTCCAGGTCATCCTATAGTCTCTGGGATGGGTGGCCTGTGCTCCCTGTCTGCAAGTTCATTGATTTCTATTTTAAGCCCCAGGTCCTGATGTTACCATTATACGTGAAAGATTCTTCTGATGTGTTAACATGGATTCATGGAATTATTCTTGAGCCTAATATGATTCTTGTTACAGCGGATATAGAGGCGCTGTATACGTCTATCAATCATGACCAGGGGTTTGAGCCTGTCCGCCTCTTCCTTAGGACCAGCAACTGGAATTGTCATAATGTTGAGCTGGTCCTGGATTTGCTAGAGTTCCTCCTCACCCATAATTTTTTTGTTTTTAAAGACACATTCTATCTGCAGATGAGAGGAAACGCCATGGAGGCGGCCTGCACGCCTTCCTTCACAAACGTGTTCCTCAGATTTTGAGAGAGGGACCTGTTTTCTGGGGAGGGGGCTCAGGAAGTGGCCCATGTCTGGTTATGATAATGATATATGGATGATGTGTTCTTTGTTTGGCAGGGGGATGAGGACGGGCTCCGGTGCTTCATGGACCAGATCAATATCAATGACTTGAATTCAAAATTGACATATATGTGCAGAAGGGATGGGGTGCACTTTCTTGATATCAGAATTGAAATGTTAACAAGCAACTTCAAACGGATGTATATAGAAAGCCAACATCCAACTCTCCCCTGTCTGAGGATGAGGTGGATGTTCTCTACTGATGCAACATTTGAGATGCAGGCAGAGGAGCTAAAAAGTCAGGTTCCAGTCCAGGGGCTACAGTAACAGATCAATAAAGAGAGGCCATTTTCGTGCTGAGAGTACGCCTCATAATAAATTACTTGTACCTTCTTGTAGATCCAGGAACAATGATGCTGTTAGATTCATTTCTATTTTTAATGGACAGTGGAGAGATATACAAGATGTCCTACAGTTACCAAAAAATCGGACAGCACTCCTTGTTGCAAATCATGCTTTTCTTTATTGGCCCATCAGGACTGAACATTTCGGTTCCTCAAGAACCTTTTTCCAGCAGTGAACAACTCATAGACTGTGACAAAGTTATATAGTGTGACACTCATTAGTGTCATTAAATTCAATTATCTATAAAGTGCGGTATTACAGTGTTTTAAACTCCTTTTTCATTATATGACATCAAATACCTTATTTCATTAATAAATATAAAGTGCCTAGTGCTCATTTAATAATGCTATAGCAGTGTTTACATGTTATAAATACATTAAATACATAAAGTGCTTCCAAGTGGTTTATATTAATCACATGTGTCTTACATTATCAGGCTCACCCATCTCATGTTTATTGCGCTTTCTCCCAGAGACCGGCGTCTTCCGGGTGCCCCGGGCATGCGCAGTACACCACCAATCCCTGCATAGTGTGACATCAATCAGTCCGCTCCCCGGGCGGTCACTTTGTATTGCAGCCAATAGCTGCATCGGCGCTTCCATTATACATACAGCGTCGCTGCATAGTGACGTAGTTTGTTTATATTCTGGCCTCCGTCCTCCATCTTTATTAAGGGCAAGTCTCTGCCCATACTTCATATTACATTAAGGCTACATTAAGGCTACATAGTGTATAATCTTTTCTTGTAGCAATGCCCCCTACAGTACCAGGCTGTGGTTAAGCCACATCACGGCCACATAACTTCACAGCTCACGTCTACTAGGACACTGTACAGGAGAATTAACCCCCATGCACAGGCCCCCATAATAGACTAGGTCCGATCACCGGGAGGAGCTCTCAGTGCCACTTTATCACTATCATGCCAAACAAAATTAATTACTTTATTCACTTATTACTACTAGAATGATTGGTGGGTTACTCACATGCCTCAGGGAGAAAAAATATATATTACCCCCCTCCTTATTACTTTCATACATGGATGGATGAGTCTTCAAATTACAATCTTCTTTTACTTTCATCTAAAAGAATAAAAGATATAAAAAAGAAATATATTATTTCTCAAAACTATGATTACATATATAACTCTATTCAGCATATACTATCAGTAATGTGTTATCGAGAACACCTTACAGTACAGGGCCTATCTTAAAATCTATATTCAGTCTCTGGGGTCTTAAAGTTTCCAGCTTGTGCATCCACCCTAGCTCCAACAGTTTGAGCTTTTTTTCCCTATCCCCTCCTCTCCTCAGTGGCGGTACATGATCTATAACTCTAAATTTTAGGTGTCTTTCATTATGTCCAACTTCAGTAGCACAGGTAGCTCAGTATTCTTTTTCTGTATAGTGTACCTGTGGTTATTGATACGTGTTTTAACATCTAATGTCGTTTCTCTCACGTACCAATACCCACAAGGACACTCCAAGAGGTATATAACATGATCACTGTCACAAGTTAAAAAGTGGTTGATTTTGTATTCCTTATTGGTCAGTGGATGTACAAATTTGTTTCTTTGATCATATAAGAACAATCTACACAAGATAGACAAGGGTAGCATCCTGTTCTTTTTGTACCCATCAAGCTCAGTTGTGCCGATTTTTTAAAACTCCCTATATCTGAATGTACCATTTTGCTTTTGATGTTAGTACTTTTTTTATATGCAATACGTGGGGGTAGTCTGAATTCCTCAACCTGAGGACAACATTTCGTCAATATCGACCAATTTTTTTTATCACCCCTGCCACATCCTCACTTTCTTCGCCATATGATGTGACAAAGGTGACCATCTTCTCTTTTTTTGGATTATTAATTTCTCCTCCATCATCTTTCTTTCCAATTAACTCCATTTGTATTTTCAATAATTTTTTAGGATAGCCCCTGTTTTCAAATTTACGGACTAATCTTTCCAAGGATATTTGTCTCCCCTCTTCAGTTGTTTCTATCCTATTTATCCTCAACATTTGGCTGTAGGGAATTGACCGCTTCATCCTCACTGGGTGGTTACTCTCAAAGTGTAACATATTATTCTTGTCAGTTGGCTTGACATGCAGTGATGTGTTAAGACTCTGTCCCTCAACTGTTACCAACACATCAAGAAACTGTATCTGATGTTCAGATTGGACTAACGTAAATTTAATTGTTTCATCTATAGTGTTTAGATACTGATGAAATTCTAGTACTTCCTCTTTTGTACCTTTCCACAGGAGGAAGACATCATCTATGTATCTCCACCACACTAAAACTTGTTTGTGGTGGTGGGATACATAGATGAGGTCCTCCTCCAGTACTGTCATAACAATATTTGCATACACCAGGGCCATGTGCGCCCCCATGGCTGTTCCTTGTTGTTGCAAATAAAACTTGTCCCCAAACAAAAAATAATTACAAGTAAGCGCCAGTAGTAACAACTCCAATACAAATTCTCTACACTCATTAGAGTAATCTGTCCCACAGAGCTTCTTTTCCACCACCCTTATTCCTCTCTCATGATTAATTGACGTATAAAGGGATGTCACGTCAAACGACGCTAAAATCACTTTTTCTTTTATCGTCACTTGACCCAATTTATCCAGGAAATCTTTAGTGTCCCTTACATATGATACTGCTTGTGTAGCTAAAGGGCCCAATACTTTATCCAGAAACACTCCAATCTTACTCACCACTGAGTCTACCCCTGAAACTATAGGTCTCTCTATCTAGTAGTAATAAGTGAATAAAGTAATTAATTTTGTTTGGCATGATAGTGATAAAGTGGCACTGAGAGCTCCCGGTGATCGGACCTAGTCTATTATGGGGGCCTTTGCATGGGGTTAATTCTCCTGTACAGTGTCCTAGTAGACGTGAGCTGTGAAGTTATGTGGCCGAGATGTGGCTTAACCACAGCCTGGTACTGTAGGGGCATTGCCGCAAGAAAAGATTATACACTATGTAGCCTTAATGTAGCCTTAATGTAATATGAAGTATGGGCAGAGACTTGCCCTTAATAAAGATGGAGGGCGGAGGCCAGAATATAAACAAACTATGTCACTATGCAGCGACGCTGTATGTATAATGGAAGCGCCGATGCTGCTATTGGCTGCAATACAAAGTGACCGCCTGGGGAGCGGACTGATTGGTGGAGCGCGGCGAGTGATGTCCCACTATGCAGGGATTGGTGGTGTACTGCGCATGCCCGGGGCGACGCCGGTCTCTGGGAGAAAGCGCAATAAACATGAGATGGGTGAGCCTGATAATGTAAGACACATGTGATTAATATAAACCACTTGGAAGCAATTTATGTATTTAATGTATTTATAACATGTAAACACTACTATAGCATTATTAAATGAGCACTAGGCACTTTATATTTATTAATGAAGTAAGGTATTTGATGTCATATAATGAAAAAGGAGTTTATAACACTGTAATACCGCACTTTATAGATAATTGAATTTAATGACACTAATGAGTGTCACACTATATAACTTTGTCACAGTCTATGAGTTGTTCACTGCTGGAAGAAGGTTCTTGAGGAACCAAAACGTTCAGTCCTGATAGGCCAATAAAGAAAAGCATGATTTGCAACAAGGAGTGCTGTCCGATTTTTTGGTAACTGTATACAGCTGAATACTGCTGGACTTTTGCACCTGAAGTGAACTGTTCCTAGTGCTGCTTTCAATTTTTTCTTATTACAAGATGTCCTACAGAGACACTGGGCCTTTTTGAAAAACGAACTCACCCTATAATAATATCTATTGGACTATCCCCAAATGACACCTGGGTGTAGTATGAACTTAAAAGACATGTTGGTACGTAGCCACTATATTCCAGATCAAACTTATCCCTTTGGCAAAAGACAGCAGATTAAGGGTACCTTTACACGCGGCTACATTTCTAGGGTGGCTACAGGTAACTTACTGGTTGAAGTGAAATCATGGAGAGATTATTCCATTTGTACACAGCAACAAGATAGAACCTTGTCTCCATGATTTCACTGCAACCAGTAAGTTACCTGTAGCCACCCTAGAAATGTAGCCGCATGTAAAGGTACCCTAATGGTACCTTTACACGCCGCGACGGCAGGCTGGATACATCCCGCTACTTCACGTGCACGAGCACGCTCAAACGGCTACAAACGGTCAACGCACCCTCTTTACACGCCGCCATAAGGTGCGCTACGCCACACTACATCTGTAGCTAGCTACATCGCCGGGTGTGTCAAGTAGCCAGCTGTAGCTTAGCGTACCACGTTTACACAGCGCTACAATAAGCTACTATGGGCGGACCTGGTACAGCAGGGACAGCACATAGGCGTGCCACAATCGTGGATTACGAGCCGTCCGTACGCTGATAGGACAGCGCAATATCATCATGATTGGCCAGGCATCGCAGGAGGCTGAGAAATACAGCACGCTCGAGCGATTGTGTAGTGTGACTGGTCAGCTCCTTAAATATGCCGCCCTAGGCAGCGACTACCAATCGTCATGCAGGAGCTTCCTCCAATGATCGGTGATGGGGCGTGGTAACCCGGAGCCTGGGACACGCCTTAGCTACATTGCAGCTACAGCCCCGGGTGTCCGGAGTTCCCTTCCGTTGCTTCTTTACACGCCGATACAGCTCGCTACCATCGGCTTTGTAGCTCTCTGTTTTCGAGCAGAGCCCATAAACAGATGTATCTGTCGCCGGCTGTAGCGTCGCGTCTTCAGACGCCGCTACGACGGGCTACATTGACGCTACAAGCTACATTTGTAGCCTGTAGCGGGCTGTATCCAGCCTGCCGTCGCGGCGTGTAAAGGTACCATAAGGGATGATTCCCTTGTGGCGGATGCATGTCTTGCCAAAAATAAATTAAGAACAAAAAAAGTTCTGTACAGGCAATGGCACTGAAGAGTTTGAAATTCAAAGTTAAATTTCAGGTCTAACTATTCAGGTGATAAACTACTCAACTTGTGCATGCCCAAAGATATATATAGGAATGACATCACATCAACTAAAAACTAGGACTAGGGAACATGTCCGTGACATCCCAGGTGCTAAAGAAGTCACGGACATGACAGAACTCAAAACTGTCCCCCACCATTTTAAACAGCACCATAATTTTGATGCAGTTGTCCCTCTTGTTCACGGCAGAATACGATGAATCAACAGACAGCCCTGGCACACGGACACCACTAAAAAGCTGGTGCGAGAGTCTACGGTTGCTGAGCGGCGTTAGAAGAAAACACACTCACAAGAAGACTACACAGCATTCAAACAAGCACTTCTCAAATTCAAGTGAGCAAATCAGTAACCCATTATCATGTACAGCACCATGGAATCAATGGTGCTCTATAAATAAATAATAATAATAATTGTGTAATCCTAAATTATTTAAGGCGCGAGGTACTGAACAAATTAATATGGACATCAGTGGTGGAGATAATAAGAGGCTGCTAGTGCAATATGAATGCCACTGGATTCTTAAGGTACCGTTACACGATGCGATGTTGCGTGCAACTTCGCTGACAATTTGCTGAGTCAGTGAAGTTGCAGGCAACGACGCATGTGCATCGTGCTGTATGACAGCACGATGCAACAGCGATAAGTCGCTGGTTGCAAGTTGCCAGGTTTATGAACATGTTCATAAACCTGGCAATCCGGCCCCAGCTATTTGGCTGTATCTGCCGTCTGACATCGCAATAGCAATGTTGCCGGCGATACAGCCTATTCTGCAGCATTGCTGCGGATTGCTCGCTGGGTTGTTCCCAGCCCAGCGAGCGATGGCTGCGCCCACATTGCAGCGGCGTCACCGGCAACATCTTGCCGTGTGACAGCTAGGCTGCGATGTCGAAAGCAAGTGCGCACCCGCGGCATCGCTTCTGACATCACAGCCTAAGTTGCTGCGTGTAAAGGTACCTTTAGTAATACTTGGTACGATGCTGCCTATAGGATTAAATGAGACTAAAAGGTTTGCGCCCTTTCTGTGAATCTTCACTCTGCTGCAATATCTTTTGCTGTGCTTTAGGGTGGAGGCACACTGGCGTGAGACTCGCGCGAGTCTCACGCTTGTAAAAAACACATGTCACTCGCACTGATGTTAACAAATTGGCCAGGGCACAGTGGTCCGTTTTACGCAGTCGCCTCTCGCATGTCGCCGGCAATGCGATTCCACTCGCAGCATGCTGTGTATGTGTGCGATTCCTACGCGCGTAAGGCCAATGCAAGTCTATGGCGGCGTTTTTTTCTCGCATGAAGTCAGCACACCATGCGAGTTACATGCGCGAAATACGAAGTACAAGCTGATTCCAATTCTGAAGTGCACCTGCATGCCTCCATGCCTCAAAAACACCTTACACTCGGATCGCTGTTTGTGACTGAAAAAACGCACTCGCACTGCAAACGCACAACACTCGCACCGCACTCGCACACAACTCGCACCGCGATCGCGGACAAATACGCGACGCAGTCGCAGAAATGGCTAGCGTACAAAACGCTCCGTTTAACACGCTCCTAGTGTGCCTCCACCCTTATTTTGGGATTGAGGTCTTGTCACGTCTCTGAGGTTGTTTGTAAGTGTATAATATAACATTTTTAATCATTATTGTTGTTTTTTCCCCCTTTTATTACATTTTGGATAGAACGTAGCTACGGGTCTCCCCAGCAGCACTTAAACATATAGTGGGGAAAAAAAGAGTATTTAGTCAGCCACCAATTGTGCAAGTTCTCCCAGTTAAAAAGATGAGGGAGGCCTGTAATTGACATCATAGGTAGACCTCAACTATGAGTGACAAAATGAGAAAACAAATCCTGAAAATCGCATTGTCTGATTTGGAAATATTTTTTTTTCCAATTTTGGTGGTAAATAATTATTTTTTCACCTACAAACAAGCAAAATTTCTGCCTCTCACAGACCTGCAACTTCTTTTTTAACCTCCCTGGCGGTATGATTATGTCAGGAATTTTGTGCTAAAAGCAGTACCATTTTTTTGCATGGAAATTTGGTGTTATGTATTGTAGGCCTGCAATTCTTAGTAATTAGCTGATCAAAGAAGACTCCAGTAGACCTCTCAGATGTGATAACGTTTGAAACATAAAATCATGAATTATAATTAAATAAATAATATAATTTTTTTCAATAATCAATAATCTTATACCTGGCGGTATGATTATGTCAGGAATTTTGTACTAAGGGTACTTTCACACTAGCGTTTTTTTTAAATTGCGGCAGATGCGGTGAAAAAAAACCAATCTGCCGCGATTACTGCATAACCGCGACACCTGCGGCATAGTTGCGGCAAGCCCCATGCAATGTCTATGGGGCTTGCGGTAAGGGTGCGGCAGGTGCGGCAAGTGCGGTTTCAGCACTTGCGTCAGGTGCGGCCGTGAAAAAAACCGCATCTGCCGTGATTGCCGCATAGCCGCCGCATAACCGCTGCACTTGCGGCGCGGTTGCGGTAATCGCCATAGTAAGTATAGGGGGACTTGCGGCAGGTGCGGCAAGTGCGGTTTTGCACTTGCGGCAGGTGCGGCTGCGAAAAAAACCGCACTTGCCGCACCTGCCGCAAGTCCCCCTATACTTACTATGGCGATTACCGCAAACGCGCCGCAAGCCTATGCGGCAATCGCGGCAGATGCGGTTTTTTCACCGCATCTGCCGCAACCGCGGGTAAGCCCGAGCTTGACTCGGCAGTGAATGTTAACCCCGAGTCAGGCTCGGGAATACCGCTAGGAAGGTTAAGAGGCTCCTCTGTCCTCCACTCATTACCTGTAGCACTTTCAGATGTTTAACTTGTTATCAGTATAAAAGATACCTGTCTGCAACCTCAAACAGTCACACTCCAAACTCCACTATTGTGAATACCAAAGAGCTGTTGAAGGACACCAGGAATAAACTTGAGGCCCTGCACACTAATTCTGCAATAGGCAAGCAGCTTGGTGTGAAGAAATCAACTGTGGAAGCAATAATTCGAAAATGGAAGACATACAAGACCACTGATAATCTTCCTCGATCTGGGGCTCCATGCAAGATCTCAAATCAACGTTACACAGGCTACCATCAGTAATGGCCCCTTTACACGCAGCTACAGGTAACAGGTTTTCCACAGGTAACTTACTGGCTGCAGTGAAATCATGGAGACATGGTTCTATCTTGTTGCTGTGTACAAATGGAATTATGTCTCCATGATTTCACTGCAGCTAGTAAGTTACCTGTGGAGAACCTGTTACCTGTAGCTGCGTGTAAAGGGGCCATAACACACTACACCACCAGGGACTCAGATCCTGCAGTGCCTGACGTCTGATGTTTTCTAGAAAACATTGTGATGATCCAGAAGAGTATTGGGAGAATGTCATATGGTCAGATGAAAGCAAAGTAGAACTGGTTGGTAGAAACACAACTTGTCGTGTCTGGAGGAGAAAGAATGCTGAGTTGCATCTAAAGAACACCATACCTACTTTGAAGCATGGGGGTGGCAACATCATGCTTTGGGGCTGTTTCTTTGCCAAGGGATCAGGACGACTGTGTGGCGCCCCTGCGCCTTGGTTGTCACAGTGATGCTGCACTTAATCCACAGGTGTGGTATCATCACTCTCAGGTAAGACAGGGATACAAACCTGAGACACACACACCCTACTTCCAACACCATTCCCAACTCCAGGCCAGGAGGTGCAGGGTGGAAAAGACCCCTCTTGATGGCAGTCCCCACCTGCTGGCTGGAGGAAGGAGTAGTTTAGGGGGTGGAGACAGTGAGTGAGCAGTGAGTTAGTCTGCAGGAGACAGAGGAAGGGTGATGAGCAACATCAAGATAGAATGGAATTCCAGGGGTAAAACTGGAGCAGGGCTGGAGTGGGACCAGTGGGTAGGTCGCCACAGAGCCTAGTCAGCATTAATCCTGAATCCACAACCGCCCTACAAGTTGTTGGTGGAGGAACTCGTTGTCTGAGGGGTCCGGCCCCAATCTGGTTTGAAACTGCACGTTCAAGCCAGGAAACCGGAGGCTACTGGTCTGCATGAGCAGTAGCCAACCCCGTGTACACTCCCAGGCACAGTGACTACAGTGAAGATGAAGCATGGCTGGGTCTTTTAGCATGACAATGATCCAAAGCACACCACCTGGGCAACAAAGAAGTGGCTTCGTAAGAAGCATCTCAAGGTCCTGGAGTGTCCTAGCCATTCTCCAGATCTAAACCCTATTGAAAACCTTTTGGAGGGAGTCCTTGTTGCCCAGCGACAGCCCCAAAACATCACTGCTCTAGAGGAGATCTGTATGGAGGAATGGGCCAACATACCTGCAACAGTGTGTGCCAAACTTGTGAAGATTTGCAGAAAACGATTTTACCTCTGTCATTGCCAACAAAGGATATATAATAAAGTAATAGATGAATGTTTGTTATTGACCAAATACTTATTTTCCACTGAAATCTAAAAAAAATGTATTTCCAAATCAGACAATGTGATTTTCAGGAATTGTTTTCTCGTTTTGTCTCTTATAGTTGAGGTCTAGCTATGATGTCAATTACGGGCCTCTCTCATCTTTTTAAGTGGAAGAACTTGCACAATTGGTGGCTGACTAAATACTTTTTTCCTCACTGTACTTATGCAAACATAGGACACCATATGTACATGTTATACCATACTGTATATGTTCAGTTATCATGGCCATGTAAACTTGTATTTATGAGGTTCCCTCTTGCCACATTGTGTTGACTCTAAACTTCAAGATCACCGTGTGTACTACCCTAAATCCTGTAGCTTGTTCTCTTTATTTTGTTCTTAATTGTGATTCATAAAATGTAATTTTATATGCAAATCAACTGTTGTTCTCTTTATAAATATGCATAATTGATCATAATATATCAAAATGTATGGTCTTGGCTGGAATTTTAAATGTATGTCCCCATCCTGGTATATATGGGTCCGTCCTGGTATCTATGTCCACATCCTTGTATATATGTCCCCTAACCTGATATACATGCATATATATGCCTCCGTCCTAGTATATTCCCCCATCCTGGTATACATGTCCCCCATACTGGAATATATGTCCTCATCCTGGTATATATGTCCACCATCCTGGGCCAATCCTGATATATATGATCCCAATCATAATATATATATATATATATATATATATATATATATTCTCATCCTGGTGTATATGATCCCTATCATGGTATACATGTCCTCCATCCTGGTATATATGATCCCCATACTGGTATATATGATCATAATCCTAGCATATATGTCCTCATCCTGGTATGTAGGTCCCAATCCTGTTACATATGTCCCCCATCCTGGTATTTATCATCATTATCCTGGTTTTATGGTCTCCATCCTGGTATATATGGTTCCCATCCTAGTATATATGTTCCCATCCTGGTATACATGATCCCCATCCAGGTATACAGTATATGTCCCCCATCCTGGTATATATGGGCCCATCCTGGTTATATATGTCTCTATCCTGATATATATGGTCTTTGTCCTGATATACTGTATATGGAACCCTTTTTGGTATATTCCCTGGCAGATATGTGCCTATCCTGGTATATATAGTCACCATTCTGGTATATATGCCCCCATCCTCCTATACATGGTCCCCACTCTGGTATATACTGTGACAAGTAAAAGGGTAACAATATTTTGAACTTTTGACTTTCAGGCTCTGCATCTAACCCTCCACTACATACAATTACAATTATGTTGGCTATCTCACACATAAATTTGACCTGCAACTATTTAGCATGTGATTATTTATGCTGATTCTTCTCACCAAGCCAAGGCAAAAGTCTAGGCAAAATATCAAAATATTGAAGTCAACAACTCATCACAAGGACTTTCAGTTCTGGCGCGACAAACACAGCAGTAAGGGTGACATATGCTTCATAATAGTTCACAGTAGTCCATGCAAGGACAGTGTGATGCACATTACACAAGTCTGGAATGAGGGCCCCAAAAAAAGTGAAGAACTTTCGGCTTTAATCTCCTCATAAGAAGCGTTGGCTAAAGTTTGCAGTGGAAAATAGAAGATTGGAAAAAGGTGATTTGGAGGGATGAGATGGAAGTCAAAAGTCTAGGCTCTGATAGGTGCCAATGGGTGTGAAAGAAAAAAAGAAAAAGGGGTCAATGCATCGAGAGATTAAAGGAACTGTCAAGTTCAGTGGAAGAAGCCTGATGAAATGGGTTTGTTTCACAGCTAAAGACACTGGATACTTGACAAGTATCAATAGTGGTCTCAATTCTGAGCTATATGTGAATATCCTACAAGATGAGTTACACTTGAGTGTTATGTATGACAAGGACGACAATCCGAAGCATATGCTCTAGATTGGTGAAGAAATAATTCAATGACAATGAAGTAGAGGTGCTGGATTGACCCCCACGGTCCCCAGACCTCAACCCAATTGAAAACTTGTGGTTAGAGTTGAAGAAATAGCTCTATACCTACCAAAGTGAGTTGACCAGTGTGCACCAACATAGGGACCTGCGTAGAAAAACCTGGGATCAGATTTTGATCGAGATATGCTTGAATCTGATCTATAGCATTCCCAGAAGGATTCATGCAGTGTTGAAAGCCAAAAGAGATTTATAAAATACTAACAAAATAATAAATTTAAAATTTAGATTTTTAAATTTTTAGAAGCAAAAGAGTAACCCAACAGTGACATGACAAGTGACAAGTATCTGCATAACTAATAATATGCTGAATAATTGCAAGTAAAATTTATGTATGAGATAGCCAAGATGATTGTCTGTAAAATAAAGGTAGTCTCATGCTCAAAGCTGAAGTTCAGGGTGAGATATGGAGCCTGAAAGTTAAAAGTTAAAAAAATGATTACCCTTTTGTTTGTCACTGTATGTCCCCCATTCAGGTATATATCTCCCCATCCTGATATATATGGTCTCTTTCCTGGTATATATAGTCCACATCCTGGTGTATATAAGCCTTTCCTAGTATATATGTACCCTGCCGCTACAGCAGAGAAGCCCGCGCTCCAAACAGGACTCTGCGCTGTCAGTGAAGTTGCCGCTCCAGGGAGAGAAGACACTGGGGGCGGCGGAATCAGTGCCCAGTGACCAGAGGAGCACTGAAGGACATCTGATCATGGCAGAAAGGGGTGAGTCAGAGGGCTCCTGGGAGATGGGGCTGTGGGGCCGCTTCCTCAGCCTCCCCCACCCACTCATGGCTCTCATTCAGAGCTACAAGAAATAAGGGCCCTAATACAAGCCCTGTCTTCAAAGCAGGACCTAGATGCTGCAGTGCAGAAGCTGGAGGCTTCTCAGGAACGGGCCCTGAGTGCCTCACTAAAGATATAGACTCCCTTAAAGAAAAAACAACAGCTAAGGAGGGGATTGTCACAGCACTGGAGGCCAGAGTGGCAGTCTTAGAAAAAAAAACTTGATCGCTCTCACTCCCATATTATGACATTGACTTTGCAGTCAGATGATCAAGAAAACAGAGAGCAAAGGTATACCTGATTCTGTCACATCAGAATCCCTAATGCAAAAAACCCAGGAGATCCTTACTATGGTCGCACGGAGAATCCCAGGGTCTGATTAGAAGATTGACAACACAGAGTGTTGTGTGCTGGCCCTATTGATACTGCAAATCCAAGTGACGTACTCTGCAGGCTCCATAATTTTACAGACAAGGACGCTATTGTACAGGCTGCATGGTCCTATGGCAAAATCACCTTTGAGGACGTTGTCATACGTCTATTCAAAGATGTTTCCAGTCACACACTTTATATGAGGCGTCAACTGCATCCCCTTCTAGAGAAAATTACGGAGGCAGGGGCCTCATATCGATGGGGAAATCCTTTTCACTTGATTGTGCGTCGGGAGAGCAAGTTTTATTATCTGTGGACACCAACTGATTTAGACGGCCTGTTTGCCTCCATGAATATACCACCATTCCCGGTTCCTGCCTGGCTTTCGCTGGAAGGTTTTAACAGAGCCATGACGTCTACCCAGAAATGTGTCCCGTAACACATCAACTGAAAGTTTGAGATGTCGACGCAGATCATCATGGGAAAGTCCCTTGACCTGAGGGGAACGCTTTGATATCTTCCAGTTTTTTCTTCTTTCTTTACTTCATGCGTGCCAATTCACTGACTCTGAATTGATGTTACCTGTTGGCAGTGCTATTCATTGTGATGAATGCTCCCTTGATTTCACTGTTTTGATTGTTTTAATGTTTTAGGAGCACCACAATGTTTTTCTGCTGTCGCTTTTGAACTTTGAATTTTAAAAAAGGAGCTCTCTGTGTGGGAGGTGGGGGGTGTGGATGGCCAAGAGCTGGGTGGGGGTGGGTTGTTATGCTACAGCTTAATGAGGGGTTTACTAGTAGTATGTTTACTGTTTATATGTACCAGGTCTACGATGGGCTTTTACATGGTTGTCCTCGACCCCTAGGATACTCCTACTTCTGAGAGGATTCGGGCCACACGGATACAGTCTCTTTTTTCTACTCTCTGACTTCTTTATTACTGTTCTATCTCTCCTTTATCTTTCGTTCTCTTTATCCTTCTTGTTTTCCCTTCCTCCTATCCCTTCCCCGTATATTATTTGATGATGTCACAGAACTGCCGTACTGAGTTGAAGATAGGCTCATTGAATGTGAAGGGTCTACATCAGTGTTTCTTAACTCCAGTCCTCAGGACCCACCAACACGTCGTGTTTTCAGGATTTCCTTAGTATTGCACAGGGGTTTGAATTATCTCCAGTGCAGGTGATTAAACTATCACCTGTGCAATACTAAGGAAATCCTGAAAACAAAATCTGTTGGTGGGTCCTGAGGACTGGAATTGAGAAACACTGGTCTACATGATCCTGGTAAAAGATCTATCATGTTCAACTATTTAAAGTCTAACAAAATCCATGTTGCCTTTTTACAGGAGACGCACCTCTGTGCTGCCAAGCCGTTTAAACTTTCCTATCATGGGTACCCCACAGTATACCACAGTCTCGCAGCAGATGCACACTCCTGTGGTACCAGCATAGCGATGGCGAGATCTTTGCCAAGGGAATACTTGGACTCTCGAGATGATGGAGCTGGCAGGATGCTGTTGGTGAAAGGTAAACTTGCTTCCCAGATATACACCCTCGCCTCGCTCTACCTACCAAACACGGGTCAGATTCCACTGTTAATAAGATTCCTAGAGCAAGTGGAGGAATTTGCGGAGGGGACCCTTGTGAGATTTCAATGTCATCTTAGACCCAACTGTCAACACCTCTAGAGGGAGATCTACAATATCAGGAGCGGCCCAGAGGTGTCTGCGACGAAACCTACATGACCACCATCTACTGGACACTTGGCGTCTGTTACACCCTAGAGACAGAGACTATTCATTTTATTGTACAGTACATGACACATACTCAAGACTTGACTATCTCTTCCTAAGATATTCTGACTTGGCCCAAGTACGAGAAGAGTGCATAGAACCAATTACATTTTCGGGTCACGTGCTGGTCTCAATCTCGATCTCGCTCTCATCCCCGCTGCAGAGACGATGGCAATGGAAATTGAATGATTCGTTGCTGGATGACCCGAAGTGATCCGTGATGTTACAAAGATATTTCAAGATTACTTTGACATCAATGCAGGCACCGGCTCCTCCCCAGTGAGTGTTTGGGAAGCCCACAAGTGTGTGGTTAGAGGCACCTTCATAAAACATGGCACCTGATTAAAAAAGATGACAGAGGGCGAGGTGGTGGATCTTCTAGTGCGTCTGAGAATTTTAGAAACTCAGCATAAATAATCTATTTTGGGAGATCTTGAAAGGAACTTACTCGAGACTAGGGATGCGTTGCGTGCAGTACTAACTAAAAATGCAAAGGGTGTTCTCTCTAGATGCTGGCGCCAGCGCCATTATTATGAACATGGGAACAAGGCAGGTAAATCTCTGGCCAGGGCTTCACGTATACAAAGATCGGCCACATATGTTCCTGAGATTGTCTCTCCTGTGGGGACCCAACGGATGTCGCTCCGTTTGGATATAGCAGAGGCATTCAGAGTATACTATGCCTCTTTATATAATGTTGACGGGGCATGTCCCGGAAGCCTCTCAACTAATTTTAGATCCCGTATTAGAGATTACATTACAGCATCTGGCTTGCATACACTACAGGAGATGACAATTAAATCTCTATAGGAGCCGATATCTGATCATGAACTTACAGAGGCGATCTCTTCAGCTAAATCGGGGAAGGCACCGGGCCCAGATGGGTTTCCAGTCCTATATTATAAGAGGTTGCGGGTGAGATTGATCCCCCATTTGAGAGTCTCCCTAAATGCTATGGTGGAGACGGAGGCTCCTCCAAGAGATACCTTAAGGGCAATCATTGTAGCGTGGCAGATCCAATTTTCAATCGATGGATCAAGGAGGCCATGGATAGAGTGGAGAGTTGGGGTGATAGAGAAACTTGGCCATCTCTTGAGATCCTGAATTCTATCTCAACTCCTTGCCCTTGGGATTTTGGAGATCTCTACAGCTTAATCATTTCTTTCACAGCCTTCCGCCAAGAGCGGAGTTTCATAGATCTAGAATGGTATTTGAGACTTTTTGCCAAGACTCTGGCACATGTAGACACGCTCTCTCCAAAATATATGCGCTGCTGGTCTCCCCCTTAGATCTGCCAACACCGCCATTTATGATGAAATGGGAGACAGACCTAGATATAGAGCTCAGTCCAGAACAGAGAACTAGGAGTTACACACTGGCTCATGCCACTTCGATTAGCTCGAGGTTCCAGGAGGCAAATTATAAAATACTCACACGATGGTACAAGGTCTCTTCACGCCTTCATACAATCTTCCCTTCTAATGGCCCGGAGTGTTGGAGGTGTGGCGAGGCAGAGGGCACTTTTTTGCATATCTTCTGGGAGTGTACTATCCTTGGCCCTTTCTGGTCCAGGGTGAGTGAGATCATCCGGATGGTCACAGATTATGGAGAATTGGGTCCTGCGTTATATCTGCTCAATCATTGTGAGATGTCTATTAATAGATATAAGCATTCTTTACTGAACTTTTTGGTGATGGCGGCGCGGACTTGTGTTCCTCTTCTCTGGAGGAAGACAAATTGCCCACCGATTTCAATGTGGATATTAAAGGTGAATGACCTCATGTTCATGGAAGATCTAACATCTACAATTCATGATTCTTATACAAGATTCAGAAACACGTGGTTCAGTTGGACGCAGTTTCAGCAGTCGGATACATATAGAGAGCGTCGAGGAATAGGAGACTGACTGGATTTGTTCATACTCAGATGTAAAAACTCAGTGGCAGAAGCCTGATCTCAGTGAAGGCAGTCTTCTTCACTATGATTTCTCCCTCACTCCCTCCCTCCCTCCCCCCTCTCCCCCATTTCTGTTTCTTTCTTTACCCCTTCTATAAGCTTCTTCTTCTTTTTTTTTTTTTTTTTAAATTCTTTATTTTTCAAATTTTTTAAACTTGTACAAAAAGAAACAAAAGATACAATTTTGTCAAATCTACAACCTTAGAATCCACCTGTGTTAGTTTCCAGGATGCTTAATATGCAATTACCACGTAACCACAAATGCAAAACCCTCTGATCTCTTGGGGATAAGCACCTCTATTTACTAAACTGTAGATTGCCACTGAAAGGGCACAATACGTCTTCTGTGTTTGTTAGTCCAGAAAGTCTGCCCGTGATTCCATCACCACAGACATCTTTTCGGGACACAGTCGTTATCAGCTATTACTTTTTCCAATAAGGCCTAACAGATTCCTAAATATCGCGTCACCTTAAATGTCTCCAGACAAACTAATATGCATATCGTATAAGCTTTTCAAAAGAAGACAGAGGCGGAAAAAGAGAATGCACAAAGACTGAAAGACAAGAAAGGGAATGATGGAAGGTCGGGGCCAACAGGCCAATTAATAGGAAAAAGGGGGAGGGTTACACATACAACAAGAAAGAGGGGGGACGGAGGTGACGGAGGAGGATGTCAACTCGAGGTACTAAACTCTTAGTACTCAATCTCCAGACTCTAACACGCCGTCTGTCAGCAGCCGGTCATACTCGGATGTTTGTTGGAAGTCCATCCACCTGTACCATGTGGTCCAATGTCTCAAGAAGGAATCATTCATGGACGCTGTCAGATCTTCCATTAGCATCAATTCGTTAATTTTACCAATCCAATCTGAGAGACGTGGAGAGGATGTTGTACCCCATAGAACGGGTATACATGCCCTTGCCGCAGTGATCAAAAACTTCAACAGAGAGTGTTTATATTTTTTTTCCGACATATTAGTTAGGTGCAATAGGACCGCAGCTGAATTAAGAGGGTCCGTGTAGTCCGTCACCCGAGCCACCACAGTCCCTACTCCCTCCCAGAAAGCCTTGAGTTTATCACAGCTCCAAAAAATATGGATCATAGATCCCCTTTCCCCTTTGCAGCGCCAACACTGAGCATCTGCCAAGGGGTACATGGCATGTAGTCTCTCCGGCACCCTGTACCATCTAGACACAATTTTATACCCTGCTTCTTGTTGTTTCGAGCTGATGGAAGTGCTGTGTGCTAGATTACAGATTCTATTTATCTGGGTGTCTGAGAATTTTGTTCCCAAATCCCTCTCCCAATTAGCTATGAAGTAAGGGGGCTTCTGGTCCGGAGGGGTGTTCAACATCGCATAAACCATAGAGAGAACGTGTCTCATCGGTCCTTTCCCTGAGCATAGAGTCTCAAACTGTGTCAGGGGGTTGACGTAACACCGCCGTGGTTGTAAGGAACTCAAGAAGTGTCGTATTTGGAAGGATCTCCACCAACCCAGGGGAGCGGGTGTCTCCATGCCCCTTAAGGCGGGCAGGGATGGCCAGTCGTCTCCCTCTCTAAAAGACTCGACTTTGTCTCTGCTAGCTGCTATCCACTGTTTTATCACTCCGTCATTTCTTACTTGACTAAAGCCTGGGTGGCACAATACAGACGTGAGTCTAGAGCACGTGGGGATCATGAATTGTCTGGTCCAGAGGGAAGAGCAGTAGTGCACAGTCGCTCCCAAAGTGGGGTGTGAGCCTATTTCTCTCTGTGCCGCCGACAGCAACCAAGGTAGTCTAGTCAAGGGGACCGAGCTAAAAGCCTGCTCTATGCCCACCCATGCCTTCCCCTCTGCGTTCCTACACCAGTCTACCATCCTGGCAAAGTGTACTGCAAGGTGGTATAGTTTAAAATTCGGTAAACCAATACCACCCTTTGACTTAGGGCGGGACAATATGGCTTTACTGATTTGAGCTTTTTTTCCCCCCCATACAAATGAGGTCTGGAGTGAGGAAACAGCCTGAAAGAAGGAGGTAGGGATTCTCACCGGTATTGCTTGCAGCAAATAGAGTAGACGTGGGAGGACGTTCATCCGGAGCACATGGGTACGTCCCAACCACGAGAAAGAGACCTTCGTCCATCTCTGCTTCTTCTTCTTATGTCTTCTAATTAGTTTTAATGTTAGTTACTCTCCTTCCTAACTATTTCATGGTTTTGGAAAGGAATGTCTGTGCTCTGACATGCAAGTGTACAATATTACCTATTTGGATTGTAATTTTTTTCTCTTGTTTTCTTATGAAGAAAACTCTAAATAAAGAATTTTAAAAAAATAATAATCTAGTATATATAACCGGTAATATTATATTTTTCAAGAAAGGCATCCAGGCCACTCTTAAATTTTAGTAGTGACTCCATCATTACAATATCATGTGGCAGAGAGTTCCATAGTCTCACTGCTCTTACAGTAAAGAATCCACTTCTGTGATTAAACCTTCTTTCCTTCAGACGTAGAGGATGCCCCCTTGTCCCCGTTTCAGGCCTAAGAGTAAAAAGATCACCAGGTCACCATCCTGGTATATATGATCCATATGGACCCCATCCTGGTATTTGTGTTTCCTATTCTAGTATGTATGGTCCTCCTCCTGATATATATGGTCCCCATCCTGGTATTTATGTCCTCATTCTGTCTCTAATGCATAATTAAATTACAAACAAAAACATTCAACTCACTATTCCTCCTCTTCCACGTTGCCCAAAGTCCTTTGTAGCTAATATGTTACAGCAAAACATCTGCTGAGCTTTCTAGTTCTACTAATACTACATTTCCACTGCTCTCCAGACCTGTCACGCAAGGAAAATCGACTTACATAAATGTCCTGTCCCATCTGAACATCCACTTCCATCCAGTTGTTCTCCAATCATGTGCTACGATCTCTGCCATATTAGCACAACCAACTTATGGGTGTGCAAATATGGTGCCCGCTGACAGTACTGACCCAATGCACTGCAGCTGACGCCACCTAAAACTGACGCTAGGAACCGCGCTGCAAGCAAACACTACTTCATAACTGCCACTGACACTAAGAATCTCAGCATGAGTAAGTGCACTTACTCACGTGGCTGCCATCTTTGTATGCTTGGGTATACAAAGATGGCGGCGGAGTGACCCGGTGCGCCTGCATACTTATGCCGCATCCATCTTTGGACTCCTGTACTCAAAGGTGAGCACACACGGGGGAAAGAGTCAGCACAGGGAAGAGTGAAAATGCAAAGGGGAGAGACAAAGCACAGGGGGGACAAAGAGCACAAGGGGAGAGAATGCACATGGGAGAGAGCTCACGAGGGAGAAACAAAGCACAGGGGGAGAGAGAATGCACGGGGGAAAGAACTCACAGGGGGCGAGCGCATGGGGAGAGTGCGCAGGGGAGAGAATGCATGGGGAGAGACAAAGCACAGAGGTATAGTGAACATGGGGGAGAGAGGGAACAAGGGAAAAAAAGCACACGGGGGAGAGACAAAGCACAGGGGGAAGAGATATATAGCACACAGGTGGGAAAACACACAAGAGAGAGACAGCACAGGGAGGAGAGCACAAGAGAAAAGATAAAGCCATTGCGGCAAGCACACAGGTGGTGAGTGCAAAAGAGTGAGAGAGCACCACGGAGAGCATATGGGGAGAGACAGCACAGGGGGAGAGAGAGCACAGGGAGGGAGACAAAGCGCACAGGGGAGAGACAAAGTACAGGGGGAGAGACAGACAAAATACAGAGGGGACAGAGAGCACAAGGGGAAAGAGAGCACATAGGGGAAAGATAATTTGGAGACACGGGGGTCAGTGGGTGCTCTCGTCCGCTGGCCCCTTAGAGACACAGCATGCACCAGAGATCATCCCAACTGAACGCCCGAGCTCCTTACCCGTGAATGGAACACTACTTAGACAACACATGGTGAGGCAATCACAATATCAAGGTTTTATTGGATCTCAAACAGTTAACAGCATATAACACATAACTAAACAAAACACAGAATATAATAGGCAATAGAATCTCACCCTCCGCTGGCTCACCAGGGAATTAGAGGGTTCTACTGTGGCCAGGTGACCGAACAGTCCCAACCAGGGTTTCTTCCTTATGTAGTCTTTGATATCCCAGCCCAATCCTAGCATTCGATGCTGAAGTCCATTTAGTAATATAATCCAAGTTCGGATCCCCTTTGGTCAGCGCCGGAGCGCCTAGTCCTCGGTTTTTAAGGAAAGTCTCAGGGCTGGCTCAACAACCTTGAGGGTGCACAGAATTAATAGTCAATAATAGTAATAGGTGATCTGGCACACCAAAAAACGAAAGAATCCAAGGATACAGAGTGATTCGTATGTTTTATTTGTGAATCTTCAAACAAGTGTTGTTTTGCTTTTTTCAATATACATAAGTATTATATACAGACGTTTCGACCTTAGTCTTCTTCATTTGTCATACTGATTACAAGAGAAAAAAAGGAAACAATTTTATGTTTATACAGAGTAGAAAAAATATGTAATGTTGTATCATCACAAAAAAATATCTAATTTTTCAAGTAAACCATGCAATTTATAGTAATACATACAAGGACATTGCAGTAACCTGAACAATCAGTGAAAAAATAATAATAATCACAGAGGAACATAATAACATCCAATTCAGTGGAGGGATATATAAGTAGTATTATTGGTGCAATACCTCATTATATTGATATTTGTTGCGTGATATTGCGGCAAAAGAGCACCACACACTTATCTAAAATAAAATAATAGTCAAATTAGTGACATGCAAGAGCATAGTTCTACATCGATCAAAGGACTATGATCACACGTTGCCATGCCTAGTCTATGGGGCTATAATGAGAGAAAATTTTTTGTACCCTTATCAAAGCAAGCATACAGGGAAATCTAGGCAAATATATTTATATGGACACACTCCTGTTATGAAAATTCATGTGAATTACCTGTGCACTCAACAGGATTTAGAAATCAATCCATATGTCATATCTTATAAGAATATACTGTAATAAACAGAAACAAAAACTCATATTGGTTGTCAATTCTTAGGTACAATATGCAAACAATGTCCTATAGGCTGCATAGGATATACAATCATGTAAAGTACCTGTTATAATCAGGGGTTAAGCTTACACCCCTGGGGATAATAAGGAAAAGCCACTGCCATATGAAAAAAAGGAAAAAATAAAAATAGAGTAAACTGATACTGCATAAAATCCCATGAAACAGCAATATTATGAGAGAAAGGCCTATAGCTAGATGAAATAGTCAATAATCAACAATCCATAGATCTCGCACTGATGGGGCGCATACCTGTAAGAAGACTAAGGTCGAAACGTCTGTATATAATACTTATGTATATTGAAAAAAGCAAAACAACACTTGTTTGAAGATTCACAAATAAAACATACGAATCACTCTGTATCCTTGGATTCTTTCGTTTTTTGGTGTGCCAGATCACCTATTACTATTATTGACTATTAATTCTGTGCACCCTCAAGGTTGTTGAGCCAGCCCTGAGACTTTCCTTACTAATTGAATTGGTTTGAGCTCCAACCATTAGATAATAATTTTTTGATCATAATGGCATCAACACTTTTCTCGTATGCAGAGGACGAATCATCCAGTATTGTGGGAAGGGTGACTGCTTCCAATCAATTTTTGACTACGACTCCAGAAGAGACTCTACAAAAGGACTATGAAAAAGATCTAAGACGACAAACGGCCCTTGAATTACATCAGACCACTCTGGCTGAATATTATAGAAATAAAAGGATCCCAAGAGGTCTGAGGGTGAATTTACGCCCTACATTGTTTGCTGATAACACTGAGTACTGTGATCGCTTTGAGAGTATACTCAACAAATGTTCATTTGACCTTATCACTTTAACAGTGGACTTTCTACAGACAGAGCTGACCAATCTCACTGATAGGATAAAGACTTTAGAGGATCAGATCAAAGATACTTTATCTTCTTCAGAATATACAAGCATTAAAAATAGAACCAAGAAGAACATTGCGGACTTCAAGAAAACCGTCCAAGAAAGAAAAAGGAAAAAGTTCCTAAGAGATCAAGACGATTATGTACAGGGACATGTGTACAGATGGAAGAGCACAGATCAGGGGAATTGGCCAACTAATCGTTATGATTATTTTGGCTCCGGGAGTAGCCTAGAGAGTCTAGGTCTGGGATACCCACCCATTCCAATGTACCAGCCCCGTTTTTTAGGGGCAAGAAGAGGATACAAAGGCGGACGAGGAGGGGGAAGAGGTCGTGGGAGCGGCAGACAGCCGACACAGCCGCGACCACAGGTACGAATACTAACCTAGTGTATAATATTTCATCACAATTTATTTCACCAGATGATCTTAAAGTATTACAAAAAGGTCTTTCATTTTGTCCTACACCATACTTTGATACTTTTAGTCTTGACTTAGACCTGAGAAGGTTTTTTTCGTAAATTACGCTTGAAAGCACATTTTGCTAGTCCTGACAAGGACGATTTGGTACCTCTTTCCCTGGCCTCGGACACTGCCTCTGACTGTATATCGCTTAAAGCACTAGGTATACGGGTCCCCAGTCCATTTAATCCACCTAGAAAGTTTTTTCCTATTGAAACGTTCGCTAATTTAGTACAGAAGGATATTGAGAAATTAATACACGGAGTTGAGAGAGGTGAGTTTCGTCTTAAAAAGAACCTTACCAGACGAGAATCAGAAGTAATTCACCAACTACAAACTAATGAGAGAATTATAATAAAACCAGCGGATAAGGGGGGAGCTATCGTGGTTATGGACCGCACATACTATGTCAATGAGATCTTACAGCAACTTCAGGACAGTTCAACATATATTGCCATATCTAGAGATCCAACTTCTTCTATTAGATCTTTGATCCAGAAGAAGGTTGACTTTTACCTACAAACATCTATCATTGACAAAAAACTTGCTGAGTATTTAGTGGTCCATAATCCGATTACCCCCGTTTTCTACACACTCCCTAAGGTACATAAAAACTTGATGCGACCACCCGGTCGCCCAATTGTTGCGTCTACAGACTCTTTACTGTCGCCTTTGGCCATAACCTTGGACAGAATCTTGTCCCCTCTCATTCCGTGTATTCCATCATATTTGAAAGACACCTCAGATTTTCTATCCGTTATTGGCCAGCTAGGTCAAGTTCCTTCGAACTGTATTTTGGTCACAATGGACGTGAACAGTTTGTACACGTCCATAGCGCATGACTTAGGTCTCGTAGCCATGACTTGGTTTCTTGATAAGCATACCACATTCAGTGTATCTAAAAAGCAATTTTGTCGTGATCTCCTGACTATTGTATTACACAATAATTTCTTTTTATTCCAAGACCAATTTTATTTACAATGCCGGGGGACTGCTATGGGGTCAAATATGGCACCTCCCTATGCCAATATATTTATGGCATATTTTGAAAACAAGTATATTGAAAGTGACGCACTGATAATGTCTAGGTCTCTATTATGGAGACGATATATTGATGACATTTTTATGATATGGACTGGCACCCTCCTGGAGTTGAATTCTATCCTTACGAAAATGAATAGTTTCATACCGAATTTGACATTTACCTTACATCACAGTGATAGAGAGATAAACTTTTTAGACACCATGATTAGGATCTCTGAAACGGGGATGATCACTACTGATCTTTACGTAAAACCAACAGACAAAAATAGTATTTTGCATTACACTAGTTGTCATCCTAAGCATGTAAAATTATCTCTTCCACATTCTCAACATATGAGACTACAGAGAATAGTCTCGGATCCCTATACTAGAATAATTAGACATTCAGAAATGACCAAAAAGTTCCAAGAACGTGGATATCCACTACACGTGTCTGAACCACGTCAACCACGATCTAATAGTCAGACCCCCCAGGGACCTAGAATTGCCTTTGTGACTAAATTTCATCCTTTATCATACAAAATAAACAAATCATCAGGGATCACTGGATGGTTCTTACCAAGTCTTATCCGGATATTACCGAATTTTCAAACTTTCCCTTGATGTGTTTTAAACGTCCTCAGAATCTAAGAGACAGTCTTGTACGGGCCGATATTGGCTCTAACAAGAAGCTGCCTACACAGAGATTTCTTGGTACACCTCGACAAGGGAACTTTCCTTGCCTTTCGTGTACGCAGTGCTCTCATATGGTCAAGGGTGCGACATTCACACACCCAAGATCGGGTAAAGTTTTTTCGATTAAGGGATACTTCACTTGTGACTCTACTTTTGTTGTGTATCTTCTCAAATGCCCGTGCGGTCTCGGATATGTTGGGGAGACCACCCAGCATATCCGGGACCGCATTAGTAAACACAAGTCGACCATCAGATGCCGTAATATGCTATTGCCGGTTCCTTATCATTTCATATCACAAGGCCATACTATATCACAACTAAGGTTTCAAGTCCTGGAACAGGTACCACTAGGCAGACGTGGGGGCGACCGCATTAGGAGATTGAAGGAAAGGGAATCCTATTGGATTCACCGCCTGCAGACCATGGAACCACGGGGCTTAAACAGGGAACACGAGATGTTCCTCTGATTTTCTCATATGTTAATTATCACTTTTACTATCGTTTCTATGGTGTTGTCAAGTGTATTCTCGATCCCATATTACCTCCTAAAGAAGGTATTGAAATGAGGTATAAAAAGAGATATTATAATCCAGGTCATACTATAAAGTGTTACACTTCATTCATTGCATTACATTGTTACCATATTAATATGATGATATTGTCTATTTGCACTATTTTGCTTTTTCTTTTGTATTATATTACCAATTTGGGTATTTATATGCAACAATGATCCCTTTCCATCCTAAATTTCCCTTTTTTTCTCTTTCAGGCATGATACCACATATATTCAATTATAAATCGCTCTGCCATAACTTTTACTGCTGATTCGCGTCTATTTCTTTTGTTTATGTATTACGCGCATGCGCGAGTCGCAGAGCCGGTCGCGTCATGACGTGTGAGCGCCGCTGGCTTGCGTTCCACAAGGACACGCCTGCGTTCCGGCAGGAGGAAGCAGTGGGAGTGTCCTTATTACCTTTTCCCGTTATATAGCGATCACACTGTCATGGCGGCGCACACCTCGCCGACGCCACTTACACGTGCATCACCAGTAAGTATAGGAATCTAGGGTAGACATTAAGTCACTATGTTGTAGCTATTGGGCCAGTAGTGGCGTTTTTGCTTATAGAGCTGTCTATGTCTATTTTATCCCATTCCAGGTTACTGGTTTTCTTGTTATCCTGTTATCCTCTTATTACAGGTATGCGCCCCATCAGTGCGAGATCTATGGATTGTTGATTATTGACTATTTCATCTAGCTATAGGCCTTTCTCTCATAATATTGCTGTTTCATGGGATTTATTATGCAGTATCAGTTTACTCTATTTTTATTTTTTCCTTTTTTTCATATGGCAGTGGCTTTTCCTTATTATCCCCAGGGGTGTAAGCTTAACCCCTGATTATAACAGGTACTTTACATGATTGTATATCCTATGCAGCCTATAGGACATTGTTTGCATATTGTACCTAAGAATTGACAACCAATATGAGTTTTTGTTTCTGTTTATTACAGTATATTCTTATAAGATATGACATATGGATTGATTTCTAAATCCTGTTGAGTGCACAGGTAATTCACATGAATTTTCATAACAGGAGTGTGTCCATATAAATATATTTGCCTAGATTTCCCTGTATGCTTGCTTTGATAAGGGTACAAAAAATTTTCTCTCATTATAGCCCCATAGACTAGGCATGACAACGTGTGATCATAGTCCTTTGATCGATGTAGAACTATGCTCTTGCATGTCACTAATTTGACTATTATTTTATTTTAGATAAGTGTGTGGTGCTCTTTTGCCGCAATATCACGCAACAAATATCAATATAATGAGGTATTGCACCAATAATACTACTTATATATCCCTCCACTGAATTGGATGTTATTATGTTCCTCTGTGATTATTATTATTTTTTCACTGATTGTTCAGGTTACTGCAATGTCCTTGTATGTATTACTATAAATTGCATGGTTTACTTGAAAAATTAGATATTTTTTTGTGATGATACAACATTACATATTTTTTCTACTCTGTATAAACATAAAATTGTTTCCTTTTTTTTCTCTTGTAATCAGTATGACAAATGAAGAAGACTAAGGTCGAAACGTCTGTATATAATACTTATGTATATTGAAAAAAGCAAAACAACACTTATTTGAAGATTCACAAATAAAACATACGAATCACTCTGTATCCTTGGATTCTTTCGTTTTTTGGTGTGCCAGATCACCTATTACTATTATAGTCCTCGGTTTTTGGCCTGCCAATCAGACAGATCCGCAGAACCTAGACTACTGCCACGTAGCATGAGTCACCCTGGTAAATGAACAGTCATTCTTATATACCCCTGAACACTCAATTCAGAACATTGGGAACTTCACGATTGGTTTACTAAGATTGTGCTCTCATTGGAAAGATTTCAAGCCTCATACATAATATCTCTAGTAGTATTGCATTTCCGGCAGAGGGTCTGAAGAGACAGATAATTTGTACAGAATCTAGTAATCCACATACTAATATAATTGAAGGTCGCATACTTAATTTCTCTGAATCTCTGTCCTTCCCTGACAAGGGGTGAGCTGATTACATTACAAACTTTAAACACTAGCAGACTCCTACAAGTCTTGTAGAAACAATGAGTGGATTATCACAAGTTAGCAAACAAAATAGCATGATGTCTGGCTAAATTTAAGAAATTTAACCCCTGCCATACACTGACAAAGTCCATGTCGTCACAAAGCACACAGGGGGCGAGATAAAGCACAGAGGACCGAGCATACAGGGAGGAGAGAAAGCACAAGAGGAGAGACAAAGTACAGGGGCGAGCGCATGGGGAGAGCGGGTAGGGGAGACAGAACATGGGGGAGAGACAAAGCACAGGGAGGAGAGTGCACAGAGGGGGAGACACCTCAAACACAAGAGCATGTGAGGAGAGAAGACAGCACAGGGGAAAAGAGAGCGCAAGGGGGAGAGTGCACATGGGTAGAGACAAACACAAGGGGTGAGCGTACAGTGGGCAGAGCACACAGGGGAGAGAGAGCATAATGGGAGAGAAAAAGCAAAGGGAGTGAGCGCACGGGAGAGAGCATGCATGGGAGAGAGTGCATGGGGAGGACAAAGCACAGGGGGAGAGCACACAGGGGAGACAATAAACATGGAGGAGACAGCTCAAAGGAGAGTGCACATGAGGAGAGAAGACAGCACAGGGGGAGAGAGAGTGCAAAAGTTGAAGAGAGAGTGCACAGGGGAAGAGACAGCAAAAGCAAGGAAAGAGAACACAGGGGGAAGAGAAGGAGGGAGAGCGCACAGGAGGCAAAGCGAATAAAAGGGAGAGAGAGAGTGCACAGAGGGAGTCAGCTCAAAGGAGAAAGTACACAAGGGGCGAAGGCAGCACACAGGGGGGAAAGCACACAGGGGAGAGACAGGTCAAAGGAGAGAGCACATAAGCAGAGGGAGAACACAGCACACACAGAGGGAAACACAGAGACAATGCACAGGGGGGGAGGAAAGGAGAGATGTCACCGTTGGACTTGGTGGCTGGTGTTCCTACCCGGCCGCTGGGAGGTCCCTGGTTCCTTTGGCTGGTGGTGCCTGTGATAGGAGGGCCATGTCCTCACATGGACTTGCTCCTTTTACACCTGTCTCTGTCGATGGGCATCACCGCGTTTCTCCTGTGGGTGATGATGATTACAGAAGGGAGGTTCCTGCAGAGACGTCTGGTAGGCGCAGGTTTCTTTCTTCTATCAGAAGTGGGGTGGTTGGTACCAGTCGTGCATCACCATCTGGCCTGGTTCTAGGGGCGGTCCGAATGAGGTCTTCAGGGTGTGAGTTCCAGCCTATGAGAGGGAACCGCACCCTTCAAATACCTTGGAGCCTGTCCTGCAGGCCACCAGATATAGTCTTGGTTTCCCACTAGTGTATCTATTGTTGTGTGAATTTTGCCTTATTTTTGACCTCTGCCCTTTGAATCCACTTGCGATTTTTGACCCTTCTACAGCCTACCTATTTTGTACCCATGCTGCCCTCCCGTTTTGAACTCCGACCTTTGCCTGGATTTTTGACTCCTTCTACAGCCTGCCAAATTTTGTACCTTGCTGCCCTCCTGGTTTTGACTCTGATTTTTGCCTGGATTTTTGACCCATCTCAGCCTGCCAATTTTGTACCTTGCTGCCCTCCCGGTTTTGACTCTGTCTCCTGACTACGCCTTCAGGTCCAGATTTAATACTCCCTTCCTGGCGACCTTCCACTCCGGTCTGCTGCTCATCATAAGCAGCTAGCTCCTGGGCTCCGCTGTAATTCCAGATCCCTGTATAGGGGTAAAGGGTCTCAGGGTTTCTCAGTGTGCTGCCTTACCAGCAGCTCAGCCTGGCAGCAGATGGTCGTCACAAGAGAGCACCGTGGGGAGAAGGCAGCACAGGGAAAGAGACAGCATACAGGAAGAAGAGAGAGAGAGAGGACAGAGGGAAGAGCACTCAGGGGGAGAGATGGCCACTACCTACCAGCACCACAGAGCCCGCCCCATTATAATGTTACCGCCCTCCCATCTAGTTAATATAAAATTGACTTAAAAATACTTGTCTTCAGAATATTTAGTCAATGTAGCGGAAAGTTAAATTGTAGCAATAGGCCATTCCCCCAGTTATTTTGAAATACTTTTGATGCTTCATCTTCCACATAAAGTTGCACATGACCTACATACTGTAGGAATAAAAATAGGAAAAACCTCAAGAAGGAAATGCAATTGAAACTATTCACCCACCTTTGCCAAAATTTGCTGAAAACTGATAAGATGGCCAAATCTTCCACTCACTTTCCTGGGTAGATGTGATTAAATCAAAATTGCTAAAGTCCGCAATATTATCTACTGTGCTAATGGATACTATTGTCTTCTGGAAAGAGCTAAGGAAATGCTTTAAACTTCCTTTTTTGCTTTGAAAATATATGTTTTTATAGGGACACCCAGAGTTCCCAGCAGGATGTATAATGAACTCATGTATAAATGGAAGAGTAAAGAAATAAACTACTCCCTACAATAATAAAATATGCAGACAAAAGATGCACCGTCCAGTAAATCTCTTCTAGTTTACATGTATTCAGACACCATTATTTTCAATACATGCAAATAACATTGTTGTTGGGCCTACCTGAACAATCCACAGAATAAAGCAGCAAATAACCCATTTAACAACCTTAAAGCATGGGTGAGCAGTTGATTTTCCAAAAGGGCCACATGAAATACTATGACTATTGTTGAGGGCTGAACCAAACCAGTTGAACATAATTCAGCTTGTTATTATGTTTTATTTTAAAATAATTTGTATCATGTAATTTTGAGCAGAATTACATCTGTTGACGTGCTACTACCGTACTATTAATATATGGAAAAATGAAGGAAAAGGGAAAATAGGCAGGGTCAGCGCCATCAGATTATGGCTTGCTTGTAATCCTAATTAGAACGATTTGCATGGTCATGCCCCAGTCAAGACTTCAAAATGCTGCAGAAAAGGAGTAGGAAACACAGCAAATTCAGCAAATTCAGGAAAGTGAAAAAGTATTAAAATATAATAATAATATAATAATAATAATTTTTATTTATATAGCGCCAACATATTCCGCAGCTCTTCACATTCACAATACAAAGCTCACATTTAAACAATCATAAGAAATAATTAGAAAATACAATACAATGCCAAAAGCAATACAATACAAAGCATAACATAATACAATAATTGGAGCAAAAAATGGCAACCCTGCTCATAAGAGCTTACAATCTAACAATGAGGTGGGGGTGACAAGGTATAGGTGCTCATTTGCAATTATAGTATAGTCAACTTGAGGAGATGGGGAACAGATAGGAGCAGAATAAGTGGCCACAACCCGTTGTATGTGATCCACTTGAGGCGGAGCAGATAGGCTATGTCTAGATGACTGACCAGGGATCATATTTATTGAAAAATATTTAAAAGCGAAGCTCCATCACTAACCTTTAAATAAACTACAACAAATGTCACATGTTAAGGCCACATTACACACACAGATATATTGGTCACAGATCTCCGGTTGCAGTGAAATCATGGACACATTGTTCCATTGTACACAGCCACAAAATGGAACAATATGTCCATGATTTCACTGCAACCAGAGATCTGTGACCAATATCTGAACAGATATCTGTGTGTGTAACGTGGCCTTTTGTGTAACAGCTAATCAGACAAAATATAAAGATTTATCTAAAAAAATTTATGAAAAGTAAAAATTAATATGAACAAAAATAAATATAAATAGACAGATTACACATACAGAAAGTTTGTTAGTATTGTAGTAATTAATAAAGTCCCCACACAGTCCCCATGGAGAATGATGTCCAAACACAGCCCACATGAAGAATGGTGTCCCCACCCAGTCTCAATGGAGAATGATACCCCCATACAATCCCTATAGGAATGATGTTGCTACTAGAGATGAGCGGTGTTCGATTAGAAATGTTCACCAATTTCAAATTCGAGCTGTTTTGGGTGATGTTCGAGTCATTTAACGAATGCGAACAATTTGCTTCAAATTCGGCAGTTCGAGGTTATGTTGGATAACGCTTCATTCATCAAAAGCGTAACTGGATTTTCACACTAATACTGTTATTCAATGTTAATATAAGTTTCAGTGTATAGTGGGCAGGGGATAGATCTGTGCTGAAATAATGCCGATCTCCATTTTTTTCTCTTTCCTGCATTTACAGTGGGGCGGTGCAGTCTGTCAGCCTATCAGCACACACACACAGCAAACTGCATTTTTTGCACACAAGCAAGGGCATGTGTCATTGGCTGTGAATGTCTCATGTCTTTGCCCTATAAGACTCAGCCATTTTCCCCGTCGCCACCATTTCCTCACTGCTACAGCTCTATGTCAGACAGCACCACTGCTGCTGTGTGCGCTTTACAGTGTTACAGTGTCAGTCAGCCAGATAGCGAGCAAATTTCAAGTTAGATAGAGAGATAGGTTTAAGGAGTAGGACTAGTTTTAATATCAGCCCTTTTGAGGGCTAGTTTATAGAAGTAGGGACATGTTGTAATATCAGCCCTTTTAAGGGCTACTGGGCTAGTTCATAGAAGTAGGGACAAGTTGTAATATCAGCCCTTTTGAGGGCTAGTTCAGAAAAGTATGGACTAGTTGTAATATCAGCCCTTTTGAGGGCTAGGTTAGAGCAGTTCATAGCAGTTTTTGCCAGGCAGGTCTGTTCCAGTGCTGTGCAAGTGTTTTTCACAGCATCTGGCCAAATGTAGCTCAGCCAATCCTTTTGGGCTAGTAATGTAGCGCTGCTGTGAAGAAAGATACACCACCTGTCTTTAGTACCCATATTTTGTACTGCATCTAGCCCTGGCAATCCTTTTGGGCTAGTAGCAGTGTTTGGTAGTCAGCAGTGTAGCCCACATGTGAAGCAAGTTACACCGCCTGTCTATCTAATAACAATTTGTTACTGCATCGAGCTCAGGCAATCATTTTGGGATAGTAGCAGTGTATGGTAGTCAGTGGTGTAGCCCACCTGTGAAGCAAGCTACACTGCCTGTCTATCAAATAACAATTTTTTACTGCATCTAGCCCAGGTAATCCTTTTGGCTTAGTAGCAGTGTATGGAAGTCAGCGGTGTAGCCCACCTGTGAAGCATGCTACACGCTGTCTAATACCAATTTACTGCATCTACCAGCAATCCTTGGCTAGTAGCAGTGTCTGGTAGTCAGTGGTGTAGCCCACATGTAAAGCAAGCTACACCGCCTGTGTATCTAATAACAATTTTTTACTGCATCTAACCCAGGCAATCCTTTTGGGCTAGTAGCAGTATCTTGTAGTCAGCGGTGTAGCTCACCTGCGAGGCAATCTACACCGCATGTCTATCTAATACCAATTTTTTACTGCATCTAGCCCAGGCAATACTTTTGGGCTAGTAGCAGTGTCTGTTAGTCAGCAGTGTAGCCCATCTGTGAAGCAAGATACACCGCCTGTCTATCTAATAACAATTTTTTACTGTATCTAGCCCAGACAATCCTTTATGGTACCTTTACACGCCGCCACTGCAGGATGGATACAACCCGCTACAGGCTACAAATGTAGCTTGTCGCGCCAATATCGCCCGTAGTAGCGGCGTCTGAAGACGGGACGACACAGCCGGCTACAGATACATCTGTATCCGTGCACTGCCCATAAACAGATGGCTACATCGCTGATTGTAGCGAGCTGTATCGGCGTGTAAAGAACCCACAGAAGGGAACTGTGGACACCCGGCGATGTAGCTGCAATGTAGCTAAGGCGTCACCCAGGCTCCGTGTTACCGCGCCCCATCTGCGATCATTGGTGGAAGCTCCTGCATGACGATTGGTAGTCGCTGCATAGGGAGGCATATTTAAGGAGCTGACCAGTCACACTACACAATTCCTCGAGCGTGCTGTATTAACCAGCCTCCTGCGATGCCTGCCCAATCATGATGTTCTGGCTTTGTCCTATCACCGTACGGACGTCTTGTAATCCACAATTGGGGCACGCCTATGTGCTGTCCCTGCTGCACCAGGTCCGCCCATATTAGCTTGTTGTAGCGTTGTGTAAATGAGGTACGCTGAGCTACAGATGGCTACTTGAGACACCCGGCGTTGTAGCTAGCTGTAAATGTAGCGTAGCGTAGCGCACCTTGTGGCGGCGTGTAAAGAGGGTGCGTTTCCCGTTGGTAACCGTTTGGGCGTGCTCGTGCACGTGAAGTAGCCGTTGGTATCCATCCTGCAGTGGCGGCGTGTAAAGGTACCATTAGGGCTAGTAGCAGTGTCTGTTAGTCAGCAGTGTAGCAAACCTGTGAAGCAAGCTACACCACCTGTCTAATACCAATTTTTTACTGCATCTAGCCCAGGCAATCCTTTTGGGCTAGTAGCAGTGTCTGGTAGTCAGCAGAGTAGCCCACCGGTGAAGCAAGCTACACCGCCTGTAGATCTAATTACAATTTTTAACTGCATCTACCCCAGGCAATCCTTTTGGCTTAGTAGCAGTGTCTGGTAGTCTGCGGAGTAGCCCAGCTTTGAAGCAAGCTACACCGCCTGTGTATCTAATAATAATTATTTACTGCATCTAACCCAGGCAATCCTTTTGGGCTAGTAGCAGTGTCTGGTAGTCAGCGGAGTAGCCCACATGTGAAGCAAGCTACACTACCTGTAGATCTAATTACAATTTTTAACTTCATCTAGCCCAGGAAATCCTTTGGGCCTAGTAGCAGTGTCTGGTAGCCCGCAAGTAGCCCACCTGTGAAGCAAGCTACACCGCATGTGTATCTAATAACAATTTTTTACTGCATCTATCCCAGGCAATCCTTTTGGGCCAGTAGCAGTGTCTGGTAGTCAGTGGAGTAGCCCAGCTGTGAAGCAAGATACACCGCCTGTGTATCTAATAACAATTATTTACTGCATCTAACCCAGGCAATCCTTTTGGGCTAGTACCACAGTTTGGCCACTCAACTCTGCTCGGTTTCCAACCATAGTTTTTTGTGCCAACAACTACAGAGTTGCCAATTAGTTAACCTCCAAAATGAGTAGCAAAAGGCCTGCTGCTGGTGGAAATGGGAAAAGGCGTGTTGTAAAGGGAAAAAAAGTTTGTGTCCGTGGGGTAGGTGGTAAAGCAACGGTAACATCTACAGAAGAAAGACCATCTTCCAGCCAAACTAAGATGTCTACTTCTTTTCGTAGACAATTTGATATGATCCCTTTCTTACGGACACGACCATCGCTACCAATTGCAGATGAGGCACAAAAAGAGCAGGTGCTTGAATGGATATCAAACGCTCCATCAAGTGGGCTCTCTTCCATCTCAAGTTCAACACCACAAATACTCCAGTCCTCAGAGGTGTCACCCCAATCGCACCTGCTTCCTCACAGCTCCCAAGTCTCCAGCCGCCCATCTGAGTATGGAGTAACACAGAAGGTTGAGTCTGCAGAGCTGTTTACTCATACTATAGCCTGGGAATCAGAGGTCTGCTCCAAGCTTCTGTTAGTTCAGACGAGGAAATGATCTGCACTGATGCCCAGAAGCTTTGTGAGTGGGATCCAGGTCCAGATGAAGAAGGTTCTGAGCATAATGTAGACCCTCATTCCCAAACTGTAACTCCTGTTGGTGGAGACAACGAGGAAGATGCTGATGAGACTGAGATACCTGAATGGAACGACAACTTGACTTTTCGGTCAGGGCAGAAAGAGGTTGGCTCTGAGGACGTCAGGTGTGAGAGCACACAGGGTGATGATGAGGTTGGAGATCCCACTTACTGTCAACGCTGTGCACCGGGTGTCCAGGAAGTCGTCAGGCTGCGCGCAAGGCGCGTGCGCAGCGCCATAGAGGAGAACGGAGGCGCGCGTTCATGCTAGACTGTGAGGGGAGGCAGCAGCAGGCGACCAGGCTGATTGACAAGAGGGGGCGGGTCGGAGGAGCGCGAAACCCCGCCTCCCGGTCTTAGGTCTTCTAAACTGTAAGCAGTTATATAAGTTAATATTTAACAGTATATAGGGCAGGGGTCTCAAACTCCAGGCCTCGAGGGCCGCACACAGTCCAGGTTTTCAGGATTTCCTTGGAATTTGACAGTTGGTCATTTGATTACCAACTGTCAAATGCTATGGAAATCCTGAAAACCTGGACTGTGTGCGGCCCTCGAGGCCTGGAGTTTGAGACCCCTGATATAGGGCATCAAAAGCCTATAGCCACCTTCCCTGAATGCAGCCTTAGTGCTGCAGAAGGTGGCTATTATAGCTTTTGATGTCCAGGGGGGGTGACAGGTTCACTTTAATGATAGCGCCAAAGACTAACAGCACATACCAGCATATAGTCACTAAGGTGGGGCCCCAACATGAGATATTCACCAAGCACGGGGACATGTATACACACCACACGCACACAAAGAGTAACAGCAAGTGTATAGTCGCTAAAGTGCAGCCCCAACATTGGATACTCACCATGCACCCGAATAAACACACACACACTACAAAGAGACACACGTAACACAGAGACACACTCCCACACCCTCACAGGGACACACACACGCCCTATAGCGACACATGCACTCACCCCACAGGGACACACACACCACAAAGAGACACACACAACACAGACACACACACCACACCCCCCCACAGGGACACACACACATAGCCACCCAATAGGGACACATGTACTCACCCCACAGGGACACACACACCACAAAGAGACACACACACCCCACACAGACACCCCCCACAGAGACCACACACACATACACACCCTATAGGGACACATGCATTCACCCCACAGGGACGCACACCACAAAGAGACACACACAGATACACACACACCACACAGACCCCCCACAGGGACACACACACATACACACCCTATAGGGACACATGCACTCACCCCACAGGGACACACACACACCACAAAGAAACACACACAACAGAGACACACACCACACAGACCCCCCCCACAGGGACACACACACATACACACCCTATAGGGACACATGCACTCTCCCACAGGGACACACACACACACCACAAAGAGACACACACAACACAGAGACACACACTCCCCACACAGACCCCCCCCCCCACAGAGACACACACACATACACACCCTATAGGGACATATGCACTCATCCCACTGGGACACACACACACCACAAAGAGACACACACAACACAGATACACACACACACCACACAGACCCCCCTCACAGGGACACACACACATACACACCCTATAGGAACACATGCACTCACCCCACAGGGACACACACACACACCACAAAGAGACACACGCAACAGAGACACACACTACACAGACCCCCCCACAGGGACACGCACACATATACACCTTATAGGGACACATGCACTCACCCCACAGGGACACACACACCACACAGACAGACACAGATGTGCACAAATCACCTCACACAACTCGCCTCATACATGTGCTATCTTTAATTTCCAAAAATAAACCTCTGATTAAAAACAGCCAATGTGCAACACATGTGCCATATAGGGAATTAAGGCAGATGTCAGTCACATGAGCTGTCTATTATGTGTATGTGTGAGGTCACATATACTGCCCGGCCAGGGGGAGGGTTTACTGTTGGCTGGAGATTTATTAGGCTGCCTATAGCAACCAATCACAGCTCAGCTTCTATTTTCTTACAGGTCATTAATATGACATATTCAAATTCTATTTTGTTATAGCTAACATCAGTTATTTATTAACCCGGGCATAGCCGGGTACTACAGCTGGTGTATATATATATTGTGAGGCACCGCCGGCATGATCCGCATGGCCGGGGTACATCACATGTAGGATCAGAGGATGATCCTGTGCACACTGGCCGGTTTTCCTGTGATGATAATACTGTGTGAACCAACCTGAACACAATGAGGTTTCAAGAGCCTAATGAGCGGCAGTGAGAGTGAGATGAGATCGAGGAGTCCATGAGGAATAGGATGTAATGAGTGAGTGCTGACAACCCGGAACACAGGGAGTGAACCTGAGCTGTGTGACAGGCTGATTACAAGCAGCTGAGGGGTGTGTCCATGTGGGAGTGGCTGGCACGATAAGAGCCGGCCACCTGAGTGATTGTGAGATTCATTCATTCTGGAGGCTGAGATTGATCCTGGAGGCTGAGATTGAGTCAGATGGAAGCTGAGACCAGCCTGAGTGCAGAGCAGTCCAAGGCTCTGTGTGCATGACATGATTGGAGCATGCTAGCTCCATGCCGGTGCCGAGGTCCGTGGTCGTGTCCGCACCTAGAGGGGGAAGCCGTGGTTGACCCGTGGACGCTAGACCGGGCGTGGGGTGAAACACGCCCGGGAAAGGAGCCTGTGGGGATGCCTGGTGGAACCTGTGACCCAGGTAGCGAGACCCGGATCCGTGCCCGGTAAGAAAGCAGTTCCCGAGCGATAGTGTGAACTGTGCACCTGGTGTGCGTAAATCATGTTAGGCGAGTATAGACCGCCCTTGGGACCGACTCAGTGGAGTCCGTTAAAGGTCCTGATGAACCGGAATGTATGTAGCCCTTGGAGGCAATTGTATGTAGTGTGCCAGGCGGGCATAGACCGCCTTTGGGTCCGAGTCAGAGAACTCAGTTAAGGGACCCGATGAACTATGTGTATGAGGGCTTAAGTAATGGCCCTGAATGAGAGATGATGGCCTATATGTAAGACCCATGTATAAAGATGTGGGGAGAGAGTGACCCAGCGAGTATGGATGATGTTGGAGGCGTTCCGTCCTTGGGACGAGAGGGAGGCTTGCCCTGCTGCTTGCAGAGGGTACCCGTCCCTCAACCACGACCTCTAATGGGGTGAGTGTGCCTGTGGTGCCAGAGACAGGGGTAAGAGGGCTCCAGTAGGTAACGGATGTAGAGGTTCCCGTGCCCTATGGTTTGCCAATCCCTGTAATGGGCCATGGAGGGGCCACAGTCCATGGATGTGGGCTGTGAGCAGGTGTGTGATCCATGGACGTTTGAATGATGGATCACATACGGTGTGTAAGGACCCGGTCAGGCAGGATTCCTGACTACGGGTGAGTGTTGAGTCATCATGCTGGGGTGACTAAAGCCAGGCGGCAGGTACCGCCATTGGGACCCACAGGGCCCGTTGAGGCGTATGTAACAAAGGTCAGAAGCAGGGGTTAGAAGGGCTCCCGTACTGGGTAACGCGTGGTTAGGCCGGAGGCCGCAGCCACGGGGTACTAGGGTTTGCCAATCCCTGTTATGAACCCGGAAGGGTCATCATCGTACTGTAACTTATGTATAGTGTAAGTAGGCCGGAGGCCGTAGCCACCATGGGAGCTGTTAGTAGAGCTCCAATGGGGACAGAGATGGTTACAGGTCCCGGGTTACTATAAAACGTTATGTGCAATATAAGTGTTATGTGATGTTAAATGTAAATGTATGGTGTATTTATGTAAAGTGTTGTTAATCAATGTGATATGTGTCAAACATGCTACCCGGGTTATGTGATTAATATGTGAAAATAAACGGGTAGACATTGGTTAACCTTATAAACACGTGTTCTTGTCGTTTTGCAAGCGGGTTCCCCGGTTGCTACCTCACAATATATATATTATATATATACTGCTATACTGCACAGTACCACTTCTCCTTTCCTTTATACTGGGTGCATCTGTATTATCCTGTATATATACACTGCACAGTACTACTTCTCCTGTGCTGAATACGTGATGTAATTCTCACTACATGCATTATTCTGTATATATATACTTCACAGTACCACTTCTCCTGTCCTGAATACCGGGTGCAAATCTCAGTATCTGTATTATTCTGAATATATATATACTGCTATACTGCACAGTGCCACTTCTCCTGTCCTGTATACTGGGTGTAATCCTCAGTATCTGTATTATTCTGTATACCGTATATACATTGCACAGTGCCACTTCTCCTGTCCTGTATACTGGGTGTATTCCCCAGTATCTGTATTATTCTATATATATATATATACACTACACAGTACCACTTCTCCTGTCCTATATACTGGGTGCAATCCTCAGTATCTGTATTATTCTGTATGTATACACTGCACAGTACCACTTCTCCTGTCCTGTATACTGGGTGTAATCCTCAGTATCTGTATTATGCTGTATATATACATTGCACAGTGCTACTTCTCCTATCCTGTATACTGGGTGTATTCCTCAGTATCTGTATTATTCTGTATGTATACACTGCACAGTACCACTTCTCCTGTCCTGTATACTGGTTGTAATCCTCAGTATCTGTATTATGCTGTATATATACATTGCACAGTACCACTTCTTCTGTCATGTATACTGGGTGTATTCCTCAGTATCTGTATTATTCTGTATATATACACTACACAGTACCACTTCTCCTGTCCTATATACTGGGTGCAATCCTCAGTATCTGTATTATTCTGTGTATATACACTGCACAGTACCACTTCACCTGTCCTGTATACTGGGTGTAGTCCTCAGTATCTGTATTATTCTGTGTATATACACTGCACAGTACCACTTCACCTGTCCTGTATACTGGGCGTAGTCCTCAGTATCTGTATTATTCTGTGTATATACACTGCACAGTACCACTTCACCTGTACTGTATACTGGGTGTAGTCCTCAGTATCTGTATTATTCTGTGTATATACACTGCACAGTACCACTTCTTCTGTCATGTATACTGGGTGTATTCCTCAGTATCTGTATTATTCTGTGTATATACACTACACAGTACCACTTCTCCTGTCCTATATACTGGGTGCAATCCTCAGCATCTGTATTATTCTGTATGTATACACTGCACAGTACCACTTCTCAAACAGTAACACAATTTATTTAGGTGAAAAAAAAGGAATAAAATTACATATACAGCACAAAAATGGGGAAGGCAGACAAAAATGGGCAAGACGAATCAACTACATACAGAAAATGTAATTATTTGCAGGACATCTGCATAATGTGGATGTCTTTCAAGAGAAACACAATGGTAAGAATTGATTTACAGAATGCACTAGCAACATATAATACAAAGTGTTTAGAAAAACTGCTTCATAGAAATCACAGGGCCCCATAACAGAATTTCTAATGCCCCCCCCCCCCTCAAAAAAAAAATATTTGTCTGGATCACATGAGAACATGTCTCACAACTTTGCAGCCATTACAAAGTAACTTTCCTTCTATTAAAGCCTCTGGATTCACCCTATGATGGCAGGTTGGTTGCATACACTAATGTGAATCACCATCCAGATTGAGGAAATCCAGTCTGACTACAACAACCAATCACAGAGGCTCTCACAGACTGGGAGCGACTGTGATTGGCTGTTTGTCTGACAGTGCAGTCAATTGCAAGTAGCCTAATAGGCAGCCCCGGAAGTAGCAGCGGGAGACTGGTAAACCGAATCTAGCTATTCTATCTATCTACCTATCTATCTGTCTATTCTAACTTTTACCAGCCTGGGAAAGCCCATGCTACAAACTCGCAGTGTGCTGTCTGTGTGAGATTTTTTTCCCACACCCATAAACTTTCATTGGCCTCTCACACGTGAAACTCGCATGCAATCGTAGCATACTGCGATTTGACTCGCATTTGACTTGCAATGCGAGTGCTGCGGAGGAAAAATGAAACAATCTGACCTGACAGATTGTTTAACATTGGTCCTAGTGCAGTGTGAGTTTTTCTTGCATTGCACTCACGCGACTTTGACACCAGTGTGCCTGTACCTTTACTAAGATACATGCTGATTAGCGAAATAGCAACTTGTTGGAATCCATTACTGCATATGTTGCATTGTCTATACAAGCACCATTAGGAGGTGAAGTAACAGATAATATTACACAGCACAGAAACTGGAGCTCATGTTACCTTTAATTTTGCTAATTGAAGGTGATGAGGGCAGCGAGTTGCTTGCTGAAGGCTTTTAGAAGGTATAAAATTATTTTTCTTACATGATTCAAAACTGAACTACATCTTACTTCCCTTTAATAAGTAAAATAATTTGGGGGGGCATAGCATTTTGTTTGACTTCTCCAGTAGGACCTTGTACAAAACTGAGCTCCTGCATAGGAATTGGCATAAAGGTAAAAGTTGTTAGAAAAGTATTGTTGGTCTCCTTTGACTCCCAAATCTTTTTAGGTCTCTCCTTCACCATCACATTTTTTGTAAATTATTTTTCTTATGTGGGGAGTCTACACAGGGTTTATCTCCACTGGTAAGACCCTGCATAAGGTTGGGCTCCTTCATATGGCTGGGCAGAAAGGGCAAAACATTGATATAATATTACCTATTGCAAATAAGAGAGAATGACGGCACTCACCGGTCTTCTGTTATGTGCAAGCTTTTAATTTAGAAGGTGGGGGTTACATCGCTTGCAGGAAGGGGGTACAGAGGTAGACAACGGCTGCACCGTTTCACGCAGTTAGCGCTTCAACGTTGAAACGCTGACCGTGCAAAATGGTGCAACTGTTTTATACCTCTGTACCCCCTTTCTGCAAGTGATGTAACCCCCACCTTCTGAAATAAAACCCTGCACATAATAGAAGACCCATGAGTGCAGTCATTCTTTCTAATGTGCAATTGTTGCGCTTTTCTACTGACATGAGCAACACCGGTTGGTGCTTCCTGCAGAAACCAGGTATATTGGACTTGAAAGTCTGGAAAATTGGTGCTTTTATTTGCTGGTGCCCGGATTCACTTCTCCATTATTTCCATAAAATATTGCCTATATTGGTATCAGAGGCTCACCTTGTGTGGTTGTGAGAGTCACAACTACTGTAAAAGTATATCACGGCTGCTACAGTCCCCAGCATAGTGCATATAGAGTAGGGAGGATGAAGCGTTAAAAACCACGATGCAGTATTCCACGAGACATCAAAAGGGTGAATATCATATGGATTTATTAGTCAACACATTTCAGGTCTCACTGGTCTCAGGACAAATCAATGTCAAGAATATTTCCAAAATCCGTCCTTTCCTCAGCCCTCAATCTACTAAAATTCTTATACATGCCCTCATCATCTCCTGCCTTGACTACTACAACATTCTCCTCTGCGGCTTCCCTGCTAACACTCTTGCACCTCTACAGTCTGTCCTCAACTCTGCTGCCCGACTAATCCACCTCTCTCCTCGCTACTCCCCTGGATCTTCCCTCTGCAAATCCCTCCACTGGCTCCCAATTCCCCAACGAATCCATTTCAAGCTACTAACACTGACCTACAAAGCCATCCATAAACTGTCTCCTCCCTATATCTCTGAACTAATCTCACACTATCTTCCCTCACGTAGTCTTCGATCCTCCCAAGACCTCCTCCTCTCCTTCACACTTATCCGTTCCTCCCACAACTTCCTCCAAGATTTCTCCCGAATATGCCCCATCCTCTGGAATTCTAAGCCCCAACACGTCAGATTATCCACCATTCTTGGATCCTTCAGACGAAACTTGAAAATCTATCTCTTCAGGAAAGCTTACAACCTGCAATGACCGAGCTGCCGCCCCACTGCCATCGGAGCTGCTGCCCCATCACCACTGGAGCTGCTGTCTCTCCACCACCTGATCTGCTGCAACCCGGACCTTCTGTTTCCTCCCCATTGCCCTGTAGAATGTAAGCCCGCAAGGGCAGGGTCCTCTCCCCTCTGTACCAGTCTGCCATTGTTAATTTGTTTACTGTAAACCATATCTATAATTTTGTATGTAACCCCTTCTCATGTACAGCACCATGGAATTAATGGTGCTATATAAATAAATAATAATAATAATGTTATATTGCCATTTTTCAGGGCGTTTCAGGAGCCCTGAAACATGTTGAGTAATAAATCCATATTATATTCACTCTTTGATTATTTGGGGAACACGACAGCGTGGTTTTTAACCTTTCATCCTCCCTACTTTTAATTTCTGAGATCATGAACTTTGGGATTTCATTAGCTGTAAGCCATAATCATCAACATTTACAGAAATAATCATGTGAAATAGATCACTCTGTTTGTTATGACTCTAAATAATATATGTGTTTCACTTTTTGTATTGAAATACTGTAAAATAATACATTTTTGATTACCGTATATACTCGCGTATAAGCCGAGTTTTTCAGCCCAAAAATTGGGCTGAAAAGTCTCCCCTCGGCTTATACGCGAGTATATATGGGACCCCCTCACTGGCCCCGGCCACAAAGCAGGAAGACAGAGATGAAGATGGAAGCCGGAGCCGGGAGCCGCGATCCGCCACCGGAGGGTGACAGCTGATAGGCTGTTAATGTATATGCGCAGCGCTGCTGCATGCGGGGGGGGGGGCCATCCTGAGGTGGGGGCGCCAAACAGTGAGGGGGGCCAGTGTACTACCCCTGGGGCTGCTGTGTACTACCCCTGGGGCTGCTGTGTACACCCCTGGGGCTGCTGTATACACCCCTGGGGCTGCTGTGTACTACCCCTGGGGCTGCTGTGTACTACCCCTGGGGCTGCTGTGTACTACCCCTGGGGCTGCTGTGTACTACCCCTGGGGCTGCTGTGTACTACCCCTGGGGCTGCTGTGTACTACCCCTGGGGCTGCTGTGTATACCCCTGGGGCTGCTGTGTATACCTCTGGGGCGGCTGCTGTAATAATGCTGGGGTCTGTATATACCACTGGGAAGGCTGCTGTATACCACTGGGGCTGTATATACCTCTGGGGCTGCTGTATACTACCTAAGGGCTGCTGTATACTACCCCTGGGGCTGCTGTATACCCCTGGGGCTGCTGTGTACCCTGGGGCTGCTGTGTATACCCCTGGGGCTGCTGTGTATACCCCTGGGGCTGCTGTGTATACCCCTGGGGCTGCTGTGTACACCCCTGGGGCTGCTGTGTACACCCCTGGGGCTGCTGTGTATACCCCTGGGGCTGCTGTATATACCTCTGGGGCTGCTGTGTACTACCTAAGGGCTGCTGTATACCACTGGGGCTGCTGTATATACTGCTGAGGTCTGCATACCACTGGGGAGGCTGCTGTATACTACCACTGGGGGGGCCTATATACCACACTGCTGGGGGCTGTATACCTGTGCTGGGGTCCACCCTCGGCTTATTCTCGAGTCAATAGGTTTTCCCAGGTTTTGGGGGCAAAAGTAGGGGGTCGGCTTATACACGGGTCGGCTTATACATGAGTATATACGGTATATTCTAATTCATTGAGATGCACCTGTAATATTTTATCCTTTTTTGGAGGGGTCGTGAAGTTCCTTGATAGAACCCTACACAGAATTGGGCCCTTTTCCATGACTGCGAACAAGGTTGTGGTAGTATTTCTTTTTTACTTATATTCACTGTATTTACTATGAAACAAATATCAGATACTCAGGAGACTGATGAATCGTGCTCATGGATGATCGATACAATTTTAAGAGGTGGTAAATCGATATAAAATTTGTCAGGTTTGGCATGGACCACAAGGTTATCCATGTGAATTCTAAATGTTCCCTTGTGCAGAACATTTTAGCCATTCTCATGAACTTACAGCTAACAATAGTATGTTCTGCCTGATCAGAAAAGTAAGAAGAATGAGGATAATTTTTGGACAGTTTTTTGTGTTTTTAATATTAAAAAGCAGGAAATGTATCTCTGTGTGTTATTAAACAACCTAATGGTTACAACAGGTTATGCATTTTACTATAGTGATATGGGTTGAGGTCATTTTTATATTTCAAAGTCTGTGTTTGCAATAAAGATCTAGAAAGGAGTTCAATACAGTCTTAAACTTTAGTGTGCTGTACATCATTTCTGAGCAACAAAATGCTTACAAGTACTTAAAAACAACAGATAGATGAGCAGCAAATTGATTTTTTTTGAAAAATTTGTTGAAGCTGAGGAATTCAAATTTCAAAAGATTTTGGCGTTTTTATTGGGAACTTTCAGGCAGTATGAATCTAAATCTATTATGCCTACCAGAATGTTAGTTGAAGTGTAGCCTTGCTTATTTAACCTTCTTTTCACTCTATATCCTCTACTTTTATTCCACAGAAAGTAAAGTTATGTAATGAAATACCGTATATACTCGTGTATAAGCCGAGTTTTTCAGCCCAAAATTTGGGCTGAAAAGTCCCCCCCTCGGCTTATACACGGGTCTATACGGTAGACCCGTGTGGTGGGGGCTGTGTGGTGGGGGCTGTGGAGGCTGGACGAGGCGGGGGGGGGCTGCTGTATGAGCGGCCCCGTCACGTGGGGCCGCTCATTAAATATGCACTGCATCCCCCTGTCAATCAGCGGGGGGAAGCAGTGCATATAGCCCCCCCAAAAGCTGGCACTGTCCCCCCTTGTAAGGGCGCCCCCCCCCCGGTGCTTATACATTACCATCCCGGTGTTCTGATCGGCGCCGCTCCTCGGTGCTTCTTCATCCTCCCGCGCTGGCTCCATCCGTGATCTCCGGCTGTCGCAGCGATGTGACGTCATCGCGCGACCGCTGGAGAACCCGGATGCAGCCAGCGCGGGAGGATGAAGACGCAGCACGGAGGAGCGGCGCCGATCAGAACACCGGGATGGTAATGTATAAGTAGCGGGGGGGGGGGCCCTTACAAGGGGGGACAGTGCCGGCTTGTGTGGGCTGTTGGTACCCCCTGGGGGCTGTTGGTACCCCCAGGGGGCTGCTCGGTACCCTCTGGGGGCTGTTGGTACCCCCAGAGGGCTGTTGGTACCCCCAGGGGGCTGCTGGGTACCCCCTGGGGGCTGCTGGGTACCCCCTGGGGGCTGTTGGTACCCCCAGGGAGATGTTGGTACCCCCAGGGGGGTGCTGGGTACCCCCTGGGGGCTGTTGGTACCCCCAGGGGGATGTTGGTACCCCCAGGGGGCTGCTGGGTACCCCCTGGGGGCTGTTGGTACCCCCAGGGGGCTGTTGGTACCCCTAGGGGGCTGCTGGGTACCCCCTGGAGGCTGTTGGTACCCCCAGGGGGCTGTTGGTACCCCCAGGGGGCTGCTCGGTACCCTCTGGGGGCTGTTGGTACCCCCAGAGGGCTGTTGGTACCCCCAGGGGGCTGCTGGGTACCCCCTGGGGGCTGCTGGGTACCCCCTGGGGGCTGTTGGTACCCCCTGGGGGCTGTTGGTACCTCCAGGGGGCTGCTGGGTACCCCCTGGAGGCTGTTGGTACCCCCAGGGGGCTGTTGGTACCCCCAGGGGGATGTTGGTACCCCCAGGGGGCTGCTGGGTACCCCCTGGGGGCTGCTGGGTACCCCCAGGGGGCCGCTGTATAACCCCTGGGGGGTGCTGTATAACCCCTGGGGGGTGATGTATAACCCCTGGGGGCTGCTGTATATACTGCTGAGGCCTGTATACCACTGGGGCTGCTGTATATACCACTGGGGCTGCTGGGGCTCCTGTATACTACCACTGGGGCTGCTGTATACTACCACTGGGGCTGCTGGGGATGCTATATACTACCACTGGGGCTGCTATATACTACCACTGGGGCTGCTGTATACTACTGCTGGGGCTGCTATATACTACCACTGGGGCTGCTATATACTACCACTGCGGCTGCTGTATACTACCACTGGGGCTGCTGGGGATGCTATATACTACCATTGGGGCTGCTGTATACTACCACTAGGGCTGCTGTATACTACCACTGGGGAGGCCTGTATACCACTGGGGGGGGGCCTGTATACCACACTGCTGGGGGCTGTATACCTGTGCTGGGGTCCACCCTCGGCTTGTACACGAGTCAATAGGTTTTTCCAGATTTTTGGGGCAAAAGTAGGGGGGTCGGCTTATACACGGGTCGGCTTATACACGAGTATATACGGTAGTTGTGAAAAAATCTAATACTGTAAATAGGTGGAAAACTTAAGAGGTTTTGTCAAATTCAAGGTAATTCTTATGAGGCTGTGTCAGGAAGAACAATGAGTCACAGTTTCTAGTAAGTTGCAGAACAGTTAGACCACATGCATACGTTGAGTATTTGGTGAATATCTTTCCCTAAGTATTTTTAAGCCAACACCAGGAGTGGGTACAAAATACAGAAGTGGTGTGTGTTGTGAGTCACTACAGAAATAGCTAAGTCTCAGGGATGTAGAAATAGACAACAATAATAGAAAGTAAATATAATAATATTACTTACTGGAAGTAAAGGGAGGTCAAAACTATCCTAGGTCAGGTCCACGAATTAGCACAGAAACAGCAAGGGGCAATCAGAGCTGAAGTTCAATTCACAAGCCAAAGTCATGAAAGGCAGGAGGACAAAACATAAAGCAAAAACATAAAGCAGGGGCAGGCAACAAGAGTAGTCAGGTCACAGGCAAATTGTCAAAGTCAGGTAAGGGAATAAAGTCAGACTGAGTCAGGCACAGAGCACAGACAAAAGCAAGTGTACAATTGACACTGAATGAAGGTGCAAGCCTGCTTAAGTAGAGGCTTGATCAGGGAAAAGTGAAGAAAGGTGATTGCAGCACCGACTGAAAGCTTCCATAACATAGTAACAAACAAGGGCAGAGTGGAGATCGTGACACATAACAATAGTAAACAACACGGGCAGAGTGGAGATCATGACATGGTGCTTGTGTTTCTATTATACTTTTCCTCTGATTGTTCCATTCCTGTTTTTTCTCAGAAATATTGATGCAAAAACTTCACCAAATACTCATCGTGTACATGTAGTCTACATGCAATCCTATGGATTTCGGTAAGTACAGGTCCGTGGACATTTTACTAGCACCTGTATGCAGGTGAATGATTGTGCTCAAGGGATTAGAAACACAGTAGAGAAAATCCAAACAAATCTTCTTTAAAGAGGAATAACATTAATTAAAAGAATTGTGCAGTCTGCCTCTCCAAACTAAAAAGGCTAAGGGCCACTGTAGAAAAGATAAAGTTCAAAACAGGTTCAAGGTGCATATTCAACTGTGTACCTAAACTGATAACTAAACTAAACAGTCAGAGGCACAAATATAGAAAACAGATCTAGCTATCTGTTCATTTTATGAGATAATTGCAGCTCAGCTGTAGTTACTTAAGTGTGGAAATAATATGTACTTTAGGTTCAGAAGTTTGTATGGCAATTTACATACAACACAACTGTAGAGTAAAAAGGAACCGAACCTTCACTTCATTTAACGTGCAAATGAGCATATTTACTATTTTGTCAAAAGTGACTAAAAACTAATTAGTAATAAATCATACGTCTTATTTATAATATGAATATGCACTGTCTCTTTCCATTTTAAAGGGAACCTGTCAGCTACTTTATGCCCCCAAACTATCACTGTCTGTCCCTGCAGTTTCATAGTACGTTCCTAAGCATCCTTGTCCGAGCTAATAGTGTACTGTTATAATTGCTAAAAAGCATTTTTCAACTTACAGTTTTGCATGTAATTGAGGCAGTGACTAGTCTTTAGGGGCATTCTTTTTGTGTCCATGGCTGCCTTGCTTCCATGGTTATCACGCCCTAGTGGGCGTGATAACCTAATTTACAAGCACTTTCTCCACCTCTCTCTCCCACCAGGCTGACTGTCTTTTCTGTCCTGCGCATTGCACTCTTCTTTTGAGTGCAGTTGGCCGGTGTTATCATGCGCAGTGCACATACTCTGTGGCCAGCAAGCATGTGGCGTGCTGCTATGCTATACACCCAAAAGAAGAGCACAATGCAAAGGGCAGGAAAGACAGCCAGCTGGGCAGGAGACAGAGGGGAAGAAAACACTTGTACACCCACTGGGTAATCTGAGGTAAACAGGTTGGACCGAACCATGCAGCACGACTTGTCTTCACAGGTTCCAATCCTCCTTCACAAGATTATACTGTAATCCCCTTTTTGAGAGCTCATTGTGGCACATTTCTGGATTTCGTTCCAGAGTCCTTTTTAAGATTTTAATAAAAGGAAATGTTCTCCTCTTCATGAAATGATCTCCTCTCTGCAAGCATCCTTTTAAAATAGACATTGACAAAGGCCATTTTTGTCCAAAACGTTGGTCTATTTTTCATGTGTATGAACTGGACAACTATTAACGTGGTTATTTGTTCTAATTCTTCACTATTCTTCTTCGATTGCCAAAGTTTCTACACTTTTTAGGTTACAATTGGCTACCACAACTCATGGATTTTAGAGGGTGCGGTGCGGCCCGCCTGGTCTCATGGTGGGCGTGCTGACATTTTGCTTCACTTAGACCTGTGTGGCTGACGTCCTGTTGGTAACCTTGTGTCCATGAATGCCACCAGTCTCCTCCTTGTCAGCATGGCTGGATGCAGGCGCCACAGCCGCCACCATGCTTGGGTTGCAGGGGATTGAGCACTGGTGTTCTTACACTTGTGTTGCCTACCAGTGGAGCTGGCAGCCCTGTGTTAGGTGCAACGGATATTTTACCTGGCTAAATTTTGGTGAGTTTTTTCTTTATAGTATTACCGTATATACTCGCGTATAAGCCGAGTTTTTCAGCCCAAAAATTGGGCTGAAAAGTCCCCCCTCGGCTTATACGCGAGTCATACGGCCCCCCTCAAAGTTTGGCGCCCCCACCTCAGTTTCTGGGCCCCCCCGCATGCAGCGCTGCACATATACATTACGTGTCTAGCAGCTGTTACCCTCCGGTGGCAGATCGCGGCTCCCGGCTCCGGGCTCCATCTTCCTCTCTGTCTTCCTGGTTGTCATGTGACCGGCGCGATGACGTCATTGCGCCGGTCACAAAGCGAGGTCACAGCGAGGAAGATGGAGCCCGGAGCCGGGAGCCGCGATCTGCCACCGGAGGGTAACAGCTGCTAGACACGTAATGTATATGTGCAGCGCTGCATGCGGGGGGGCCCAGAAACTGAGGTGGGGGCGCCAAATTATGAGGGGGGCCCTGCTGGGGCCCTGTATACTACCACTGGGGCTATATACTACCACTGGGGCTATATACTACCACTGGGGCTATATACTACCACTGGGGCTGTATATATACTACCACTGGGGCTATATACTACCACTGGGGCTGTATACTACTACTGGGGCTATATACTACCACTGGGGCTATATACTACCACTGGGGCTATATACTACCACTGGGGCTGTATATATACTACCACTGGGGCTATATACTACCACTGGGGCTGTATACTACTACTGGGGCTATATACTACCATTGGGGCTATATACTACCACTGGGGCTGTATGTATACTACCACTGGGGCTATATACTACCACTGGGGCTATATACTACCACTGGGGCTGTATACTACTACTACTGGGGCTATATACTACCATTGGGGCTATATACTACCACTGGGGCTGTATGTATACTACCACTGGGGCTATATACTACCACTGGGGCTGTATACTACTACTGGGGCTATATACTACCACTGGGGCTATATACTACCACTGGGGCTGTATGTATACTACCACTGGGGCTATATACTACCACTGGGGCTGTATACTACCACTGGGGCTATATACTACCACTGGGGCTGTATATATACTACCACTGGGGCTATATACTACCACTGCGGCTGTATACTACTACTGGGGCTATATACTACCACTGGGGCTATATACTACCACTGGGGCTATATACTACCACTGGGGCTGTATATATACTACCACTGGGGCTATATACTACCACTGGGGCTGTATATACTACTGGGGCTGCGTGTATACTACCACTGGGGCTGCTGCTGTATACTACCACTGGGGCTGCTGCTGTATACTACCACTGGGGCTGCTGCTGTATACTACCACTGGGGCTGCTGTATATACCTCTGGGGCTGCTGTATACTACCACTGGGGCTGCTGCTGTATATACCACTGGGGCTGCTGCTGTAACACTGCTGGGGCCTGTATATACCACTGGGGAGGCTGCTGTATACCACACTGCTGGGGGCTGTATACCTGTGCTGGGGTCCACCCTCGGCTTATACACGAGTCAATAAATTTTCCCAGGTTTTGGGGGCAAAAGTAGGGGGGTCGGCTTATACACGGGTCGGCTTATACACGAGTATATACGGTATGTCCTACAATACAGCCCCTACCCCAACTTCGAAAGCATCTTCTTCAAGAATCACCCCTGGAGATTGGGTTGAATAAGAACAGAAGCAGACAAAAACATTTTGTCAAATGATAAAAGGCCCCAACCACCTCCGGCGACCAAATTCTTAGATCTGCCTCCTTGCGTGTGAGATTAGTCAGAGATTTGACGATCTTAGAAAAACCCTAATACATTTTCTGCAAAATCTAGTGAACCCCAGAAAACATTGCGAAGCTTTAAGGTTGTTAGGTTGAACTCAATGAATTATGGCCTGCTAGATGGAGACCCGATGCTATCGCATCAGGAAGCCCCCCTGCACCATCAGCCTCCCCACCTTCACCCACAGCCCCCTCCTCGCACCATCAGCCTCTCTACGCACCCTCAGCCTCCCTCCCTCCCTGCACCATCAGCTCCCCCCGCACAGTATTACCGCTGGCCGCTCTCAGGATGGCAAGGACCTGTGTGACGTCATGGGGTCAGGTGACGTGCAGGGTCACATGATTCCTCCGGTATTCCAAGAGTGGCCAGCGACAACACTGTGTAGGGGGGGGGGAAGCTGATGATGCGAGGGGAGGCTGATGGTGCAGGGGGAGGCTGATGGTGCGGGAGGCGGCTAAGGGTGCGGGGAGAGGCTTATGGTGCGGGAGGGTGTCGGCTTGGGTGCAGCAATTGCCATGAAAGACCCATAACTTGGGTCTTTCAATATGGCGTCCAGCGTACTTCCAGTCAATGCGGTGGATTGTGGGATAGCATCACAACCAGATGGAAGCGAAAGCCACAAGGCTATTATGTAAGTAGATACTTTTCCAGGATCCATCTTAAATTCTGTAGCCAACATAATGAACCCCAAAAATGATATTTCTTCCACAGAAAAGGTTAATTTTTCGAACTTATTGTACTAAGAATTTTGTCTAAGCTTTTGTAAAACCAAACAGACATGTTAATAATGTGAATCCAGGTCAGGCAAAAAAATTAGAATATCAATCAGATAAACTAAGATAAACCTTCCAATATAATCAGAAAAATGTAATTCATAAAGTCCTGAAATCCTGGGGGTGCATTGGTTAATCCAAAAGACATGACAAGATTTTCAATTAGGCCATCAGACTTTAAAATGCCATATTCCATTCATCACTCTCACGACTGCATATGAAATAATGAGTCCCTCTAAGATCAAGTTTGGAAAACCAGTTGGTCCCAGAAAACTAATTATATAAGTCGGGGATAAGTAGAAGTGGATAGGTAATCTTAAGTGTTATTTTGTTTAATTCACCAAAATGGCGACCCCCATTTTTTTGTTTAACAAAAACAAATTCTGCAGCTACAGGCAATGAGAAAGGATGGATATGACCGTTACGTAAACTTTTGTATATATATAATTTTATGGCAGTCTACACAGGGCTACAAAAATTACATAGTAGGGATTTAGGAAATTTGGGGTACCATTGATAGCACAGTCATAAGTACAGTGGAGAGGTACAATTTCTGCCTCTTTTTCCCACAAAACATCCACAAAGTCATTCATGTAACTTGGAAGACTTGCACAGATTTAAGACATTTCTCATGACAATAACGACCCCATTTGACAATGTCCCTCTGACACCAATTAATGACCATACCCATCAGCATCTGCCGTAACCGACAATATATTCCTGAGTCAGCTGTACATGCCATATCCCGGCCTGCTTGTTCCATCTGCCCTGTCTGCACCTGAGTTCATGCCTGCACTCCGATCCCTGGGGTCACCTACAAAGACGCCGAGAGTTCCCCAAAGTTGAACCAGCATAAGCATAACCTCACCATCAGAGGTGCTAGTGAGACAAGGTAGTAGCGTAATTACACCCCTCCAGGGTGAGCTCGGTTTCCGTTGCGCAGTGGACCCACACCTACCAGCATAACAATTATCAACCTTTAAAAGGGTTAGCATCTCTGCTTTTGATTACATAACACACTAGATTAAGCTTTAACTGTCAAAGTTGCTGATCTGGGCATCACATATATATGTATATATACAGCAGGTGCAATAAATATTGAACACAGCAAACATTTTCTATGTAAAGATATTTCTGAAGGTGCTATTGACAGGAATTTCTTACCAGATGTCAGTAACAACCCGTACATTCCACACATGCAAATAAATCAAACCATAGATGTTCATAAATTCCGTTATGTGTGATAATGGTAAATGACACTGTGAAAAAGTATGGAACACATGAAGAAAGATAGGTTCAAAATGCCATGTAAAGTCATGACACCAGATAATATCTGTTAGTAATTAGAAAGCAATTCTGCCATTCAGTGAGAAACAATATCATCTGTTTCATCTGATGGCCTATAGAAAGGTGTCTTATTACCAAGGTGCCACACAAGAAACATCTCATGATGGGAAAAACTAGTTTGCTGTCTCACAACCTTTGCAACCTTATTGTTGCAAAACATACTGATGGTATTGGTTACAAAAGAATTTCTAAACTACTGGAGGACAGTGAGTACTGTTAGTGTTATAATCTGGAAGTAGTAAGAACATAATTTCTTCATAAACTGGCCACGACTAAATGTGCCCCACAAGATTTCAGACAGAGGAGTGAAAAGATTTATCAGAAAAGTTGCCCAAGAGCCAAGAATCACTTGTGGAGATCTACAGAAAGGCCTGGAATCAGCAGGTACAGTTGTTTAAAGCATTACTCCAGCTTTTTTTTAATTGCACTGCTAGAGTGGGGCTTTGAATGTAAGTTCCCTGATCCCTGTCTCATACTCACCTGTCACCATCTTCATCTGTATTTCTGCAGCTCCTGTAGGACTTCGAAGACTCCGCTGATTTGTGACCTGCCAACTTCTCCAGTGTTTGCTGGAGAGCCAGAGATCACAACTCAATACTGCTCTATGAGGGTCTTATTTGGGTTCTCATAAAAAAACGCATTATGAGCTTGTGACGTAACTTCTGACTTTTGACAAGTTAGGAGTTACAGTTACAAGATTGCGCCGCGGGACCAGAGTAGTGCTGAAAAAGCATGAAAATGTCGGAGGGTTATTATAATACTGGGGGCAGGGGACTTAAATTTAACGTGCCACTCCGGCACTAAAAAAAACAACTAAATGCTGGAGTGGTGCCTTAATAGAAAACAATAAGTAATTCCCTCAACCCCCATGGCCTATATGCATGCTCACCATGCAGCACTCCATTTTTTTGAACAAAAAGCATGTTAAAACATGTTTAAGCAACATTTAGACAAGCCTGTGAAATACTGGGAGAATATAGTCTGACCAGATGAGATCAAAATTGAACTCTTTATACAACATGTTTTGAGGCCAAAAGGTTCTACATATCACCTCAAAAAACCATACGAACAGTGAAGTTTGGAAATTGTAACATCATGGTGTGGAGCTGTTTTTCAGCACTTGTAAACTTCATATTGTTAAAGGAGAGATAAATGGACAAATATACAGAAACATTCTTGATAAAAATCTGCTGTGAAATACCAGGATGATGAAGATGAAACGAGGATGGACAATTAACCAAGACAATGATCCCAAATACACAGCCAAGGACACTTCCATATTGTTTTCAGAGAAAGAAAATAAAGCTGCTGGAATGGCCCAGCCAATCACCTGACCTGAATCCAATAGCAAATTTAGAGATCATAGAAGAAGCACAGAGAACCTTCAAGATTTGAAGAATGTTTATGTGGAAGAATGGGCCAAAATTACACTTGAGTAATGCATACAACTACTGTAGTTTCTCCATACAAGAGGCATCTAGGAGCTGTCATCAAAAATAAATTTTTTTGTATGAAGTTTCATACTTTAATAGTTTTTAAGGTTGAAGGTAGACTTTATGTCTATTGCGTTCAACCTATAGCCTAACATGTTGATTTAGAGCAAGGCTAAAATCCCATGGGGCAGACACTAAGCTCCATATCGGGGGAAAAATTCCTTCCTGATAAATCTTTCTGAACTATAAAATTGTCCTCTTCTTATTGATTACCCGTTAGAGTTTAGTATCATCTGCAAATATTGAAATTCTACTCTTTATGCCCCCTACAAGTTCATTAATAAATATGTTAAAAAGAACAGTGCCCAATACTGACCCTGGTGGTGCCCCATTGTTAACTGTGATCCACTTTGAGTGTGTTCCATTATTAACCACCCGTTGTTTCCTATCACTGAGCCAGTTCTTAACCCAATTACACATATTTTCCCCTATTCCCATTATTTTCATTTCATGTACCAACCTTTTGTGTGGCACCATATCTAAAGACTTTGAAAATTCCATACATACAACTACATCCACAGCATTTCCCTGGTGCAGTCTGAAACTTACCTCAAAGAAGCTGATCAGATTACTTTGACAGGTTTGATCCCCCATAAACTCATGTTGATACTGGGTCATGAGGTTATTCTTTATCAAATACTCCAGTAAAGCATGTATTAGGAAACCCTCAAGAATTTTACTCAAGGTACAGGTTAAGTTTACCAGCCTACAATTTCTAGGCTCAGTTTGTATCCCTTTTTTGAATACTGACACACATTTGCTATGTGCCAGTCCAGTGTTACAGACCCTGTTACGCTGGGGTCACATTTGGAAGGCACAATCCGGTAACCACATTCATTACCGCATCTGGTATTACTGTGTGCCGTCACATTTGGCATCACATTGCAGATCTGGATCCAGTAATAGATCCAGATCTTCAATGAGAAAACTGGCACCAAAAACCGGATCCGGTTGCCATAGGCGGTCATTATAAAAAAACGAATCCGGTTTTTCAACTGCTCCAAAAAATGCAGCCTGCATGATTTTTACCGCAGGCTGCAAAACCGGATGCGGTAACTGGATTGCATTAAGTGCAATCCCGTTTTTCTATTGCAACCTATGGCTGAAGATCCGGATCCGGTTTTGACCATTTTTAACCTCTCTAGTGGTATTCCCAAGCGTGACTCGGGGTTAATTTTCACTGCCAGAAGCGGTAACCCGAGTCACGCTGGGGAAGAATGACAGATCTGGCAGTGGAGTCATATTACCTGCTTCTGGAGGTCCAGCGATGTCCCTGCTGTGACCTCCGGTGAGACCCCCTGTGGATGCCGACATGTTACTTGCTGGATCTGTGTCTGTGAGCCACAGAGGCTCATGGGAGGCAGAGCTGGGCAGCAATTACAAATAAAGTGACACACACACACTATAAAGAAAAAAAAAGTGAAATCCTGTCAGAAATCCTGTGAGATCTGTATCACCTCAGATTTGTCACTGTGTGACCTCAGATCTGACATTTGATCATCCTCACTGCCCTTTTTGCTGTCATTTCTGCCATGGCATCAAAGCGTCGCCTCTCCAAAGCGGCTTTGGATCAGATGTGTGACAGCGGCAGCGACAAAGAGCCCCTCCCCGAATTGAGCGACAGCGATAGTGATTCGTGGCAAGATTCGTCATCCGACTCTGACACTGATGGCGACAGCGACGATTCTGAAACCGACCTCAGTGATGTGCCCAGGATGTGTACTGAATTTACTTTGTTTGACAAATGTCATTATTTTATTTCATTAATTCATTATTTATTACATTATTCAATAAGATTACCGTATATACTCGTGTATAAGCCAACCCGCGTATAAGCCGACCCCCCTACTTTTGCCCCCAAAATCTGGGAAAACCTATTGACTCGTGTATAAGCCGAGGGTGGACTCCAGCACAGGTATACAGCCCCCAGCAGTGTGGTATACAGCAGCCTCCCCAGTGGTATATACAGGCCCCAGCAGTGTTACAGCAGCCTCCCCAGTGGTATATACAGCAGCAGCCCCAGTGGTAGTATACAGCAGCCCCAGTGGTAGTATACAGCAGCCCCAGTGGTAGTATACAGCAGCCCCAGAGGTATAAACAGCCCCAGTGGTAGTATACAGCAGCCCCAGAGGTATATACAGCAGCCCCAGTGGTAGTATACAGCAGCCCCAGTGGTAGTATACAGCAGCCCCAGAGGTATATACAGCCCCAGTGGTAGTATACAGCAGCCCCAGAGGTATATACAGCCCCAGTGGTAGTATACAGCCGCCCGACCGCCACCCCCATCAGTATACAGGCCCCCCCATCAGGATCCAGGGGCCCGCCTCCTTGCTCCGCAAAACCTGCAAAGTAAAATCATTATACTTATCACTGTCCTGTCGCCGCTGCCATCGCGCTCCCCATCTTCTTCCAGCGTCTTCCGGTATCCTGTGGTCGGCGCAGGCAATGACGTCATTGCCTGCGACCACAGGAAGCCGGAAGAAGACGGATGAAGCCGGGGATCGCGATGGCAGCGGCGGGGACGGCGGCGACAGGACAGTGATAAGTATAATGATTTTACTTTGCAGGTTTTGCGGAGCAAGGAGGGGGGCCCTGGATCCTGATGGGGGGGCCTGTATACTGATGGGGGTGGCGGGCGGGCGGCTGTATACTACCACTGGGTATATACTCGCGTATAAGCCGAGGGGGGACTTTTCAGGCCAATTTTTTGGCTGAAAAACTCGTCTTATACGCGAGTATATACGGTATTGATTATTGAATAAAATTATATTATTTATTTAATTATAATTCATGATTTTATGTTTCGAACTTTATCACATCTGAGAGGTCTACTAGAGTCTTCTTTGATCAGGTAATTACTAAGAATTGCAGGCCTACAGTACATAACACCAAATTTCCATGCAAAAAAATTGTACCGCTTTTAGCACAAAATTCCTGACATAATCATACCGCCAGGGAGGTTAATGGTCAAAACCAGATCCAGATTTGAAGAAACAACCGCAAATGTAACCCTAGCCTTATTATGGAATCTGTGTTGATTAAAAATAATTTGGAAAAGAGAACACAGGGAGCGCCCATGAAAAGGACCTGATGGTCTACGAGTTGTATAAGGGGGTGTGACAGTAGATCACTCAGCTTAAGGGGTTGTGTACCTCTGCACAACCGTAATTTTAGCCTAAATGGAGCGGAGAGAGGGATCCTGGTCCTTGCCGTCTTCTGCCGCTTCCTGGAGCGCAGTCACGGGACCCGGTCACGTGGGCCTCAATGGGCATGGTTAATTACATCACCAAAGGTCCTTCAGCTGCAGCTCCGATGTCCGAGTGGAAATTCTTTAATGAACAGCAGCTCGCACCGCTCACCCATAAGTGTGAAATCACATGTGAGAAAAAATAAACGGCGGTCAAACGGAGATTAAAAATAATGATCTGTCTATCACAGTAATCCTGCAGTACTCGGGGGTTTACGCCATCTGGGCCTTTCAGTTTCTTACTGTTTAAGTAGTTGAAGAATATTTTTAGATTATTTTGCCTTCTCTGGCAATGTATCCCTCTGCCTCAGTCTTTTCTACCTTGATTTGCTTTCTAAAGAATTTATTTAATATTGTGTAATTATTTAATGCTTCATTAGTACCTACTTGCTTTACTTCTCTAAACACTTTCCTTTTGTCATTTTATTGCGCCCCTTACAGATCTATGTCGCAATAGTGGTTTCCTCCTATTTCTAGCTTATTTATTCCCATAAAGCACAGATCCTTTTCAGGATGCTCATAAAAGTGTATATTTGCTTTGTGCAGTTTTATTTCTCAGGACATAGTCCCAGGTTAAGGCACAAAGATCATCTCTTAACTGTTGGAAATTTTCTTTCCAGAAGTTTAGTGTTCTTGTAGCCTCTCTACTATACATGCTATTAAAAAAACATGACTTATTATTTTGAGATCATTTTTACTCAAGTGACCTCAACCCTTCTATTTGATATGCGATCTGGCCTGTTGATTAATATTAGGGCCACGTCACACACACAGATATTTGTGCAGATATTGTTCACAGATCTCTGGTTGCAGTGAAATCATGGACACATTGTACCATTTGTATACAGCCACAAAATGGAACATTGTGTCCATGATTTCACTGCAACCAGAGATCTGCAAACAATGTCTGCACAAATATCTGTGTGTGTGACGTGGCCCTTAGGTCTAGCAGGGCTCTGCTTCTTGTTGGGTACTGAACCAGTTGTGAAAGGTAATTGTCTTTCTTTGTTGTCAAAAACCTATATTCTTTGATAGATCTGCAGGTTTCTGTTCCCCAATGTATTTCAAGGTAGTTGAAGTCCTCATAATAATGACTTCTCTGTGAGTCACTACTTCAACTACTTACTTTATGAGGATATTTTCTGTCGCTTCCATTATATTTGGAGGCTTATAACAAACACCTATCAATATTTTATTATTTATTCTCCCTCCCCTTAACTCCACCCATAGGGACTCAATGTGGTCATTAGCCTCATATATATTATCACGCATGATGGGTATTAGGGATCCATTAACCATAAAAACACACACATTCCCCTTGCTTATTTGTGCAGAGTCATTACTGAACAGACTATAGACCTGTAAATTAACAACCCTTTCATAGCTCATGTCTCTGATATCCATACCATATAAAAAACATTCCAGCAATATTAATTTAAATTCCTCCACTTTCTTAGTGATGCTCCTGGCATTTGTGTACATGCACTTTATGCAGTACTCTGTACTCATATTCCTGCTTAGTATATTGAGTGTCCTAACCCCTCGCCTCATGACACGGCCAATTTCATTACTTATGCCAAAGTCACTATCTGCACTATCATCCTCCTGTACCGTGAATGCCCTCCCCCAATCCCTAGTTTATACACTCCTCCAACCTTCTAGCCACTTTTTCCTCCAGCACAGCTGCACCCTCCCTATTGAGGTACAGTCTATCCTTAGCATATAGCCTGTAGTCAACAGAGAAGTTCGCCTAGTTCTCCAGAAACCCAAAACTCTCCATCGTACACCAATTCCTGAGCCACTTATTTAACTAGCTAATCTCCCACTGCCTCTAATACAGAAAATACCACCTTGGAAGTCCTTGCTTTAAGCTTGCAGCCTAAATCCCTGAAATCATCTTTAAGTACCTTTCATCTACCTCTAACTTTGTCATATATGTCAAAGTGCACCATGACAGCTGGGTCCTCACCAGCCCCTCTTAATAATCTATCAACTCGATCAGCAATGTGCCAAATTTGAACACTAGAAAGTGTGGCGCCCCGCAACGATTCCGTCACAGGAGGGTATTGCAGCCAAGACAGCAGCAGCAATATCCTCTGACCCAGCAGTCATGTGGTTAACTTAGAGATCCATACTCTGCATGCTTCACTTAGAATAGAGGGCCAATCAAGGTCCTGGTGGGCGGAGTGTAAGGGTAGTGCGTAGGAGAAGTGTAACACAATTGGGAGTCGAGTCTAGACCAAGAAAGGAGACAGACTTGAACTTGAGAGGAGAGTAACGTAGGAGCGGGGGCTCCGCACGGCTGTGCAGCCCCGGGCCGTCACCGGTCGGGTGTCACCACCTGAGGCCTGAACAACCGGGATCGGGCATTAAACACGGATTCCAAAAGACTCCCGTGCCCAACTTACAGCCTTTTTGCTGGTACCAAAGCTAACAGCAGTACAGCTCTGCTACGCGAACCAGAGGCGTGGAGGAGCAGCTTTCCAGGAGCACCCCACCACCAGCCAGATTCCAGTCGTCTAACCAGCGGTGTACCCACCGAGGGACCCAAGGCTCCCCAAAACATCCATAACGTACATTTTGGATAGGGATTGAAGCAGCCTCCCCGTACCTGATCTGGTATTCCTGGGCGACAATGGCAACACTTAGCTAGAATGGAGGAACACCGCGGATGTCTGAGGGACACCCATCACTGCTGAGTCCACCCGGTCCACTACCCGTTAACTGTATGCCATGTACTGCTTGCTGGTTACAGTAAATACCCGTTACAGAGACTTACAGTGTCCGTGCTTCCTTATGATTGCATCCGTCCGCACACAAGGTAACCGCAGCTGCCGCAGAACATCTTAAGCAGCTCCAGCCTCCGGGGATCATCGCTCAGCCTGTGGGGAGCGTTCCATCTTGCTGCTATCCATCCCCCGGAGGACCCCCAGCGTCGGTAAGACTTACCGAACTACTCATAGGTGGCGTTACGACAAGGTTAACTAACCAACTACTGTTCAGCCAACAACCCCTTTGATCTGTACCACCGGGCCCCCGGTACCGGCAGGCGCGGTCCATCCGTGACATGAAGGAGGAAGCGAACGCCTGTCTAAACCGGAGCCCATGGGCCGGCGGTGAGTCAGAAAATGGCGTCACGAACAGGATACGAGCAGGCTCGTTCCCTGACGGGTATAACGTGCTTTAAAAAGACTTTAATGTCTACAATTTGGACTTTGTTCGTCCCTAAAAGAACTTTCCCGCCTTTTCACCGTTGGGTCAAGATGGCGCCCAAGATGGCGTCCCCGCCATGAGGGACCCGCCACGTGCAAGCCCAGGAGTGAGCCACCGCCCCTCTTCGTGGGAGGGCTAAAGGCAAAGGCGCCAAACTCATTGTCTGCCCTGATTGCTCGAATCAACCAGGGGGGCGGACCAAAGACTTTTTCCCACCATTGGACTACAAAAAGGAAGTGGAAGTGAGAGAGTCTTCTTCACCAGCTCTTCACCAGCTCTTCACCAGAACGGTTACCGGTTGAACGGGTGTGGTTCCCTCCAAAGAAGAGAATGGCCAGCATGAGACTCCAAGACCTTATGCAACAGGTCGAGGCGGAGGCCAGAGCAGCCATAGGCCACCCGGGTCCAGGTCCCGTCCTTACCATTGACGGCAGCCCCGACTTCTGGCAGGAGGCTCTGCAAGACCTTCGTGTGAAGCTAATTGAGACTGTTGAATGGACGATCCGCAGCTGGAGCGCGAGCCTTGGTCGCCGACTACATCATACGATGCAGCAGAGCCGACCGGGTACAGCAACCCAAGGACCAGATGACGTTGCCAACTTCTCCACCGCCTCACCATCGCCCACCACCTGTCCTGCTTCGTCACCGGAGCCAATAGACTGCCTCATTCCGGTGGAAGCCACAACCCAACCCGTTCCAGCGCTTGAAACCGCAGCCGACCCCGTTTTAGAGCCGGAGCTTACCACATGCTCCACCAAAGAAGCTGATATCTACCAGGTTCCCACCGTGGAACCCGCCAACAGTTGTATCATCCAAAAGACTTTTGCCTGTTTCGTCCCCGTACCGGAGGCCTCCTTTGCAATTGCCGAGGCCTACCTGGCAACCGGTATTGAGACTCCTTTACCTGCAGCTACAGAAGAAGAGGCAGGCAGCCTGGAAGCCCTGCAGGACGTCCCTGTGGAAGGATCCGCAGTACCACCGCCCTGTTGTCCAGAGGATCCTGCACCAGCATCGTCTATCACCGAGCAGCCCGATGTAACCGTCGAGGGAGAGGAGGATGACGACGACGAGACCCGCAGCATCCCTGAGGATCTCTACACCGGTTTCGCCTGGGGAGACAGCGAAGATCATCTGTCCGAGCAGCCAGCTCGGGTGCACTGGTAGGGTGCGTCAGCGGCACCTTCCCCTGTGCCGTTCAACCGGGTTCCTGCTCAGACCGTCTGCCAAGCCCAAGCATCCTACCAACCCACTTGCCGCACCAGCAATATCCACACTCCTAGCCGTACCGACGGAGATGTACGCCAGCGACGCCGAGAGCAGTGACGAGCCCATGAACGCGCCAACATGGAGGCCCGCGCCGAGGCTCGTCGCCAACCGCCGCTGCCTGATGAACTCCGCCGAAGGTAGAATTTCCACCTTTAATCTGTCTAACGGGTGGGGGTTCGCTTGGGAGGTGGGTTTAAATGAAGAGGTGTTTGTGGGGCGTCGAGACGTAGAGTCACATTTGCCCAGAGGACATCCCGATCGCGACCTATACCGGGGCGATATAGTCACCTATGAGCGGTATGCTTGTGTAGATGGGTGGTTCGCCATCCGGGTGCGTCACCATCCTCTGTGCCAGTAACTCAAACGCTTGGACTTGAACACTGACTCTGTTTCTGTCTAAATCACTAACTGTGCGATCTGGCGGCTACAGCCTGAACTCTCATTAAGGACAGCCGACCGCCCGCCGGGTCCGCAAAAGTGTTTACCTGTTCATTTTACTTGCAACATCTTAAGTAAATGCATACCTGTTAATAAAAGTGTTTATTACCTGTTATAAAATACAAAAATCCTCTGTAATGTGGGTAGTGCGACGCTTGGGGACAAGCGTATTTAACCAAGGGGGAGTGTGGCGCCCCGCAACGAGTGCGTCACAGGAGGGTATTGCAGCCAAGACAGCAGCAGCAATATCCTCTGACCCAGCAGTCATGTGGTTAACTTAGAGATCCATACTCTGCATGCCTCACTTAGAATAGAGGGCCAATCAAGGTCCTGGTGGGCGGAGTGTAAGGGTAGTGCGTAGGAGAAGTGTAACACAATTGGGAGTCGAGTCTAGACTAAGAAAGGAGACAGACTTGAACTTGAGAGGAGAGTAAAGTAGGAGCGGGGGTGTCACCACCTGAGGCCTGAACAACCGGGATCGGGCATTAAACACGGGTTCCAAAAGACTCCCGTGCCCAACTTACAGCCGGTTTGCTGGTACCAAAGCTAGCAGCAGTTCAGCTCTGCTATGCGAACCAGAGGCGTGGAGGAGCAGCTTTCCAGGAGCACCCCACCACCAGCCAGATTCCAGTCGTCTAACCAGCGGTGTACCCACCGAGGGACCCAAGGCTCCCCAAAACATCCATAACGTACATTTTGGATAGGGATTGAAGCAGCCTCCCCGTACCTGATCTGGTATTCCTGGGCGACAATGGCAACACTTAGCTAGAATGGAGGAACACCGCGGATGTCTGAGGGACACCCATCACTGCTGAGTCCACCTGGTCCACTACCCGTTCACTGTATGCCATGTACTGCTTGCTGGTTACAGTAAATACCCGTTACAGAGACTTACAGTGTCCGTGCTTCCTTATGATTGCATCCGTCCGCACACAAGGTAACCGCAGCTGCCGCAGAACATCTTAAGCAGCTCCAGCCTCCGGGGATCATCGCTCAGCCTATGGGGAGCATTCCATCTTGCTGCTATCCATCCTCCGGAGGACCCGCAGCGTCGGTAAGACTTACCGAACTACTCATAGGTGGCGTCACGACAAGGTTAACTAACCAACTACTGTTCAGCCAACAACCCCTTTGATCTGTACCACCGGGCCCCCACTACCGGCAGGCGCGGTCCATCCGTGACATGAAGGAGGAAGCGAACGCCTGTCTAAACCGGAGCCCATGGGCCGGCGGTGAGTCAAAAGACAATATACTGTTCAGCAATTCCTGCCTTTGTGACAGATTGCCTTATTTGTTCTCCTAATAATGGAGTTCCCCAATACCAGCACCTATCTGGCCTGCCCTGCACTCCTATTTTCCCCCTTACTGGAACAGAAACATCTCTGTTTCCAGAGGATGTGTCTTGCTTCAGCAACACTACCCCTGTACTAACATCCCCTTAATCTGCTACTTTAGCAAACTTGTTTGGGTACACTAGATCATAACTAGCCTCCTTGGCATTTTTACCTCCCCCAACTTCTATCACCTAGCTAGCTGTCTCACTGTCATGTAGCTTCATACTACGATCCTCCCCCATTTCTACCCCAATGAGCAGCTGCTCATGTGGCGCCCCGCAATGAGTGCGTCACAGGAGGGTACTGCACCCCTGACCGAAGGTGCAGTATTCTCCATCTCAGTGATGAATGGGTTAACTCCAAGGCTCCATACACCACATGCAGCATCCAGAGACAGAGGACCAATTGGGTCCTGGTGGGAGGAGTGTGAGATGTGCAGTGTGGGGAAAGAGCAGAACAGAAAGTTAGAACGTGGGAGAGACAAGTCCAAGACAGACGTCAGAATAGAAAAGCTAACAGGGAGGGCTCCGAGAAGCGGTGACCCAGACGTGAGACGGGCCAAGTAACCAGTAACCAAGTAACGAGTCCAAAGACGCCCGCGCCCAGTCCACCCGGAGACCGGTTCCGAGGCAGCACAGAAGTCCATCGCTGTACTGTAAACCAGAGTGATAGAGGGCTTCCTAGGAGCACATCACAACAACCACCATCACCGCGGCTGTGCCGGAGGGGTACCCACCATTAGGGTTCAGTGGACCCATCGGGAGTTGGTAGGCCACCGGCTCGAGTCCTCACTAGAGGTTCCCCAGTATCCCGACCCGGTGCACGAGAGCACGCGAAGAGTAACCAGGGACAGTAAGATATAGAAAGACACACTGGAGCCTTGGAAGGACACTATCCATCACTGGGACCACCTGGTCCATTACCTGAAAGTCTGTACCGTTTGAAGCGTGTACCCGTTGACCTGCAAAGAACAAAGTAAAGACTCATGCAGAGGAGCACTGTGTCTGAGTACTTCTTTTGAACTGTTACTACACCATTTACTTAATACCTCAACTGAGCTGCCGTATTCCACCAGGGCAGCTCCCGACCCCGGGGACTATAGCTCATCCTGTAGGGAGCGGTTCCATCTAAGCTGCAGCACATCCCCAGGAGGTTCAAGCAGCGCCGGTGCCATCACCGGTGCCAGTCACGAAATAAGACTTTATTATTACCTAACCGTGCATTTGACCACCGGGCCCACACAGCCTTGGGCACCGAACTGTGACCGTAGCCAGCGGCTGAGAGCTGAGAACCCAGCTACGGTGAGTCACTCAGTGAAGAGCAAACTCCTTTCCTTATTGTATATGGATCTCAGTGTTGCCAGCTGTTCATTTACATCCAGTATCTGGGCTTCCAAATGCACAAAGTGCATACATCTTACACAACATTATGAACCCTCAAATGGCTGTTCAAGGATTGCATACATGCAACAAGATGTATACTGGATGGATATGTCAATAATGGAGCCATTTTCTAGTAGGGATTGCACCAGACAGAAATGATACGTAACTAAATAAATAAATACAAGACAAGCAGATACAAGCATTTCAATAGTCTCAGAAGTCTCATACTTAGGCGCAGATCACACTCACCAGCTCATTCACACTCACAATGATTTAAATTGTTATTTTTCCCCTTAGCTGCAATACAACCTGCAAATCACTGCCCTGTTTGCAAATAAATTTCAGTAACTGTGTTCAATACATTTCCCTGTGCTGTTTCTTATTATTATTTCTCTATATTTTTTTTTATTATTATTTATCTCAGGCTGCTTTCACATCAGCGTTTTTTTTAAATCGCGGCAGATGCGGTTAAAAAAACGCATCTGTCGCGATTACCACATAACGGCTGCACTTGCGGCACAGTTGCGGCAAGCCCCATACAATGTATATGCGGGCTTGCGGCAAGTGCGGTTTTTGCACTTGCAGCAGGTGCGGCCGCGCAAAAAACTGTGCCGCAAGTGCAGCCGTTATGCGGTAATCGCGGCAGATGCGTTTTTTTCACCGCATCTGCCGCGATTTAAAAAAACGCTGATGTGAAAGTACCCTCAGTCAGCCTTTTTAAAGTGGATCTGTCACAATATTTCACTGAATGAACCGCTTACATTATCATAATAAAGATCTTTGACCAGATGAGGCTAGTGTACTTGCTTTAAAAATCCATACAACATTCGCTTAATTATCCTCATAAAATTCTCATTTTAAAATTAGAGAAACATTAAAATTTGAGAGTCCTCACATTTTCTATCTGCTGGATAACACTGTACAGACATATATTTTTCATTTTAAAATTAGGCAGGGAAACTTTCCCAAAGCTTTAAAAACCATAATGACATGATTTTTTTTTAAATAAGTACATCAGCCTTATCAGGACTGAGATTTATTAAATAATGTATGGAGTAGGTGTTGTAATATTTGCTGACGGATCCACTTTAAATGGGCAGGATTCTTAGTTTCAGAAACTATGCACTACATTCCCGAAACTAAAACTTTTAATCCCAGCATGTCCCACTTTTCCTTTGTAAAACACATCACAGTGCATCAGACAGGGAAACCGATGAATGCATGTTCACAAGCAAATATTTAGAATGTAATTTACTGTCACATAGTATCTTGTGCAAATGCACTCAACAGAAAGCTCAAAACATGCATACTTACCGTAATATTAAATGACAAAAATTAGAATTTACACATGGTTGCTTGGATCATGGGATATGTCACCAGAGCTCCAGGGCATAAAGTTGCATGGACATGAGATGCATAGTAGGCTATTTCTGAGTACTAAAGCATCATCCTTTCAAACATAAACTATATTATTAAATTTAAAGGGATCCTGTCACCTCCAGAATGCCTCCTAAGCTACCAAAACATGTCCCTGCACCATCCTATCACTAATCCCACACTCCTTTTGTCTCCTAAAAGCATCCTGTGAAAGTGCATAAAAACGTTTTAATACTTACTCATTAGTGATTATAATTAGTAGGGGCTATATTCTTTAGCCCTTAGGGCGAGTTGTTTTGCAGGCTCCAGGATCTACCCTCTCTCTGTCTGTGTTGCTGTGCTTGTGCAGGCATTGCCCTCCCCCTCTCTATCACTCACAGAATGCAAATCAGTAGTCCTGCCCTCAGCTCTACATCACAGCAGCACAGACAGAGAAAGGGTGGATCATTCGGGGCGTGAAAATGAGCACCTAGGGAGGGCTTAGAGTCTCACAGGGGATGCCCTGTGAGACTTATTCAGGGACAGGAAGTCTCAGATTTGTAAGTGTATATTGTTCATTATTCCAATGTTACAGAGCGCTTTTTTTTATAGGAAAGAAAAATAAGATAAGATAAGATAAGATAAACTTTATTGATCCCGGAGGAAATTACAGTATTACAGCAGCAGAACAAAGATCAAGAACATTTCACACTTTACAAAATAAGTCTATATGGACAGCAGATGTGGGTAGACTGGTACATGTACCTCATCTATTCCCCCCATACACATAGAACTTCACATAGTCTTGGGACGCTTTACACTTATACATTTGTTAAACATCCCCACCGCTGTCGGAACAAACGATTTTCTGTATCTTTCCTTTTTACACATTAGTTGGATTATACGCTTGCTGAATGTGCTCTTCTGCTTCGCAAACAGTTCAGAGAGCGGGTGTGTATTGTTGCTCATTATAGCTTTGCAGAAGAAGCACTAATACTGATATGTTAGGGTGCAGGAACAAGTATTAATAGGGTTGGGGTTGATTTGGAGGGGTCAGGTTCCCTTTAAAGGGAATCTGTTTCATCCAGAAGCTCTTTTTACCTGCAGACATAATGGTATTCTGCAGGTGAACAACATATAAATCATACCTGGCTTGCTTACTGGATCAGCAGCAGGGTAAAATGAAGTTACAGTTGTGCTGAAAAGTTTACATTTTTTGCTTTCTTGGCCTTTTTTCAGAGAATATGAATTATAACACAAAAACTTTTTTTCCACTCATGGTTCGTGGTTGGGTGAAGTCATTTATTGTCAAACTACGGTGTTTTCTCTTTTGAAATCATAATGACAACCAAAAGCATCCAAATGACCCTGATCAAAAGTTCACATACCCCAGTTCTTAATACGGTGTATCACAATAAAGACCGATAGAATGGCAAACGTAACCAAGTGCGCACGGCAAAAAGTGGGGGTCAGCCACACACCAATAACAAATAAAAAAGCCAAGAAGCCAGCGCTGCCTGTAGTTAGCACGCAGTACAAAAAGTGCATGTGCACATATTAATTTCTAACTGTACTTTAAAACTGAGACATTTGCCAAACAATTGATCAATTCTTTGAGCCACCCCGCCAAGTCTCGGCATCCTCAGATGTGGCAGTCCTACTCTACCTTTTTTATATACGCTGTGCCATTACGGCCTCCTGAATGCACTTTTTGTACTGCGTGCTAACCACAGGCAGCACTGGCTTCTTGGCTTTTTTATTTACTACTATTGTTATTATAATAAAGTGAGGTCCATAAAGTTCAAATCTTTAGTTTAACTGGGTTGAACATGCATGGTAATATGAATTTTTAATAAGAAATGTAATCAGCTTACATATTTCTCATTTCATATTGTAAAATTAAAATTAAATATATATTTTTAACTTTTAAATTTCCATCTGTGTGTGTTTAGTATCATAGTCTGATCAAATGTCCACCCACATTTCATCTTTATCATCCTGGTAGATGGCTGCCGATTTTTAATAAGAATGTCCCAGTACATTTGTACATTCATTCTTCCTTCTATTATATGATGTTTGCCAGTGTCATATGCTAAAAAACAGACCCACACCATGGTGTTCCCATCTCCAAACGTCACTGTTGGTATGACGTTCTTGTGGTGATATGCAGTGCCTTTTGATGTGTATTTTGGCATCCAAAGAGTTCAATTTTGGTATCATCTGACTATATTCCCCTAATATTTCACAGGCTTGTTGAGCAAATGTTAAATGAACTTGAACATGATTTTTGTTCAGCAATGGACTCTTGCGTAGTGAGCGTACATACAGGTCATGAAGATTGAGGGCATTAATTCATGTTTTCTTTTAAATAATTGTACCTGCTGTGTCCAGGTCCAGCTATCCACAGGTAGTTCTTGGATCTTGGACAACTCTTCTGATAATTCTTGTAACTCTTTTTTCTGAAATCTTTCAGGGTGCACTTGGTTGTGCCAGTTTATGATGAAATGATGTTCTTTCCACTTCCATCTGACTGGTTTTCCGTCTCATGAAATGTTTCTTGTGTGGCATCTTGGTAATGATACACCTTTTTACAGGCCATCAGTTGAACCAGCTGATATTATTTTTCACTAAGTAGCATGATTGATTTTTAAGTACTCATACAGTAGATTTCAGCTGGGTGTCATGCCTTTCCATGGCTTTTTACACCTCTCTTTATTCATGTGTTCAATACTTTTTCCTGGTGTAATTTCTAATTTGTATGTATAACTTAATTTTTGGGCATCTATGATTTTATTTCTTTGCTTGTGTAGATTGGATTGGTTGTTACCAATATATGGTGAGAAATTTATGTCAACACCACCTTTAGAAATATCTTTACTGTGAGGCGTGGCCTGACCATGGCTGGGTGAAGTCGCATCCTGCAGGAGCTCTGCAGACCCAGGGCCAAACCACTGAGTACCAGACCTCCTCCGCACTCATTATGTCGAGGAGAAAGAAGCTTGAGCTCCTCTCCTCCTGTACACCATCGGCAGGGACACCGGGTCGCGCCGCCAGGCTCTCCAGGCTGTTTGTGGGCGCCAGAGGCTCTGGTGGGAAAGGCACAGTAATGGCGCTGGGTGCGCTGTAGATGACTCCTCCCCCTTCTTTCCCGCTGACCAGAGGAGCCCGCACACTCAGCAGAGCACAACGGCGGTTACCAGAGCAGCTCCACAAGACAAGGGTGTACAGGGGACACCTCTGAGCACCCGGGGAGACGAGTGGGAGAGTCCCAGCAGACATACAGCCTCCATGGAGAAGAGGGGTGAGATGGGGGGGACCCCATGAGGTGGGAATTTTGGTGCCCATATCTGCTCCCCACACCAGGCATACAGTCCCCAGTCAGAGCTCCAGGAGATCAGGGTGCTGATACAGGCACTGCCATCTAAGTAGGAGCTGGAGGATGCAGTCAAAGCCCTGGAGGCCTCTCAGGACAGAGCACTGGGGGTGATTACCAAGAACATTGACGCTCTCAAGGAGAAGACAACTGTGACAGAGGGGACCGTTACTGTGTTAGAGGCGAGAGTGGCTGACCTGGAAAAAGAGGTAGCCAGATCACATTCACATATTGATGCCCTGACACTGCAGTCCGATGATCAGGAGAACAGGGGTAGACGGAATAATGTTCATCTCAAGGGTATTCCTGAGTCGGTTACCTCTGAAAATCTCTTACAGACTACCTTGGACATTCTTAATATGGTCACTAAAAGACCTCCTGGCACCCTGTATAAGATCGATAGAATACACAGAGTCTTCCGTGCTGGAATAGTGGATGCCACTAACCCACGTGATGTCCTTTGTTGGCTCCACAATTTTACTGATAAGGACAATATCGTGCAAGCCGCGTGGTTGTTTGGAGATATTGCATTTGAAGATACCCACGTCCGACTGTTCCCGTACCTCTCCACAGCAGGACATTGTATATGTTGTGCCCTCTTTTGGAGAAAATCAAGGAAACTGGGGCCTCGTATAGATGGGGTCACCCCTTCCACTTAATTGTGTGACGAGGGGGCAAATTCTTCTACCTATGGTCCAAGGAGGACTTAGAGGGCCTGTTTACTTTCTTGAATATCCCATCGTTCCCGGTACCGGACTGGTTATCATTGGAGGGCTTCCTTAAAGCCACTCAAGGAAGGCCTGGTTACTCATCTCGTTGCCAGCCGTCTGCAATGCCAAAACACCGCCGTATGCCATCGAGAGAGAACCCCGTGACTGGACAATAACGTCTGTTTTGTGATTGAATGATGCCCGTTATCCTATATATCTGTAATTGGACTGATGGGATATTGCCGTTACCATGGGATAATGGCTCTTATCTACACAGAGTATATGACCTTTGATGTCATTGTTTCTGCCTAAGAGCTTTGCTATAATGTTGTTTTACCTAGAACTCTGACTTTAGATTAATTGGGTTACTTGTTGAGGACAGTGAGTTGGCATGGCTCTGAAGGGGGTGATTCAATTTGGTGAGGGAGCTTGGTGGGAGATGTTAATATGTTGCTTCTAATTTGTGGCTTAGTGTTATATAAGATGGGCTTACTTGAGGTGTATAGTTGGTGGACCCTGGGTCTGCGCTGATCCTCTCTGTGGTTGTCTGCGACCCCTGTAATCTTCTTGCTCTTTATTTTCTGTAGGATTTGATATTCCGGCTACGTCCGGATCAGACAGTTTTGGTCTCTTTATCTTGCTATTCTTCTGTTTTGTTCTTTCTTGAAGTTTCCCCCTTTTTTTCTTTTCTTTTCCTCTTTTCTCTCTTTACCTGATTAGCTCTTGAATTTCTTTCTCATTCCTTCCTTTTTCCCTCCTACCTGACCCCATTCCATGGGTTACAATGAAATCTAGCGGTCTCTCTGAGTTGAAAATAGGAACGTTAAATGTCAAGGGCCTGCATGATTCAGGCAAAAGGTCTATTATGTTCAATTATTTGAAATCTAATAAAATATCTGTCGCCATTCTGCAGGAGACGCATCTCTGTGCTGCCAAGCCATTTAGACTCTCGAATCACTGGTTTCCCACGGCTTAACCACTGCCTCGCACCCGTTGCCGCCTCTGTGGGTACCAGTATAGTGTTATCGAGGTCCCTTCCTTGGGAACTCTTGGAGTCTCAAGATAGTGGAGCGGGACGACTGCTACTGGTTAAAGGTAGAATTGCATCCCAGATTCACACTTTTGCCTCGCTATACCTCACGAACACTGGTCAGATACCGTTAATGTTAAAATTTTTGGAGTTTGTGGACAATATGCTTAGGGGACCCTCGTACTGGTAGGAGATTTCAATGGGGCCCTTGACCCAGTTATAGACACTTCGAGCGGCTGTTCAGTATTAACAAGTGCAGCACAACGACGCGGGCGACAGACTCTACATGACTTTCAACTGTTGGATGCATGGTGCTTATTCCATCCCTGTGATAGGGATTACTCATTTTACTCCACTGTACATGACTCATACTCCCGACTGGACTATATACTTCTACGACACCATGACATGACATGTTTACGAGCTACAGATATAGAACCGATTACATTCTCGGATCATGCCATGGTCACAGTCTCGATCCTAATTTCCTCCCCTTTGCCGAGGCAGTGGCAGTCGAAGCTGAACTCTTCCTTGTTGGATGATCCAGAGGTATTTCGAGATGTCACCAAAATATTACAGCACTATTTCGTCACTAATGTGCAACATGGCTCCTCTCCGGTGGTAATATGGGAAGCCCATAAATGTGTAGTTAGAGGTGCACTCATTAACCATAGTGCCAGATTAAAGAGGGAAAGGGAGGCGGAAATTGCAGACATGCTGTCATGGTTAAAATCCCTGGAGACTCAACATAAACATTCTACAACGGACAATTTGAGAGATGCTCTCCTAAATACTAGAGAGGAACTACGCTCGTTGTTAATTAAAAATGCAAAGGGAGTACTCTCCAGGTGTCGCAGACATTTCTATGAACATGGCAACAAAATCGGATAGTTGCTGGCTAGAGCCTCACGGGTTCAGAGGGCAGTTACCTATGTGCCAGAGATTGGTCACAAAAGAAATCGGCTCTTCTGGAAATAAGTGAGGTTTTCCGATCCTATTATGCCTTGCTATATGCGGGTGACAGCTGTAACCCTAGTACTATCGCGAGTGACTTCCGATCCCGTATTCGGGATTATATTAAGTCCTCTGGGATGCCGACCCTACAGGAGACGACAAATCAAACTTTGGAAGATCTGATCTCAGATCAGGAACTCATTGAGGTGATTTCAAATCAGGTAAGGCTCCGGGTCCTGACAGGTTCACGGTCTTATATTATAGGAAGTTGAGAGAGACGTTACTCCCTCATCTGAAAGCCTCTATGAATGCCCTGTCTGAGGTGGAGATGCTACCGAAAGACACCTTACGGGCAACCATTACCGTCATACATAAACAGGGGAAAGACCCACAGCAATGCCCCAATTACCGTCCAATCCGTATTCGGGATTATATTAAGTCCTCTGGGATGCCGACCCTACAGGAGACGACAAATCAAACTTTGGAAGATCCGATCTCAGATCAGGAACTCATTGAGGTGATTTCAAATCAGGTAAGGCTCCGGGTCCTGACAGGTTCACGGTCTTATATTATAGGAAGTTGAGAGAGACGTTACTCCCTCATCTGAAAGCCTCTATGAATGCCCTGCCTGAGGTGGAGATGCTACCGAAAGACACCTTACGGGCAACCATTACCGTCATACATAAACAGGGGAAAGACCCACAGCAATGCCCCAATTACCGTCCAATCTTTCTTTTGAATGTGGACATCAAATTTTTTGTCAAGATTCTAGAGAATTGTCTGGCTCCCCTGATTTGCGGCGTTGTTCACCTGGATCAGGCAGGCTTTGTGATGGGACGTGAGGCTAGGGACAACACCACTAAGGCGAATAATTTACTTTATAAAGCCAACTTATCGGGCTCGCCTATGATGCTCTTGTCAAGGGACGCTGAAAAAGTGTTTGACAGAGTTAATTGGACGTTCATGGAGGAGACTCTAGCTCATTTGGGCTTGGGAACCCAGATGACCCATCGGGTGTTGTCGCTGTACTCGAATCCGTCTGCCAGGGTCTGGGTGAATGGTGTCCTTTCAGAGCCATTTGATATCTTAAACAGAACCCGACAGAGTTGCCCGTTGTCTCCGTTGATCTTTATTCTAACGCTTGAACCGTTTTTGAGACACATCAGGGCAAACCGCTATATCGCTGGTGTCGAGGTGAACTCGTCCACATTCAAGATTGCTGCCTATGCAGACGACCTACTGTTTTTTTTTACGAAGCCCGCAATTTCCTTCCCTAATCTTCTAAAAGAGATGGAAATATACTCACGTCTCTTCAATTTTAGAATTGATCAATCTAAATCTGAGGCGCTCAATGTAACTCTACCGCCCACACTAGTGGAGAGTCTGCAAGGAGCCTTTGGGTTCCGCTGGTCACAACGGGCCATAACTTATTTAGGACTACAGATAACTGCTAACCTTAATGACCTCTTTAAAGCCAATTTCCCAACCCTTTTACTTATAATCAGAGCTGAGTGTGATAGATGGACAAGATTGACTTTTATGTGGTTAGGCAGATGTGATCTTTTTAAAATGACAATCCTGCCTAAAGCCCCCGTCACACATAACGAGATCGTTAGCAAGATGTTGTGACGTAACAGCAATCTCGCTAATGATCTCGTTACGTGTGACACTTAGCAGCGATCAGGCCTCTGCTGTGAGATCGCTTATCGTTACAAGTGCTCTGGGTCATTTTTTGGTCCTTGCGCTCCCGCTGGGAACGCTGCATCGCTGTTTGAAAGGGACATCGATTAATGATCTCAATACTACGCCCGAGAGTGACAATTCCCAACGACCTCTGTATCATTCCAGATTGTTGATGAAGTCGCTGGTGAAATCTGACTGTTTGACATCTCACCAGCGACCCCAAAGTGACGTACCAGTGATCCCTACCAGGTCGTATCATATGTCGGGATCGCTGGTGCGTCGTTGTGTGTGATGGGAGCTTTAGATCTTATACAATCTGCAAGCCTTACCTATTAAGAAACCAACCGCCTTCTTTAAATCACTCTCGCAATTAAAGACCGCCTTTATATGGAATAATAAGGGTGCTCGTGTGGCGAAGTCGATCTTGTTTTGATCTAAGAAGGAAGGTGGAGTGGGGCTTCCCGATATTGCATCGTATCATAGGGCCAGCCATTTGGCTTGTGTGATATATTGGTGCAGGAATACAGACACTAAAATTTGGGTCCAAATAGAACAGAGTTTTACAACACTCCAACTGCATACTTTGCCGTGGGTGAATATGGGTTTGACTTCTGACCTCCTTCAGCATCCGACTATTGAACCTACCTTGTATGTTTGTTGCCATAAATTTATATGCTCGACATTGATACCCACTGACTCGACCCTCGTTCCAATACTCAGCCACCCGAAATTTATTCCTACAGATTCCTATTTTTAGACAATGGATCAAGTCGGGTTTTGACAAAGTGGAGGGCTGGGGACGAGATGACTCATGGCCTACTTTAGAGGCACTTTCTTCCATGTCTACCCCTAGTCCGTTGGGATGTTGGAGATCCTTGCAACTGGGTCAATTTCTTCCGCAGCCTCCCACCCAGAGGAGAGTTTCGCAGGCCTAAAACAATGTTTGAAAACTTGTGTCCAGGTAGAGGATTTTGCAGACATGCACTTTCTAAATCTTACGCTCTACTGTTCTCGTCACCTGACCTGCAGCCACCTAACTTCCTGTTGCAATGGGAAGCTGATTTGGGCTTAGACCTTAACATGGAACAGAGAGCCAGGATTTTTATCTTGACACACACCTCTTCGATCAGTTCGCGTTTTCAAGAGGTGAATTACAAGATGTTTACTAGGTGGTACAGGGTCCCTTCCCGGCTTCAATAAAATGTTTCCTACAACCGACCCGATGTGCTGGAGGTGTGGCAGGGCAGAAGGTACAGTTTTACATATTTTCTGGGAATGCACAGTCCTCGGTCCATTTTGGACTGAAATATGCAGTGCAATTCGCACAATCACATCTTATAGGGGTGACCTGGGTCCAGCATTATTCTTGGTCCATCATGGCGAGATGCCTATTAAGAGATATAAACACTTCTTGCTGAGATTCTTGGTGATGGCAGCTAGGCTTGTGTCCCTCTGCTTTGGAGGCAGACGGCCTGCCCATTGATGTCACTGTGGGTAGCAAAAGTTAACGACCTCATGCATATGGAGGATCTGACTTTATCGCTTCGTGATTCACATACTAGTTTTCGAGATACATGGTTCGCTTGGATGCAATTCCAACAGAACAGATGTATAAGATGTATCGGCGACAGTTGTCAGTTCAGAGTGACAGCTCAGCAACGTTAGGAGGTAGATGTTCCTGTCCTTACCCACATCCCCCATTTCTCTCCCATTCTCCTTCCCTATCCTCTTCAAGCTCCTTTCCTCTTTTTCTTTTTCTCCTCTCCTTTTCCATTCTGTCTTTCTTTCATACTTTTTTTTTTGTGTTTCTTATTTTTGCCTATGGGAATTGAGATTGTAGGCTGATTTGCTATTTGTTTTCTAATATTTATAAAAATTTGTGACTAAATAAAGAATTATATAAAAAAAAGAAATATCTTTACTTAGAAAATTAGTGACATGCTCAATGATTATTTCATCCTCTGTATAAGGCTAAGGTCACACATGCTGCAGGATTTTGTAAACCTGATCCGGTTTTGAGCTGTAAAAAAGCTGAAAAACGGATCAGGAACCGCTCCCCACAGGAGCCCATTATGGTAACCGGATTGCTCTACATGCAATCCGGTTACCGGCTCGGGATCTGCAAGGCTGCAGTTTTCGGAGCTGTTCGGGCAACCACAATGCGGTAACCGGATTGCTCCGGATGTGTAATCCTGAGCAATGCGGTTACCGTCTACTTTGTTTATTCCTGCTGACACAGTGATGAACAAAGTTTAAATGTGTATTAAAACATTAAATATGAATATTAGCTGTGGCCAACATGTCTCTAGGGGAGGGATGGGGGGTGCCCACCCTTTTTTGTTGTCATTTTTATTTGTTTTACCTGTATTATTTTTTGTTTGATTAATTGTCTGGCACCCCTGTGATGTTTTAAAACAATTATCACAGGGGAGCCAGAAAATTAATCAAACAAAAAATAATACAGGTAAAACGAATAAAAATGACAGCAAAAAAACTGGTGTTACACGATGCAATTCAAAAAAATGCTGCTGTTGTGGAATCATAGATCACAATGTGACAGGAATTCACTGCAACAGCACGGGAGAATTTTTCCCAATTACACAGAAACTATCCTGTGACAGCCAATTAGTGGTGTATGTCATCACATGTGCCTGTGGCATTCAGTACGTGGGACGTACTGTTCAGTCTCTGAGAACATGTATGAATGGCCACAGGCATAATGCGAAAAATGGCTTCATGAAACATAGTTTGTCCCGATACTTATGTTTGAAGCATAATAGACAATTTAATAGAAAAGTTACACCAGTTGAGCAAATTCCGGAGAACTGCCCAAACCGTACTGAAAAATTAAATCACAAAGAATCTTACTGGATTTTTAAAATGGGTTCTTTACACCCGGACGGATTAAATGAGGTTATTGAGGGAATATAAAATTAATCCTTCCTTGGATACTGTGTGTTTTCTCATAATTTTAATGAGCACTGTTTTTTTTGTGTTTTAAATGGATTTCAGCCACATAGAACAATTTTAAATTTGTTATATAACTATATTGAAAATTGTATGCTATTTATGATCAAATTATATTTCACATTTTATCTGTCATAATCAAATTTTACTATGCTCTATATATACATGTAATGTGTTTGTTTTTTTATTATTATTATGCGCTTCTGAATATGCCAAACTTTTATAGCAGCTATATAGCAGGTGTGGCATTAACTAACCATAGTGGTCCACACCCTATTTCCAATAAAGCTGTCCACAGCTTTGGAACATTTTTAACAATATACCTGAGGAAGACATTTCTTACTGTCGAAACGTGTTGTATGTGCTTTTCTTGAGAAATAATAAAAACCTTTTATGGATTACAAGAAGTTTTGGATCATAGACCTCTGGGAGCACAAATAGCCTGGTAAAAACTTTATTGGATTTCTTAAAAATGTGCAATTCCTTTATTTCCTTTCCTTCCATATGTTTAGAAAACAGATTTTTGCCATATATACAAGGCTTCACGCTTCAGGGAAAGAGGTTACAGTAATAGGAGCATTAAGAGAGCATATCTGAGAGCTAAGCATACTTCCAGGGCTGAACTACTTTGTACGGTGCGTGATACCAGGAGGCAGACAACTCAGGCCATTGGTGTCCGCTATATTACCACCTACAATCAGGAGTGGGAGTGGGAGTGGGAGAATATGCGGTCCATTTTGAGGCGCCATTGGTCAGTCCTCCAAACCAACCCCTAACTGAGAGACTCATTGTCCGGTTACCCTTTAATGATAGCACACTTGCGTGATAAGCTGGTCAGGAGTCATTATGTGCCCTATTCCCCACCTTTGTTCGGATCAAATAGACCCTTGAGGGGTTGTTTTCAATGTTGACACTGCGTGGCCTGCGGCAATGTCCTTCACTCTGCAACCTTCACGTCTGCTGATGGCTCTAAAACCTTTGACATATGTGAATACATCAACTGTGGCACCAGCAATATGGTGTATTATGCCACATGCGGATGCAACTTGATTTATGTTGGTTTGACATCTTGAGAATTGCGAAGACGTGTGAGGGAGCACTGTGCGGGACATTGCTGCGGCCAATGCAGTGGAGGACCTTACTACTTTGAAAACTGTGCCCCACCATTTTAAGATACATCTTGGTTGGGACCCGGTCTCCCTAAAAATAAGAGGGATCGATGTCGCTCATTGTGGTATCCCGGTGGGAACATTAAAAAGGTCCTTGCCCAGCACGAAACTTGTTGGATCATGACTCTTGGGACCATGTCACCGAATGGTCTGAATGAATCTCTAGAGACTTCTATATTTGTACCTTGTTATTTACTTACTACCGTAGTTTTGGATTATTTTTAGATTATTTTGTTCTGACGCTCCTCCACTGCAGTACCGGTTTTTCCTCAGCATATCTGGGAATTTGTGCTCTATCTTTTCTTGATTGTTATGTGCCGGATCTGGTCATCGTGCACATGGAACAAGTGGGAGTTACTAGAAACCTACGAGCTATTCTTATTATGGACGTCTTCTTGAATTGAATTTGCCTGTCTGGCCCCTATAAGTGTAATTTATGTAATTGTGAACAATTTGTAGTTTGCATCTCACTAGTAAAACGATTTCCGCGTATATGCATTTACATTTCCAGCTCTGGCCATTTATGGTGATGATTGGGTTAATGTTTATTGATTTGCAGATATGAGTCACGGAGCTCATGTGCGCTCGTTTCGTGCTTCCCCCCTCCCTCCGGCGGAGTCTATACGGCTGATGCGCATGCCTGGGAGCCATGGTGAAGCATCCGTGGCTCCCGGGGGTGCACGTCATCATTTGCGGTGACATCAGCGCACTTCCGGCCGTGAGGTAGCGGAAACGGAAGTGCACGAGCTCCGCGGTATGAGCTGCTGTTTGGCAGAAATGAACGCCATTTCAGCAGAGTATTTATACTGGTACACTTGGGGATAGTGTCACTCTCCCCCCTGATGATGCTTGCTACTAACTAAAAGATAAAACGTACGTCGAGGTCCGGATCTGTGGGTCCACTGTCCACTGCTGGGTAAATGTGCAATGTAGAGCTTGTCCCTTCCCTCTTCTGGCCATAGAGGGTTGGGCTCATGGTCATTTCCAGGCACCTTATCTTAACTCAAATCCCATTGCTGTAAATTAGGTATTTCCTTAAGGGCAGGATCTGGTTTTTGCACTTGCACTTTAATGCTATGAGTAAATACTGTAAATATACTGTAAATATACTGTATTTATACTGACTGCCCTTGGATATATTTCTACCTTCCTTGCAGCTTTGTGTGTATGTATATCATGTTATTTGATGCCATTGGTGGTGTTTTCTATGCCCATGTTAACTGTTGATATATATTGTATTGAGTTTAAATGGGCTTGACCCCACTGCATACGGATTGTATGGAATTCTGTATAATATATACAAGTGTGTTATATCATTAATCTTGAACCTATCCATGCATTGCCCACTAGCTATATTCAACTTTTTTCTTTTTCTTATTTCTCCTCCAAATATGTGAGGCTTCAATAATCTATACAGGAGGGAGGAGAAAGCATGATGTGTCTGAGGCTGTGAGGAAATATCCTGTCGTATGTTGTCAATTTTGTCTTTAAAATATTTGGCCAGATTGTCAGCTGTGAGGTTGGTGGTTGGGGCCTGTACTCTTGGACTGAGGAAAGAATGGGACGTGTCAAAGAGTCATTTAGGATTGTTGGCTAGTGAAGTGATAAGAGTGTTGAAGTAAGCTTGTTTGGAGAGGTGAAGGGCAGTGTTGTATGTTTTTAGCTTAAACTTATAATGAATGAATCAATCACATTTTTCATAATAGGTCATGGTCAAAACTCACCTCTTAACCCTCACTGCACAATGAGCTCTGCAGAGATGACAGGTAGAGATGAGCAAACCTTTTGAAGTTTGAGTTCGGTTCACCAAATGGGTATATGTTCACCAAACTGTTCGATGAACTTCTGAACCCCATTGAAATCAATGGGAGGTAAAATCAAGGACAACTTAAAAGGGGCACAAAAGCTACCAAAACAGCTCGAAATAAGGACAGACACGAGGAGAAGTGCCATCTATTCCACAGAGTTAATATTTTTATCATTGTGCATTATGGATGGATGGAACAAGGCCTGACCCAGTATTTCAAGCTTCAACATTGATAAGGAACAGAGAGATGAGTGACGGGTGTAGGCATAGGTCTCAGAGATCCCTGCTAAATTCACAAAACATGTAACAAAGATACCCCAATAATAGGCTCCACATGTCAAAAAATTAGTGCCAGATACTACCAAAGTGGCATCAGTTGACCAAGAATAAAAATTGTAGAATGTTGCAGCATACATGCATGGCACAGAGTCTGGAACAAGGTCTAGCCTAGTATTTGATGGTTAAGCATTGATTACTAACAGGGGAATGAGTGGCATGTGTAGTCATTGTGCTCAGAGAGCCATGTTACATTCAGGAGACAAATAAAAATGAGATCCCAAGAAGAGTTTTCATATCTCAAAAATTAGGGCCAGATACCACCAAAGTGGAATCAATGGACCCAGAATAAAGATTGTAGAATGGCGAGATAAATGCAGCAAACTGAAAAGTACAACATCGCCTAGAATGCCCAGTCTGCCACTAGGATGGAAAAGTCTTTGCAGATCCATAAGTTATTTTTCAGCCTAATGCACTTATCCATCAGGACACCTCCAGCAGTGCTGACGAAACATTCTGATAGAACGCTGACTACCAGGCATGATAAAACGTCCAAGGCATGACTGGCAAGTTTAGGCCATTCCTCCATTTTTGAAGCTCAAAATTCAAAAGAGTTCAAACCCCACCTGATGGCAAGGATATTGAGATCTAGATACTCCCACACCATCCTCTCCAGTCGTTCACTATGTGTCAGACTTGTACTCAGTTATGCCAGTGGCCAGGCTGGTTTAAAAAACTGGTCAAACAAAGAATTGCTTCTGACAGTTAAACTGTTGCTGCTAATGTTTCAACGCTGACAACTCGATGTACCCTGGGTTGGAAGTGCAGATCTGCGATGCGTACTGTGTCCCTCACTACTGTGTTGAGGAAATCCAGTCCTAAGATTGTTTACAAGTTTTTTTTTAAACTCCAGCATGCAGTTGTGCCTGTCCAAGGCGGGAAGCATCTGACTAAATTTACTCTTGTACTGCAGATCCAACAATGTGACAATCCACTACTCATTGATGATTCGCATCCTAATGCTACGAGCATCATACTGCAGATAGTGCAGCAAGAGGGTGCTCATGTGTCTAATGCTCCATGAGGCCTAAGTCCTTGTGTTGGCGGTGGTGTAAAAAAATCGAGCTTCCGTCCTCCGTCCTTTCCTGTCAATCTTGGACAACTGTAAGGGGGATCATTTCTTCCTCATTTCCTGACTTTTTTGTGCCTATCACCTCTCCTTATCATCCTCCATTTGTTCCTTTGTTTCTGAACCTTCACTACCAGTTGGTCTGGTACCATGATCCCCCCTCTGTTGCTCTACTCCACCCTGCTATGCCACTCGGCTGTGTGACAAGAGTCCGGACCTTTGAGATTTTGATCTCCTTTCCGCTTCCTCCTCTTCTTCTTCTGGTACCACCACCACATCCAGCAAACTTTTCAAAGTTTGCTATAACATGCAGATGACTAGAATAGGGATGTTGATGACGGCATCGTCAACGCTAACCATCTTATTAGCCATTTCGAAACTGTGCAGAAGGGTGCAGAGGTCCTTAAACTGTGCTCACTCTGCAAGTGTCATTGGCACCACATTTGGCTTGCTTTGAGTCACTGTACATGTCATTAAATAATATGAATGACTGGCATCAACCTCTAAGTGTAGGTGCAAGCAGAAAAAATACATTTAATATAAGGGAGTTATCTGCTGCGACACTAAATACTATGTGCACTTAAATGAGTGCCAGCAGTGGCTGAACTGCACAGCTAATATAGACATAATGTGAATAGGGGTATAGCAATCACTGCTCTAGATTCAATGCAAAATGGAAGACTTAGCTTCAGCAGTAGCTACTGCGGAGTGCCCGGAAACCAGCGACAAGGTGCTTCCGTTTTTCCGGGTCCCAACGCTATGACTAATGGTGGTGTGTAAAATGTATGGGTTTATATGCCTCTATTCTGATTAAAAACAAGAAAAGTATGTGTTAGACTCAGACAAAATGGAGACCTCAGCTGGTCACAGGGCGGGGGAAGGGGGATAAGGAGGGAGCTCAGTCATAAAAAATACAATTGTAACTAAATAATATGAATGACTGGCATCAACCTCTAAGTGTAGGTGCAAGCAGAAAAAATACATTTAATATAAGGAACTTATCTGCTGCGACACTAAACACTATGTGCACTTAAATGAGTGCCAGCAGTGGCTGAACTGCACAGCTAATATAGACATAATGTGAATAGGGGTATAGCAATCACTGCTCTAGATTCAATGCAAAATGGAAGACTTAGCTTCAGCAGTAGCTACTGCAGAGTGCCCGGAAACCAGCGACAAGGTGCTTCCGTTTTTCCGGGTCCCAACGCTATGACTAATGGTGGTGTGTAAAATGTATGGGTTTATATGCCTCTATTCTGATTAAAACAAGAAAAGTATGTGTTAGACTCAGACAAAATGGAGACCTCAGCTGGTCACAGGGCGGGGAAGGGGGATAAGGAGGGAGTCTTCCATTTTGCATTGAATCTAGAGCAGTGATTGCTATACCCCTATTCACATTATGTCTATATTAGCTGTGCAGTTCAGCCACTGCTCGCACTCATTTAAGTGCACATAGTGTTTAGTGTCGCAGCAGATAACTCCCTTATATTAAATGTATTTTTTCTGCTTGCACCTACACTTAGAGGTTGATGCCAGTCATTCATATTATTTAGTTACAATTGTATTTTTTATGACTGAGCTCCCTCCTTATCCCCCTTCCCCCGCCCTGTGACCAGCTGAGGTCTCCATTTTGTCTGAGTCTAACACATACTTTTCTTGTTTTTAATCAGAATAGAGGCATATAAACCCATACATTTTACACACCACCATTAGTCATAGCGTTGGGACCCGGAAAAACGGAAGCACCTTGTCGCTGGTTTCCGGGCACTCTGCAGTAGCTACTGCTGAAGCTAAGTCTTCCATTTTGCATTGAATCTAGAGCAGTGATTGCTATACCCCTATTCACATTATGTCTATATTAGCTGTGCAGTTCAGCCACTGCTGGCACTCATTTAAGTGTACATGTCATGACATACTGCACCGGGGCTGGTTTCTTTTTCCTTGACCACAACTGCGGGACCAAGGACTGGCTGCTGTGCTGAGAGATAGTAGAGTAGGGTGTACGCGACAAACTGCTGCACTGTGAGAGAGATGCAGGTGGGGATATTATTGTGGGTTGACAAACAAGTGACGTGATGTCTGAGATCAGTCAAAACCATCAGGCGTGTCCACTTCTGTAACAGCTGACAGGCTCTCACCCCGATTTTAGCGAGTGAACAATTAGAGGTTCTGTGGCCGGACACCTGTCGGACAACACTTGCATTGGTGATGGAGGAGGAAGAAGCAGCAAATGAGGTTGATATAGTGGATGGTGTTTGCTTATGCCCGCTAGGTCAAGTTTCACCTCGTCATCATCCTCTCTGTTGTCCCACTCCTCACCCTGAGTCTCACCTTCCTTCTCTTCCTGCCCTGAATGCACAGTATAGTGCTGGTGCTCCTCTGGTATTTGAGTCTCGTCATCATCACCTCCACTCCCGGGGGATAACGTGTAGTGACGAGGGTCTGGATTCTGCTGGGACACTACTTCATCCATCCCTGAATCCAAGTTCAAAAGATATTGGGCATTGGTGCAAATGTTTTCCTCCTCTGGAGCATGTGAATCTTTGAAGCAGACCCCTGATGCCCATGGAATAGAATGTGTCATCATCTCTGCAGAATCGCTCATCTGTGTTTCCCCACAATCAGTTGTGCGGTTGGAGAGCTGTAACACGGGGTGACACATGGGTAACTGGGGCGCCACCTTTGAAGACTGTACTGTTTGTGATGTTGAGGTTTAGGAACAGGAGGACAGGCCACTTGACGCAGCACTTGGGATGAACAGTAGCAAAAACTCTTTCTGGGCATCATCCACAACTCATATCACTCTGCTGCTGGCAAACAAAGACACTGGAGAAGGCTGTCCAGTAACAAAAGTTGGGATACAACAACCCAGTGTTTGGACAGTATAGCTTTTAGTAACATTAGTAGTAGCAGCTACCCCAAAAACATCTCGAAGACCAAGCCTATTCCCCTTCCTCCATGCCTATTCCCCTTCCCTTTTCCACCATGACCCAGAATTCCTCACTCAGGTTTTATTCACAGATTTGGAAAGCACTTGTTTGAGGCCAAACATAGCCTTTTTAGTACAAACGGAAGGATTTTGCAATCACTGCTTTGAGGCAAAAAAATGCCTTTTTAGTACTAACTGAAAGATTTGGCAATCACTGGCTTGAGGCCAAACACAGCCTTTTCTGGGAAACTGAAGGATTTAGCAATCACTAGTTAGAGGCAAAAAAATGCCCTTTTAGGGGAAAATGAAGGATTCGGCAATGACTGGTTTGAGGCCAAACACAGCCTTTTTAGGGGAAGTGAAGGATTTTGCAATTATTGGTTTGAGGCAAAAAGATGCATGTTTAGGGGGAAACTGAAGGATTTGGCAATCGCTGGTTTAAGGCAAAAAAATGCCTTTTTAGTACAAACTGAAGGATTTGGCAATCACTTATTAGAGGCAAAAAATGCCTTTTTAGGGGAAAGGGAAGGATTATGCAATCACTGGTTTGAGACAAAAAAATTCCTTTTTAGGGGAAACTGAAGGATTTGGCAAGCACTAGTTTGAGGCTGAACATAGCCTTTTTATGAGAAACACTAAGATTTGGCAATCACTTGCGCTATGCAAACAAATTGGCTTTGGCAACACACACAGATTTAGTAATCACACTTGTTCTCAGCAAAAAAAGTCTGTGTTCGGATGAACCCTTTTGCCCTCCTATTCTACCTAAAAAGAGATCGAATAGCTAGCTATCTTGTAGTGTAAAACGGATGGAGCAGCACGGAGCATCACGAGGTGGCAGCAGCACTGTCCCTAACCAGTAACACTCTGAATATGGTGATGATGGCAAATAGCCACTTCTTATAACCCGAGGGACATGTGACTTAGACAGCAATGAAACAAGCTGCCATGCCCACGGTCGCGGGCCGGGTCTCTTCTAAGCAGGGAGATCGGTGCCAACCATGCACCTCCGCTAGTTCTGCTCTCCCTGTCTGTGGTTCCATGCAGCCATCTGCTTCCTTCTCTGTTATGAATCTGCGCCATCTTGGCAGGTTTCCTGGGAATGCTCTTATTATGTGTGCGCCGTTACCTGCACACACTTAAAGGAGCAGGAGCAGTACACCAGTTCCCTATTTAACTCAGACTGAGTGTTAATCTGCTCCGTGCATAAAAGGCATCCTCCCCTTAAGGGAGGTGCCTGGGCAACATATTCATTCTCTAGAAACGTTGCCTCTGTTCAGGTCACACTCCTGTAGTGCTCTGCGATAGGAAGACTGTTGCTTTGCATTATACGAATACCTCTGTCTCAACAGATTCCTCTGCTGGCAGTTATGTATCCTGGATCCCTCTGGACACTCTTGATCCCCTCCTAATGGAACCATCCAGATACTTCTACCGGCTGGATCAGCCTTTCCAGTATTACATGGAGCTACCTTGATACTCTCTAGCAACAGAGCCAGTGTTCCACAGCGTCGCCCTTCTGATCCAAAATTTGCGGCATTTAGACCTCCTGGTGCTGTACCACATGAATCCCTGTACAGGGGTTACCTCATTGGTGCTCCGCTATGAGAGGAGTTTGGTGTCACGATCCAGAGGGTCCTCCCTTTAGGCACCTTCTCTTTATGTTAAACCTTCTTTAATAAATTTTCTTGGTTTTAGGGCCCTTTCACATCAGCGTTTTTTTCAAATCGCGGCAGATGCGGTGAAAAAACAGCATCTGCCGCGATTACCGCATACTGGTTGCACTTGCGGCACGGTTGCGGTGCGGATGCGGTAAACGCCATACAATGTATAGGCGGACTTACGGCAGGTGCGGCAAGTGCGGTTTTGGCACTTGCGGCAGGTGCGGCCGCGAAAAAAACCGCGGCTGACAGCATTTTTTTTCGCGGCCGCACCTGCCGCAAGTGCCGAAACCGCACTTGCCGCACCTGCCGCACCCTTACCGCAAGCCCCATAGACATTGCATGGGGCTTGCCGCAAGTGTGACGCAAGTGTCGCGATCATGCGTTAAACGCGGCAGATGCGGTTTTTTCACCGCATCTGCCGCGAATTTCAAAAAACGCTGATGTGAAAGGGGCCTTACTAAAGTTACTCTCCTGTTCTGAGTATCGAGTGTTCAGCTACCACTGCTCCACCAGTGGTCCTGTGAGTCCACTTAACATCCCCACACCTCTCAGGTATAACATAAGCCAGCCAATGACACAAGCCATTATGTCTTCAACTTGTGGATGCTTTATGTGCGCTGATTGACTGCTGGCCTGGAACATGAACATGAACATGAAAGTGGCAGGAAAAAAAATGGAGGCTAATGCTCCTCTGACCTCTCCCTATCCCCTTCCCTAATCACATCACACCCGCTATCCTAGACTGTCAGAAGGTAGAAAATTTTTAAATTGATCCTGTTTCCGATCCTGAACCGAATCTACAATGTTCGTGTCGAATTTGAAATTGGAGAACATGTTCGGGGAAAATTCGCTTATCGCTAATCACAGGGGAACACTGGAAATTTCTCCCACAAATGTAACTGAACATCTCCAGTCTATTGCTTCTGATGGTCTATGTAGCTGCTGTATTGCATATTTCTGACTGTTAATGAAGAATTTAAAGCAAAATGGTTGCCTCCATAACTATGAACAGAAAATGAAATGAAAAATTTACTTTTAAAAAAATACTATTAGATTAGAAAAAATCTGTTTTAATTATAAGAAAATATAGATGATACACTATGACTAAATCAAGGACTGGCTAGTCTTAAACATTATTGACATTCCATTGGTTAGTTGTAACCCAAGTTTACGACACAATTATCTAATTAGCAGCTGCTTAGGTATTGTAACAGTGAGTTGATCTCTTAACTTCTGCTACTTTTGGTAGCAACATGGCTGTTTGACAGACGGACTCATTAAGGGTTCGCTCACACTGGCATATTAAACAAATCGGTCCCATTCTCATCCAGAGTGGGACGAGTGAAATCATTTTGGTATTCTTTATGTAATGTGGGTGAAATTCGAGTGTGTAATTTTTTTCTCGCCTAGCATCCGAATGCAAAACAAACATTTTTTTCTCAGCCGTTATTATTGAATAATCATTACAGTACCATTTCCGGAAGACTGAACTTACTGAAATAGAAGAAGGAATCAAAATTGCTGGATGTATCAACAATCTTAAATATGCAGACAATACAACATTGATAGCAACAAACGTAGATGGACTAAAGGAGTTATTATGGAGTGTTAAGATGGAAAGTTTACACATGGGACTCCAGCTCAATACAAAGAAAACAAAGATATTGTCTACTGCCATGTACAAAAGGGACACATTTGAGATGAATAGTGACAAACTGGAAGTTGTAAAGGACTTCAACCTACTCGGATCAATGATCACTCAAGATGCAATGACGACACCAGAAGTCAATAGGAGAACAGCTACGGGCAAATCAACAATGAAGTCAATGGACAAGTTGAGGAACATTTCACTAGTGATGAAGACATGGTTAGTACATACAGTCATATGAAAAAGTTTGGGCACCCCTCTTAATCTTACTCATTTTTTTTTGTTTAAAATTGTTTTTTTGCAACAGCTATTTCGGTGTGATATATGTAATAACTGATGTACACAGTAATATTTCAGGATTGAAATGAGGTTTATTGTACTAACCAAAAATGTGAAATATGCATTATTTCAAAATTTGACAGGTGCCAAAGTATGGACACCCTTCTGGTTTTCATGATTTGAATACTCCTAACTACTTTTTACTGACTTACTGAAGCACTAAATTGGTTTGGTAACCTCATTGAGCTTTGTACTTCATAGCCCGGTGTATCCTATCATGAGAAAAGCTATTTCAGGTGTCCACTTGCAAGTTGTCCGCCTAGTTGCATCTTCTCTGATGAGTGGCATCATGGGCTCCTCAAAACAGCTCTCAAATGATCTGGAAAAAAAAAGATTGCTCAACATAGTTATTCAGGGAAAGGATACAAAAAGTTGTCTCAGAGATTTAACCTGTCAGTTTCCAAATTTGGGGGAGGGTCCATCATGCTTTGGGGCTGTGTGGCCAATGATGGCACCGAGTATCTTGTTAAAGTTGAGGGTCGCATGGATTCCACTCAGTTTCAGCAGATTCTTGAGAATAATGTTCAAGAATCAGTGTCAAAGTTGAAGTTACGCCGGGGATGGATCTTTCAGCAAGACAATGATCCAAAACACCGCTCCAAATCTACTCAGGCATTCATGCAGAGGAACAATTACAATGTTCTGGAATGGCCATCCCAGTCCCCAGACCTGAATATCATTGAACATCTGTGGGATGTTTTGAAGCGGGCTGTCCATGCCCTGCGACCATCAAACTTAACTGAACTGGAATTGTTTTGTAAAGAGGAATTGTCAAAAATACCTTCATCCAGGATCCAGGAACTCATTAACAGCTACAGGAAGCCACTAGAGGCAAAAGGTGGATCTACTAAATATTAATGTCACTTTTCTGTTGAGGTGCCCATTCTTTTGCACCTGTCAATTTTTGAAATAATGCATATTTCACATTTTCGGTTAGTACAATAAACCTCATTTCAATCCTGAAATATTACTGTGTCCATCAGTTATTACAAACCCAAGATAGATTGATGCTAAAGGGAGGGACCACCGGATACACTGTGCATCATTGGTGGTCCACAACCGATAACAACAATTCAGAGCAATAACAGATGTAAACCAGCAGAGGAGCCTGCCTGACATATCCACCATTAAGGTATGGTGACAAACTTTTTAACCCTACAACAACCTGATAGATTCTAAATGTCCCATAGCTTTGAAACCTCTGTTTCTTCAGACTGACTGTGGGATCAAACTCTATAAGTGGCTGAAGACATCACCTAGACCTGGTGATGCAGAGCCTTATATAGAAGGTACTATTTACCACCTCTTCTTATATACCAAAAGCACAGGTTATATCACAGTATAAAACTAATAGGACTAAAGTAAACTTGTTTTCACCCCAGGCTGACTAGATATCAGGGTCAGTAATGGTATAAAGCTGACAAGAGTGACCTTACTATATCAGCACGAAGTAACCTCTATTATCCATATACTGAATAAGGTAACAACCTAGTGGACACACCTAAAACCACCCTCTCCTTTCTCTAATATACCACTCTCGAGTGTTAATATAAGGACTGAATTTCTCTAAACTATAATCATTGTCTGTTTCTCCTATATAAAGGGGAACACTAATGTGGCAGACCTCTAAAGAAACTACACTATACCTACCATACGATGGATATATAAGGGCCTAACCAGCAAAGGTACTACCATTATCATAAGGTAGTTCCCCAGGGTGGTCACCACAGTGGGGGGTATAACCAATTTCTGTCCTTCCTCAGCCTTTTGGATGACACACAGACTGTAACTGGACAAGACTGTGACAAGGCACACCATACCAGTTGTAGACCACAACCTTATAACGTGGTATGTCTTCCCCCTCCCCAAAAAAGAAAAATATCTTTTCCATTATCACAAGCATTGGGTGACTAGAAAAGTACCTTTACTATAATACCACTGAACACTGGGTGACGGTAACATGACTGACTACTATAACTATGCTCATATAGGCTTTTTGATACCATCTAGGTATTGTGAAGAGGATACCATTTGAACCACTAAGGACTGCCTCATATGTTCTCCTAGCAACTGGAACCATCCTGGAATCTGTTTCAATGGACTCATAACCTAGGATCAAATATAAATAGATTTGATCCTTATACTACTGTAGAAGCTTATTGTATAACGCCCCTGATGAGCCTCTCAAACTATTGTGAGAAGCGAAACGCGTCGGGGTATATTTTGTTTGCTAAGCAGGTTATATCACTAATCTGTAGACCTTGACTTGACCGATCACCACTGATGTGGACCTGGAACTGAGGGTTGGGCTTTGGACCTGTAACAGGGTGACGACTACAATACACACAACCGTCTACCAATGGTTGTTATCGGTTGTGGACCACCAATGATGCACAGTGTATCCGGTGGTCCCTCCCTTTAGCATCAATCTATCTTGGGTTTGACGTCACAGACTGTCAACCGAACCCCACCAACCCTCCGCTCTAGCACCATTAGTGGGCTGTGTTGTGTGTTTTGTTGTCTAGGTGGGTGGGAAGTCTGCACATTTGCACAAATTCACTTATTTTACACCATGTTTTTATAAAAACCCTTAAAAAAAAACAGTTAATGAGGACAAAAAGGTTATCCCTTATTATTCTATACCCCTGGGGCTGCTGTACACCCCTGGGGCTGCTGTATACCCCTGGGGCTGCTGTATAACCCCTGGGGCTGCTGTATAACCCCTAGGGCTGCTGTATTACCCCTGGGGCTGCTGTATTACCCCTGGGGCTGCTGTATTACCCCTGTAGTTGCTGTATTACCCCTGGGGCTGCTGTATTACACCTGGGGCTGCTGTATTACCCCTGGGGTTGCTGTATTACCCCTGGGGCTGCTATATTACCACTGGGGCTGCTGTATTACCACTGGGGTCTGTATATACCACTGGGGAGGCTGCTGTAATACAGCTGGGGTCTGTATATACCACTGGGAAGGCTTCTGTAATACTGCTGGGGCCTGTATATACCACTGGGGAGGCTGCTGTATACCACACTGCGGGGGCTGTATACCTGTGCTGGGGTCCACCCTCGGCTTATACACGAGTCAATAGGTTTTCCCAGGTTTTGGGGGCAAAAGTAGGGGGGGGTCGGCTTATACACGGGTCGGCTTATACACGAGTATATACGGTACATAGTTTTTATAGGTTGAAAAAAGAATTGGATCCATCAAGACCAAACTATCTCCAACAGATATACATTTTCTATCACTAGATTATTTATGTCCATAATATGAGGAAATCATCCAGCCCTTTTTTAAAAGCTGTAGTGCCTGCCATTACTATCTCTTGCGTTCGGAATTGGACACTGTAAAGAATCCCTTCATATTTAGCTGTCAGAATCGGCTTTCCTCCAACGATAATGAATTCTCCTGGTTCTTTGGAAGGTCTTTGGAAAGAATACATTGTGTGTTAGTCCTTTGCATTGACCATTGTTATGATCACTTAAAAACATATACATTGTCACTGCAATTGAGACCTTCAATAGGCCTTAAAGCAGGGTGGGGAACCTTTTCTCTGCAAAGGGCCATTTGGAAATTTAGAATATCATTCGCGGGCCGTATAAATTCGCGCACCGGTACAAGGTGGCCAGAGGCGCACGGGTACATCGGGGCCAGAGGCGCACGACACACGGGTACACGGGGGCCTGAGGCACACGACAACATGTACACGGGGGCCAGCCTCCCTGTCTCCCCCACAGCCTCCCTGTCTCCCCCACAGCCTCCCTCACAGCCTCCCTCACAGCCTCCCTCACAGCCTCCCTGTCTCCCCCACAGCCTCCCTGTCTCCCCCACAGCCTCCCCCACAGCCTTCCTGTCTCCCCCACAGCCTCCCTCACAGCCTCCTTCATAGCCTCCTTCACAGCCTCCTTCACAGCCTCCCTCACAGCCTCCCTGTCTCCCCCACAGCCTCCTTCACAGCTCCCTCACAGCCTCCCCCACAGCCTCCCCCACAGCCTCCCTCACAGCCTCCCTCACAGCCTCCCCACAGCCTCCCCACAGCCTCCCCCACAGCTTCCCCCACAGCTTCCCCCACAGCCTCCCTCACAGCCTCCCTCACAGCCTCCCCACAGCCTCCCCCACAGCCTCCCCCACAGCCTCCAGCAAAACTTACCATTGAGCTGTGGATGTGGAGCAGGGTGCCGGAGCCCGGAGGGCCCATCTGCAGGACGCTGCCTGCGGGGAGTAGCTGCGGGCCTGCGGCAGCTAGCGGTGGCCGCCGCCATGTTCTTTGTGGCCGGCGCCCACTAACAGTACAGCCGGTCGGTGGAAGCTGAGACTTCAACAAAATGGCCGCGGCTAATTGGAGACCGCGGCCATTGTGTAGAGGTCTCAACCTCTATTGACCGGCTGTACAGTTAGTGGGCGCCAGCCACAAAGAACATGGCGGCGCCCACCGCTAGCTGCCGCAGCTTCTCCTCTCCAGGGCCGGGCGGCGGTCGATCGCCTAGCTGTCGTCCCGGCCCTGGCGGGCCGGATGAGATAACGTGGCGGGCCGGATCCGGCCCGGGGGCCGGACGTTCCCCACCACTGCCTTAAAGACAAGCATTTTCAGTACCGTATAAATTATTTTCAACTTATTATACAAATTTTAATTGTTTTCAATATAACATGTTCATGTAATTTATTAAAACAAAGTAATATGAAAAATAATTGTACAAATTTTGGTTCATCAGAGCACTCAATAGTAGCCAATCTTCATTCAGGGCCCATTCGCACGATGCATATTTTGATGTGTACTTGGTGCAGATCCGCTGCGGTGGCTCAGTGGTTAGCACAGTGGCCTTGCAATGCTGAGGTCCTGGGTTCATTCACCACCAAGGACAACATCTGCAAGGAGTTTGTATGTTCTCCCAGTGTTTGTGTGGGTTTCCTCCAGGCACTCTGGTTTCATCCCACATTGTAAAGACATACTGATAGAATGTCTAGATTGTGAGTCTCAATGAGGACAACATTACTGATGTATGTAAAGTGCTATGGAATTAATAGTGCTATATAAATGAATAAACATATCATCTGCACCAAGTATGTAGCAGTGTGTTTTCCCAGCAAAGTCTATGGGATTTGTGATGTCCTGGTGCATTTTTTCCGCTGCGTCTTTTATTGCGGGAAAATCTGCAGGATGTCAATTCTTTACCATGTTTTTCACCCACAGACCCTCATGTTAACTCAAAATACACAGCAGATACACAGCACTGTTCACACGATGCATATTTGTTGCTTTTTTGTGCCAAATTTGCATTAAAATCAGCAAGAAGTGTCATGGTGGGTTTACACGCTTCAATCTCGTTGCGATATCGCAACTCAATGGCACGGGAGCGCATATATAGTGCACGTTTCTCCCGCATCGCATTGGATGTTTACAGACTGCGATATCGGAATACAACGTCCGTGCGATGTCTACACCCCCCAACCCAGGAACGATCCTTTAACATGGGAGTGAATGGGTGACGTAGAACATCGCATCGGAGTTGGGCTGTCACACAGCACGATCCGGCTCCAATCTCCATTCAATATCGGGGCATTGAATAGCACGCTCATTCAATCCCCGATATCCATTGACATCGTTTCTGCATCGTATTGGACGTTCACACCATACAACGCAGGAACAATATCGGCTCCAACGATCGAACCACGTGACTTTTCATTAAAATCGGACTCCGATATTGCACCGTGTAAACCCGCCAATAGTGTTGAAGGATTTGACATCTTTTTTTCCTTTCTTTTTGACCAAAGTATCCAATCGTTAATGAAACAGATACAAAGCAACATAAAATCTGCAGTAAAAATGCATCATAAAGGCACTGTGCAGACAGGGATGGTTTTGGTGCATTTTTCTGCCAGTAGGTGCAGATTTGTGGACTTTTGCACTGTATTGTAAAGTGCTGCGGAATATGTTGGTGCTATATAAATAAAGATTTATTATTTATTATTTGTAATCTGCACCACCACCTCAGAGTGTGAACACACCCTCACTCTTACTTGTATAAAAAATTGTTAAGTGGATGACCACATTACCATTCCAGATCAGCAGACAAGTTAAACCTTTGTGTCCAGTAGATTCAATTTGATACAGGAACAAAATGAAAGAATTTTGGAATGTGTCTGTAATTTTGACAACTCTTGAGAACAGCTGAAATGACCATACGTAGTCCTACAAATGAACAAGAATAAGAGCATACGGTAACAGATAGCAGGATTTGTCATATCATTTCCATCAACTGAGTAGTGAAGAATAAATTCATGTAACTAATGTTAACACCTTTATAAATGACAGTAGATTGACTTCCTAATTATGTTTAGCATTTTCAATGATTAGCTGCTCCTTTTACAGTAGTGAAAGAAGCTACAACCATATCTCAAGGGTAAATGCTTCCTCTGCTTCCTATTTGCGTGGACAAACACATGGACATTTGAAGGGCGAAGGGCAGCGTGACCTATATGGTAAAAATTCACATCTACCTGGTTTCTCCTGTTTAGTTCTAGTCTGGAGAAGAACAGGGCCAAAGGTTTGAAGATTAAAATGTAAACACCAAAATCTATTATAATTACAAGAGTGTTTCAAATTATTTCCTTAAACTATGGCATAATTTACCTCTAGTCAAGGTCTCTATTGGTGCTGAAAGAGGAAACTGCTTGACCTCTGTGTGACCTCTGATCCTTAGGGTCAGAGCCCATGGAATGCACAGATGTCATGGTTCATAAGTAAGGACTGAAAAGCTCCGAATTCCCAGGCAGAGAGGCGCCAGTGTGTGGATGGATCTAACATGTACACCTTCTCCACCCCCCATACTCGGATGTTCTGTTCCCCACACATGTTCTACATTCCTGTCTAACATGTATGTGCCCATCCCACTGCAGGACCCACTGCATAGACTCACCTTTGGTTTCCTGGAAAATGAATGAACTGCAAGGAAAAGTATCACTTCAGACACAAATAGCTTTTTTTATTCTGAACTATAGTATTTTTGTTTTTTTACGCTCTTTTGCTCATTACAACAATCCATAGCTTCTGAAAACCTTAATATTTTCCCTAAGCCAGAACTTAAACATCTAATGTTACTTGAATGGATACAGAATGTATTACTTACAAAATACAACAAATCTACAATTTTTATATAAAAACTCTCTGAACAAAATTTGAAAGTTTGCAATAAGAGAAGGCTTTATAATTTTTTTTTGCTAACATCAAAACAATCATTTTAGCCAGATTAAGTAAATAACAGTTTATAGGTAAAATTAATATACTGTTTGTGTTCAACACAATATCAAATGGCTATATGGTTTCCTTCTTGTTTAACTGTTACTTATCATTTTTATGACATAATTGCTCTTATTATTGCTATTGTAAGTATTCCAATAAGTCCAAAGAGTGTAAGGCAACAAGTGAGTAATACAATACCTAAACTATATGCGGGAGCAGCTTCTTTATTGATCGGATTGCGTAATGAAGTGTTATGGAACCAAGCATTGCTCTGTGATCGAGACAAACATTTAGAGAGCCGAGCATGCTGTATGAGATGGAAGGGAAGGGCTATGTGGAGGGAGGGGGATTCACAGTAGGCTTCACAAAACAACTACGCACTAATCGTTTCGAAGACGTCACCCACATGTCTACCGCTATCCAGTTATAGTATGATCCCTTTATTTATTCATCATCATCATGTCAGCTACAGTCTTTATAAGAATGATTGTGTAGTCATAGGGAGTGAAAAGCACTGAGGTGGTCCAATATCCCGTTTGCCATACGAGAGAACATAGGAATTTTAATGTTGCAGTGTTGTGTTTGTGTGCGTTTCCTCCAAATTCTCCGGTTTACTCCCACACTCCAAACCATACTGATAGGGAATTTAGAAATTTAGATTATGAGCCCCAATGGGGACAGGTTGCTGATGTATGTAATGCGCTATATAAGTGAATAAATATTATTATTATAGAGGTGGTATGGCGGTTAATATAGAAATGTACATATAGTTATCACTCTACACAACTTAAATGTTTTCTGTATTAGAGGTATTTTCCAGTAACTCTCAGAAATTGTCGAAAATTAAAAATATAGCTTCTGTGACTTGCAACAGATTTGGGATGATGACTGAGCTTCAATGACGTTTCCTACATAATGACATAGCATCTGCATCAGCCATCGGAGTGCAGGTTCTCGTGACCTTACATACCTGTTGACTAGTCATTATTATTGCAAGGGTATGAAAGAAATAATCGGGAAAAAAAAGTATTTTATTTTCATAGCAAAATATCTTTAAGAGGAGACCTTTCCCTGCTGTCAAATGTTGTTCTGAGTGATATATTTATAATAGTGGGGAAAGAAAAAAAATTCAAGTTAAAGTATTTTTAGCACAGGAAAATATCCAGAATTATTCCATGTATATGTACATCAACAAGTGTTTTTTTTTTTTTAAATTGACTATAGCATTAAGTCTTTGAGTGATTAGCCGAGATAGCACATCACAGTTCTCCTTTCCCAGTAGTTGTAGCTGAGTGGTATTGCACCCTAAACCTTTCATACTTCAGGTCATGTATCGCAGAGGAATGTGCTGTCAAATCTTGCAGCCACTGCTGGTCAACTGAGGTCAGAGGTTAAACAGAATGTTGGAGCTGCATACCCCTTTCAAACTGAGCCCTGTCTGATCAAAGGATCCCCAAATTAGTTTGGCTTTCAATCACTATAATTGTCAGCCTGGTTTGGAGCAGGGGAAACATTCCTTGAAATTCTGTTTCCAATCTTTGGGCATTTTAAAGGGGAGTGCATAGCTAGTGCATGCTATTAACCTTGAAAGTCTGATGTAATGGTGAAGCTTCTCTCATCACTTTTAAGAACATCTTAATGAAAGTTGCCCTTCCAAACTTAAACCCATTGACTAAACATTTAAGGCCACGTTACACACACAGATATCTGTTCAGATATTGGTCACATCTCTGGTTGCAGTGAAATCATGGACACATTGTTACATTTGTACACAGCAACAAAATGGAACAATGTGTCCATGATTTCACTGCAACCAGAGATCTGTGACCAATATATCTGTGTGTGTAACGTGGCCTTATGTCTTCGGAATGTGGGAGGAAATCAGAATGCGGAGGAAATCCACACAAACACGGAGAGAACATACAAAATTTACTACGCATACATCATATAACATAGCTGTGTATTTAAAGACAATTAAACTTCCAATATAACACAATCATTTATCTTTAAAGAGTGCTGTATTCCATTTTCCTGACTTTTTAATATTTTGCTAAAAACAATTTTTGTGCTCTTACAACACAATTAAAAATTATGAGAGTTGTATTTAAGAGAAATATAACTATAAATACCTACTGAAAAAAAGTGATTGCACATCCATTTTAATGTTGGATTTCAGCAAATGGATAGAAAAAAACTTGGAATGGATGACAGGCATAGTTGTACTGCTCCACCAGCAGCAGGTGCCAGCTGAAGTAAACTGCTAATATCCCACTGGAATACTCATGATTAGCACTAAGGCTGGCTTTAAAGGATCCGGGTCTGTCCAGTGAGATTTGCCATCCGGTTCCCTGCTGTCAGGGAGGATCCGGGAGAATTATTATTTTTTGCCTGGACACAAAATCGCAGCTTGCAGCGTTTTAGTGTCTGGGGCAAAAATCTGACAAAATCAGATCTACCCAGATCTGTGTGCGATCCGGCGCCGCCTAACATGGGAAGCTATGGGCGCCGGATTGCACCGGATCCGACAGAAAATCGGACCTGGCTTCCAGCAGCAGCGGCCAGCACTGAACTTCAGCACCTAGAGAGCTCTGGGCTGAGATTTCAGTGGGATTCTGACATTTCACCAAGAGACAGCTCCAGTGGACTGCCGATTCCAACAGAAAACAGGACCGGTGGGCATATTTGCCCTCTGGTTCTGTTTGTCTGGAGCTGTCAGGCTTTGTCCGTTGCTTCCTGCAAAACACCGGACACAGCCTGACAACTCAAAAACCGTGGTGTGAAGCCGGCATAACTCAACTCTGGCTAGTTGAACTTGTTAGATGTTGCAATCAACAGCTACTGGAGCAGTTAGAAAATGGGATGAAACTCCTTATATCACTCCAGTGTTCCCCAACTCCAGTCCTCAAGAGCCACCGGTTAGAAAATGGGACGAAACTCCTTATATTACTCCAGTGTTCCCCAACTCCAGTCCTCAAAACTCAGCATTGTGTTAGTTAGGGTGTTGCAGGGGGTTGATACAGTAATACAGTTAATACAGTATTCCCCAACTCCAGTCCTCAGGATCCACTAACAGTGCATGTTTTCAGAATTTCCTTAGTATTTCACAGTTGATAATTTAATCACCTGCAGAGGTAATAGGTCCATTAGCTGTGCAATTCTAAGGAAGTCCTGAAGACCTGCCCTGTTGGTGGATTCTGAGGACTGGAGTTGGGAAATACTGTATTAACTGTATTACTCTATCAGCCCCCTGCAACACCCTAACTAACACAATGCTGAATTTTCATGACAAACAGAGCCTAAGAAAGACCTTCAGGAATGCTTTGGTTTACAGTCACATTATTAAAGAGGTTGCCCAGGCTAAAAAAAAAAAGTCTGCAGTCTATGTTATTGCAGACTGCCAAATTGTGACAGTGTGCGACATGGTTTCCCCCCTTGTTTCCTGTCCTTGTGATTGCATATATTGCAGTATGTTAGTATGATGAAAAGTGGAGAAAAGTCTAGCCGGAATTGCATACTGTCACGATTCAGCAATCTGCATTCACTAAGTGACCAGAGATTTTTCTTCTTAGGCTGCCTTCACATTAGCGTATGTGAACGCAGCTTATGCTGCGTTCCCATACGCAGTCAAACGCATGCGCACTCCGTTCCTATGTTTAACATAGGAATGCATAGTGCCTGCGTTTGTCAGCGTTTGCTGCGTTTGGGTGCGGATGCGGACGATATCTGCTCCTTCCGGTGTCCAGCGTCCGCACCCGGGACGCAGCATGTTGCATTTTTTTGTGCGCTCGGGGACCTTAGAAGATCAGCAAGCGTCCCCAAGCGCACAAAACATGCATTGTCTTCAATGGGTCCGCAGTGTTCTGCGCTTGACAGCGCAGGAGAACGCTGCGGACCCATTGAAATCTCTCCCGGTGGCCGCCGGTGATGTCACAGGAGCTCACCGACGGCCACCAGGAGATCAGCTCAGTCTCTGATGATCTCCTCCTCCCCGCCCGCCGGTAATCTGCTAGCGATGTCGGCGGGGAGAAACAGCTGATTTGACAGCTGTTTGAATCTTCCCGCGCCGACATCTCCTCTCGGTGTCGGCACGGGAGATTCAAACAGCTGTCAAATCAGCTGTTCTCCCCGCCGACATGTCCCGGAGCTTACCGGCGGCCGGGAGGAGGAGATCTCCGGTGCTGATCTCCGCCCCCGGACACCGCTGATTGGCTGCCGGGCTGCACAGTGATGCGTCCGCAGGCGGACATTCTCCGCTGCGGACACATCAAAATGGCACTGCTTTGCACTGCGTTTGTGTCTGCATGCCATCAGCATGCAGACACAAACGCAAATGTGAAGGTAGCCTTAAACTGCACAACTCTTTTAAAGAAAGTTGAAAAAGAGAATGGAAATCCGGTGATGACTGTCTCTTCCGTGTGAAATTCTTTATTGAATGCTTAAAATTCCATGAAAATGATCAGTGGAGGACGCAGCCGCCTGCCCTTACACGTTTCAGTGGAGACCACCTTACCGATGAGTAAGATGGTCTTCATCAAAACGCGTAAGGCCAGCCCAGGGGGCTGAATCCTCCTCTCATGATTTTAATGGAATTTTAAGCATTCAATAAAGAATTCCATATGGAAGAAACAGGTGCAGGGTTTCCATTATTCTCTTTGAACTGTGTCAGTGGATTCCAGGCAGATATCTGATGCAGCTTTGAAATCCTAAGAGTATATAGGGTAAGCTCCTTCCTTTTCCCCATTTTTCCTTTTATCCATCTTTTAAAGAAAAGGCACACTGAGTATACCAAAGCATTAAAAAGCTGGAGTCACACTGTTGTATGACTCATGAGAGGATCACATATCACTGCCCGGACCAGCTGGTGACTCTTCTGACCTGAGAGTGGCAGCTTCATGTATTTATAATAATATTTATTCATTTATCAAGCTCTATTAATTCATTAGCACATTCACAACACTGTCCCTCTTGGGGCTCACAATCTAAATATCCTATCAGTATGTCTTTGGAGTGTGGGAGGAAACTGGAGTGCCTGAAGGAAACCCACAGAAACACAGGGAGAACATACAAATTCCTTGCAGATGTTGTCCTTGGTGGGAATCAAACCCAGGATCTCAGCACTGCAAAACTGCAGTGTTAACCACTGAGCCACTGTATTTCTACACAGGCAGCTGACATGCTCTGGTCAGCAGAGCCGCCAACTGGTCCAGGCAGCGTGATACGATCTCCACACTAGTTATACGCTAGTGTGACTCCAGCCTGTAAGTGTTTAAAAAATTGAATGGTGGAGCCCCCTAGCGGGAATCAAAATATAAGATACAGTCTAACAAAGATTAATTAAAAAAAAATTAATAAATAATGCAAAAAAAATTATATATATATCAATTATATGTATCCCAAATGGGTTTATTTACAACATGACCTATAATGGAAAGTAATAATACTGTGATTGTATTAACCTAAATTCTCCAGGTAACTAGTTATCCTGCTAAGTGAATGATGCAAAATGTAAAATACAAAAAAAATGTTGTTGTTATTCCTACAAAGTTACATTTTCACAAAATAGAGCTACTGAAAACTACTAATATGCAAATTGTCACTTCAGTGAGGAAGTGGACGAACTCTGGCGCCACCTTTAGGTAGCAATCCTCAAAGACATAATTGACTCTTTAACAAGCCTTTTAAGGATTTGTGCCAGATCAGAGCCCCAAACTGCAGACACTGCGTTTCGGGGTGACTGCCCCTCATCTATGCAGTGCATGGGATTCTGATCTGTCTGTATGAGAGGCTAAGACGAGTTCTCTGGTGACTCCAAAAAAAGTCCTGCAGTCCTTAATGCAAAAGATTAGACCTGAGGGGGTTAAATTTGTCACACAGTAAGCAATTACATTAATTTCCAATACAGTGACCACTCCCCTTTAAACAGGAAGACTCCTGGCATGGTGAGGCTACATAACAATGTTATGTAAGAGGGAAAGCAGGGTGAAGTTGCGAAATGGGTGACATCTTGTGGTGCAGTGTAAGTTCAGTGCTCTGTTAGACTTGTTCCTTTAGCTCATGCAGAAGAAAGATGTAAGAGAATTTGAGGCCCAAGAGGAATATGCAGTAAGATATCTGCAGAGTGAAAGAGGCCTTTGTTTCTGGGTGTGTGTTTAAGGCTGGAGCGATAGATCTGGAGGGATACATACCCAGGGATATCAGCTCCCTGATGGATTAATTACGTTCCCACAAACTTGCAATCTCTGGCTTGTTTGATTAACTCCCAGTTACCATGGTAATGGAAGGGGGCCTTCTGGCCAGCGTGACCCATGACCCCATTGAAAGGCTAGGAGGGACTCGATCCTATAGATTTGACCCACCTATTTCAGGGCTCCTAGCCTGGGGCAAGGAAATATCTCTTAGAGGTGAAGGGCTACTTAAATTGTATTTATTTTAAACATTTTCGCCAGGAAATAACCACACATCCCATTTCCGTGTGTGCCCCGGGTGACCTTCATCTCTGCTATGTATGGAGGGCAGGCTGCATATTTACAAGGGGAGAAAAAAGTTTAAAATCATAGTTGATTTATTGGAACAACATAGACAGGATGCCATGAGCTTAATCTCACAATGTCAAGTACATGTGTGACAACATGCACACCAGCTTCTACATATAGGTGTGTACATATATATGTGTGGTGTGTATATATGTAAAGATATACCAGTGCATCTCAATGAATTAGAATATCATCAAAAATCAATGTAATATTGCCATGTTTCAGGGCATTTCTGGGAGCCCTGAAAAATGTTGACTAATAAATTAATATTATATTCCCCAGTAGCGTGATTTTTAACCCTTCATCCTCCCTACCACCTTAATTTTCTGAGATAATAAGGGTTTTCATTGGCTGTAAGCAATAATCATCAACATTAACAGAAATAAACACTTGAAATAGATCACTCTGTTTGTAATTACTCTATGTATGTTTCACTTTTTGTATTGAGTTACTGACATAAATCAACTTTTTGATGATATTCTAATTCATTGAGATTCACTAGTATATGTGTGTGTGTGTGTATACATATATATTTTGTATTTATGTGTGTGGCATGTATATATTAAGGCTACCTTCACATTTGCGTTCCCCTCCGCAGCGGAGGGGAGCCTCAATGTGACAGCAGCACCGCAAGCCCCTATGTTTATAATGGGAGCACACTGTGCTGCGCTTGACAGCGCAGGACCGTGCGCACCCATTCACTGTCATATGTGATCTGTGATCACCCAGTTTCGTCCGCACCAGGGACGCGACATGTTGCATTTCTGGTGCGGACCAGAGTGTGTGATTTGTGCGCAGGCATCCGCCTGCGCACAGATCACATAAGGCGGTGAATGGGTGCGCACAATCATGCGCAGTCAAGCGCAGCACCGTGCGCTCCCATTATAAAGATAGGGGCTTGCGGTGCTGCGGTCACATTGAGGCTCCCCTCCACAGAACGCTGCGGAGGGAAACGCAAATGTGAAGGCAGCCTTAAAGATTGATTGCTCTCAGTGGTAGCAATAAAATAGTAACCTAGTAGTTGTGATACCTTTTAATGGCTAACATAAATAAAGTACCGTAATTGATATTACAAAGCATCATAAAGGGAGGATAGCAGAATGTACCGCACATCTATGTAAATGGAGGATAGCAGAATGTACAGCACATCTATGTAAATGGAGGATAGCAGAATGTACTGCACATCTATGTAAATAGAGGATAGCAGAATATACTGCATATCTACAGTATGTAAATGGAGGATAGCAGAATGTACTGCACATCTATGTAAATAGAGGATAGCAGAATATACCGCATATCTACAGTATGTAAATGGAGGATAGCAGAATGTACTGCACATCTATGTAAATAGAGGATAGCAGAATATACCGCCCTATTACAGTAATTGTAAATGGAGGATAGCAGAATGTACCGCACATCTATGTAAATGGAGGATAGCAGAATGTACTGCACATCTATGTAAATGGAGGACAGCAGAATGTACCACATATCTATGTAAATGGAGGATAGCAGAATGTACTGCACATCTATGTAAATGGAGGATAGCATATATGTACTGCACATCTATGTAAATGGAGGATAGCAGAATGTACCACATATCTATGTAAATGGAGGATAGCAGAATGTACTGCACATCTATGTAAATAGAGGATAGCAGAATATACTGCATATCTACAGTATGTAAATGGAGGATAGCAGAATGTACTGCACATCTATGTAAATAGAGGATAGCAGAATATACCGCATATCTACAGTATGTAAATGGAGGATAGCAGAATGTACCGCACATCTATGTAAATGGAGGATAGCAGAATGTACTGCACATCTATGTAAATGGAGGACAGCAGAATGTACCACATATCTATGTAAATGGAGGATAGCAAGAATGTACTGCACATCTATGTAAATGGAGGATAGCAGAATGTACTGCACATCTATGTAAATGGAGGATAGCAGAATGTACAGCACATCTATGTAAATGGAGGATAGCAGAATGTACCGCACAACTATGTAAATGGAGGATAGCAGAATGTACCGCACAACTATGTAAATGGAGGATAGCAGAGTGTACCACACATCTATGTAAATGGAGGATAGCAGAGTGTACCACACATCTATATAAATGGAGGATAGCAGAATGTACAGCACATCTATGTAAATGGAGGATAGCAGAATGTACTGCACATCTATGTAAATGGAGGATAGCAGAATGTACCGCACATCTATGTAAATGGAGGATAGCAGAATGTACCGACACATCTATGTAAATGGAGGATAGCAGAGTGTACCACATCTATGTAAATGGGAGGATAGCAGAATGTACCGCACATCTATGTAAATGGAGGATAGCAGAATGTACCGCACATCTATGTAAATGGAGGATAGCAGAGATGTACCACACATCTATGTAAATGGAGGATAGCAGAGTGTCCCACACATCTATGTAAATGGAGGATAGCAGAATGTACCGCACATCTATGTAAATGGAGGATAGCAGAGTGTACACACATCTATGTAAATGGAGGATAGCAGAATGTACTGCACATCTATGTAAATGGAGGATAGCAGAATGAACCGATGTTGTAACATCAATTACCGTACTTTATTTTTGTTGGTCATGTATCACACTACAAGATTACTATTTTGTTTCTCCCGCTGAGAACAATCAATCGTTTTTTTAACTGGCTAACACGGTACTAAACCTTTTTTTCATCTATCTATATTTGAAGATATGTATATATTAATATTTATTATTTATTATTAGCACCAAAATATATTGTGTATGAGTGTCACACATTTCCATCTCAAGTACTTCGCTGCAAACTGTTGCAAGAAAAAAAAAAAATAACACACGAAAAAAAAAAGATAAAAACCAGATAAAAACTAGAAAAGAAGCTAAGTGATTCATGTAAGTTCCAACTAATGGGAAAGGTGAAAACTGCAGAACATTTAGACATAAAGAAATGGTATAGATCAAATAGGATCCTGAAAATGGAGGACACCAGACAACCGATTTCCATCTGCTGTTAATTCCTTTTCAAATGTTGCCGCTGTAGCGTAAAATGCTGGTGAAGAAGATGCACCTCTGCTCTGAGCGCTGTTGATTGAACACAAACCAATTAGCATCTAGTACACAAGAAGCCAGATCTGATTTCCAGGCGGTTGAGGAAGAGGAAGCGTTGGTGTAGATTTTATTGAGCTGGTCTCACAGAAAGCTGTAAAGGATGGGAGCAGGAAGCCTGCAGGATACAGTCATCCTTTTTTATTCACAAAGCTGGGATCAGATGTCAAACCACACACTGCAATCTGTTACAGGGAATACCATGAGGGCGGCATGCAGGGGAGCTTAGTCCCCTGGAGACCGCCTCACAGAATGCCAGAAATGTGCTGCCAGGAATCCACCTCAGAGCTGGTCACATGAGGGTTTATTAGGCCACTTTAGGGTCTGTACAAACAATACGCTTTCATAAATTGTAATCTTTTTCTGATTCTTTCTTATTCCTTAAGAACAGCTGTTCGTCAACTTGTGAGGAAAACCAACAAAGCTACAATGACATAATAATAGTATCGAAAGCATTAAAACCACTCATTAAGTAACAACTGGGAAGAAAAACAGGAACGGGACATCGTCAGCCATGAGTGAGCTCACACTGAAGATTAATAACCGTATTACAAAATCACACCAATACACTATTTTGATATTTGTCCGAATGAGATGCTAACATTATAATCCTACAAACTTAAGGGAACCTGTCAGGTGGTTTATGCCTCCCCAGCTATCACTGTCTGTAGCTGCAGCTTTATAATCGTGTCCTATCCATCCTGTCTGAGCTCATAGTGTAATGTTATAGGTGGCAAAAAAGCATTTATACACTTACATTTTCTTATGTAAATGAGGCAGTCAGTCCCAGCTTGGAGGACGGAGACTGTTGGCAGGTTAATAGTTAACATTCAGCGAATGCAGAACATGCTGGGAGAATTGATGTGAATGTCACAACATGTGGCTACAATAGGCGGAGCTAAGTCCCCACAGGACATAATGAGTTTGCTTGCTTAGCTTTGCCCACTATGGTCACATGACGGAACATCATACAGGTCTTTAGACATGCAAGTTAATAGTGAGTTAACTATTAACCCGCCAGACAGTCTCCTCCATCCAGTGTAGACTGATTACATAAGACAATGTAAGTGTATAAATGCTTTTTTTCACCCTTCACATTACACTATGAGCTCAGACAGGGATGATTAGACTAGTACTATGAAGCTGCAGGCACAGATAGTGATAGCTGGGGGGCTATTAACTAGCTGACAGGTTTGCTTTAAACACATTGTGGAACCTTACGTCAATAAAGCTTAATAATTGGACACTGAAAAGCTATTAAATTTTCTAATACACGTTAGGCTAATTTATGAACATTTTTTTTTTTATTTTCACTTTTCTACCCAGCATTGGAAAAAAATGAACAAAAGTTTTGTTCTTGGAGAATTTATCAGTAGGATCAACCCCCTAAGCCATCTACATGGACATGCAGGCGATAGAAAGAAGAATATACTGATTCCCTGATATATGCAATCTATATATGCATATATATACTGTATATACTCGTGTATAAGCCGAGTTTTTAAGCCCAAAAATTGGGCTGAAAAGTCCCCCCTCGGCTTATACGCGAGTCACTGTATACTGTATACAATGTATACAGTATACAGTGCCCCCCATCAGTATACAGGGCCCCCCACGCCGCATTCCTGTAAAGGAAGAGATTAGTATACTTATCCCTCCGCTGTCCCGCTGCCGCTGTCCCGCCGCCGCCATCACGCTCCTCCATCTTCATCCAGGGTCTTCCGTCTTCTTCCGGCTTCCTCCGGTGGGCGCAGGCAATGACGTCATTGTCTGCGCGACCGAGGAGGAAGCCGGAAGAAGATGGAGGATCGCGATGGCGGCGGACAGCGGAGGGATAAGTATACTAATCTCTTCCTTTACAGGATTGGGCGGGGGGGGGCCTGTATACTGATGGGGGGGCCTGTATATACCTCTGGGGCATCTGTATACTGCCACTGGGGCTGCTGTATATAGATGGGGGGGCCTGTATATACCTCTGGGGCATCTGCATACTACCATTGGGGCTGCTGTATACTGATGGGGGGGCCTGTATATACCTCAGGGGCATCTGTATACTACCACTGGGGCTGCTGTATATAGATGGGGGGGCCTGTATGTACCTCTGGGACTTCTGTATACTACCACTGGGGCTGCTGTATATACCTCTGGGGCTTCTGTATATACCTCTGGGGCTTCTGTATACTACCACTGGGGCTGCTGTATATACCTCTGGGGCTTCTGTATACTACCACTGGGGCTGCTGTATATACCTCTGGGGCTTCTGTATACTACCACTGGGGCTGCTGCTGTATCCTACCACTGGGGAGGCTGCTGTATACCACACTGCTGGGGGCTGTATACTTGTGCTGGGGTCCACCCTCGGCTTATACACGAGTCAATAGGTTTTCCCAGGTTTTGGGGGCAAAAGTAGGGGGGTCGGCTTATACACGGGTTGGCTTATACACGAGTATATACGGTATATATATATATATATATATATAATATGAGTGCAAACAAATCCTTATGCCAGCAAAGTCAATGAGGATCCTGAAGTTTTGTGCACATGTTGCCTACTTTTCCCTTGCAGATTTTGTGCAGAAATACATCTGCAGCCTGTCAATTCTTTCAGCATTTTTGCAGCGTTTTTCCACCCCAGAAAGCCTAAAAAATGTATGAAAGAAGCATTCAATAAAACACATCAAAAATGCACTGAAAACACATTAAAAATGCATGTCTTACTTCCGGTTCCGGCCCCAATGTAGAAGCCACAGGGAGGAGAAGCTCCGGGCACCGGTGGCGGTAAACCTGCAAGAAAAGCCGACACGCGGCACTGACAGTGCGGGCACAGCGCCAGAAAACCGGGGACGCATCAGGGAGGCGAATGTATAGGTGGCTGCGCAGCACAGAGCGCGGTACACCAACTATGGAGGAGCGGAGTGGCAGCGGTCCGGTCCACAAGATGGCAGGTGGCAGCAGGAAGGGAGGCAGGTCGCAGATTCTAAGAATGCAGCCTCAAGCAGAGCCGCGCGCTATGGAAGGTGAGAGGAGTGGAGGGGAGGATCATGAAAATACTCCCTGACTGGGAAGTGAGGAACAAACCAGAGGGGACCCTGCACAGACATTACAGGAGGTGATCATGGAGGGAGACCCATCTAATTCCCCTACAAACTTTGCTGCAATGCTCCAAGAGCTGAAAGCTCACCTGACAGAGGGCTTGCAGTCTACTGTGAAAGAGGCAATCAAAGTGAATATAGCAGAGCTGCAGACAATAGTGAATCAGCACAGCAGCAGACTGTCAGAGGCAGAACAGCGCCTCTCAGAGGCGGAAGACAAAATTGCAGTCTTGGAGCAGGGTCTGGCTGAAGCTCAAAAACAAACGCGCTGGATGGGCGAAAAGCTTGACGACCTGGAGAACAGATCCCGCAGGAATAATCTGCGCATAGTGGGACTCGCCTGAGTGTGTGCCGTCTACGCAACTCAACGACATATTTGAGAGGGAGCTGCCGAAGGCTTTAGGTCTCGCAATAACGTGCAGAGTGGAAAGAGCCCACCGAGTGGGAGCCCCCTCGTCAACAAAGGGGAGTGACCCACCGATTAAACCAAGACAATCAATAGCGCGATATCTTGATTACAAGGACAAGGAGCGTCTGTTACAGGCCTTCAAGAGACGCAAACAACCACTCCTATTGAAGGACTCCAAGGTGGTCCTATTCAATGACTACTCAGTAATAGTCTCCAAACAAAGACAAAAATTCAACGAAGTATGCAACCTTCTATATAAAAGGAATATTTTTTTCCAACTTCTGTACCCCGCCACACTGAAGGTGGCGAATGGTCAAGGGACACCACTTTATTTTAGAGATGCCAAGGATGCACTGAGGAGATTTACCACGAGCCCGAGGGGATCCCCAACTTTACGTGGTGAGGAACGAGAAGTCGCCCAAAGACCACCTGCCAAACGACGTGACTCACCGAGAGACAAAGGAGACTGGAGACAGAAAGAGTCGGCGCGCTCTGAACTGTCTCTCACCACCTCTGGAGTCGAGTGAGGAAATGGGGACCAGCGAGGTGGAATCGAGCGCGACACACCTTTTGGAACATGATGAAGGGGAATGGACGATAGGCTGGGACAGAGAAAAACATCTTTCTTTTTTTTTTTTTTTTTTTTTCTTCTCTCATTTTTTCACTCTTTCTTCTTCCCTTCTTTCTCTCCTTTGTTCTTTTTTATCGCTTCTTTTCCTCCTTTTTCCCTTCGGGGGATCTGGGGGAGAATGACTTTGAGATGGAGAAAGTGACTACCGATATCATTAATGACTGGGTGAGGGGGAGGGAGGAGGGGAGGTGGAGGGGAGAAGGGGAAAAATCACTTTCTTGATCAGCTTAACAGTGGCGCGGAAAACCTGGGGGAGGAGCACTCTAGGGTGCATCCCCTATTATTGCATAAAGGCCACCTGGTGGGAGCCAAAACTAGAAAGGCCCGTGGACTATATTGGACAAATGGAAGTGAATGATATTAATGGAAGGGGGGGGGAGGTGGGCGGAAGGGAAGTGTTAGCACTAATAGGTTTACGACTTTAGGGGTTGGTATGTTGGTTGCGTTAATGGGGGGAAGTTGGGGATTCTCAGCTCGAAATATGCATAAGAGTACGAATATCTGTTGTCCTCTGGCTGATAAGATACATGCTGTGTTAATTCAAATGAGTAAGGGTTATGGTTAACATAACTTCTTGGAATGTCAAGGGTCTTCGATCGCCGGGAAAACGTTCCATGGTTTTACGCCACTTAAAAAAACTGAAGAGTGATATAGCATTGCTTCAGGAAACACATCTTCAGAAAGACGAGTTTTTCCGAATGCATAAGTCTTGGGTGGGGTCGATCGTAGGTTCTGGTGCATCTGGAAGAAAGGCAGGTGTGTTGATATTAATTGGAAAAAATGTCCCTTACAAAGTTTTGGGTAGCAACCAGGACGCAGAGGGGAGATGGGCCTGTGTAACTCTGGATTGCCAGGGGGAAATACTCCATATTTACAATGTATATGCCCCAAACGCTGATCAAGAGTCGTTTTTCATGAATCTCCAACAATACTTGTTGCAGACTGACACCCGTCGTTTTATCATTGGAGGAGATTTTAATGCAGTTATGTCCTCGGTGGAAGACAGACGGAGAGAAGGACCACATAGCTCCACTACAGCTCATTCTGACTTGGCCCTACAAAATTTAGCGAAGGAGATGAAACTACAGGACATATGGAGGCTACGTAACCCAGAGGAGAGAGAATTTACTCACTTTTCTCACCCTCATGGGGCATGGTCCAGGATTGACCTGTTTTTGTTGGGGGAATCATTGTTACCTAGAGTAAAAGGGGTAGGGATACAGCCTATGGTGATTTCAGACCACAGCCCGATACTATTAGAACTATCAGATACGTATCCCAGGGGGGCGGATTATATCTGGCGTTTCCCGGCCCATCTAAATAATGACTCCAATTTCAAATTGATGTTAGGAGAATGGTGGACATATTACATACACGACAATGGGTTACATGCGGGAGACCCCATACTACTTTGGGAGACAGCTAAGGCTGTGCTCCGCGGAAAAATTATGGCGTACACATCTTCCAAGAAGAAGCAGGCGCATGCCATGTTCTGCACTTACAGTGAAAATGTTAGAAAGGCTTATTTAAACTTCAAAAACAACCCCACAGCTCTTCTCAAAACAGTATGGACTGAACAGAAACGAACATTTGAGGAATGAGCAAGGGTGAGGGAAGACATGATGAGAGCGGAATGGGAGGCAAAACTTTATAGATTTGGAGATAAGGCAGGGAAAATTCTATCAAATCTGGCAAGGGGTAAAAGGCCTTCAATCCCAATGACCATGATAAGAGATGGAAGTGGTGTATGCATCTCTGATCCATCTAAGATGGTGGAAGTCTTAGGAGATTACTTTGCCGACTTATACGGCTCTCCTGTGGAGGCAGAGAGTAGTGGGGAAGATTGGCTCAGAGGGATTGACATGCCACTAATTTCAAAGGAAGACCTGGAAATATTAAATGCAGAAGTCAGCTTGGCCGAGGTCGTTGGAGCCATAGAAGGCCTGAACCCGAGCAAGGCGCCGGGACCAGACGGCTTCAGTGGTGGTTTTTATAAAGCCTTAAAGGAGCAGGTAGCACCAAATTTAATGACATTATTCAATAAATTGCTGTCAGGTAGCCAGATCTCGAGAGAAATGAACACAGCTCATATTAAATTAATCCCGAAATGCGACAAAAACTTAGACGACCCGGGTAACTATAGGCCTATTTCATTAATAAATCTAGATTTAAAACTGATATCTAAAATATTGGCAGATAGATTAGCAAGGGTATTGCCATCTTTAGTTGCCAGTCAGCAGGCGGGGTTTGTAAAAGGGCGTTCTGTGGTGGGAAACATTAGGAAGGCTTTATTGGTCATAGATGTAGTCCGAACGCAGAAAAGGGGAGATTCTGCGGACCCAGCCATGGTTGCACTAGACGCCGAAAAGGCCTTTGATAATGTCAGGTGGCCATGGCTGGGTCAGGTTCTGGACAAAGTGGGCCTGCAGGGCGCTTTCAGAACGTTCTTGAGTAGCCTATATGCTGCTCCTTCGGCGAGAATCGGTTATACCGGGATTTTTATCAAGATCTTTTGGGTTGGGAAGAGGAACGCGCCAGGGATGCCCCCTGTCACCTCTGCTTTTTGATTTGGCCATCGAGCCATTATCCAGGATACTAGACGGTGGGAAGAGCTTTAAAGGAATTAGAATTGGAGACGTGGAACATAAGGTCAATCTTTTCGCTGATGACATCATACTGTATTTGGCCAACCCGACTACAGATCTGCCCCGGACACTGGCATGCGTTGAGGAATTCGGACAATTTTCGGGATTTAAACTTAATAAAAAGAAATGCAATATACTTTATTTGACAAGTGACACTAGAACATTACCGCAGACACACCGTTCTTCGACACTATGTGGGATTCCAGTGAGTAAGCAGTCCCTAAAATACCTGGGAATCCAATTGGCCAGATCTGTAGACCAGATATACCACTTAAACTACGACCCACTTATAGCAAAAATAAAGGGAGAGTTGGAAAGGTGGAGGAATCTTCCGTTATCGTTAATGGGGCGTTGTCATTTGATAAAAATGGTTAGCTTCCCGAAATTGCTATATCCCATGCAAACGATACCTCTATTATTAAAACGAAAAGATGTAGACAAAATTAACAAATTATTTTCTGCATTCATCTGGAGACATAAGAAACCGAGGATCTGACTCAGCATACTTATGACGCCCAAAGTAGGGGGAGGTTTGAACTTCCCAAATGTACGGGGATACAACCTCGCATGTATCACCAAACATATCCTGGACTGGTTAAAGGGTACCAATAAATTTTCTGATTGCCGAGTGGAATCAGAGATATGCAGGCCGTGGAGTCTGATATCCCTCCTGCATACCTCAGGGAGTTATCTACCCTTGTCTGTGAAAAATACGGCAATATTTCGAGATACCATCGCCTCCTGGAAGGCAGTAAGGAAGAAACTGGGATTGCCCTGGAGGGTCTCGAAATATCTTGATTTATGGGGTTGCCCGGACTTCTCCCTGGGTAGACACAATAAATTATTTGAGACGTGGAGAGCCAGAGGAGTACACAATGCTCGGGACTTACTGCATGATAAAGAGACGAGGTGGTTGAACGGAGTAGAGATTCTGGAAAAATTTTGTCTGCCTAGTTCTCACATCCTCCAGTACTATCAATTGAGACATTGTGTCATGCAATCTTTGCAGAACGTCAAAGCGGAGTATGTGTCTAATATCTGGGATGAGCTGATGTCATTGGAGGAGGTGACGACAAATATCTCGTCGGTATACGATGTATTGGGAGAACACCTACTTCCTCCGGGCCCGCAGAACATGTTCAAAGGCTGGAAGAAACAGTTGGGTGACGAAGAGATTGACACCAAGATAAGAAGGGGATGGAAGAAAGTCAGGACATATATCCCCAACGAAAGATGGAGGGACTCATTCTTTAGAGTTATGCATCGAGCCGTGATGGGGTTCAATCTGAGTTTCGGGAGGTCCCAACATGACAGAATTAGACATTGCCCTAAATGTAAAGGGGAGGGCACGGATCTGTACCATGGCATATGGGAGTGTGTAGCATCCCGACAGTTATGGGAGAAGATGCAAAGGGTGTATGCATTGATCACGTCAGTTACGGTCCCACTGATACCTACGGTATGGGTCTTTCATGACAGGGGACACGAGATTCGGAGACGAGGGGATGTTCACATTTTTCATCTTCTGGCAATGGAGACGCTCAGAACAATTTTACGTCACTGGTTGGACTCTAATCCTGGTCAGCCAAGTGAGGTGATCATGGAGCTCAAAAAAGCAATGACCTCAGAGAAAGTTCTAGCCGAAAAAAATAAAGAGCAGGACACTGTTAGATTCTTTACTAAGTGGAGGGGGTTCATTGTTTCCCAGCTATCAGAGGGTGAAATTGAGCGGGTGGTTACCCCCTTCAGAGCGACTAATTGGTATTGTTTAGAGGATTTGGGGGGAACTTTGGGTAAATTGAAGATACCAGTGAATGGTTAAGTAGTAGTACAGTCCTACATGGAGGCGATAGACGGAGTAGACTCGGGACGATCAGGTGATTGAAACAATGCTGGAGGAAGAGACAGGGAGGTCGTTATTGGGTTCATTATCCAAGAAGTATAACAATTAAATAATAATAAGAGCTGATATTATATATATATATATATATGTGTTATTACTGAGGGAGGGGGGTGGGAAGGGGATAGGGGGGAAGATGTTTAGTAGCAATAATTGATGTGGAGGAGATTCAATTGATTGAGATGTTATTATGATGGGAAATGTTTGTCAAGTTTTATTGAGAAAATCGAATAAAAATTATATGGCCAAAAAAAAAAAATGCATGTCTTTCCTGCCAGGAGATGCAGAAATGGTGCAGACATTTCTGCAACCAAAATTTTCAACATGCGCACATTTACATGCTATGAAAAATGTGTATTTCTCTGGAATAACACATTGGATTACATATATTAGGGAATCATTCTATTCAACTTTCTACGACCTACATGCCCATATAGAGGATTTAGAAAGGTTAATCCTACTGACAGATTCCATTTAAGGCCAGCTTCACACCACGATTTTCGTCTGTCAGGTTGTGTCCGGGGTTTTGCAGGTTGCGCCGGGAATAACTGACAGCCCCGGATGAACAGAATCCCTGCTATTTGCCGACTTCGTTCCTGCCACTGTCCAGTGCTGAAATTTCAGCACCGCGAGTGCAGGGGAGCTGACCACGGTGCTGAAATTTCAGCCGTAGAGCTCTGTCGTTGATGCTGAATGAGCGTGGCTGCTTTTAACAGCCGCCATTCTTCAGTACCGTGGATCCGGGAACTGGTCCGATTTTTTTGCGGATCCGGGACGATCTGGCGCCCATAGACTCCCATGCTATGGGCGCCGGATCCAGGAGGTTACGGTTTTATCCGATTTTTGCACCGGACAGACCAAGACCCTAAAAGCCGTGGTGTGAAGCTGGCCTAAGACAGTTTTTATCAATAAGGTCCTCGGATTCTTCTATGTTCAAAACCTCGGCTTGCTGTCACTGAATAAAACATACAAAGTCTGAAATCCCACTCTAATATAGCCCTTCCCAAAGTTAAAGGGGTTATCCAGGATTCCTAAAAAAAAAAAAATTGTGCCTAAGCACTAACCGGCAAGTAGCTGCCACCTACCTGACAGTTGTGCCCGGGAACGTTCACCACCGGCCCAGAGCAGTCACAGACCACTCCTGCTGGGGATGGCATGTCGGGGTAAAGAGAACAGTGACTTTTTTCCGCTCTGCTTTGTGGAAGGGGTGGGCCTGCCGACCTCTTACTGGTTGACAGGCGGCTCCTCACTTCCTAATTGGTGGAGCTGTCAGTCAGCATGACGTCGGCCATGACGCCAGTCTACATAGGGAAGAAGCCGCCACTCTGCAGACGTGACATCAGCGGAAGCTGAAAAATTGCTGACAGGAGCACCACTCTGTGTTGCCGATAAACAGGGTTGGGCACAAAAGGCAGGTAGGTGGCAGCTACTGACCTGTTAGTGCTTAGGCACATTTTTTTTTTTTTTTTTTAAATCCCAGATATACTCTTTAATATTTTGTTTCAGAATTGACAATCGTCAGAAACCTTAGCACAACAGCTGCATAATTCTTACTTCCAGGCTGCTTCCTCTAATACGAACAGTATTTTCTACATTTAATTACATTAATAGCAATATTTTTCTTTAATGAATATAATATATAGAAACTGATGGAAATTAATTTGTCAATTGTATTAAAAAAAGATAGAATAGAGCATGCTACAGCACTTTGTCCTGTAAAACATAATTATTCTAGATGATTTTTCTTCACAACTGTGGTCAACTGCAGACAGACTGAACTAATCATTTGCTTATGTTGAATTTATGAACATATATATATATTTTTTTCATTTTCTGAAAAAAGGAGATGTTGTTAAATGGAGTGTAAAATGTGATGTGAATACAGTCTTAAGAGCCTTTCACTTGGGCAAAGATCTCACGGACGAGTGCACGTATAAGCATTCATTCCCAATTCATTGCCCACTTGTCCAGCGATTAAACTACAAACATTAGTTTGCTTGTATGTCATTGATCACATTTTATATGTAGATTAGTCAAGCAGCACATTCTCTTGTATAAATTGTTGGAGTGCTGTCGATAATAATGCAAATTATAGGAGAGGTGTAAGTAAATGAAAAATCACACAAATCGATTGTATGAAACCCTTATGAGAAATGCAAGATGTAAATGTTAGTAAACAAGGTGTGACATCCATCCGAGGCTATAGGCACCATAGGGTTATCTCGGCCAGACTAGGCACAAGCCGCTCTGTTAGGCAGAACCCTGAGAAACCCTGGCATTCTCTAACCCCTATATAGGGATCTGGATTTACAACAGGGTCCAGGAGATTACTACTTATGGACAGGCTGCAGTCCAGAAACAGGAAAGTTGCCAAGCAGGGTCAAAGACAGGAGGTCACAAAAAGGACAAAATCAAGATCCGATAGCGTAGTCAGGAAAACGAGTCAAAACAGAGATGGCATCAAGGTACAAAATCGTGAGGCAGGAGAAGTGTCCAAAAAACAGGCTAAAGGTAAAATGGAAAAGACCAATACAAGACAGGAAACGAGTCAGGGGAACCAAAAGCTATTTCTGGCAGCTTACAGCAGGAGGCTGAGAGGTATTAGTAGGGTGTGATGCTTTCCAATAGGCTGAAGCTTAGGAGTTAATGACTTCAGCTGGACAGTGCACACACATCCTCTCTGTCATACTGTGAAGTACTGCAGGTCCAAGCCACTCTAACCTTACTGGATGGGCGGAGCCTGGGCTCTCCAGAGTTTCAGCCACAAACTTCTCTATCACCAGCATCAGCTACAAAGTGTATATGGTGATACCAAGAAAATGAAGTGGAATCCAGCTCAAACATGGAAGATTTTTACTTTTCTTTGCAATAAAAGTGCAATGCAGAAAAAAATTATATGATCACTGTGACTTACATCGACACATTTTGGGTGCGTTATGCACCCTTACTCATGACTCATGAGTAAGAGTGCATAACACACCCGAAACACATCAACCTAGGTCACGCTGACCATGTCAATTTTTCTGTATCGCACTTTTATTGAAAAATAAAACTGAAAAAATCTTCCATGTTTGAGTCGGATTCCACTTAATTTCCCTGGTTTTACATTGGGCAGAGTCAGCCCCGGCATCCGAGCTCCAGAGGATGCGAACAGAGCACAAAACAGTGAGCTGGAACTTCAATATACTTTGAATGTGTTGATGCCTAGTGACAAAAGCAGATGTTGCCATTTTCGGTCACGCCAAAGGCACTTCATCAGTTTTACCCTCACCTTCGCTGATACAATATAACAAGCTGCAGCTGTTTTAGTAGGATATGATCAAGAATGAATATAGCTAAACATCTTTCATTTATTAACAGCAAGCATATGTTATAATAATATAATAAATAATAATAAATCTTTATTTATATAGCGCCAACAGATTCCGCAGCGCTTTCCACAGTGGGTAATAGATGAAAATACACAGTATAATGCAGTAAGAAAATACACAATACAATACAGTAGTTCCAGTAGAGAAATAATACAGTACAGTAATAGAAAATACAATACAATAAGCATAAAATCAATATAAAAAATACAATACAATAGATAAAGCACAAAATATGGGTGACCCTCCTCAAGAGCTTACAATCTACAACGAGATAGGGGTTACAAGGTACAGGGGCTTAAAACACTGATTGTCCTAGCATCTTGAGGAAATGGGGGATAGAAATAAAGTTACATGAATGGTCACCAGACAGTCTGTGTAGACCTTTAGAGTTTGGTGGAATTTGGAAGAGTTATGTCGAGAGAGATAGTGAATGGGCTATATACAGTACAAAGGAATTTTGTTAGGGAGCATGATAGGCTGCCATGAAAAGATGTGTTTTTAGTGAGTGTCTGAAGCCATGCAAGTTGTGGATGGTCCTGATTTCTTGGGGTAGAGCATTCCAGAGAATTGGTGCACTCTGGGAGAAGTCTTGGAGCCGGAGTAGGAGGATCGGATTAGTGCAGATGTTATGAAGATCATTTATAGAACGTAGAGAACGGGTTGGGTGATATACAGAGATGAGGGAGGAGATGTAGGGGGCGATGCATTGTGAAGGGTTTGTGGGTGAGAAAGTTTTAGAAAGGGTGAAAAGCAAAATAATTAAAAAATGTGCATACCTTTTTATTACACCATTTTACTACTTGGAGACAGATTGTCAATAATAACATGTATAAATTGATCTAGTATTTACTGTGATGGCAAGAATCCATATTATTTTTAGGTTGTCCTGAGGAAGGGGTTGGTGTGATTCTAATAGGTATAAATACTTCAATAAAAGTATCATTTCAACTTTTCATATGAGTCAAATCTAATTAGAGGTATATAGTACAGCAATTATTACCCTCCTTTTTACTCCTTTGTGCTTGGATTTTCAATATTGGACCTGATGGGTTCCTGGGAGGCAGAACACCACCAGCTACTCCCAGAGTGAACTATAGAGGCAATATTAGGTTGTACTGAACCCAACTGCTCTAGGTGAGAACAAACATAAAATATATTTGTCTTATGAAACACTTTCTCCATTTTTTATATAGATCACTTACTGGTAACAGAATCCATATTGTTGCTTGGGGTAGGTCCTCTCTTTTCAAAATATTAAGAACAGATTGAACTTATTATGTTGTATAAGAAAAATGAGACAAAGAGACAGACACAAGAGACCATTTTAAGCTGGAACATTCCATTTTATTTGCGTTGACCAGTCTCATTTGCGGGCATTATGTCACACCTCTCCAGGTTCTTAGGATACTCAAACTGGGCTTTCTTGGGCTTCAACTTCATGGGGATCACAGGAACCGAGACCCGGCTCCGTGACCCTGGCGGTGTTATTAAAAGTTTGGTGTGGGTGGCTCTCTTTCCTGGGGGTAGGGATTTTGGCATGGAAGGTTCATTCTGGACAGGGATGACTGGACCTGGGGATACTAGTATTTTTACGTGACGGCTCCGCAGGTTGCGGCTGTATCTGGCCCCGCTGCTCAACAGTCCTCCTATGGGTCGATGGTTGGGAGGCAGCAATGTTCTTAAGCCCATCTACAGGAAGGGTTGACCCCTAGGGTCGCCAAAGGTACCTTAGTGAGTTGGTAGTAGTGTATTTGGTGCTTTAGACGCGTTAAGAAAGTTCACAGACACAGTGGGCTGCAGTCTTTGGTTCTTTAATCACAGTCTTTAGTGCAGCAGCCCACTGAGAACTGGGTTCTCAAAGGCAGGGATCCAGCTACTCCCGGGTAGTAGGATGATACATAACCGGCACCCCTTCTCTGTCCTTTCCAGGTCGTCTCACACAGTGCTTTGCCTTGCCCTTTTGCTTTGTGCCTCGCCACACAGGGCTCAGAGCCAGTGACTGTGGGCTTCTCTGCGAAGTTTTCCTGCAGTTTCTCCCCTCAGCCCTATGGTTGCCACCTTTTCAGCAGATTTGTACGGTTGTTCGGCTATGACACCATGGAAGTGCCACAGCCTCGGGTTGCTAGCTGAGCCTGTTTGATTGTCTCCACTAGTCTTTTGGGTTCCCTCCACTTCCTGCGCTTGACAATGGATATGAGCCATATGGGTAGATTGCTGACTTCCCATGGCCCTGGGATGCCCTCTTTCTCCTGGAGCCCCTTAGGTGTTCTCTGCTCTCTTGGGTTCGGTCTCAGGACAAGCTCTCTCTCTCTGTCCTTTAGACACTTCTCAGGCGTATGTTCTCTAGCTTCCCTCCAACTCGACCTTGGTGTGCTAAGGCCTCACTCCAGCTGTTCTACCACCTATCCTCAGCAGGGTAACTCTCTTCTTATGCTCACTGTTGTTCTTCTGTCGTTCTCCTGCGTTCTATATGGTTCCCATGCTATTTATACCCCTTGTCATGTGTCCCACATCATCTATGTGTGTTCTTCCTGACCTCACTGCTTCCTGAGTGCTCCCTCTAACTAACTCCCTTCAACACCCAGCCCCACTACAATCGTTCCTAGTGGGATCTGGGTGTCCCGATACCGGTCTGTACACCTCTTACCATGAGTGGGATACTACACCCTAACAGGGGTGCAATACCTCTGTGGTGACTGGATCCGCAGGGGCGCCACAATTACATTATTTATATTGATTTGTTTTAGAAACCCCTCTCATATCTATGCAGGAATATGCATTGCATGTTTTATATCTGCTTATCAGTTATAGGACTTGTATCTTTCTCTTTTATTTATTCCTTCTATTACGTATGTATGTTTCTTTCTCTTTTCTAATAACATGAAAAACCAATTTTGAAATAGAATCTACACTAATTGCATAGCAGTACAATAAGATGTGATTTTTTCTTATCTTCATTAAACAAAAAAAACGGCCATAATGCATGATCTAAAAATTGTACTTAAACCATAACGCTGTGACAAAGTACTAAAATGGTTTTGTTTGTAATAAAATCATTGACTATACATGCGCTATAGGGAATAATGCATCCCTACTGTGAAATGTAAGGCTGATAGACGCCACCTTAGAGATCCGTATAAAAGCCTTTGGCCTGAGTCTCCTAATATCCTTATTTGTCACAGGAGGGGAGCATTACCACATATCTCCGGAACTAGAGAGGCTTATTTGCATAAGTATAATAGTGAATGTCCTCCTGTTGAAAATGGGTTTGATTTATCTTTTGATGCCTAGGTCTTTTTCATCGTATATGCTTTTCCTGTTTACATTTGTGCTCTCCTTTTGAATAATGACCCTATTTAGTGTGATAACTAGTACTTTAATATATCATTCTCTCTATGGTATATGGTAGAGCACAGCATTTAATGTTAACACAACATATTTGTAGGACATTTACAACCATAACAGAACTTTGAGCAACTTACAATGCTATACTGAACTGGGTACCAATCAAGATGGTAAATGTCCACCCAGCATAGCTCTAAGACTGGAGAGAAAAGTGTCATAATTCAGTTATAGAAAAGATGTTCACATCAAATTCTCTCAACCAGAAATGAAAAAAGGCAAAGGTATATAGCAACAAATGAAGATACAAAGTGAGGCTGTTACCAAAATTAAGAAAAATGTACTCATAAAGAATGACCATATAAATGACAAAGACAAGAGATTTCAAATAAATTAATCAATGCTGTGCATACAGCAAGATAATGGAGCTGTTTTTTTTGCATAGAGTTAGGGCTTGTTTACATGCTGTGTTATTGCCACCCAACTCATGGGCCACTGATGTGTGATTGTCCCTAGGCTAAAATTTGCCAGCCAGTCTCTGGCGGTACAGCAAGGAGACACGATTTCCCTGCACTATTGTTATTATTTATATAGCACCATTAATTCCATGGTGCTGTACATGAGAGGGGTTACATACAAAATTATAGATATAGTTTACAGTAAAGAAATTAACAATGACAGACTGGTACAGGGGGGAAGAGGACCATGCCCTTGAGGCCTTACATTCTACAGGATATTGAGGAGGAGACAGTAGGTCAGGGATGCAGCAGCTCTGACGGTGGTGAGGCGGCAGCCCCAGTAGAGGTGGGGTGGCAGCTTCAGTGGCGGAGGAGCAGCAGCTCCAGTGGTGGTGGAGGGCAGCTCCGATGGCAGTGGGACGGCAGCTCGGTCATTGCAGGCTATAAACTTTCCTGAAGAGATGGGTTTTCAGGTTCCATCTGAAGGATCCAAGCGTGGTGGATAATCGGACGTGTTGGGGCTTAGAATTCCAGAGAATGGTGGATATTCGGGAGAAATCTTGGAGGTAGTTGTGAGAGGAACGGATAAGTGTGAAGGAGAGGAGGAGGTCTTGGGAGGATCGAAAAATACGTGAGGGAAGATAGTGGGAGATTAGTTCAGAGATATAGGGAGGAGACAGGTTATGGATGGCTTTGTAGGTCGGTGTTGGTTGCTTGAACTGAATTCATTGAGGAATTGGGAGCCAGTGAAGAGACTCGGGGGAGAAACGGGGGAGTAGCGAGGAGAGAGGTAGATTAGTCAGGCAGCAGAGTTGAGGACAGACTGGAGTGGTGCAAGAATGTTAGCAGGGAGGCCACAGAGGAGGAAGTTGCAGTAGTCAAGGCGGGAGATGACGAGGGCATGTACAAGAATTTAAGTAGACTGAGGGCTGAGGAAAGGACGGATTCTGGAAATATTGTTGAGCTGGTGGTGACAGGAGTGGTGCGAGAGTTCTCTGTTCTGTTGACCGCATGGCTCTCCTGCGATCTACAGAATATCATGATAATTTTCCAAGGAAGGCAGACAACTCTGGAAAAGTGCTGGAGTTGTCTACCTTCCTTGGAAAATTATATGTGCTGTCTATACCAACTGGTAGCAGCACCCATCGGCTGCAGGAAACCCTGCTGTGGTTATATCCAGGAGATGTGGTCAGTAGTGATGGGCGAACCCTCCAATACTCAGGATGGAGAGACTCACCGAGCTTTTTGTAAAGTTTGAGCTCGGGGCCGAAGATAACTCAAACTTGTGTCTAAACCCAGAGCTTCGACTTTACAGTTATGGGATGGGGCAGGAGGGCTGCTGTAAAATAAGGAATATAGTTAATAATATATGTCGAGCCCCAGGCTGTGGGGTACTCGGGTATCAGGCTCCAAGCAGGTAACTGTGTGACGGGAAGTGGTTGCCGCGCCTGATCCTGTGTCCTGGGGGACTTCTTTAAAAAGGGGAATATTTACAGGGGATTAAATATACAGTTTGTTGTGACGTCACCTGTAGTTTCTGGTGATGTGTCACCAGCGCTGCCACAGTCCGCCGAAGCTAGATGGTATCACTGCAAGTTGGTAAAGTCCCCCACAGGTAGGGCTGAAGCTCCGGGGCAGTGTTCCTGTATGGGAAGCAAGTTCATTCAAAGGGACACAGGTAGAGTCAAAGTCACTTTTCTTCGGGTACTTTACAGTTCACTTGCATTCATACAAAGTTGCAGTTCAGCACTCCTGATGTTATGAGGACAGGTAACTTATCGGGTGGCTGCAGGCGGATTCCAGGTGGTATGGTGGAACCCTTGGTGTGCCTTCCTTCTCTAACCCCGTCTGTTCCTTCTTGCTTTTCAGTCTTTGGTGTGAAGCCTGGTGACTTGTAATCAGCCTGACCTCCTGTCCTTTCTCACCTTCTCTGCCGTCGGGTAACCCTCTACTGGCTGGCCGCTCGTTCCCTTGGCAGCGCCTGGTACCCTCATTCCGTCTGCTCTGGTGCCCAGGAGAATTGAAGACTCCACAGGGTTCCAGATTCTCTGTGGTCCTAAAGTATCCCACAGGTGCGGGCTCCAGAGCCCGGTAAGCTGTCTGGGAGAACCTGACAATGGCCCCTCTTCCCAAACTGGCTGCTCTCCTGAAAAGTTAATTAAACCCTTTCTTCTTCTTCCATCTCTCCCTGGTCCCTCAGCCGAGTGACCTAGCAGCAAAACTCATAGGCAAAGACCTCCTTGTTCCCCCTGGAAGTGTTTTTATTCCCTCCCGTTTAACCTCCCACCGCTGTACTAATGTGGGAGTGCTGGCAAATGGGTCCCACCCACAATCCTAGAGTCCACCTGCAGCTGGAGTATCTGCACCTCTTTTACGGGGCCACACATACATTATGATTATACTTACCGGTCCCGCAATACGTACTGCAGTCCCATTGTCTCCTGGCCGCTGCAGCTCCTGGGGGTCGCTCATTAACTTCCAGGTTATTGAGTCCACTGCTCATCACTCACCATGAATTTCTAGCAAAGATTAAAAAAAAAAAACAACACAGAGGAAAATATTTATATTAAATATAAAACAAAAAAATTTAGACACCATCTTTATTATGAAAAAAATCCTCAGTCCGATGTAGTCCACATGGATAGCAATGTCAGCTCTAATACATCGCTCTGCGTAGACAAGCTTCTATACAGAGCGAGAAGCAGGCTGAAACTGAGAATGACAGTCAGAGCTCAATCCAGTTCATAGCAGAGCCATGAACCTGGGTGAACGTCACCGCGAACACAGTTGTAAAAAGCCGAAAACAGCCGAGTGCAGTGAATACCGCCGGAAACTAATGAGTGGCCCGGAAGCAGAAGCGGTCGGGAGACAGCGGGATAGAAGGACACGTCGTTGGACCAGTAAGTATAATCATAATGTTTATTACTAATGTGCTTTTTTTTACAGGCCCTGGACCTGAACTGGACCCAGGGACACCTGTGTTCGGGACCTTGTGCACGAACACTATGTGCTCGGTACAGGTCCAGAACTTTACAGTTCGGGTCCACCCATCCCTAGTGGTGAGCTGTATTCCTCCTTATACTTCAGAACATCAAGATAATGCACAGGACGTCACATGGCTCAGGGTAGTGATGATCCGCCCATCATGATTCTGGATTAGGTGAGCAGAGGACGTTTTTTTTTTTTTTTTTTATTATATTCTTTATTTAAGGGATTTTAATGATACAGGAGCAAAAAGTGATAAACAATTGTTACGGTGCAGATGTCACCAATATAAACAATCAAGAGTCTATAAAGGGAGGGGAGAGTCTAACTAAGGCTGGAAACACACTGGCAAGTGCAAAAACGGTCCGATTGATGGATCCGAGAGTCAGACGGATGTCATCCGACTTTTGGTCCGTTTTGCATCCAACTGCTATGCGAGTGTCCACCATTTTTGTCAGATCACATCCGAGTGGTGTCCGAGTGCAATCCGTTTTTTTTTACCAACAGGTATTATTGTATAATCATTTACAGGAACATTTTTTACAGTTGTCTGAGCTACAGAATGATAATGACCCAATAAAAAATCGGATCCGACTCGGATTATTATTATTATTATTATTATTATTTATATAGCGCCATTAGGTTCCATGGCGCTTTACATGAGGTTGAGGGAGACAAGAACAAGTACACTAAATCTAGGCGATCAGGACGTACAGGTACAGGAGGGGCAGGGACCCTGTCCACGAGGGCTCACAGTCTATGAGGGGTGGGTTAGGATACAGTAGGATGGGGGAATGTCAGGTATGGGGTGTTCGCCTGGGTCTCATGGCAGGTTGTAGGCTTGACGGAACAAGTGAGTCTTCAGGTGACACTTGAAGCTACTCAGGGTAGGAGAGTGTCTGACGTGTTCGGGTAGGGAGTTCCAGAGTAAGGCAGATGCCCGGGAGAAGTCCTGGACTCGGTTGTGCGAAGAGGTGATGAGGGGGGAGCAGAGGAGGAGTTCTTGGGAGGAGCGGAGGTTGCGTGAGGGTAGGTATCGGGAGACCAGGTCGGAGATGTATGGTGGAGCCAGGTTGTGTATGGCTTTGTACGCCATGGTTAGTGTTTTGAATTGGGATCTCTTGGAGACGGGGAGCCAGTGAAGGGCTTGGCAGAGGGGGGAGACAGGGGAGTAGCGGGAGGACATATAGATGAGTCGGGCAGCGGAGTTGAGGATAGACTGGAGAGGTGTGAGGGAGTTAGCCGGGAGGCCATTGAGAAGGAGGTTGCAGTAGTCAAGGCGGGAGATGATAAGAGCATGGATGAGTGTTTTAGCGGTGTCGTGGGTGAGGAAGGAGCGGATCCGTGAGATGTTCTTGAGCTGGAGCCGGAGGGATGTGGTGAGGGCCTCGATGTGGGGTTTGAAGGATAGGGAGGAGTCAAGGATTACCCCGACTCGGATGATCCGTGTGCGGGCCAAGTGTGGTACGTCTTTTTTGTCGGACCCATAGACTTGCAATGGCGAGTCTCATCTGTGACTCGCATACTATCACAGCATGTTGCGACTGACTAGTCATACGTGAAGCATATGAGAAAAAAACGTCCGACACTCGGAAATGTGCTCTAGGACATTGAATAACATTGGTCCGACTGCAATGCGATTTTTACTCGCATTGCAGTCGTCGAGTTTCACGCCAATGTGTTCGTACTCTAAGGTAAGAGGTTGTTGGAAAGGGATAAGAACATGGTAAGGGGGGTGAAGGTATGGGTAGAAATAGGGCCTGCTCTATTGATTGAATATTTATGTAGTAAATTATTACTTCTAATAGAAGATACAATCATTGAAAACAGATAAAGGTAATATTTTGTAGGATGTCTTTCGGCGCAGTAATGGAATGAATCTCAGCTAATCAAGTTTGACATCTGAGCTATCTTACGTAAAATAGACAGTTCTCACTCACAACATTGCTGGAGGTATAACTAAGAGAGAGGCTCCCCCTCCGATATTTGGTTTGAATATACAAAAAAAAATAATTAAAAAATCAACCCAAACTGGGACTCAATTAAACAACATATAGACAAAGTGTTGGACATGGATAACCCACTCACACTGAGATTTATTCTACTCAACCTAGATTCCCAAAACCAATTTCTAATCAAACAACCATTAAACCCACACCTCCTTAACACAGCGAAAATCTCAGTCGCAAGGCATTGGAAGTTTATGGATAGTTCCACATTCTGGGAATGATTATATAAAGCTAATCAGATCAGTATCTTCTAAAAAAAAAAAAAACAGATTGACTCACCCCCAAATCCAGAACATTGTAGATCTAGGTGTAGAGGATGTTTTCATCTTTACTAAAATGAGTGGTGGGACTGTGAGGGCATCATAAAGTATGGGAGACCTTCATACAGTGTCAGGGGACCATCATACGTTGTAAGAAACACTGTGGGGGCCCATATGCATTGTAAAGAGGCTTATACATTTTAGGGAGTGCTGTTGGGTGCCCTTTTACATTAGGGGAGCTAATGCGGGAGTAATTGTACAATATGGGAGCTAATGCAGGGAACATTATACAGCGTGGAAGCTAATGCAAGGGTCATTATACAGAATGGGGCTAATGCAGAGATTGGTCATTATATAGCATGGGAGCTACTGTGAGGGACATTGTACAGTTATGGGCTAGTGTGGGACTATCGTACTGTAATCTCTTACATGTACTGCAAGACTGGTATTCACCACTATATGGTCACTGTATGGTGATAATATCAGAGCTGGTCCTTGTGTAGATTTATTCTCAGTAACAGCGCAGTCATCTGCTGAGGTTCCTGTATGCCCACTATTAAGGCATGATACAGTAGTTGTTAGGCTGCCTTCACATTTGCAGATGCCTCCGCAGCGTTCTGCGGAGGCATCTGCAAGCCTCTGCATGCAGACCGCAGCCCCTATCTTTATAGAGGAGCGCACGGTGTCTGCAGATGCTTGCAGACCGCCATGCGCTCCCATTGCCCGCCATGAGTGATCTGTGCGCAGGCGGATGCCTGCGTACAAATCACACAGTCTAGTCCGCACCAGGGACGCGACATGTTGGTCCCCGGTCACTTGGTTAGGGGTCCACTCAAAGCGTTTTACCCCACTCCCCCATTGAGCTGAACCCCAGGCTATGCCTCTGACTTTACACTACTAGTTTTCACAGCAGTTTATACCTTACATATGCCTGATAGGGTTGTGCCCTCATATATTTATGCTGCTGTACCATTATTACTCTTTGTTCCTGCTGCTCTGTGGTGCCCTTTTTAACTTGTTTTAACCTAAAATTTCATCTGTAAGTTTGTAATTTAAGAAAGATTGATATGATTACTATTAATTCTAGCTATATTTTTTTGTGAATAGCTCTATATGACTTAGTTCATTATAGCCATATGCAATGTATTGCCTGGTGCTAGGGTATGTACCCTTATACAATTTTCTTTAAAATCACATGCACCATGTTGGCTGTTTGTTGAAAGGTGGTACAGTTGTTTCCAGTCTGGGCAATGCTCTGTGAGCTCATCAGCATGGGCTTCAGACTGCTACATGTTATCAATCTACTAGAGCCATAAATAATATCTGCATTATTCTCGAAAACACAGGTCCTCTTTACACAGGAATAAGTACCATTGCTAATGATTCTGTAAACCTAAACATCATTTCACTCCACAAATGAGTGTTTTGCTCATTCATTGGGCAATCAGCAGTCTGTTCAAATTGCATAAATGTCATATAACAAGCATTTCTAGGAACGTTTGCTTATGATAATCATGCAGTGTAACCGCTGTTTACATTTTTATTAAATAATAATAATGTAGAGCAAATGATTATAATAACCTTTCAAATATACTTTATTAATGAAATCTGATTGAAGAACATTCATAAACCTTCCACAAGGTGTCCCCACTACCCTGTGTGTGAAGCATACATATGTTCATTCTCACTCAGATCCATCTTCACACTGAATACGGCCACATACCCATTTAAGGGAGGGGGACGGGCCTACACTTGTTCACTACAGCTGATGAGGTGACAATGTATTAGATTTTCACAGCCTACAGCGCAGTTGCTAAGCAATGTCAAATATCAGTATCACTGTAAAGTCCTATTTTCATGGCACATGCTTCTGATCTGTCATCTGGCTCCACACAGCTCAGTCAGGATCTCTGTTAACTCCTTATTTGCTGTCACATTGCACTGCTTCCTACCCGCCTGCTCTCAGAAGCTGTGGAAATACACACACAGTGCTGGGAGACATTGGCAATGCCCACACAGCCATAAAATGCAGTTTTTAAAAGAGCACAGAAAAATGTGATAAAATAAATCATATGGCACAAAAAAGAATTATCTTAGCTTGCTATATGACCCATCATTAACAACCAGTGCGGTATTGTTTTGTTTTTTTCAATAAAATTACATTTACACTTTAAGGCCTTGGTTCCACTTGTCTTTTAAACAGACGAGTACAATCTGATTGAAATATCAGATTGTACTCAGACCATTGTAAATCAATCAGGCAGTGTCCATTTGCTATTTTTTCCTCAGCCAAAATCGTGCCAAGGACAAAATAGCAGCATGCTGCATATGGCAGCGGGTCATGGATCACACGCAGCCATACAAGTGTATGGGTGTGTGTGAAAGAGTGCAAGGCAGTCGGATGTCACCGACTGCAGTGCGATTTACGCCGAACCCGGCAATGCAGGAGAGGGAGTGATTTACCTCTTCCTCTCCTCTGCAGCTGTGACTCGATCATTGGATCCCACTCACAGTAGAGCAGGAGCCGATGGTCATTAGCATATCGCATCCACCATAAGCTAGTGGAACCCCTGCCTAAGGCGGCCGTCACACGCTAAGATATCTAGAACGATATTGTAAGCGATCACGTGCACGCGCGATCGCTTACAATATTGCTCACATCGCTGGTGAGATGTCACACAGACAGACTCACCAGCGATGTGGGACCGCGAATCCGCTGGTAACTATGGTACACATCGGGTTACTAGGCGCCGCGCGTCGCTTAGTTACCCGACGTGTACCATAGTTACCATCTCCCAGCATAGGCTCTGCCGCTGGGAGATCGTTCATCGTGGTGTCACACACCACGATGAAGCAGATCGCTAAATCGTAAATCGCTAGATCTGAGGTCCGGACCTCAGATCTCGATTTTGCAATTTGATCAGATCTCGCTCGTCGTATCTTGCCGTCACACCACACAGACATCGCTTACGCGATGTTTAATCTGCCGCGTTCAAGTGATATCTTGCGCGATATCTGTGCGTGTGACGGCCGCTTAAGTAACATTCTTGCTTATTGATTTCTTTTATTTCATCACGCTGACAAGTTTCTGTGCAGGAATGTTTTCACAGTATGTGAATAGGGCTGCTGAAACCCCATTCTCCTGCATGGATTGTTATGTTCACACGTCCAGTATTTGCAATTGATTTTTCAGCAACAAAAAACAGGGTGTTGGCAGAAAAAAATAAATATGATTTTGATGCATTTTGACGTGTGGTTTTGATGTCTCTTTACCTTGTTCTCTTTTTCCTATTCACTTGAATGGGTATAAAATGCTGAAAGAATTGACATACTGCAGATTAGATAAAACACTTTCATAATAATAATTTTATTTATATAGCGTCATACATATTCCGCAGCACTTTACAATTCAGAGGGGACATGTACAGACAAGATGAGACAATACAGAAAAACACAAAATTCAACAGTTCCCAGGAGTGAAGGAGTGGAGAAGGCTGCTCACAAGCTTCCAATCTTTGAATAATAGGGGAGGCAGAAAAGGTAATGGTGAAAAGTGCCATCATATGTATATGGTCCCTGTATCAACAATATCTCCAAGAAAAAAGTTTCCTTATCAACTTATCTGTCTCCTTATGGCTGCAGGCAAACTCCTCTCCATAAGGTAGATAGCTAGTTCCCCAGTCCTCGACTTAGCCTCTCATACAGCCAGATCAGAATATCCCACACACTACACTGATGAGGGGCAGCTACCCCGATATTCAACATCTGTAGTTTGGAGTTCTGATCTGGCACAAATCCTTGGTCATATTAAAAGGCTTGTTAAAGAGTCGACTATGACCTTTAGGATTGCTACCTAAAGGTGGCGCTAGAGTTCATCCACTTCTTCATTGGAGTGACAATTTGCATATTTCCCAGAGGAGCATTGCGGCTTTAAGTCTCCTTATCTAATTATCTGCCTCCTTATGGCTGCAGGCAAACTACTCTCCATAAGGTAGATAGCTAGTTCCCCAGACCTTGTCTTAGCTTCTCACACTGCTTGAGGAAGGCTGCGTGCCAAAACGTCACAGTCCTAGGACCAAATAAACCCACACAACTTGAACTGGAGGAAGTGCTGCCTTTCATTTTTTCATCTGCTTATTACCAGTGATTGTGGTAGGAGGGATTTGCACCCGACCTGTGAAGTTGAGCTGTTTCGTTTTTCTGTTTTGTTTTTTTTTTATATATTTTTATTGCTATATTTTTTTGCCTTTTTTCAATTCAGGTTGAGAGAATTTGATGTGAACATCATTTCTATTACTCAATTTTGATGTGGAAATTAGGCTGCTGTCACACTGGCAAATTTTCAAACCCGTGTGGTTACATGAAATTCATTTATAGTCATGGACAGGCACAGATCTGTGCAAAAGGATGCCAACGGATGTCCACGGAACGTTTTTTAATGGATCCATCATCAGTTACCAGAGATAGGGGTGGCAGGAGCTGTACCTTGCTTCTGAGCATGCTCAGTACAGCAAAACAGATTTGTTCACGGATCCATTGTTTTCATGGATCCGTACAGATCTTTGCTCCATAGAGCTCCATTATAATTTCCACTGACACCAACGGATCTGTGTCTGTCTGTTGGAGTCCGCGATTTTCGAGGAAGCCCAGAAAAAGAACAATTTGCGTTTCTGGGTACATATACAGATCCATGACAAAATGGAGACACAGGGATGGCCACTTTACGACCAATCCGTGCCCATAGGATAACATGGGAGGCCATAACGGATCTGTGGCTATCCTTTTCAAAACGAATGGACATGGATTTGAAAATTTGTCAGTGTGAAAGCAGCCTAAGGCCAGCTTCACACCATGGTTTTTCGGTCTGGGTCTGTCCAGTGTGAACCGGATTGGCATTATTTGGCCTCCGGTTTGGGGCTTTTCCGGGAGGATGTGGTTATGTCCGATTTTTGCATCCGGAGTCTGCCGCAGTTTTTGTCTTTGATGCAAAAAAAAAAATCGGACAAAACCGGATCTTCTTAGATCCGGCGCCCATAGCATGGGAGTCTATGGGCGCCGTATCGCCCCGGATCCGACTAAAAAAATCGGACCAGCTCCTGGATCCATGGTACTGAAGAGTTGCGGCTGTTAAAAGCAGCGGTGATCATTCAGCACCATGGATAGAGCTCCACTGCTGAAATTTCAGGACGGTGGCCAGCTCTCCTGCACTGGTAGTGCTGAAATTTCAGCACTGGACAGCGGCAGAAACGAAGCCGGCAAAAAGCAGGATCGGAGGGCAGATTTGCCCTCCGGTTCTGCTCATCCGGGGCTGTCAGGTGGTGTCCGATGCATCCTGCAAAACACCGGACACAACCTGACAGCTCCAAACCGTGGTGTGAAGCCAGCTTTAGCCTGCTTACCTCAAGCTGCAACATAAAACAGCAGATGTAGCAAAGTTTTACAAAAATGGTAGTTCCTGCTTTCATATTGGCATCACACACATGTAAAATACTACATACTTTATGGAGCTGTTAGTAACATCATCATCCTATAGATGGACCAAGCATTAGTATTGTCATTTATTTTTGATTACATGTAGTTGGCAAGTCAGTGATAGAAGACCAAAATAGCGTTCTAGTATAACTAGTTGTCTATTTCAGACATAAAACATCGGTCAGTGATAGAAGACCAAAATAGCGTTCTAGTATAACTAGTTGTCTATTTCAGACATAAAACATCGGTCAGTGATAGAAGACCAAAAAGCGTTCTAGTATAACTATTGTCTATTTCAGACATAAAACATCGTCAGTGATAGAAGACCAAAATAGCGTTCTAGTATAACTAGTTGTCTATTTCAGACATAAAACATCGGTCAGTGATAGAAGACCAAAATAGCGTTCTAGTATAACTAGTTGTCTATTTCAGACATAAAGCATCGGTCAGTGATAGAAGACCAAAATAGCGTTCTAGTATAACTAGTTGTCTATTTCAGACATAAAACATCGGTCAGTGATAGAAGACCAAAATAGCGTTCTAGTATAACTAGTTGTCTATTTCAGACATAAAACATCGGTAATCAAAATACAAATTTAGTAGTCCTCTACACCAAAGTCACCAGTGAGTGGACTAGATACATTGCCCTCTATATATAGAAATATCTTCACCAAAGATCCAACGCTAACTACATAAATACAAGAAGAGACCCAAGCTTACTACATAAATACCAACAGGGCTGCCACTAGGAACTTCAGGAATCCTTACTGATAAAATTTTGGGGGCCCCCGAGACAGCGCCCATCCTCCATCCCAGCTCAGCATACACCCCAGCATAATATATATACATACAGTATATATACATATATATTATATATATACATTAATTAGATACTTCTTTGGGCTGAATACACAATAGAGAATGCATATGGAGACTGCTGTTGGCTATATTCAGAATCACAAGTCTGATCCAGACTTGTCTGATCCATGTGTCTTTCAAACTAAATCTTTCAAAGTACATTTTCTAAGTATTGTACTTAGAAATAGACTAGAAATGGACTGGAAATGACTGGAAGGTAAAGGTATAGAAAGCCACCACAATGTTTCTTTTCTATTCACTACCACCCCTTACTACTTTATTTCATATAAACTCCTTAAATCCCTCCAACAAGGTAAGGAACTAGTCATCTCTCCACCCATCCTCCCCAGCCATCTTACCTCCTCTTGACTACTATTCCTCCACATACTGGCTTCATCACCTCGTCCTCCGGTCGCATCATTTCATCCCCTGGCTGCAGCATCCCATCATCTCGTCCCCGGCCAATCTACCTCGCCCCGGGTGCATTATCTAGTTCCTGAATGCCCCATCTGATCCCCAGCTACATCCCCCCTGGTCTGCATCTCAACCCTCGATCACCGCTGCACCTTCTCATTCCCGGCTCCATCACCTCGTCCTTGGCTCCACCATCTTGTCCCAGACTGCTCGATCTCGTCCCCAGCCACATCTCCCCTGGCCTGTAACTCATCCCTTGGCGGCATCCCACCTCGGACTGCTCTTCCCACTGACCACTTGACCACCACTACAGCTCTCTTTCCCCCTGAACCTGACCCCTGCTGCATCTGACCCCTGTAACCCCTGCCCCCACCCACCATTCACAATGTTTCTGCTCCTTTGCACTCTCACTCCCATCTTCCTCCACTTCCTGCTACCCCCCCTCATTCCATCACCCAGCAACAAAATACTTCTCTCACCCTCCATCCTACCTAACCACCTCACCCATTTCTCCGAACTATTCCTTCACTTTCAATCCTCCATCTTCAAACAGGCACGCCCACCACGTAAACTCTCCTGCTCTCACCTGCTAACCCTCTCCCTGGAACTCCTACTCGCTGGCGACATTTCCCCTAATCCCGGTCCCCCCCGCCACATTCCCACAGTCACCAACACCCCACCCCCACAACCCACCCCCAACCCTCGTAACCTCACCATCACCCTCCCTCGCAACCTCACCAACCTTAGACCCATCTTCCCAGCCCCTGATCCCCCAATCTCCCTGCGAGGCGCACTCTGGAACGCCCGCTCAGTCTGTAATAAACTCACACACATCCACGAACTCTTTATTTCTAATAAACTCTCATTCCTTGGCATCACAGAGACCTGGCTCACTCCCTCCGACACAGCCTAACCTGCCAGTCCTATCCTTTGGCAGTTTCAGTCTTTCCCACCCCCTGCCCCTCTAACAAACATGGCGGAGGTGTCGGCATACTCCTGTCCGACACCTGCTCCTTCGCCCCTATTCCACTACCCCCCTCTGCTACTCTTCCCTCTTTCGAAGTCCACTCTGTCCGCATCTTCTTCCCCTGTAACCTCCAGCTGGCCGTCATCTACCTCCACCCTGGATCCATCCTCACCTTCCTTGACCACTTTACCACCTGGCTACTTTACTTCCTTTCTGCTGATATCCCCACCATCATTATGGGTGACTTCAATATCCCCATCAACACCACCCACCCAACCGTCTCTCAACTTCTTTCCCTGACCTCCTCCTTCGAGCTCTCCCAATGGTCCTCCTCTACCACCCACGAAGGTGCCACACGCTGGACCTCATCTTTACCCGTCTTTGCTCCCTTACTAACCTCACAAACTCATCTCTCCCCATCTCAGACCACAATCTACTGACCTTCTCCTCAAACTCGAACACCCCCACAGAAACCTAAAACACATTGATCAACCCTCACTCTCTGAATCCTTCCTCCCTCTCACTGACATAACATCCATACGCGACACAGACACTGCCACCACCCTCTACAACACCACGCTAACCAAGGCCCTCGACCTAGCCGCACCCCTCACACATCACGCTCCATGCACTAACAGGCAACCCTGGCACACCGCCATCACTAAAGACCTGAGACAAGCATCCAGGGTGGCCGAGAGGCGATGGAAAAAATCACATTCCACTGAGCACTTTGCACTGTTCAAACAGTCCCTCATCGCCTTCAAGAATGCTCTTGCTACTGCCAAACAAACCTTCTTCTCATCCCTAATAACCTCCCTGGCTCACAATCCCAAACAACTTTTCAAAACCTTCAATTCCCTACTCTGCTCCCCCTCAATCGCCCCTTATCTCTGCTGAAGAATTTCCCTCCTTCTTCAAAGAAAAAGGTTGACAGAATCAGAGGCAGCTTTGATCAAAAGTCCCCACAGCCTTCCATCTCACCTATACTGCCCTCTCCTTCCATCAACTGCTTCCCCCCCATAGCTGAAGACCAGCTCTCCTCCCTCCTGTCAAAATCACACCTCACCACCAGCGCCCACAACCCACTCCCATCCCACCTCATTCCCAACCTCTCCTCCGTTATCATCCCAGCCCTGACTCATCTTTTCAACCTATTACTCACCACCGGCACCTTCCCCTCAGCCTTCAAACATGCCTTGATCACACCCATCCTCAAAAAACCCTCCCTTGACCCCAAGGCTGTCTCCAACTACCGCCCTATATCTCTCCTCCCCTTCGCCTCTAAACTACTTGAACAGCACGTCCACTCTGAGCTGTCCTCTCACCTCTCCTCCTGCTCCCTCTTCGACCGCCTGCAATCCGGCTTCAGACCCCTCCACTCCACTGAAACAGCACTGACCAAAGTCACCAATGATCTACTGACTGCCAAAAGCAAGCACCACTACTCTGTCCTCCTCCTCCTTGACCTGTCCGCCGCCTTCGACACTGTTGACCACTCCCTTCTACTTCAGATCCTGGAATCTCTTGGCATCACAGACCTTGCCCTCTCCTGGATCTCCTCATACTTAACGGACCGGACCTTCAGCGTTACCCACTCCCACACATCCTCCTTGGCCTACCCCCTATCTGTCGGGGTCCCCCAGGGCTCGGTGCTAGGACCGTTACTCTTCTCAATCTACACTCTCGGCCTAGGGAAACTCATTGAGTCCCATGGCCTCCAGTACCACCTCTACACTGACGACACCCAAATCTACCTGTCTGGACCTGACATCGCCTCCCTACTATCCAAAATTCAGCGGTGCCTGTCCGCCATCTCTTCCTTCTCTGCTCGCTTCCTTAAGCTGAACATGGACAAAACTGAATTCATCGTCTTCCCCCCAAGCCGCTCACCCTCACTACCTGGCCTATCCATCGTCGTCAACGACTGCTCTCTCTCCCCAGTCCCCCACGCCAAGTGCCTCAGGTTTATCCTTGATTCTTCCCTCTCCTTCAAGCCCCACATCCAAGCCCTCGCCACCTCCTGCCGATTCCAGCTCTAAAACATCTCTCGGATCTGCACTTTCCTTGACCACAACACCACTAAAACCCTTATTCATGCTCTCATCTTCTCCCGCCTCAACTACTGCAACCTCCTGCTCACCGGCTTCCCCGCTACCTCCATTTCACCTATCCAATCTATCCTGAACTCCGCTGCCCGCCTAATCCATCTGTCTCAACGCTACTCCCCTGTCTCCCCCCTCTGCCAAGCCCTTCACTGGCTCCCTGCTTTCCAGAGATCCCGGTTTAAAACACTAACCATGACATACAAAGCCATCCACAACCTATCGCCTCCATACATCTCTGACATGGTCTCCCGATACCTACCCCCACGCAACCTGCGATCCTCCCAAGAACTCCTCCTCTACTACCCCTTCATCTCCTCTTCGCACAACCGCATACAGGACTTCTCCCGTGCATCACCCATACTCTGGAATTCGCTGCCCCACCACATCAGGCATTCCCCTACCCTGGGAACCTTCAAAAGAGGCCTGAAAACCCACCTCTTCTGCCAAGCCTGCAACTTGCAATGAGACCCGGTCCACTGCACCTCCTCACGACCGACACCTCCCCCTCCTACTGTATCCCCACCCGCTGCTCATAGACTGTGAGCCCTCGTGGACAGGATCTTCTCCCCTATTGTATCTGTACATTAGAATTGTCCACAGCCATTGTTACTTATATTGTTCCTATGTTACTTGTCCTAGTCTGCCCTCTTAACATGTAAAGCGCCATGGAATATTATGGCGCTATATAAATAAATGATAATAATAATAATATACATAATAGAGAATACACAATAGACACTGCTGCAGGCTGTATACACAATAGAGACTGTTGTTGGCTGTATATACAATGGAGATGGCTGTATGATCAATTGACAGATACTGACCGTATGCACAATCGACTGCTGCTGACTGTATGCACAATAGACAGCTGCTGACTAAACATATAATAGACGGATGCTGACTGTATGCACAATAGATGGCTACTGAGCATATACACAATAGACTGTGGGCTGTGTACACAATAAATGGCTGCTGGCAATGTACACAATAGACGGCTGCTGGTTGTATACACAATAGACACTTGCTGGTCATACACACAATAGATGACTTGAGGGGCTGTGTGCACAATAGAAGGCTGCTGGGCGTATACACAATAGACGACTGCTGGCCATATACACAATAGACGGCTGCTGGCCATATACACAAGAGACAGCTGTGGGCTGTATGCACAATAGACAGCTGCGGGCTGTATGCACAATAGACCGCTGCAGGCTGTATGCATAACAAATAGCTGTGGGATGTATGTACAATAGATGGCTGCCTCTATATCTTGTATATACAACACTATTTTGTACACACAGATCCACACTATATACAGTTAGGGCCAGAAATATTTGGACAGTGACACAATTTTCGCGAGTTGGGCTCTGCATGCCACCACATTGGATTTGAAATGAAACCTCTACAACAGAATTCAAGTGCAGATTGTAACGTTTAATTTGAAGGGTTGAACAAAAATATCTGATAGAAAATGTAGGAATTGTACACATTTCTTTACAAACACTCCACATTTTAGGAGGTCAAAAGTAATTGGACAAATAAACATAACCCAAACAAAATATTTTTATTTTCAATATTTTGTTGCGAATCCTTTGGAGGCAATCACTGCCTTAAGTCTGGAACCCATGGACATCACCAAACGCTGGGTTTCCTCCTTTTTAATGCTTTGCCAGGCCTTTACAGCCGCAGCCTTCAGGTCTTGCTTGTTTGTGGGTCTTTCCGTCTTAAGTCTGGATTTGAGCAAGTGAAATGCATGCTCAATTGGGTTAAGATCTGGTGATTGACTTGGCCATTGCAGAATGTTCCACTTTTTTGCACTCATGAACTCCTGGGTAGCTTTGGCTGTATGCTAGGGGTCATTGTCCATCTGTACTATGAAGCGCGGTCCAATCAACTTTGCAGCATTTGGCTGAATCTGGGCTGAAAGTATATCCCGGTACACTTCAGAATTCATCCGGCTACTCTTGTCTGCTGTTATGTCATCAATAAACACAAGTGACCCAGTGCCATTGAAAGCCATGCATGCCCATGCCATCACGTTACATCCACCATGTTTTACAGAGGATGTGGTGTGCCTTGGATCATGTGCCGTTCCCTTTCTTCTCCAAACTTTTTTCTTCCCATCATTCTGGTACAGGTTGATCTTTGTCTCATCTGTCCATAGAATACTTTTCCAGAACTGAGCTGGCTTCTTGAGGTGTTTTTCAGCAAATTTAACTCTGGCCTGTCTATTTTTGGAATTGATGAATGGTTTGCATCTAGATGTGAACCCTTTGTATTTACTGTCATGGAGTCTTCTCTTTACTGTTGACTTAGAGACAGATACACCTACTTCACTGAGAGTGTTCTGGACTTCAGTTGATGTTGTGAATGGGTTCTTCTTCACCAAATAAAGTATGCGGCGATCATCCACCACTGTTGTCATCCGTGGACGCCCAGGCCTTTTACAGTTCCCAAGCTCACCAGTCAATTCCTTTTTTCTCAGAATGTACCCAACTGTTGATTTTGCTACTCCAAGCATGTCTGCTATCTCTCTGATGGATTTTTTCTTTTTTTTCAGCCCCAGGATGTTCTGCTTCACCTCAATTGAGAGTTCCTTTGACCGCATGTTGTCTGGTCACAGCAACAGCTTCCAAATGCAAACCACACACCTGGAATCCACCCCTGACCTTTTAACTACTTCATTGATTACAGGTTAACGAGGGAGACGCCTTCAGAGTTAATTGCAGCCCTTAGAGCAGTGATGGCGAACTCCAGGCCTCGAGTGCCACCAACAGTGCAGGTTTTCAGGATTTCCTCAGCATTGCACAGAGGTTGGAATCATCACCAGTGCAGGTGATTATATTATCACCTGTGCAATGTAAGGAAATCCTGAAAACATGCACTGTTGGTGGCACTCGAGGCCTGGAGTTCGCCATCACTGCCTTAGAGTCCATTGTCCAATTACTTTTGGTCCCTTGAAAAAGAGGAGGCTATGCATTACAGAGCTATGATTCCTAAACCCTTTCTCTGATTTGGATGTGGAAACTCTTATATTGCAGCTGGGAGTGTGCACTTTCAGCCCATATTATATATATAATTGTATTTCTGAACATGTTTTTGTAAACAGCTAAAATAACAAAACTTGTGTCACTGTCCAAATATTTCTGGCCCTAACTGTACACACAGTATATACAGACACTGTAATACAGGATTTAGTGTGGACCTGACTATATAGTACAGTGCTATGTACAGACAGATAAACAGATAGATGTCCTATCATCTTAACCAGACGTTTTTAAATCCTGGTGGGACGCTGTGCGGTGACATCCTGTTTGTACTGCGCATGGCAGGCTATTAGGTGCATGAGCAGTACAAACCTGGCAGAACCTGATTTCAATGAAAATATCAGTTTCGACCAGCCAGGCCCACTCTGCTTTAGCAGTTGCGGGCTGCAGAGGTAGTTCATAGAACCTGTTCTAGAGGTGAGTGGGTGCGGGGGATGGAGTTGGGACTGGGTGCTGCGTTAATGAAGCATTAACTAACCACCCCAGCACTTGGACCCCAATCTCCTCCAGGCTCCTCGTAGGAGTCAGAGCAGTCATGTCCTGATGGCAGCCCTGGATGTTTCCACAGTACAGGTATAAAGTCCCCCCCAGTCTCCTATATAATATATTGTCCTTCACAGCCAGTCCTCCTTATGTTTCCACAGCCAGCCCCTCTTATGTCCAAATAGCCAGCTACTCTTATGTCTCCACAGTCAGCCCCTCTAATCTCACTACAGTAAGACCCTCTTATGTCTCCACAGCCAGCCCCTCTTATGTCTCCACAGCCAGCCTCTCTTATGTCTCCACAACCAGACAAGACAGGAGGACATTGTGGTGCTGGGAGCATTGCGGAGGTGAGTTAAATTGCCCACCGTGATATTCACTGTTTCCTGGAGGCTGAGGGAGGTCACCTGGGCCCACTGATTAGGCTGATATAATATTCACTGCACTTCTCTCGCCCACCTCTCTGAGCCAGCTTCAGTGCTGAGGTGATGGGTGGAGAGAGTGCAGTGAATATTATATTAGCCTAATCAGCAGACCCACATGACCAACCGCTGTCTCTGAAGCTTGCGCCTGCCTACCCCAGCCTCCGGTCACCAATTGCCTTTGCACATTAGGAGTGCTTCCGGAGTGGGCCCTTCTGTGAGGTAAACACCCCTGCCACCTTGTGTCCGCAGCCCGCACCTCCCTGTTTACCGCCAGCTGCCAGGCCCCTCACAGGAGTCAGGCCAGACAGGCCCTGATGGCAGCAATCTATAGGGGGTAAGACAATGTGCAAATAGAGTCTTATCTCCTTACAGATATCGGCAAGAATCTTATTGAAAGCTGCTCACCTGGAAAAGTTGTGTTAAACACAACAAGTATGTGCCACTAGATACACCTGCTGCAGTACCCACACATCCACGCTCGACGTGGTGAACAATAGTTGTATTGGGACGAAGTGTCTCAGGATCCGCACTGCTGAATGAATGAAACCACAGGTGATCTAGGGTATAGATGGTGTCCTCCCACTTAGTAGTGGGGTCGGGTGGACAAGGAGGACTTGGGTGTCAGCGTTAGGACTCATCGTGCCTGAAGTCACTTTGTCGCAGTCGATGAGCAAGCAGACATTGGCCAATGTGTGTACTAAGAACTTCAGATTTAAAAAAAATATAAGAATTTTGAGTTTTTTGAAAAAACGTACGTTTTTCAATTTTTTCTCATATATATTTAGCTTGTTAGCATATGTACACCACTGATAGTAGCTGAGTGCTGCAGAGAGTTTTTATCTAGTATTTTGATCCAGCGTCCCTGCTGGCATCAGTTCACATTGTCTGTGAGTGCTGTGCAGTTTTTTTCTCTTTTGTATCGTGTGGAGTGGCTGGCTCCATTTCTGCAAGGTGCACCCTCATTGCCTACAGGTGATCTAGGGTATAGATGGTGTCCTCCCACTTAGTAGTGGGGTCGGGTGGACAAGGAGGACTTGGGTGTCAGCGTTAGGACTCATCGTGCCTGAAGTCACTTTGTCGCAGTCGATGAGCAAGCAGACATTGGCCAATGTGTGTACTAAGAACTTCAGATTTAAAAAAAATATAGAATTTTGAGTTTTTTGAAAAAACGTAAGTTTTTAAATTTTTTCTCATATATATTTAGCTTGTTAGCATATGTACACCACTGGTAGTAGCTGAGTGCTGCAGAGAGTTTTTATCTAGTATATATATATATATATATATATATATATACATGCCCTTAAAGGGACACTGTCACCAGGTTTTTGCCATTTCATCTGACAGCAGCATAATGTAGAGACAGAAACCCTGATGCCAGCGATATGTCACTTAATGGGATGCTCAGTGTAGTCGTCATAAAATCAATCCAAGTTCATTGAAAAGATAGTGAGCCAGGCACCACAGTGGATCCAACCACAGCTCAGTCCTGCCTTTACACCTTGTGGAGACACCAATGGCTGGTGTTGCTCGTCACTAAAGAATCTTTATAACATTTGCGATAGATGAAAAATACGGCACTCACCAGTTGTTGTTGTGTTTATTGGTAACCTAGGAGGGTTACATCAAGCAGGGAGGAGGTGGAAGATGCTTGAGACGACGGCACCATTTCGCAGGAGCTCCGCTTCTACGGGTCTGTGCTTAGCATGTGATGTCAGATCCTCCTTCTTAACCTCCCTGGCGGTCTGTTTAGTTCTGGAAATTGTTGCCAAAAGCGGGCTACCCGCGTTCGCGGTAGATGCGGTTAAAAAACCGCATCTGCCGCACTTGCCGCATAGCTGCCGCACTTGTGCCGCACTTGCGGCGCTGTTGCGGCGCGGTTGCGGTAATCTGCATAGGAACCAACCACCTCTGATGACCCTCATACATTGTTAATATGTGCCCCTGCACCCTAGTAAACCATTAGCAGCACTGTTGTTGTGTGCTAAGTGGCTGCAGTACAAGTGCGATAATGATTTGAGAAACTTACATGCCAGCGTACATGAGGGCGTCTCCCTGTGTGTTGCTGGGACTTGTTGTGCTGTGCTCATCATGTCTGCTCGCCCCCTCCCTTATGCACGCCCCCTCTCAGCCTGCTATAGTGCTGTGAGGCTGATTGCGTCATAAAGGGGCGGGGCTACCGTTATGCCGCGATTTAGCCCCGCCCCTTTATGACGAGATCAGCCTCACATCACTATAGCAGGCTGAGAGGGGGCGTGCATAAGGGAGGGGGCGAGCAGACATGATGAGCACCGCCCACACGTCCCATCACACACAGGGAGACGGCCTCATGTACGCTGGCATGTAAGTTTCTCAAATCATTATCGCACTTGTACTGCAGCCACTTAGCACACAACAACAGTGCTGCTAATGGTTTACTAGGGTGCAGGGGCACATATTAACAATGTATGAGGGTCATCAGAGGTGGTTGGTTCCTATGCAGATTACCGCAACCGCGCCGCAAGTGCGGCACAAGTGCGGCACAAGTGCGGCACAAGTGCGGCAGATGCGGTAGATGCGGCAGATGCGGTTTTCTCACCGCATCTGCCGCGAACGCGGGTAAGCCCGAGCCTGACTCGGGGTTAACGCTTCTGGTAGTGAATGTTAACCCCGAGTCAGGCTCGGGAATAACGCTAGGAAGGTTAAAGGGAGGGTCTATAGACATCACAGCTGCAATTAAGTGCAATTAAAAATACACAAAACAAGAATATAAAGAAACTAGAGGATACAAATATCATAAGGGAACAAGGTAAATATATAGTCCGTAGCTGTTAAACCGCTGGACTGCTATTATTCTACCATCTTATAAAATTGCTACAAAGGAAATACATACAAACATGTAAAAATAATGTTGCATCATTCATTCAAATTTTTTATATATATATATCCCTGCAAGCGAATGCCTGCCAGTGAAACCACCCAGATAACACCACACAGGGTGAACTAAACCAATTTAAACACTTTTATCAGTATATAGTGATTCTATATCAAGGAAATAATTATTATCTTTGCTTTGTTCTGAACAATTGCTGCAATTGGTATTGAAACAAAATGAAAAAGACCATGAAGAAACAACAAAAGAATTGATTAAATTAAGAAAAGAGTTGGAAACCAGGCTTTCAAAAAACAATGGTCCGGGTTTTTTTTTTGGCAAAATTTGACAAAAAATGAATCCTCATACAAACAGATATCAAAACTAAAAAGAAAGAAAAATTTATAAGGGATAAGTAAGATTATGAGTCTGGACATATATTTTTTCCAATAACAAAAATGACATAGCAAAAAAAACATAAGAATAAAAATAAAATGGGGGTGTGTGGTCTTCAAGCTCATGGTGCAAGTCACTTGAACTGAGAGCTTCTGCAAGCATTGGCTCACAAGCAGCTTTAGCAGCAAGCACCTGGATCAAATTTCAGCCCAGTGAGGTGGGAATCTAGTGAGGACTGGCTGGTGAACTCATCATGCCCAGGGGATCCTCCAGGAGAATTGGGGAGCCACAGAAAGTGACCGACTTCTTTACCCTTGATAGGCCCTCTGCCCCCTCCCCCAGCATGGCTCCTGCTTCTCCTTCATCCTCCTCCCGCTCCTCCCGGAGCCATGCTCAGGGACACAACAGGATGATGATGATTTCCCCATTACCAAGAGGCACATGCAGCTCCTTCTGGGATCACTCAAGAGATCATTACAAGACGACCTCAAAGGTATGCTGGAGGAGCTGAGGAGGGAAATATCATCACTGGGGGAGCGCACTTCTCGCATAGAAGAGAAGATAGCCGACTATGCTTTAGCACATAACGCTTTTGCAGATGATTATTCCATCATAGAGAAGTAGTTGTCTCAGTTGAAATATAAAATGTAGGACTTGGAGAATAAATCAAAGCACTGCAACATTCGCCTGCGGGGGGTGCCTGAAACAGTGGGAGATCGGGAGATTGATTCTACTGCTACAGCATTTATCCAGCATGTCCTCCCTGAGACCCCCGTGAGTGATCTACATATAGAGAAGACATATAGACTGCCTAAGCCAACTCATGTGAACAAATCATTGCCCAGAGACGTTGTGTCTGCCTCTGCAGCTACACCACAAAGGAGCCCTTCTACTATAGCCCTGAGGAGGAAGCCCAGCCTCCCTGAAACTTTGCTGCATTCTCTGTCTACCTAGACCTCGCCCCAGGCACCCTGGCAAGAAGCAGAGAATTTGCACCCTACTGCAAGGATCCAACGAGATCAGGGAGTTTTCTACAGTTGGAGTTCCCCTGTTAAAGTTTGCTTCAAGTATAAGGATTCTCATCACATGTTTGACTCCCCCAAACAGCTGGGGAAGGCCTTAAAGTCCTATAACTTGTTCCCTACTACAGGATCAAGCCCCTCCAACTCCTCCCTGCGGTCAGACAAGAGGTCGGTCACTTCTGATTGGGAAAAAGTTGACTGAACACTGACATGACTGGTTTTTCCTACCTGATCTCCTTTTTGGCACACGCCTTTTTTTTTCTCTTTGGGTGCCAAACCTGTGAGAGCCTGCCTGTGGTAGCTCAGCTCTCCCGCCTGTTTTGCCTATGCCCAACCAGGCCAGGCGGTTTGCCTGCGCACCCTTGTGCACATGTTTTTTGCCCCCTACACCAGGCTTTTGCCTGAACCCCAGGTTTACATATGTGTTCCCCCGTGTTATTTCCTCTCCTCTCCCCTCCCTTTCTCCTTTTCAGTCAGGTTATCTGCCATCGGACTTGTTCGCGCTCACTTAGACTTTCCACCATGAGTATAAAAATTGTGTCCCTTAATGTTAAAGGACTTAACTCGCCCGCAAAAGGCTTCATATTTTGGAGAGAAGCTCAAAAATCTAGAGCAGATGTGTTGTGTATTCAAGAGACACACCTAATACAGGAGGATAATGCGAGACTTCATCACCGTTTATTCCCCCACACCTTTTTCTCCAACCCCACCCAAAAAAAAGCGGGAGTTTGCATTTTAATCAAGAATTGTGTGCAGTTTAGGTTGATTGATTCATTTATTGATGCCGTCCAGTGGCGAGACTAGAGCCTGGCGGGCCCTGGTGCAGCAGCAGTTGCCGTTGAGGAGCGGGTGGGGGTTGCTATTAGTTGTAGTTGAGGACCGGGGGGGAAGTGGTGCCAGATGTCGGTGAGGAGCGGGGGGGGGGCGGCTAGCAGTTATAGGTGAAGTGGCTCCTACCTGCGCCGAGTCGCGCATTGCAGGTCTGGGAGCTGGGGCGGCAGAGCAGAGGAGGGGCGGGATCAGCCAAGGGAAGCAGGAAGCTTCCCTCAGTTAACCTCCTCTCCTCTGGCACAAAGTCACGGGGGTCGGCTGCAGGGCCCCCTACAGGTGCTTGAGGGGTCCCCTAGCCAGTCGGGGCCCTGGTGCAGGTGAACCAGCTGCACCACGGTAGGTCCGCCCCTGGATCCGTCCGGTAGATTTGTAATTCTGACATGTTGCATCTCTGGGTCTGAGGTTACGCTAGCATCTGTCCATGCTCGAAATCATGCCCAACTTATGTTTCTCTGGGGTTTCTTTAAGAGGGTAATTGATGTGTCTAGAGGCCTACAGATAATCTGCGTAGATTTTAAAATACCTCCCCAGAGGGATTTGGATTCATCATTCAGCTCAGTTCCGGGGGGGTGGGAGTTGGGGCTGCTTTGCCTGGAGCTCCGCCTCTACGACATCTGGCGCTATTTTCATTCGTCAGAAAGAGATTATTCCTTCCTCTTGCACAGGCACAGGTCATACTCCCGTATTGATTATCTTTTTGGTAGATAGTTGTACCTTGCCAGCCTGTGCCTCAGCGGGGGTGGGACTGATCACGTGGTTGGATCACACAGCGGTGAGTCTGGAGGTGCAGATGGTTGAACGGTGGTCCCCCCACAGAGCTGGAGACTCAACCCCAGCCTTCTGTCAGGTCAAGGGTTTACAGATGACATTCAAAAGAAACTTCTTGAGTTCTTCCAACTAAATGATAACGAAGAGGTATCTGATCAGACCCTTTGGGACTCTCATAAAGCATACATGAGGGGTGTTTTTCTGCAAAAAGCCACAATTCAAAAAGACTAAAGACAGGGCTCATCAAGCACTAATCTATCAGCTACAAACCTTGGAGATAGCTAATAAGGCAGCTCCTTCTCCCCAGAGAACAGAACAAATTCTCATGGTTAGATTTCAACTGCGCTCTCTTCTTCTTGCTCAACATGAGAAGTCCCTTAGGCGCCTTCAGTCTGCCTATTATGCATCTGGAGATAGAGCCGGAGCCCTTCTTGCGAGGCATATCAAGAAAAGAGCGAGTCGAGGGGTGATAGACAAGCTAACCAAGAATGATGGAGCACTAGTTAAAAACCCCATAGATATTGCAAAAGTGTTTGCACAATTGTATGCCCAATTATACAACCTTAAAGATGACTCCCAGACCCACCAACCTTCTATGGATGACGTTGACCTGTTCTTGTTCCATTTAGAATGCTTGAAATTATCTTTTTCCCTGCTGAAATTGTAGCGGTGATTAAATCTACCAAATGTCACTCTGCCCCTGGACCCAACGGTTTCCCCAACAAGTATTTCCGGGAATTTTCCCATATTCTAGTCCCTTTCCTCCAGATCCCTCACACATTGGCAAACCTCTGAGTCTATTCCCCCTTTTAACCTCAAGGCCACCATAGTTACAATCACAAAACCTGGCAAGCCCCCTGAATCCCCGAGAAGCTACCGTCCTATCTCTCTCCTCAACTGTGACGTTTTTCCAAAGTCTTTGCCAACCGGTTGCTCGCCATGATCCCAACGTTGGTAAACCCGGACAAGGTGGGTTTCGTGGCGGGACGCCAAGTTAAGGATAGTGTGAGGAGAATGTTAGACCTAATCCACGTGGTGGAGTTGAAGGGAGGCCCCAGTGTATTCCTCTCCCTGGATGCTGAAAAAGCATTTGATAGTGTGCACTGGGGGTGCCTCCGACAGGTGTTGAGACAGTTCGGGTTCTCTAGCCAGTTCCTCTCGGCGATCCTGTCGCTATACTCCAACCCTAATGCGAGGGTCCTCTCCTTGGGCTTTCTCTCACGCAGCCTCCCGATCACCAATGGGACCAGACAAGGGTGCACTCTCTCTCCAATTATTTACGCCCTTGCTGTTGAGTCCCTCGCTGCATTGATCCGATCCAACCAGGAAATCTCAGGTATTCGGGTTGGCTCCAAGAATCATGTTATTGGCCTGTACGCCGATGACATTATAATAACCTGCAGAAACATTTCTCCTTCCCTTTCAGCGGCCCTATCCTCACTGGCCACCTACTCCACTGTCTCGTATTATAAACCTAATGCCTCGAAATATATGATTCTCCCAATTCTGGTTCCCCAACTTACTATTGACAACCTTCAGACAAAATTCCCTTTCAGGTGGGAGCCCAGCGGGATCCCCTATTTGGGTATGACTCTGACTCCCTCGCACCAAACCATAGATTGTAACTTTGGCCAGCTCATATCTACCCTTGGGAGGGAGATCTCATTGCACCCTCTATCCTCCTTGTCTTGAGTTGCGAGGATTCACTCATTCAAAATGTTACTCCTGCCTAAAAACTTAAACAGAGGCTATCCTTTAAAGGTAATAAATGAAACTACAGATAGATTAGGATCATACATACAGATAAATAAAAATAAAGATGTGAAAGGTACACAAGAGAAAAAGAGAATCACTTTTACTTTTAAATTTAATAATATGTACGAAAAAATCAAATCGATCATCCATAAACATATGAATATATATATCATAGAATCAGATAGGGACTTTAACATGCTCAATATAGGACCACCAATGGTCACATATAAGAGGTGTCAAAATTTGAAAGATCTTTTGGTAAAAAAAAAAGTCAGATCAGAGAAACCACGAAAAACATGGTTTGACGCTAGGCGACCGATAGGTAATTCTAAATGCAAAAATTGTAACTACTGCAATTACCATATCACTGACATCCCTATTCAAGTAGGAAATAAACTGCATAAAGTTAAAACATATATCTCATGTAAAACAAAATGGGTGATATATGCAGTTTTGTGTCCCTGCAAAAGATATTATCTAGGCAAGACCATACGTCCCCTATGGGTTAGATTTAAGGAGCACTATAAATCCATTTCATCAGGGAAAGGCTGCCCCGTCTTATAAATCACATAAGGGAATGCCATAAAGGAGATCCTAGGTCTCTCTCCTTTATAGGGTTAGAACAGGTAATGCCATTTTTCAGGGGAGAGGACACCCATAAAATATTGTTACAGAAGGAAGAACGGTGGATAATTGAGCTGAAAGCCCATGGAGCCGCCAGGCTTAATGATAAAAACGATCTAGCAGTCTTCCTCTAATACTATATCAAAAAGGTTGTTTGCTTTGGATATGTAAGTGTAAGAAGCTCAATATTATAATCAAAACCCGTAATTCCAACTAAGGAAGTCTAAATAAAATGGGGATTGGTGTACCCACGTAAAAATAGTGAGTATTCATGACCCCTTATTAATATATAGTAAACACATTGAAATCTCACTGCAGTATGCAAAGCAAAGATAATAATTATTTCCTTTATAGAGAAGCCCTCCTGGAAACTAGACCCCTCAGGGAACTTATGTAGATGGGTGGTGAGCACTTTGAACCCTCATATGTTTCACAAATTGTTCCGTAAAAATGAAAAAGTACTTTTTTTTTTCACAAACATTTTCTTTTAGCCTACATGTTTTCATTTTCACATGGGCAACAGGATAAAATGCATCCTAAAATTTGTTGGGCAATTTCTCCTGAGTTGACCGATACCTCATATGTGGTCATAAACCACTGCTTTGGCGTACGGCAGGGCTCAGAAGGGAATGAGCGCAATTTCACTTTTTGAATGGAGAATTAGCTCCAAAAGTCAAATTGTGCTCCTTCCCTTCTGAGCCCTGCCGTGCGCCCAAACAGTGGTTTATGACCACATATGAGATATCGGTGTACTCAGGAGAAATTGCACAACAAATTTTAGGATGCATTTTATCCTGTTGCACATGTGAAAATAAAAGAATTGAGGCTAAAAACATTTTTGTTAGAAAAAGTAAAATGTCCATTTTTTCCTTCCACATTGCTTTAGTTCTTGTGAAGCACCTGAAGAGTTAATAATCTTCTTGAATGTAGTTTTGAATAGCTTGAGGGGTGCAGTTTTTGGAATGGTGTCACTTTTGGGTGTTTTCTGTCATGTACACCCCTCAAAGGGACTTCAAATGTGATGTAGTCACTAAAACAAATGGGTTTGTAAATTTTGCTGGAAAAATTTAAAATTGCTGATGAACTTTGAACCCTTATAACTTCCTACCCAAAAAATGTTTTTTTTCCAAGATTGTGCTGATGTAAAGAAGACATGTGGGAAATGTTATTTATTAACTATGTTGTGTCACATAACTCTCTGGTTTAGCAGAATAAAAATTCAAAATTTGAAAATTGCCAAATTTTTAAAATTTTTGCCAAATTTTTTATTTTTTCACAAATAAATGCAAAAATTATCGACCTCAATTTACCACTAGCATGAAGCCCAATATGTCACGAAAAAACAATCTCAGAATCGCTAGGCTCTGTTGAAGCGTTCAAAAATGCCAAGGACTTTAAGGTCAAAATAGGCTAGGTCATGAAGGGGTTAAGTCTAGCCCGATGAAGGCAGACAGCTGTGAGCTGCCACCCTCAGCTGTCTAATTTTCCTTTGGCTAGCAAAAAAAAAATGTGTGGGCTTCGCCTTATTTTTCAATGCCAGCCAAGGTAAAACTAGGCAGCTGAAGGCTGGTATTCCCAGTGGGCTGAGGGCCCATTGTTATAGGGCCCCCCCACGCTAAAGAACAACAGCCCAGTGCCACTCCTGAAAATGGCGCATTAGTAAGCGCCATTTCCAGGCGCCTTACCAGGCTCTTCCAGCGGCCCTGGTGGCAGTGGCACGCTGGGTGATAAAGGGGTTAATACCAGCTTTGTTATATAAGCTGGTATTAAGCCCAAGATTCTTAATGTCAGGCCAAGTTTGACCCGGCCATTAAGAATCTCCAATAAAGGGTTAAAAAAAACACCACACAGAGAAAAAATAATTTATTAGAAACAAAGACACAGACACCCTTAGGGACTCCATCTTTATTACTCCTCTTTACAGCCCTCCAGGATCCTGGTCTTCTGTCATCTTTCTTCTCCAAATGTTTAGCTCTGCTACATCACAAAGCAGGAGGAGGGGAGGAAGAACGTTTCCTCCCCCTGTTCTGTGATGTCTGAATGATCAGAGTCAGCGTCGGCTAAGCAATAACTTCATCGCTGACACCGAGTTAGCTCTCACCGCTGCTCCTCTATGTGCCACTCATACTGGAGCAGCGGGGAGACCAGAGTTAACTCCCTGCTTGCCGGCGCTGCTATCATCGGTAAGCAGCACCGGTCAGCAGGGACTTAACTCCTAGATGAGCCGCTCATTCAGGAGCCGCTGTTCTGTCGTCGGCCATCGTTGCCATAGTAACCGCTTATTAGGTTACTATGGCAATGATGTCAGCGATTACGTCATCGCTTAGCCGCAGCTTGCTCGTTCAGACATCACAGAGCAGGGGGAGGAAGCGTTCTTCCTCCTCCTGCTTTGTGATGTAGCAGAGCTAAACATTTGGAGAAGAAAGAAGACAGAAGAAAGAAGACCAGGATCCTGGAGGGCTGTAAAGGGGAGTAATAAGGATGGAGTCCCTAAGGGTGTCTGTGTCTTTATTTCTAATAAATACTTTTTTCTCTGTGTGTTTTTTTAACCTTTTATTAGAGATTCTTAATGGACAACCTCACTTGGCCTGACATTAAGAATCTTGGGCTTAATACAGGCTTATATAACAAAGCTGGTATTAACCTTTATTACCCAGCATGCCACCGCCACCAGGGCCGCTGGAAGAGCCTTGTAAGGCGCCTGGAAATGGCGCTTATTAATACGCCATTTTCAGGGGCGGCTGTGGGCTGTTGTTCTCAAGCATGGGGGGCCCCATAACAATGGACCCTCACCCCGCTGGGAATACCAGCTCTCAGCTGCCTAGTTTTACCTTGGCTGGCATTGAAAAATAGGGCAAAGCCCACGCATTTTTTTTACCAGCCAAGGGAAAAATTAGGCAGCTGAGGGTGGCAGCTCACAGCTATCTGCCTTCATCAGGCTAGACTTAAAATTGCTGCAAAGCCCCTCACATTTTTTTTTTAATATTTATTCATTTCACACCCTATAACATCAGGTTGGTTGCCCTACACTAATATGTAGGGCAACCAAGCAGAATCACTGTCCAGATTGAGAAAAAGCACTCTGACTATAACAGGCAATCCCAGAAGCTCTCAAACAGTGTGAGCTTCTCTGATTGGCTGTTTGTCTGACAGTGCAGTGAATATGTAATTATCTTAATGGGCAACCCTGGAAGTAGCAGCGGGAGAAAGGTGAACTCTATCTAGCTATTCCATCCTATCTATCCTGTCTATTCTTATCTCTACAAGAAACACCATGTTAAAATCGCTCTCACTACGCTTTCCTGTGCTGTCTGTTTGTGTGGTCCGTGATGTTTGTTGGACCCATAGACTTGCATTGGCGAGTCTCGTCCGACACTCGCATGAAATCGTAGCATGTTGCGACTGACTCCTCATCCGAGTGTCGAAAAAGGAAAAAAAAAGTCTGACACTCAGAAATGTGCTTTCGGACATTGACTAACATTGGTCCGACTGCAATTTGATTTTTATTCGCATTACAATTGTCCGAGTTCCACGCCAGCGTGTCCAAGCCCTAAGAAGGAGGATCTGACAACACATGCTAAACACAGACCCGTACAAGGGGAACTCCCATGAAACGGTGCCGCTGTCTTAAGCCTTCTCCACCCCCTCCCTGCTTGATGTAACCCTCCTAGGTTAACCAATAAATAGAGCAACAACCGGTGAGTGCTGTCTTTTTCATCTACCGCAAATGTGGTCATAAAATCACTGTTTAATCAGCTGGAGATTAACATTATAGGACTAATCAAGTAGTCCACCATATTCATTTAGTGCTAAATCTAAAAGAGAGAAACAGTAATTTTATTAAAATGACAATAAGCAGCTCAGTAAGTGATACATCGATGGAATCAGGGTCTCTATCTCTACATTATGCTACTGTCAGAATGGATGGCAAAAACCTGGTGACTGTTTCCCTGTAAATCAGAGAGTTGTCACACAAAATAGTTAATAAATAACAAGTTACCACATGTCTACTTTACACTAGCACATTTTTTGTTAGGAAATTAGAAGGATTAAAGGTTTCGCAGTAATTTCTCATTTTTCCAACAAAATTTACAAAAACATTTTTTAGGGACCACATCACATTTGAACTGACTTTGATAGGCAAATGTGACAGAAAATACCCCAAAGTGACAAAATTCTAATAATTGCACCCCTCAAAGGCTCAAAACTAGAGATGAGCGAACCTTTTTAAGTTTGGGTTTGTTTCAGTTCAACGAATCTCAATATATTTGCCGACTAGTTTGACGACAGTTCGCCGAACATGCGAACCCCATAGGATTCAATAGGAGGCAAAACTAAAAGGCATAGAAAACATCTTCAGGGGCCCAGAAGCTGCAAGAACAGCTCAAAGTAGGGGTAGACACCAGAAAAAGTACCATCTAATCCCCACACATAACATTTTTACCATGGTGCACTATGGATGCCTGGGACAAGGCCTGGCCTGGCATTTCAAACTTTAGCATTGATCAGGAACAGGAGGGTGAGTAACATGTGTCGACATCATGCTAAGAAAGCCCTGCTAAATTCAGAAAACAGACAAGAAGGAGACCCCAAGAAGAATCGCTACATTTCAAAAACATAGAGCCAGAATCCACTAAAGTGGCATTAATTGACCCAGAATAAAAATTGTACAATGGCGCAATGAATGCAGCACACCGAAAAGTACAACATCGCCTAGTCTGCCCAGTCTGCGACTGAAGTGGAAAAGTCCTTGGAGATCCATGACTTGTTCAACCTTGATGAAAGTTAGACAGTCGACATTTTCAGGGGACAGCCTAATGTGCTTATCCGCTATAGAAACAAAAGCATTATCCACAGCACCTCATGGAAAGAGAACCCTCTGGGTTCCAGAAAGATAGGCGCAAGTCCAGAGCCAGGGAGATCCACCCGGCCGTGTTAACATCAAGTGCACTTGAAGAAGGTTCTTTACAACCGACACGTTGTGCTGTGGTGGATGGAATAAAGGATTGATGATTTGAACTTCCAGCTTGTAAGGCGCTGTTCTTCTAATCTTTTTAATGCGCTTATCCGTCAGGACACTACCAGCAGCGATGAAGACATGTTCTGAGAGAATGCTGGCTGCTGGCATGTGAAAACCACCGAGGCGTGACTGGAGAGCTCAAGCCACTACTCCATTTTTGAAGCCCAAAACACAAAAGATCCAAACCCCCTCAGATGGCATGGATATTGAGCTCTGGATACTCCTGCACCATCCTCTCTAGTCATTTACTATGTGTCAGACTTGTACACAGTTCTGCTGGTGGATGGGCTGGTTCAAAAACTTAGTCAAATGACTCCCAGAAATTGCTTCTGACAGCTAAACTGCTGCTGCTACTGTTTCTAAGCTAATAATTCGTTATTCCCCAGGTTGGAAGTCTAGATCTGTGGTGTGTACTGTGTCTCTCACTGCTGTGTTGGGGTAAAACCAGTAGTAAGATTGTCCACCACTATATAAAGAAGGTGACTTAGGGGCAAAGGAAGGGGACTCATGGCTGGACTCTATAAATATGACTGGCCTGACAGAGGATGATAAACAATTCCTAAACAGCCCTATATCCTTAGAAGAAATCACATCTACAATTAAACTCTTAAGTCCAGGAAAGGCACCTGGCCCTGATGGCTACAATGGAGCCTTCTTTAAAACGTTAAAAGATCAAATCGCTCCTGCACTGAAAGACTTATATAATGATATATTGCAAGGCACACCGATTCCAGAAAGAATGAACATGGCATATATTAAACTGATCCCAAAGCCTAACAAATCCCTGACTGACCCTGCCAGTTACAGACCTATCTCACTTATTAACCAGGATCTGAAACTTCTTTCAAAAATCTTGGCTGATAGGCTGGCCGTAATCTTGCCCAAACTGATTTCACCACTTCAGGCAGGTTTTGTCAGGGGACGTTCTACGATAACGAATATAAGGAGAGCGATGTTGCTTTTAGACGTGGCAAGACATCGGGAGGGTGAGAGGTGGGAGAGTCCGGCCATGGTCACCTTAGATGCGGAAAAGGCATTTGATAATGTGAGGTGGTCATGGCTGGACCAGGTTCTTGACCGCATTGGGCTAGTGGGACCCTTTCGCCATTTTTTGCAATCATTATACCACAGCCTAAAGGCCTGCGTAAGTGTACCAGGCTTTTTGTCAAATACATTTAGACTGGAAAAGGGTACGAGACAGGGCTGCCCGCTGTCGCCCCTTCTTTTTAATTTAGCCATCGAACCTCTGGTGATATACTTGACATCACAGTGCTCGTTTGAAGGCCTCAGGGTGGGAGAGTCAGAGGTCAAACTGTCTCTGTTTGCCGATGACATTATTCTATTCGTTCAAAACCCACACAGAGATCTCCAGTATATCCTAGACGTTGTGGAGAAGCTAGGTAGTTCCTCGGGATTCCGCTTAAATAGAGACAAATGCGAAATACTCTTTATCAAAAATAGAACGAGCACTGGGAGAGAGGGGATGTTTATTGGGATTCCAGAGGCCAAAGTTAGCTTGAAATATCTGGGTATTCAACTGGCCAGATCGCCGGGACTAATATACAAACTTAACTATGCTCCGATAATAGAAAAAATTGAAAAAGAACTCAGGAATTGGAAAAACCTGCCCCTATCATTGCTCGGTCGCTGTCATCTTCTTAAGATGATTAGCTTCGCGAGGCTGCTGTACCCGCTTCAGACGATTCCCATGTTATTAAAACATACGGACATTAAGAAACTGAATGCTGCCTTCTCGAAATTCCTGTGGGGGGGTAGGAAGGTAAGAATAGCTCTTTCTACGCTAATGAGAGAGCGGGAGGAGGCGGGGTGGAGGGCTCCAGACGTCAGGGGTTACAACTTGGCGTGCGTCATGAGAAATGTCTGGGATTGGATAAATGACACTTCTAAATTCTCTGATATAGGATTGGAGGGGGAGTGGGCTAGGCCCTGGAAACTATCTGGTCTCTTACATTCTTCACTTTCGGAATTGCCACCAAACATTAAACAATCGACAATTTGCAGGGACAAGGTGGCTACGTGGAAGGCAGTTAGGAAAAAACTTAACCTTTCATGGAAAATTTCTAAGAGACTATCTCCTTGGGCCTGCCCTGCATTCCCGCAGGGTCGATATAATGCACTTTTCCGGATATGGAGGGCGAGGGGTGTTGAAACTCTGAGGGATCTCATGCACGAGCGGGAGAAGAGGTGGTTGACAGGCCGGGAAATTCTATCTAAATACGACCTTCCCGAGACTCAAATGCTGCAATACTTACAGTTGCACCACCACCTTCTGTCCCGGCTCTGTGATGTCTCGAGAGAATTAGACAACTCATTGTGGGATGACTTGGTGGGAATGAAGGTGGAAGATGTGTCTATATCCTCCCTATACAAGAAATTACGATGCATTCTCAGTCCTACTGCCAACTGCAAACTATTTAATAAGTGGAGGAATCATATAGATGATCCTGATCTGGTCCAGAAAATACTGGAGGGATAGGCCATGGTCAGGAAAACCATTATAAATGAAAAGTGGAGAGACTCCCAATATAGACTCATACATGGCACTATACAGGGGTTTAATATTCCACCCTCTCCGACTAAACAAGACAGGCTAGTACACTGCCCTAAATGTAAGGAACATATGACGGACTTGGAACATGGGATTTGGTCATGCCCTGAATCGAAAAAATTTTGGGATAGAGTGGGAAAGTTGGCATTAGACCTATACCCTAAGGAACGCAGATTTGACCCGATGATGTGGCTATTTCACTACTCGGGCGATGATGAGAAGATACGACCGCCTCACATATTATTACACACGATAGCTATAGTGGCGAAAATATTGCTTCTCCAGCACTGGCTCGATGATTTTGTGCCTGCGATAGAGCTGGTACTGAACACCCTTAAAAAATCCTTAATGATGGAATCGGGTGAGACACTCAGAAACCCAACTAATTTGGCTAATAAATTCTTCCTCAAATTGAAACCGTTCATGGTGAAAAACTTTACAGTATCGGAAATAGAACTCTTTATGACTCCATATAAAAATACAGAGTGGTATTTGTTAGAGGACCTAAAAGGTACTTTGGGCAAGCTGAGGTGCGGTACGTGAGATTGATGGATGTAACTATACTTTAACAATTGCCGATTTAATCGGTTAAGTCTTAGGCAATTCAAATAGGGGGTAAGGAGGGAGGGGGGAGGTTTTCTAGTGTTCTATTTGTTCTATTTTTTCTTAGATCTTTCGATGTTATACGTTGTCTCTGTTTAAATGTTCCCCATGTTAATTACATGTGAAAACTTTCAATAAAAATGATGGTTCAAAAAAAAAAGATTGTCCACAACTTTTTTTTGATACTCCAGCATGCGCGTGTCTCTGTCCAGGGTAGGAAGCATCTGGCTAAATTTACTCTTGTACCGCGGATCCAACAGTGTGGCAATCCAGTAATCATGGCTAGTTTGAATCCTAACAATACAGGCATCATGTTGCAGATAGTGCAGCAAGAAGGCGATCATGTGTCTGATGCATCCTTGATAAATATAAATCTCGGCACCCAATAACACAAAGGAAAAACTGCTTGCTGTCTTGTTGTTGAATTTATTGTGAAAAATGATTGCAGTGAGGAAAACCAGTCACTCGTGACGTTTGGGCTCAGGCACCAGCCTTCATCAAACAACTGTTATCCATAGTAAAGAATGATACATAATTACAGGGTAATAGCGTATAAAAACATTATATAAAAAATAAATGAAGTACAACGAGAAGTTACTGGTATTCTCCCACTAATAAAGTGAAACTGACAAAAGAAATGAAAATATACATAGAATATAGAAAATCCATCTAGTTTAGAGAATACCGTATATACTCGAGTATAAGCCGACCCGAGTATAAGCCGAGGCCCCTATTTTACCCCCAAAAACTGGGGAAACCTGTTGACTCGAGTATAAGCCTAGGGTGGGAAATGCAGCACTTCCCCGTCCTGGTATATAATCCCTCATCACTGTAGATAGCCCTTCAAAATGATCTATATAGCCCCTCATAATATCGTGCCTCCATCACTAGTATATAGCGCCCCCATTACTGGTATATAGCCCCCGTCACAGTACATAGCCTCCATTATTGGTATATAGCCCTCCATCCCTGGCACAGCTTCCCCATCCCTGGCACAGCTCCCCCATCCCTGGCACAGCTCCCCATCCCTGGCACAGCTCCCCCATCCCTGCAGGGTTCCCCCATCCCTGCAGGGCTCTCCCATCCCTGCAGGGTTCCCCCATCCCTGCAGGGCTCCCCCATCCCTCAGGGTTCTCCCCTGGTGGGGCTCCCCCATCCTTTAAGTGCCCCTTGCTGCTGCCACCATAAAATAACAAACGTTCTTACTCACCCTTCCGATGCTCAGCAGTGTCTGGGGCTCCAAGCGTCCTCCCTCCGGTCTGCCGGCTTCTAATCATGTGACTGCGGCGCAGCAGTGATGACGTCACTGAAGAGCCAGTCACATAATTAGAAGCCGGCAGACCGGAGGGAGGACACTTGGAGCCCGCAGACAGTGCTGAGCGTCGGAAGGGTGAGTAAGAACGTTTGTTATTTTATGGTGGCGGCAGCATGGGGCACATAACAAAGGATGGGGGAGCCCTACCAGGGGGGAGGCAAGTAAACATGCACCGCTCCCCTTGCCGCTGATTGACAGGGGGATGCAGTGCATATTTAATGAGCGGGCCCACGTGACCGCCCTCTCACTCTGCAGCCTCCCCCCGCCTCCTCCAGCCCCCGGTCACCACTCCCAAACACTCAGGCTCGAGTGTATAGTGTATAGACTCGAGTATAAGCCGAAGGGGGCACTTTTCAGCACAAAAATTGTGCTGAAAAACTCAGCTTATATTCGAGTATATACGGTACCTCGTTTCAAGAAAGAAAGCATGTAATATGATAGAAATCATTTACCTTCAAGGTTAAATGAGCTTAATCTCTTGTAAAATTAATTTAAAAAATATCATAAATACTTCTGGTAGGTGCAGCCGAGGAATGGCCGCTTCTTACCAGACCTCCCTGCAGGCCTGTGAAAATCCAAGGTCATTGTGAAGCCTGAGGCACTGAATAGCAGGAATAGGACCCAGACAAGGACCCTGCACCCCAGATCCAGCTCTCCGAGCTACCCGGGAGGTACCAGGCACAGGCAGCGCCATCCCGAGCAGGCCCCAAGCGGCCATAGGTGGCACAGGTGGAGGAGATCAGACGCACGGTTGAGGCGGTCGACAGGGTAGGGGGTACTCGGGTATCGGGGCTGATGGCGACTTGGATGGGGGATCACAGCTGGTCGGTCCCCGGACCCGTGCCCTGGACCCTCAATGGCGGGGATGGTGGGGGATGATGGTGGTGAAGTGGAATAGTTACGTGACGCCACCTGTGGTACCTGGTAAAGTGTAACCAGCGCTGCAGCCGGCCGCTGAGGTGATGGAGGTGCAGCTCAGTGTTGTCACATTGCCATTGGACTCGCTGGCTGGTGTTCCTGCCTCAGCCGCTGGGAGGCGCTGGATTCCTTCGGCTGATGGTGCCGGTGATAGGAGGGCTTTGTCCTCATATGACCCTGCTCCTTTGACGTCTTCCTCTGTCGCTGAACGCTGCCGTGTTTCTCCTTTGGGTGATGTTGGTTGCAGAGGAGCGGGCCCTGCAGAGGTGTCTGATAGGCTCAGCCTTCGTTCTTCTGTCAGAAGTGGGGTGGTTGGTGCCAGTCGTGCATCACCATCTGGCCTGGTTCTAGGGGCGGTTCCGGATGAGATCATCAGGCTGTGAGCTCCAGCCTATGGGAAGTAGCCGTGCCCTTCAAATACATTGGAGCCTGTCTTGCAGGCCGCCAGATATAGTCTTGGTTCCCCAGTGATATAGTGTGTGTTTAGTTTTGACTCTGACCTTTGCCTGCATTTTCGACTCTGCTACAGCCTGATGATTATGTACCTTAGCTGCCCTCTCGGTTTTGACTCGGACTCCTGACTACGTTTTTCGGGTCCTGATTTTTCCCTTCCTGGTGACCTTCCTGCTCTGCTGCTCATAATAGGCAGCTATCCCGTGGGCTCCGCTGTAATTCCAGATCCCTGTATAGGGGTAAAGAGTCTCGGGGTCTCTTGGGGTGCTGCCTTACCAGCAGCTCAGCCTCATAGGGGATGGTCATCACAGGTGTAGTACAGCTCCCCACAGGTGGAGCTTTACCTCAGGGCAGCGGGGATGGATGAGGGGAGTCGTAGTAGCGTCTCTGCAGTTAACGCTGTGGATGGCGCAGTTAAACAGGCACACGCACACACAGTAGTCTTTGTTTCGGTACCTTTTACTGGTGACAGGGTAACAGGTACAGTCCAGAGAAGTAACCAGGTCCCCGGTGCAATTTGGGTCTTTCACCTTAGAGAGTTGTGAGGCCTCCTCTGTCACTGTGTACTGTGAGTTGGGGTAAGTCCTGCATGTAACTGAATTCGCTGCTCCTTCTCCCTCTCCAGGCTTTACTCTATCACTGACAATGAGGTCCTTCTGCGGGGTCCCTATTCCTCCTTTGGCCCCTGGTCCTGTGTTTGGTCAGTTTGAGCGTCTCTTTCTATTTACCTCAGGGGGTTTTGATCCTCCTGGTCCTTACGGGCTTCTACTGCTGCACTTGATGCCTCGCAGTGACGGACTCCGGTGTCCTTATGAGCTACAGGGTAAACCAGATTTGTTCCCTCCTTTAATTCTCCTATTTCTCCACTGGCCTCCACCCTTTCCCTAGGGTGCAGCACAGCTGGATCAGTGTTCCCTGGTCTTGGGCCTGGATCACTCCCAGCGACCAGCTCCTCACTTCTGCTCTCTCCACTCTCTGGAACTAAGTGGAACTCAAGTCTTCTTGCAATAAACTAGGCTCCACCCCCTTTTGGACCTACTGAATAATCAGTCCTTCTATACTAAGGTGGCCTAGTCCTGTGTGTGTGTGTGTGTGTGTGTGTGTGTGTGTGTGTGTGTGTGTGTGTGTGTGTGAAGACAGACTCCATATGTTAAACCCTAAACCCACAAATTACAGAGGAACACATATATTTTTAAAGTGTAATACCTCTCTGTGGCGCTTAGCCAGAGGGGAGCCTCACTACCATCCCCTAAGCCGAGGAGCAGCGAGACCCAGCAACAGAATCCAGCACACTGGAGGGATAGCTCCCAAAGGAAGAGAGAGGAGGAAGTTAAGCTCCAGTCCTGGGGACCTAGGGCGGTGAGTGCAGGGAGGCAGTTCATTAAGCCATCTCCCCCAGAGCACAAGGCACAGCCTGCTCTCCCACACAGATATGTGCCACCCCTGCGGACTGGTAGCCACAGAGAAGTGCAGCAGCTGGAATGGTAAGCCATCCGCCCCAACCCATAAGCACCAAACACGTCCCCGAATTCCTATACCTAGGACTTTATGCCAGGCAAGGGAGAAGTGGGGAAGAGCAGAGTGGTGGGTGGAGCTTAGGTGGCATCTGTGAGAGGGGAAGGAGTTACAATGGTTTACCTCAGAGTGAGAGTGACAGTTAGTTAGACGGAGGTTGGAGTTGAAGGAGGGTTCAGGACTGAGCAGAGTGATAGCAGAAAAGAGACTGTACACAAGAGAGGAAAAACACCGAGACCCGGTAGCCGGTGTCATCTTATGGCTGACCGGGTCCGAGACTACTGACCAGGTGTAGTGGAGAAGGAGTCCAAGGTGGAAGACTGGCTTTATGGAGACACCAAGAGACTGGGTCGACGGACAGGATACCGGCCCTGTAAAAGTTGTTGGAAGCTTCAAGCCCCAGCCACAGATCAACCGGTGAGGTGAAGGGTCTCTATGCCCAGAACTGAACAGACCGTCACACCAAGGAAAAGCCTCACAAAGGACTTGGGGGTTAGTGAGAGGACCCCCTTGTGAAGTCCACAACTGCTGGCCCTGAGGTAGTGAGTGGTCCTGAGGAGAGAGACCCGGAAAGGCTAAAGAAAGGGGGTGCTTTGGTGAACCAGACCAGCTGCTGACCGGCTACCAGTACGCTCACTGTAAAAGAAACCGTGACTGTGTGAACTAAGAGCAGTGAGTAAAGTACCCGGTTAAACCTGAAACAAGTGTGAGATTATTTATTGAAGGTCCATGGCTGTGGAGACAAGCATCTGAGGAGAGGTCAAGCCTGGGAGATCTAAAAGACACTGGTCAGTATTAAGTGCATCCCCATCATCTCCTCACAACAACTTACCAATAACAACTATTACCACCGTCCCAGGGATCAACCTAGCCCTACCTGTGGAAGGCTTATCACCTTGCTGCATGCCATAATCATCCCCTGGAGCTGAAGCAAGCAGCGGCGGTCACATCTGGCCTCATACCACAGGTGGCGTCACAGTGACATTCATTTGTATTTATTTTCCCCTTTTTACAATTCCCCTTTTTATTTGCGGTCCCTCCAGGACCACTGAACTGGTCCACGACCACTACCGTGACATTCCCCCTGTGAACAGACAGCAGGGACCGGTCCCAAGTAACCCACAGCCCTGAGGGCGATGCAGATACACGGCCCAGGGCGCAGCAGGCAGAGACCACTCTACAGAAACTCCAATAATTAATAATAATAATAATAATAATAATAGTGAATCCATGTGCTGTAGTCCCTGGGAGTAAAGGGAAAGAGAGTAGGATGAGGGTCTGAGTCTCAGCCTGCTACGGCTATTCTATAAAGTTAACCATTCACAGTTTTGAACTTGCAGAGACACGCAGAGCTGCTTTGATGGGGGACAGGTGAAACCAGGTAGCTTCACATCGTCTCTTTAAAGCCTATCACAAGACACCCACACTGCCTCCCTTGCCTGGCTCAGCGATATAAAGTCGGGATCGTAGTGGGAACCTGATCATCTACCTGCTCCACCTATGGGCTAGATGTTCCGTTACAGATGCTAATGTGAAGAGTTACAGAAGTACGACATCACCACCTTCATAGTCACATCTTGGCCATGGATAAGTTCATAGTTAAGCATAATAAGGGTGGTAGAGCCTTCACCCAGAATCAATCGGGCTCCTCTCCATCTAAATTGACTCCCGATGTCAGTGGCAAGACTCCAAACTCCATAGCTCAAGCCATAATGGATCGCCTTATGCCTGAGATGGACTCTAGACTAACAGCTTTCCAAACTTCAATAGACGGAATAGTCGCACAAGTGAATGCCAAGGGCACTGGTTTAGCTGAGGCTGAGCAACGTATATCTGAACTGGAAGATGCCGCTAAGGAGCTTCGGGAATGGTTGGAAAGCAAAGAGAGAGACATCACTGATCTCGTAACTAAGGTTGATGATCTAGAAAATCGATCCAGGCGCAACAACCTGAAACAATAGGCTTGTTGGAGTCGATTCATCCTTCTGAGCTACTTAAACTGCCATCTGAGTGGATGCCAAAGGCTTTGGCTATGCACTTGACATTGGGGCTAATAGCCATCGAAAGGGCACACAGAGTGGGCCCACCTAGAGAAGGAGTGAATGAAAGACCCCACCTGGTCCTATTTAAGGTCTTGGACTATCAGGACAAGATCCGCCTACTGACTGCCTACAGATAGAAATAACAATTTTCCTACAATGATCTACTCGGCTTTAATGAAGGCCAAACGCAGGGCCTTCAGTCCAGCATTCAAGCTACTGGTTGCCAAAAATATCAGGTTCGGGCTACAGAACCCTGTGGTGCTATGCTTCAACTTGTTGGGGAAAAGCTGGGTATTCGATGACCCAGTGAGAGCCCTGAAGCACATCCAAGGAACCACTCAGCCATCGTGAGAAGCACCTTGCATTACCTATCCAGTGATACCACATTACACTTTTTATGGTGATGTCGGCTGTTAGAGCTTTCATGGTTATCATCTTTTGTTCTCCAGGTCTTTTACTATACACTGTTGAGCAATGACACTGGGGAGTTAAAGTTAATTTTACAGTTAAGGTTGTGGGGGGTGTTTTAGGGAGTGGGTCTCTGCGTTCACATACAGGGATTTTATAACCCAGGGATCCCCATGCCTACTTCCTGGGATGGGCACATTTCACATCACATTTGTTGGTAAAAAAGTTACCCAAATCCACATACAGAAGTAGGTTAATGGTGGACAACACAGGGCATGAGTGGTCCATCATAGGGTCTCTCCGCTAAAGTTCATGGAACATCAATGGGCTGAACTCCCCAGTCAAAATTAGAAAAATCCTAAACTATTTACATAGTGAAAGCTTTCATTTGATCCTCCTACAGGCTGACTAAAGAGTAACCGTCCGTCGTTTTCCAACAAAAAAATCACATTATGTGCAGAGGCCTCTTATATAAAAACATAGGGGGGTAGCCATTTTGATTAACAGATGTACCAACTATGAGGTGGTGGATGTGTTGGAGGACCCCTTTGGAAGATTTCTTTTTGCCAAAATCATGATAAAGGGGACGACTTTTAGCATAGTGAACATATACATACCAAATACACCTGACTCATATTTCAAGGCTAGTGTTTTGGAAAATATAGCGGGATAGAACACATCTCAAATGATTGAGGGTGTAATTTTTAACAAAGCCACAATGCCGATATGGACAAATCTAACCCTCAGTCACCACATTTGTCAACACAAGGAAGCTTCATACAATCACTATCAGACTACTTAGGTTTACTCAACATCTGGAGGGTGCAGCATCCCATAGACAAAGATTTTTCCCACTATGCACACGCCCATGACTCTCATGCCAGTATTGATTACTGGCTATAAACTCTTTACTAATGCCACTAATTCTTCAAATGAAAATTCTGAACATCCATATTTCAGACCACGCTCCGGTAACATTCGAACTCAGAATAACTAAACCAATTAGCCACAATGGGATATGGCGGTTTCCATCATATTTTTATCAATCGGACGATTTAAAAAAAATTTCAGCAATTTTCCTGAGACACTTATAAATCCGACAATCAGGAGCATAGTGGGAAGTCACATCAATTTTGGGACACCTCTAAAGCAGTGTTGAGGGGCAGATAACATCCAGTGTGAACCACAAGAAGAGAAAGCTGCTAGAGTAGACACAGGAGACACAGAGAGCCTTGACCTTAGCATACAAAAACTTCAAAGCCAACAACACACCACTTACAAAAAAACAATACATAATAAAAATAATAAATCTTTATTTATATAGCGCCAACATATTCCGCAGCGCTTTACAATACAGTGGGTAATAGACAAAAATACACGGTATAATACAGTAAGAAAATACACAATATAATACAGTAATTCCAGTACAGAAAGAATACAGTACAATAATAGGAAACAATACAATAAGCATAGAATCAATGTAAAAAATACAATACAATAGATAAAGCAAAAATAAAGGTGACCCTGCTCAAAAGAGCTTACAATCTACAATGAGATTGGGTTACACAAAGTGCAGGGGTTTATTACACTCATGGTCCAGGCATCTTGAGGAAATGGGGGATAGAAATAAAGTTACATGAATGGTCACCAGACAATCTAGAGGCCAAAGACGCCTTAGCCCATGAACGGGCCACCTATAACTTAGACTATCAGAAACATAAATACTTTAACCCCTTCACGACCCATGAAGTTGTACAACGTCATGGGCCATGTCCCGGTGTTTGATGTGCGCTTCGGCGCGGAGCTCACATCAAACATACGACATCTCAGCGGATCTCATCAGCTGAGATGTTGGGCTAACAGCATCGATCGGATCCGGGATCCGATCGGTGCTGTTAACCCTTTGGATCCCGCCGTCAATCACTGACAGTGGGATGCAAAGGTGCAGCGGTGGGGAACGCTCCATTCCCGGCCTACATTGGAGATCCCGCGATAATATCGCGGGATCTCCAATCCTCATGTGACAGCACGGGGTCCTGGCTACACCCCGGAAGCTATTACGGAGCACTTCCGGGTTGTGGTTGGAAGGCCACAACACGTCCGCGATTCTGAGAGAGATGAGCTGCAGCTCATCGATATCTCCCAGAAGTGATCGGACTGTGGATCAGGGTGCCTCTCTATGGGGCAGTGTAAAAGTAAGAATGAATTTTTAAATAAAGTTTTTAAAAACCTATAAAAAAAAACATAAAAGTTCAAATCACCCCCCTTTTTCCCCATTCACAATAAAAGTATTAATAAAATAAAAATAATACACATGTTTGGTATCACCGCGGTCAGAATCACCCGATCTACCAAGATATAAAATCAATTAATGAGAGCCGTAAACTGCGTATCGGAAAAAATGGTCCAAATGCCAAAATTATGTTTTTTTGGTCGCTGCAACATTGCTTTAAAATGCAATAACGGGCGATCAAAACAGCGTATCCACCCAAAAATGGTATCATTAGAAACATCAGCTCAAGAGGCAAAAAATAAACCATCACACAGTCCCAGATCCTGAAAAATGAGGATGCTACGGATCGCAAAACATGGCGCAAAAAGTGAGATTTCTTTTTTTTCAAACTTCAGAATTTTTTTTCACCACATACACATAGATACCAGGTCAGGTTTTTTGAACACACAGATAGGGACTGCTCTGATATGGGTTACCTTGACGTTCGGTAGAGCAGCTTCGTATACATTTTTTGCAAAAAACGTATCAACTAAATACCCTGTTTTTTATCACTTTTTTATGCAGCACTTGCTTTTTACTGTTTTTATCTTTTTTTAACAGAGTATTTTTGCACGTTTTTCTGATTGTTTTTTTGTGATTCAGTCTTTTGGTGGTGTGAACAGTGTCCTACAGATCTGTTCACTGTGTGCATGGCCCATTAGTGTCTTCCTAGTTTGTTTCTTGTTTCTGCAAGATAAGGGAGCCGCCCACCACTCCCTTTGGGTCCTGCACATGGAAGCTGTCTTCTGCAGTCAGTCCGTGTCAGACACTGGACCTGTCTGGACCCGGCTCATGTAGGTAACTATTCACATGGTCAGGTTTTTTGAACACACAGATCGGGACTGCTCTGATACGGGTTACCTTGACGTTCGGTAGAGCAGCTTCGTATACATTTTTTGCAAAAAACGTATCAACTAAATACCCTGTTTTTTATCACTTTTTTATGCAGCACTTGCTTTTTACTGTTTTTATCTTTTTTTAACAGAGTATTTTTGCACGTTTTTCTGATTGTTTTTTGTGATTCAGTCTTTTGGTGGTGTGAACAGTGTCCTACAGATCTGTTCACTGTGTGCATGGCCCATTAGTGTCTTCCTAGTTTGTTTCTTGTTTCTGCAAGATAAGGGAGCCGCCCACCACTCCCTTTGGGTCCTGCACATGGAAGCTGTCTTCTGCAGTCAGTCCGTGTCAGACACTGGACCTGTCTGGACCCGGCTCATGTAGGTAACTATTCACATGGTCAGGTTTTTTGAACACACAGATCGGGACTGCTCTGATACGGGTTACCTTGACGTTCGGTAGAGCAGCTTTGTATACACTTTTTGCAAAAAACGTATCAACTAAATACCCTGTTTTTTATCACTTTTTTATGCAGCACTTGCTTTTTACTGTTTTTATCTTTTTTTAACAGAGTATTTTTGCACGTTTTTCTGATTGTTTTTTGTGATTCAGTCTTTTGGTGGTGTGAACAGTGTCCTACAGATCTGTTCACTGTGTGCATGGCCCATTAGTGTCTTCCTAGTTTGTTTCTTGTTTCTGCAAGATAAGGGAGCCGCCCACCACTCCCTTTGGGTCCTGCACATGGAAGCTGTCTTCTGCAGTCAGTCCGTGTCAGACACTGGACCTGTCTGGACCCGGCTCATGTAGGTAACTATTCACATGGTCAGGTTTTTTGAACACACAGATAGGGACTGCTCTGATACGGGTTACCTTGACGTTCGGTAGAGCAGCTTCGTATACATTTTTTGCAAAAAACGTATCAACTAAATACCCTGTTTTTTATCACTTTTTTATGCAGCACTTGCTTTTTACTGTTTTTATCTTTTTTTAACAGAGTATTTTTGCACGTTTTTCTGATTGTTTTTTGTGATTCAGTCTTTTGGTGGTGTGAACAGTGTCCTACAGATCTGTTCACTGTGTGCATGGCCCATTAGTGTCTTCCTAGTTTGTTTCTTGTTTCTGCAAGATAAGGGAGCCGCCCACCACTCCCTTTGGGTCCTGCACATGGAAGCTGTCTTCTGCAGTCAGTCCGTGTCAGACACTGGACCTGTCTGGACCCGGCTCATGTAGGTAACTATTCACATGGTCAGGTTTTTTGAACACACAGATAGGGACTGCTCTGATACGGGTTACCTTGACGTTCGGTAGAGCAGCTTCGTATACATTTTTTGCAAAAAACGTATCAACTAAATACCCTGTTTTTTATCACTTTTTTATGCAGCACTTGCTTTTTACTGTTTTTATCTTTTTTTAACAGAGTATTTTTGCACGTTTTTCTGATTGTTTTTTGTGATTCAGTCTTTTGGTGGTGTGAACAGTGTCCTACAGATCTGTTCACTGTGTGCATGGCCCATTAGTGTCTTCATAGATACCAGTAAAGTATACATGTTTGGTATCTACGAACTCATACCGACCCGAGGCATCACCCCATCATGTTGGTTTTACTATATAGTGAACATGGCGACTAAAAAAATAAACATGTAATTGCACTTTTTTTGCAATTTCACTGCACTTGGAATTTTTTGGCAATTTCCCTGTACACTATATGGTAAAATAAATTATTGCATCTGAAAGTACAACTTGTCCTGCAAAAAAACAAGTCATCATATGTCTATATTGCTGTAAAAAAAAAAAAAGTTATGGCTCTTGGAAGCAGGGGAGCAAAAAACGAAAATGAAAAACAAAAAATTCGAGGGTCGTGAAGGGATTAAATGGGGCAATAAGGCTGCCTTCAGACTTGCAGATGCATCTGCAGCGTTTTGCAGATGCATCTGCAAGCATCAGCATGCAGACCGCGGCCCCTATGTTTATAATGGTGCGCACCGCGGTCTGCAGATGCTTGCAGACCGCCGCGCGCACCCATTCACTCCTATATGTGATCTGTGCACATGCGGATGCCTGCGTACAGATCACACACTCCCGCCCGCACCATGGATGCGAGATGTCGCATCCCTGGTGCGGACGAGAGTGTGTGATCTGTACGCAGGCATCCGCATGCGCACAGATCACATATAGGAGTGAATGGGTGCGCGCGGCGGTCTGCAAGCATCTGCAGACCGCGGTGCGCACCATTATAAACATAGGGGCCGCGGTCTGCATGCTGATGCTTGCAGATGCATCTGCAAAACGCTGCAGATGCATCTGCAAGTCTGAAGCCAGCCTAAACTGGGCAAGTTACTTTCGTTCCTCACTAGGCTATACAGAACAGCCAAAAGAATACACAAAATTTGGAAACAGAATGGCGTCATCCTGAACGAGAATGAGGATATTATAGAGGAGTTTAAAGCTTTTTTTTTTAGCTCCCTATATAGAGCCGAATCAGGAGAGAGAAAGGGAAATTCAAACTGCCTACACTCTAGCGTTACACCCATACTCAAAGAAGACTACCGTGAGATTCTCAACGCCTCTATCTTCCCCTCAGAGATCATTCAGACCATCAATACTTTGAAGCTATTTAAATCACCAGGCCCAGATGGGTATAGCAATGAATATTATAAAATCCTAGGAGCAGCGGTAGGCCCCCATGTATGTGCAATATTTAACCATATGGTCCAGAGCAGAAACTGCCTTGACCGATTCAACGAAGCTGATATAATTGTACTCCCCAAACAAGGCAAAGATCATATGCAGGTTGAGGGGTACAGGCCAATATTGCTCCTCAACTCAGATTTCAAGATATTTACAAACATACTTGCAAACAGAGTCCAACAGATAATCCCCTCAACTTGATATTACCCCAGCAGACAGGATTCATTCATGGAAAAGCCATAACTTACAACATTAGGATGGCAATTGGGGCTATCTCTCATGTAAGGTCCCACAGATGTATGGGGTCTGTTGTGGTCAGTCTGGATGCCAATAAGGCATTTGATATAGTGAAACGTTGCAGGCCTAGTGCTAACTCCAGGAACTGTAGGTGATGGTGACCTGAGAGATCACCTAAGGACTTTGATGTATCTTATCTATGTATAGCACAAAAAAATTGGTGGCTACAAATGATTTGGATTAACACTTGTGCGGGATGTTTATTCAGGAAAAATATATACAGTAAGTAAAACATTTTTCACATTAATAAGATTATATTGCAATTGGGAAAAAATAAGCTTTAAAAACAATTAAAAACAATTAAGATAATTCATAATCTTTAAAAACATATGCATATATATACGTAATTTGTCTATGACACTAGTTCTTGGAGGTGTGGGTGTCCTATATTACAGGTCCAAATTGTGTTGTGCTGGTTTTCTTATTTTGTTTTTGCCAGCCGGTTAGGACACTATGACGACATAATAATATTTACCCAATGAGTATTGTATTTTTCTTTTGAGAGTTATCGTTGTGCCTGCAGTTAATAAATCCACTTACCTCTTGGGGGTAATCTTTGGTGTGGACTTGAGTGTGTCAGGTGTAGTTATGTACCAAATGGTTGATTCGTTGTTTTTAAAAATGTAAAGGTATAATAGTTAGGATCTATATTTGTATGTGTGTATTTGATGGGTGATGGAACAACTTGGTCTCCCTATTTGATATATACCTCTGGAGGATTTCGGTTATAGGTGTTCCATGTAGTCTTGTTACAGTTGCTATAACAGGTATGGCCACTCGATGGGAGATAGGTGTCCTTTGGTTTGGTTTTGACGAAGTTGTTTCTAAAACAAATATCTGTAGTATTATCTTTTTCTTTTTTGTGATGTTAATGTTGAATTACAATAGGTTATTATAGTATATAATACGTTGTGCATGTGTCCCTTGCTCATGGAGTTGATTGTTGTCCCGCGGCTCTGGGGTTCTAAGGGAGTGTTGGTCTGGTTTCAACTTGTGGATCTTTTATGCTCCCCAATTGGCTCCCAGCACAGAATATCCACACAGAATGTTCCGGGGAGGGGTGGTTGCGGCGGGGGGGAGGGAATAGTCTGAAACACCCCCAACTTCCTCCTAACTCTCTCTAGCCTCTTCCTTCATCAAACATGTCCTGCTTGCTATTGTACACAGTCAAAAGGTAGAAGAAAAGCATCCCTTAAATACAGTATTGCTTTTTTCAAACGATCAGTTACCAAGCAAAGCTAAGTTTGCAGACTTTTTAGCAAAATCTGCAATGTTCGTGATGATTTGAAATTGGTGAACATGTTTGGGGAAAGTTCGCTCATATCTACTCAAAACTACATTTAAGAAGTTTATTAACCCTCCTGGTGCTTCACAGAAACTAAAGCAATGTGAAATGAAAAAATTTAAATTTTTCCTTTTTCCTCAAAAATGGTACTTTAGACTCAAATCTTGCATTTTCCAAAGGGTTACAGAAGAAAATGGACCCAATTTTTTTTGTGCAATTTCTCCTGAGTACACAAATATCATATTTGGTGGAAAACTACTGTTAGGGCCCAAGGCAGGGCTCAGAAGGGAAGGAGCACCATTTCACAATTCAAATACAAGATTGGCTGAAATCATTAGCAGGTACCATGTAGTGTTTGGAGAGCCCCTGATGTGCCTAAAAAGTGAAAACGCCCCACAAGTGACCTCATTTTGGATCCTAGACACCTCAAAGAAGTGTTCTAAATGTGTGGTGAGCACCATGAACACCCAGATGCTTAAGAGAATTTTAGAGTGTTGAGCCGTGAAAATAAAATATCAAATTTTTCCCACAAAAATGTTCTTTTAGCTCCAAATTTTGTATTTTCACAAGAGTGACAGAAAAAATTGCACTATACAATTTGTGCTATTTCTCCTGAGTACACTGACTTGGTCTAATGCAACTAACTCCAGTGGTTGCTTGGTTACTATGGACTGGAGTGGGGCTCTCTGTTGATCTTTTCTTCTGAGGTTGCACGGGCCACATTTTCTACACCAATCTTCAATTGATTTCCTCATGCCAACCCAGTAGAATCTCTCTCTTAAGAGCACTTCCAACTTCTTCCATGTAAAATGACCTGCACCGTCGTGGTAGGCTTCTAAGACCATTTTGACATCTCTCTTGGGTACGATAATCTGCCAGACCAGTTCATGTATTTTAGGGTTGGGGTGCCTTCTGCAGAGCTTCCCTTGATACAGGAACAACTTGCCTTTCTCTTTCCAGAGTTGTTGGGTCTCAGCTGTGGCGTTCTGGTTAGGGTACGTACCTTGTTGTATAAGCAGTTCTTTCACTAGCTTCACAGCTGGGTCGCTATCCTCGGTGTCAGCCCATCCATGGTGTGCTAACGTGTTAAGACTTGCCTGCTGTTCTCTTTGGTAGAGGCCAGGTTGATACTTTTCTACCTTAGAACGGTGAAAGGCCGGTAGTTCAATTTCTTCCAACTCCTCCGGTTCCTCTTCCACGTCTTTCAGGTGTGGCATCTGGGATAAGACATCTGCGTTCCCGTTCTTGCGGCCTGCCCTATATTTGATGACAAAATTGTGGTTAGACAGCCAGGCTATCCATTGCTGCTCCAATGCACCTAATTTTGCTGAGTCCAGGTGGGTCAACGGGTTGTTTTCTGTATAGATGGTGAATTCTGCAGCTGCCAGGTAGTGCTTGAAACGTTCAGTTACAGCCCAAACTAGTTCCAGTAGTGCCAGTAGTTCTAACGTGAAGGAACTGTAATTCTCAGGGGTTCTTTTCGTAGGCCGGAGTTTCCCGCTTGCAAAGGCAATAACTCTCTCTGTGCCTCCTTGCTTCTGTGACAATACTGCTCCCAGTCCCATGTTGCTGGCATCCATGTACAGAATGAAGGTTTGATGGTAATCCGGATATCCAGGATCTCTTCTCCTGTCAGCGCACACTTCAGCTTGTTGAAGGAGTCTTCCCTCTCTTCACTTCACTGGAAAGGAGGATTACAGGTTGAAGACCTTTTTGACTGCCCTACCAGGATGTCTTGTAGGGGAGCTGCTAACTTCGTGAACCCTCTGATAAATCTTCGGTAATAGCCTACCAGGCCCAGGAATTGCCTCACTTCTTTAACATTAGTAGGTCTTGGCCAATCCCTTATCACAGTGACTTTATCAGGATCCGGTGCTACTCCCTCTAAACTCACGACGTGTCCCAGGTACTGTACCTTTGACTTGAGAAGGTGGCACTTGGTTGGCTTGATTTTCATGCCGTATCCGGATAAGGCCTCAAACACTTCTGCCAGGTCTTGTAGATGTTGGTCATACGTCTTGGAGTAGACTATGACATCATCTAGGTACAGGAGGACAGTTTCAAAGTTCTTATGTCCTAGGCAGCTCTCCATCAGGCGTTGAAAGGTACTGGGTGCATTGCAGAGTCCAAACGGCATACAATTGAACTCACAGAGGCCCATTGGTGTAGTAAACGCTGTCTTCTTCTTGTTGGCCTCTGCCACAGGAACTTGCCAGTACCCACTAGTCAGATCTAGGGTGGAAAAGTAGTTAGCAGATTTTAATGCAGCTAATGACTCCTCAATCCTAGGTAACGGGTATGCGTCCTTATGTGTGATGCGGTTGATCTGCCAGTAATCTATGCACATTCTCATGGTCCCGTCCTTTTTAACTAACACTAAAGGCGCTGCCCAGGGGCTACCTGTGGGTATAGTGTGCTCTACCCCTTTAAATTGCCCAAAGTCTAACGAGTGTTTGCTAAATATTTGCTCTTATTCTTCTACTACCCGGTATACTCCATGCTTTTGATGGGGAGGTGTAGAACTGGTACCCACTTGTAGCTTTTGGCACCAATCCTCCAGCTTTTCCCCCTGAGCCATTGTCATCTGCCTGACTTGACGGGTTCAAGGGCTCGACGGCTGTGATGGCATTGTTATCAAGCGTGAACAATTTAGCAATGGTAGCATACTTTGGTAATGTGATCTCATCTTCCCCGCAATTTAGAAGGCGTAATGGCATTCTTCCCCTGTGTACCTCAACTACCCCTCTGGCTGTTAGTATAGTGGGTCTACTGTTTGAGTACACGGGTTCTACCAGGGCTTGATAATCTTGCCCTTTAATGCCTATTGCGGCTCTACACCAGACCAACATTTCAGTTTTGGGAGGTATCACAATGGGTATTGGATCACTTACTCGTACACTGCCGATTTCACCTCCTGATATGTCTATCTGTTGTTTCATCATCAGGGCTTTTATTTCTTTGTGCAGAAGCCTCTGCTGTCTGGTTCTGACAGTCTCGGCGATTTGGTGTAAGACAGTAATTACCTCGGAAAAACACTTTTCAATTACATTAATTCCTAGTAACATTACTGGTGCACGATCTCGCCGGTCAACATCTACAATTATAATACCCTGGTTCTTCAATTTTACCTTCCCAATCTGAATGGTAATTTCTCTGAACCCAACTTGTGGTATTAGTTTACCATTACTAGCCCATAAGTTAACTACAATGTCAGTTGGGCCACTATTAATGTCTGAATCAGCCCAGTACCTTTTGTATAGAACATGTGGAATTGATGTTATCTGGGACCCGGTATCCAACAAGGCACTGAAGGGAATGCCATCCAACACGATAGGGATGGCCAGACGTCCTCCCACGAATCTGTCATACCAGGCTGAAGGACCTTGAGAATTTACTCCTGGGAAGAGGCTCGCCTTCCCAGGGAATCCTTGTTTAAAGCACATTCCCGGGCAAAGTGACCTGGTTTCTGACAACGGCGGCTAATGGGCTGTCCATCTGGCTGATAGCGGTCACTGGGTCGTCCTCTCGTCGCTTGGTACCTCCTGGGCTTCATCACCGGACATCCTCCTTGCTGGTCGCCAACTCGATCTTGGGTGCAGGCTTGGATCCTCGCCGCTCCTTAATGACAGGGCGTCTAGCTTTTGGTTGAGGGCCTCATTACATAGTAACATAGTAACATAGTTTTTAGGTTGAAGGAAGACTTTAAGTCCATCTAGTTCAACCCATAGCCTAACATGTTGATCCAGAGGAAGGCAAAAAAAAACCCATGTGGCAACACTAAGCTCCACATTGGGGAAAAAAATTCCTTCCTGACTCCAGATATGGCAATCAGACTAGTTCCCTGGATCAATGCCCTATCAAAGAATCTTGTATATATAACTGGTAATATAGTTTTCAAAAAAGGCGTCCAGGCCCTTCTTAAATGTTAGTAGTGAGTCACTCATTAGAGATAGGCTCTCTGTGTTCAGCAGCAGTCGCTAACATGGCAGATGTCGCTGATACGCCTGGCTGCTGGGGTGCTGCTGTGGGGCCTTGGGTGAAGTTCAGATCCCGGGGTTCCTCTATCTGCTGAAGACGGATGGCTCTATCTTTTAACTCAGCAAAAGTCATTTCAGGATTCTGAATAATCATCATACTCAGCTGTCCTCTGTGAGAAGGGGATAAGAGGCCTTCTATAAACTGGTCAATTAGCGTTTTGTCAGCTCCCGGGGCTAAGGCAGGTTCTGCTAGTTTAAATGCTTTGAGTGCTTCCTGCAAGTTTAAGGCATAGTCTCTGGCACTCTCCTTGGGCTTTTGTTGACATCCAAAGAACTTCATTTTAGCTTGGGTATCAGCATTAGATTCAAATGCTACTTTTAGTCCAGCTACAAGATGCTCTACAGTCTGTGTCTGGCCCGGACGCTACTTCTCGCTGTGCATTGCCAGTTAACTGTCCAATAATCATACCGACACGCTGGGCTTCTGTTAGGGGGTACATAACGTAGTATGCTTTGATTTTCATAACAAAGTCATTGAGGGCATTGGGCTCACCTGAGTATTGTGGTAGCCACATTGCTCCTGGAGTATACGGCACCAGAAGCGGCATGATGAGTGCTGCTCCTTGTGCCGCAGCACCACCAGGTGCTCCTCTGTTATCCGGTACTGGATTTTCGCGGGCTGCTCCGCCACTACCCGGCGCCGCTGGTTCTTCCGGTTGCGACAACCTGGGCCCCCTTAGTTAAGGACGACCCTCCTGTCTTCCGCTTCCGTCCAGATGTCTCACAAAGGTTCCGCTGTGCACCAGGGATTCTCTTCCCTTCCGGATGACGTCAGAGCGCTTTTCAGAGGTGTCGCCCACAATAACACGCCCCCTATTCTTCCCGCACATCGCGCGCTTTGTAATGGCGGAATTTCAAAATTACAGTTCTTGTGGCGTAGTTCAAAATCAGTTCTCTGCAATGTTCAGCTCTGCAATGGCGGCAGGTTCAAAACAGTCACAAATCACGGCACACACTGCCCGGGCACGGTAGATCCTGTTCGTGGACACCAAGTTGTGGAGCCCACTGGGACGAGGTACTCGGTACTGGACCGGGGTACTGATGGGGATATCATGGTGGTCTTGGTCCGGACCGTGTCCCGGGTTCCGCAATAAATGGGGGGATATTTACAGGTGAGTTTGTCATGATACCACCCACGGGTTGTAGTCAGGATGACCACCGCTGCTGCAGAACCTCCAAGGATGATGTTGGGCAGCTGGGGATGTAATGGCTCTCCGCAGGTAGAGCTGGGTTCCCCGGGGCAGTGGTAGTAACAGTCTATAGATGGTGCTAGGGATGTTGCAGGATAAGGGTAGTAGTAGAGATGATGGTAGTTTGTGAGAGCATGCAGGATTTGAGCACAAGGATCACACATAATCACGGTTTTGAAGTTTTCCAAGGCTTTACTGGTGATGGTATTCAGTAGAATACTGTCCACGGAGTCTGTACCAGGGCCGGGTTGCTCCCACCCTGTCCGGGTCCTCAGCTTCCCACTGCTGCACTGTGTGTGTGGCCCTGCTGCTGCTTTAGGTAGGCTGTGCCCTGTTTCTCCTCACAGGTGCCCCCTTTTGCTAGGCAACTTGAGTCTTTCTGTGTGCTTCTGACCCCACCGGGTTGCTTCGCTGAGGTACAGTGTAGATCTACAACCTCCACTATGCGGGTGTTTTCTGTGCTGCGTGTTTCAGTCACAGATTCGGATCCAGTCTCTGCGCTCCTCTGGGGTGAGTTATGAGGTAACTCAGTCTCCCAGATATGTTCCTCTGTTTCTTGTACTCCTCTCCTCAGACCCTGGCTTCAGGCCTGAAAGTAGTCAGTGGTCCCTGTCAGGAGCTCAGCACTGCTCCCATTTACAGGTCCTCCTCCTAGTGCTCCCTGCACTAAACTGAACTGTCAACTATAAACTAAACTACTTCATCCTCAGACCAGAATATATCAGGGAGCTGCTTGAGCTCCCCCTTCTGGCCTAGAGGTAGTAGTGCAGTGTCCAGTGTTGTGTGGGGAGTTAACACTTGTGATGTCACTGTGGCACATCAACCCCTGGGGTGCCACAGAAACACCCCACAAGTGACCTCATTTTGGATCCTAGACACCTCAAAGAACTTTTCTAAATAAGTGGTGAGCACCATGAACACCCAGATACTTCAGAGAATTTTAGTGTTGAGCCGTGAAAATAAAATATCAAATTTTTCCCACAAAAATGTTTTTAGCTCCAAATTTTGTATTTTCACAAGAGTAACAGAAAAAATTGCATTATACAATTTGTGCTATTTCTCCTGAGTACACTGATACTCCATATGTTGTATAAAAATGTTTAGCGGCACAGCATGGCTAGAAAAGAAGGAGCACCATTTGACATTTCAAACATAAGATTGGCTGGAATCATTATTGGGCGCTATGTCGCTTTTGGAGAGGTCCTGATGTGCCTAAACAGTCGAAACCCCCACAAGTGACCCTGTTTTGAAAAAAGATCTCTCAAGTAACTTATCTAGATGTGTGGTGAGCACCTTGAAACCCCAGGTGCTCTACAGAGTTTTATAACATTGGTCCGTGAAAAGAAAGATATCAAATTTTTTCCCACAAAAAAATGTTGTTTTAGTCCCAAATTTTGTATTTTCAGAACTGGAATATGAGAAAATTCACCATACATTTTGTTGTGCAATTTCTCTTGAGTACACTGATTTCTCATATGTGATTGAAAACTACTTTTGAGCTACAGTACAAAGAACAGAATGGAAGTAGCACCATATTGCTGGAATAGTTTGGGGGTGCTATGTTCACATGGATAGGGGATGACTTTCAAATTTGAGACATCTGTTTAAGAATATCAATGTAATTAAGAAAAAAATTTTGGGATATCTTTTATGTTTTAGGCTCATTGTGAGTGGACATCCTAGAAGGCCACAGTACAGAAGACAGCAGAGCATGTGACCCGCACCCAGGGCCGTGTGGTAACCAGTTCCAAGTGTTTGTTTACTGGGGATGTTCCGTGGCCCTGGTGGTCGCTGAAAAGAGTCAGTAAAAATAAAAATAAAAGATGTTTCGTGACGCCACCTACGGTTTTCGGTTATGATACCGGCGCTGCTTGCAGACCTCCGGGGTGATGATGATGCAGCTAGTTGGTGATGCTGCCAGACAGTCTGTGTTGATGGAGCAAGTGTACAGCGCAGGCAAATGAGGCACGTCATACAGTCTTAAACTCTGCACGGGTTTTACTGACAACTTCAGGCAGCAATTAGTTTTCACAGTTCACAGGTTCTGCTGGCCTGGGTAGTCGCCAGAGGACAGGGACATCTCAATTGGGACCCTGGGTGATGTGCCCTCTGTTCCTTTCCTTGTCCCTCACTGCGCTCTCCCTTTTTTACTCTGTATGCGCTCCCGTGCGCAGAGCCTGAAGCCAGCTCCTCAGATCCTCTCTAGCTATGGGTCTTCTCTCTGAGTCCTCGGGATCCTATATGGGCCTGTTCCAGGATGTGCCGGGTGTTGGCCACGACTCCTCTAAGAAGCCTGTAGCCCTCCGGTTTGGCAGCTTGAGGATAAAAGCCCGCACCGCTCTCGGACCCGGTTCTCCGTTCCTGGACTGGGTCCTCCGGCCGGTGGTCTGACCGGCCTGGATTCGGTGCATCACAACACCCTAGGATCCCCCTTCTGTCTGGGCCACTTCTCCTAAGGTGCCCTCCGGTGCACTCCTTGCAGGGTTCTCACTAACCCTCTTTACGCTCACTTTCTTCCCACTCTTCCACTACCCACCTAAGCTCCTCCTACCGGGACCGGTTCCCAAGCAATGGGTTAACCCAATAGTCTCCTGGACTAAGGTGTGTGGATGGGTGTAACAAGGGTCCCTTATGTGACTTCCCATCTCCCCTGGCCACAGGGATACCACACACCCTCTTGTTGGTGTAGTACCCCTACGTGGTGTCCCGACAAGTGGGGCGCCACATTCCCCCTTGGTTAAGCTCACTCGTCTGAGAGTGACCTGACCCGTACCCGACACAGAGTTAAATTTTTATATGCATTTCAATTTCAAACAATAAAATTTTTATTCAACAGTAATCTTCCTGTCCAGGAGGCACTTTACTTTTAACTTTACTGGGTCAACGGGACCAGCAGATAAACAATTCAAAACATTTACATCGGGCCTTAACGGGGCCGGGTTGCAACACAGTCCTGGTGGTAGTCGTCTCGTACTCTCAGCAGTGACCTTTCCACCACCCGGCTGTCTTAAAGGCACAGTATCACACTTTCACAGAGTCATTTGTCTTAACCAGGTACAGTCCAGAGGCTCAACAGCATAATGTTCAGCAAAAGTCACATAATGTTCAGCAAATTCACGAAAAAGCACACAAACATAACTATCTGCATTCCAGGTTCAATGCTCTATTCTACACATCGATATACTCGTAGAGCATACCATCCCGGGGGCCAATGTGTCGTTCATAGTTCACTCGGTCATGGTGGTAGCGGTCTCTATACGGGTGCCCTTTTGGGAGGGGAGCCTCCACATCCCTCCTGCTCACAAACACCTCCTCGTACTGGCCCGGTTCCCGGATGAAACCCCACCCGTTGTCCAGATTAAAGTCTCCACCGTACCTGACTTTCTCTCTTCAGGTGCCATCGGTGGTAGTCATCGGGCCGGTTCCTCGCCGACAAGTTCTCTAGCTCCTGGGCTCACCATCTCTCACGTTGGCGCTGCCTTTCCGCCTGGTCAGCCAGGAGCCTCTGTCACACAAAGTGGGGCTGCTCCGGGGCTGGAACCGGAGCATAATCTGGAACTCCGGACATGGCGGCTGCGCTGACTTGTCCCACCGGCCGGTGAGATTGGAGCTGCCACCATCCCGTGCAGGGCCCGGATGCCCCGACTTCCTCAGCACTGCTGATCTCGCCCTCCTCCTCCGGGTCATCCACCTCCTCAGGGTCCATGCCGTGGGCTGGTTTCTCGACCTCAACCTCCACCATTACATCGGGCACCTCCGCAGGGGTCTTTGGGACATCCTCCACAGGCTCAGCATCGGGTTCTTCTTCCTGGACGGGCATCATGGGCATCACTGGCTTCGTCTACCGCAGGCTCTGATCCCTCCTCCAGGAGAACTGGTTGTGGATCCGGTCGCTGGTCCTCGTTGGCAAGCTCAGGCTCACCCGGTGTCAGGGTTCTTGTCCGTGCCTCTGGCCCAGAACCGCTACACTCCCGTTGCTCCGCCAACTGGATTAGCTCACCCAAGTGTCAGTACTCCAGCGCCTGAAATTCCAATCAAGAGTTTCATTTAATTGGACTCTCAAGTCTCTTATAGCGGCCTCCCAGAATGTGGAATCCCCCTCATGGGACAGGAGGGAAGCCACACCCTGCTCTTCGGCCTCAGCATGGTGCTCTTCTTTGACCTCGTGGATCACATAGATGAGCCATATTGCCGCCATCTTACTCAAACCGTGGACCGCACCGGTGCTTTGTTGACTCTCTACTGCCGCACCCTTCCTGCCGCCCTTTGTAGCTTCCGGCAGGGGTACTTTGAACTCTGGCCCGCCCCCTTAGTTTTCCGGTGGCAATTGGGGCGGGCTTGCAGTTTCACGCCTCCAGCATGGCCCTCCCGTGATGAGGGGCTGAGGCACTCCCCCGGGACTGCACATGGCATTAAGTCTCTAACCTCGCCATCTTAGGATCCATTGACAAACTTCAGTTTAAACAAAGTTCAAGGCGCACAGTACCCGGTTTTACCGGGCACATGATTCTGTTCGTGATGCCAAAAGCTAACCTGCCCCAGAGCTGTGGGGTACCCAGTTCCGGGCGTTGGTTTACTGGGGATGTCATGGGGCCTGTTGCCCGGTCCCGTGGACCTGGGGGTCACTGAAGAGTCAGTAAAAATAAAAGGTGTTTCCTGACGCCACCTATGGTTTCCGGTAATGATACCGGCGCTTCTTGCACACCTCCTGGGTGATGATGATGCAGCTAATTGGTAACACTCCCCGTAGTTGGAGTGGGATCCCTGGGGCAGTTGTGGATGAATAACGATTCACACAGGGAGGCGGCTAGTCAGGTGGAGATGCTGGCAGTCTGTGTTGATGGAGCAAGTGTATGGCTCCTCTGGCGCAAGCAACTGAGACACATCACACAGTCTTAAACTCTCCACGGGTTTTACTGACAACTTCAGGCAGCGATTAGTTCTCACAGTTCATGGGTACTGCTGGCCTGGGTAGTCGCCAGGGGACTGGGACATCTCACTTGGGACCCTCGATGATGTGCCCTCTGTGCCTTTCCTTGTCCCTCACATTGGACAACACAACAGCGTTACGATTGGGCAGACTGCTCTGGAAGGTTTGCTAATACATGACGCCATTGCCATTGTGTGTTGCTGAATGGACAGCTCTTGAAATATGGCGCCCTGTGAACTGACAGCCAATTGAACAGAGTAGCCACCACCGATCATCGCAGACGGGGTGCGGACTCCAGCATACTGTGGCACGCCTACGGGAAATCATAGGCGACGCAGATTCCATCACTATCGCCCTATCACACGCCAAAACCCGGAAATCTTGCCTTCATGATTGCGGCTGATTTTAGAGCAGTGCTCAGAAATCTGGTGACAGGCAATTTATCGCTGGGAAATTCCCCAATCACACGCCGCAACTGTGAGGCAATTTTACGGCGATTGTTCCGGGGCGACATATCGCCTGTAGATTCCCAGCCGAGATTGCGGTGTGTGAAGATACCATCAGGCTGGCTTCACATCACGGTTTTGCTCCTGTCGTGGGGATCATGTTTTGTGATAAGTGATAAGCTGCTGCCAATGATGTCTAACATCGGCTCTAATTGAGAACACAGAAACATTTAGCAGAATGAGTGCTCCTGTATATTGCAGAGCTAAACAAGATAGAAGCTGGTCAAACAATTGTACAACAGTCTACTGTGTATGGAGGCTTCAGTCAATTACTTGTTCAGCTGACAGACATTCAGAAAGCTGTATTTTTAGTACAGCACACTGACCTTATATTTATTTTTAGGATCAAGCCTGATAAGTTAAAAATTGCAACATCTACATGACTACATCACTAGAATCACTGTAAGTACAGTAATACATCACCAAAACCACTGTCAGTACATTAATACATTGCCAAGCTCAGTACAGCAATCAAATGCAGTGTCAGATCAGCCGATTTACAATTTATTGGTTTACTTTACAACTTCCAGTATGTCTTAAACAATGGTAAAGAAATGCTGGTATTTATTGTTACCAGCCATCATCAGATTGTGGACCATACTGGAAATATAATACTGATCAGTCGCACACAGTAGCTTTATTAAACATTTAATGAGTAACTTAAATTTGGAAGATATATGTTTTACGTGGATTAATTTTGAGGAGATTCATGTGAGTCTGATGTGAGCCTAAGGGTACCGTCACACACTTCAATTTAGTGATCGATATTGTTAGCGATCAATGCATGCGCGATAGCTAACAATATCGTTCAGATCGCTGGTGAGCTGTCACACAGACTCACCAGCGATCAATAGACCAGAGACATCGTGGAAACGATTTAAATATCGTTTCCAAGATGTCTTGCTCCCGCTGCCAGCCTGCGGTAAGTGGGAGCAGGCTGGTCTCCAAGGTAAACTGCAGGTATATAGGCAGCGCACGCTGCCTAACAGCCTCCTCCGCTCACCGGCTGGTATCTAAGGTACACAGCGGGTAACTAGGGTCCCTCACCCTAGCTGAACCACAAAAGTAAACCTATACCACCTATACATACACCCCGAAACCAAGGACCAAGTCATATCCCTGATGAAAGCTCGAGATGTAGAGCTGAAACATTGGATTGTAACACCACCTTTTTCACAAAAATATAATCACAACAAAAAAGACTGTCGTTGCAGAGACTCTATTTTCATGATATTAGTGTGCCGGGGCTACTCCTATACTCTGGTAACTAAGGTACACATTGGGTATCTAGGCAGCGCGCGCTGCCTAGATACCCCAGTTTACCTTGGATACCAGCTCCCAGCGCTTGTGAGGGGCACTGGGAGCTGGCTTATCGGTCATCTGCCGGTGTTACACGCAGCAATACTGCGTGTCCACCGGCCGACCAACGACAGATTTGTGAACATGTTCACAAATCTGCGATCAAACATGCAAGTGATTTTACATTGTAAAATCGCTTGATTACACGCAGCGACGCACAGACGATATCGCTTAAGCGATCAAAAAAAGAGATCGCTCAAGCGATATCGTTCTGAAAATTGACCCGTGTGACGTGACCCTAAGACCTCCACCGATTGCTCAAAAGATCTCACAAATGCATAGCTCAGGAGACCGGATGATGTCATTCTGCTCACTGCATCCATTCTGTGTGCATGTGGGGCGCCACACTGGTCGGGACGCCATGTAGGGGTACTGCATCCACAAGAGAGTGTGTGGTATCCCTGTGGCCAGGAGAGATGGGATGTCACATAAGGGACCCTCGTTACACCCATCCACACACCCATCCTGAAAACTGTGGTGTAAAACCGGCCTTAGTCTGACTGATCAGAAGGGGACATGACCACCTAAAGTGCTAGGGCAGCATGAACTCCAAATACAGTCTTGTATGTGATTATAACCTTAAAACACCAACTGGTGTATGAATAAGATCTATAGTAAAATATCTGTCTGTAGGTTCCCTGTGTCCTTGTCACTCTACCCCAAACCACTCAATGAAAAGATATTAAAAGCATGCTTGGATTTAACAAGCCAGGTGCAGCTAGTTAAAGGTCTTACGTTGTAATGTTCACTCCATTGTTCTACATAGTATCCACTAATATTGTAAGCAATACCATTCAATATCATTGCTGGAATCTTTTTATTTCTTTAGTATCAACTCTTTCCATAATAAGGTGCTGTCAGGGGAGGGCAGTGTACAGAAGAGTAGCAAGGAATAACAAGTATTTTAACAAACAGCTAAGGCTACTTTCACACTACGATTTTTGTAAAATCCGATGCTGTCCGATATAAATCGGACAGCATCGGATTCTTCTAATGCCTGGAATCGGGTGCCAAATAGGCATCCGATTCCGACAGAAAATAGGATGCCCGCCCTCCTGTCAGATCGCTCCCTGAGAGCTGTCAGTCTCTCCCCCGGTCCTCTTCTTTATCCCCTGTGTCTCCCCTCTTGGCCCCCTGTCCTCTCTCTTATCGCCCGTCCTCCCTCTTGGCCCCGGTCTTTCCTCTTATCCCCTGTGTCTCCCTCTTGGCCCCGGTCTGTGTTCCCTCTTGCCCCGTGCTGTGTCTCCCCTCTTGGCCCCCGATGCTGTGTCTCACCTCTTGGCCCCCGGTCCTCTCTCATCCCCTGTGTGTCTCCCCTCTTGGCCCCCGGTCCTCCTATGCGTCCTTCCCCTCCTCTTGTCCTCCTCTCTTGTCCTCCTCCCTCTTGTCCTCCTCCTCTTGTCCTCCTCCTCTCCTTTCTCACCTGTCCACGACTCCTGCACTGGTCCCGCGCGTCTCCGGTGCCTTGCTGTTCTGTCTCAGTGCAGCCAGGACCTCTTGTGATGTCACAATCACATGACTGCCGGCTATTGGTTCCTGGCAGTCATGTGATTGTGACATCACGGCAGGTCTTATCAGCACAGACGGCAAGATACCTGGAGACACCGGAGACGCCGGGAGACGACGTGGGCCTCGTGGACAGGTGAGCATAGTTTTGTTTTTTTTTATTAACCCCTTAATTTACTTTTAGGAGCTATTTTAGTGTACTGAGCATGCTCAGTACACTAAAATCGGTCCGAGGAGACATCACATGTTTTCTCGGACCCTGCTCCATAGGGCCCCATGCTAAATTGATCGGGTCGGATCGGATGTGCACTAAATGCCATCCGATCTGGTCCGATCCGAATCTGTCAGATTTTATTTTCGGTGCAAAAATCGGAGCAAGCTCCGATTTTTGCACCGATAAAAAAATCGGACAGATTCGGATCGGACCAAATCGGATGGCATTTAGTGCACATCCGATTCGGTCCGATGCCCATAGGCCTGCATGGGGTCCGAAAATCGGTCCGATGCTGTCCGATTTTGATCGGACAGCATCGGAACTGAAAAAATCGTTATGTGAAAGCAGCCTAAAGCCCCAGTCTCACATAACGATGTGTCAGCGATGCCGACAACGATCAGCATCGTTGATGCATCGTTGACACATCGTTATCAGGTCGCTGGTGAGCTGTCACACTGACAGACTTCACCAGCGACCTCTGGGCAGCCAGATCGTTGGTACCCAGCGTCCGCTCGTTCCCTGCATCCTGGGAGCGGACGGACGCTGGTAACCATGGTAACAGCGGGTCTCTCCTGCACTTAGAGACCCGCTTGTTTACCATGGTTACCGGCACCCGCCCGCTTCCGAGTTGCGGGGAGCGAGCGGCTGCCGACCTCTCCTATCCTGTCCCTCACTATTCTCATCTCTCCCTGCTATTTCCCTGTTTCCTACTCTATCCCCTATCCTAAACCCTAATCCTATCCCTCTCCTTGTTCTAAATAAAGAAATCCCCCCCCGAGGCTCACCGGCATCAGAGGCTCCCATACCGGCATCTCTGTAATGGAGATCTCAGGGGTAAAGGACCTGTGATGAGGTCACAGTCATGTGACCGGCCTACCGGCCTATACTGTACAGTATAGGCGGGTCACATGACTGTGACCTCATCACAGGTCCTTTACCCCCGAGATCTCCATTACAGAGATGCCGGTATGGGAGCCTCTGATGCCGGTGAGCCTCGGGGGGGATTTTCTTTATTTAGAACAAGGAGAAGGATAGGATTAGGGTTTAGGATAGGGGATAGAGTAGGAAACAGGGAAATAGCAGGGAGAGATGAGAATAGTGAGGGACAGGATAGGAGAGGTCGGCACCCGCTCGCTCCCCGCAACTCGGAAGCGGGCGGGTGCCGGTAACCATGGTAAACAAGCGGGTCTCTAAGCCCGCTTGTCACCTGGATGTCATGTTACAGCGCTGCTGTGCGGCGCTGTGACATGGCGGGGGGATCCTGACAGGTCTCTGATCGCTGCCCCCGCCGGTCACACACACCGATGTGTGGTGACCAGCGGGGGGGCCAACGACCAAAAAATGGTCAGGAGCCCTGTGCAACGATCAGCGACCTCACAGCAGGGGCCTGATCGTTGCTATCAGTCACACGCAACGATATCGGTAAGGATATCGTTCCTACGTCACAAATAGGACGATATCGTTACCAATATCGTTATGTGAGACCTAGCCTTAAGGCTGTTTTCATATCACAATTTTCTCCTATCTGTGGGGATCCTGTTTTTTGCAGGACCCCACAGATAGGAACGGAGAGGCTCGGATGTGTACCTCTCAGATGCCATTTCTGTGTCCGGATCCCTGTTTATGCTTTTTACAAGGTCTGGGAACTTGCTATCTACCTTATGGAGACAGCGAAGTAGGTGAGGAGATCAGCGTCTGTAGTTTGGGGTTCTGATCTGGCACAAATCCCTTAGTCATATTAAAAGCTTGTTGGAAAGTGATTATGACTTTGAGGAGCTGCTTGAATGTGGCACTAGAGTTTCTCCACTTCCTTAAAGAAGTGCAAATTTGCTTTTTACAATAGATAGCTACGGATGCACAAAAATCGTAATGTGAAAGCAGCCTAAAACAATGAAATAATGGCACTCTCATTAGACTTTACACAGGGAAAATACTTAGTAGAACTATTTTCTCCAATAAAGTGAGAACAAACATGATTTTATGAACTTAAATAATTGCCTTAGATACCTCTGGCATCTGGATGTCCTCCTATCACGTGCCTCAGTAAGTGTGCATGAGTATACCTGGTTGCACTTACGCATTTATTCAGGTAGCCGCCATCTTTGAACACCTGGGCATGCAAAGATGGTGGCGGTGTGACCCGGTATGCGCACATGCATTTATGCCATTGCCATCTTTGGACACCTGGGCTCAAAGGTAAGAGGCTGAGCACAAAAGGGGAGAGACAGCACACAGGGAAGACAGCGCACAAGGGGGGAAATAGTTCCTAGTTGAGCGCACAGAGGGGAGAAGGCAGCACATAGGGGGAGGAAAACAGCACACAGGGAGATAGAGAATACAGAGAGAGAGAGCGCAAAGAAGGGAGAGCAGAGCACACAGGGGGGAGAAAGAGCACACAGGGAGGAGAGAGAGCACACAGGGGGAAGAGAGAGAGCACACAGGGGGAAGAGAGACAGCGCACAGGGGGAAGAGAGAGAGCGCACAGTGGGAAGAGAGAGAGCGCACAGGGGGAGATAGTGCACAGGGGGGAAACAGTGCAGAGGGAGAGACAGAGAGCACAGGGGGGAAAATAGTGCACAGGGGGAAGAGAGAGCGCACAAGAGAGAGCGCACAGGAGGGAAACAGCACAGAGGGAGAGACAGAGCACAGGGGGAAAGAGAGTGCACATGGTGGGAGATAGCACACAGGGGAGAAGACAGCATAGGAGAGAGACAGCATATGAGGGAGCATGTACAGAGGGAGACAGAGTGCATGATGGAAAGACAGCGCAAAAGGGGAGAGAGCATAGAAGGGGTGAAGACAGTACAGGGTGAGAGCGCATGACAGAATAAGACAACACAGGGGGCAGAGAGAGCACACAGTGAAGAAACAGCCCTCAGAGGGTGGGTGCACAGGGGGAGACAGCTTAAGTGAGAAAGCACAACAGGGGAGAAGACAGCACAGGGTGAAAGAGAGCGTGTGGGTGGATAGAGAGCCCACGGGGGCAAGTACAGTAGAGGGGAGAGGGAGTGCACAGGGGAGAGACAACACAAAGGAGTGAGCAAAGAGGGGAGAGAGACAGCAAACAGGGGGAGAGCTCACAGGGGGAGAGACGGCCACCGCCTCCAATTGCCCCAGAACTGCTATTTTTCATTTGAAAGTCAAAAGTAAAAGTTGAAGCTCACATAGCCTTTTTATAATGACTTCTTCAAAAATACACAACACAAAATAATAAAATATAGCCATCTTTGGACAGTGCACATGAGTAGTAAGCTATAGCGAGGCTTTTGGTGTGTATGCAACAGATGGTGGCATGGGGGACATTCTGCGGTGAAGTGGAGAGCAAAAAAGTGGAAGGGGTTCTGTGATGAGCCAAGGAAGATGCCAGTAGATAACATTAATCAAGGAGGGGAACTTCAGGACTGAGGGCCATCAACAGGTCATGTTTTAAGAGTTTCCTTAGTATTGCACAGGTGGTGGAATAATCACCTATGCAATACTAGGGATATCTTGAAAACATGACTTGTTGACAGCCCTTGAGGCCTGGAATTCCCCACCCCTGACATAAATAGAAAGCAGTTGTAGGAATTCTTATCTAAAACTATTAGGATGCCCTTTACAGGAAATCTTTATAAACACTATTTACCTGCAAATATAGTGGTAATCTACAAATAAATAGCATTTTAACCATGTTTTAAGCCCTGTAGGTGACAGAAGGGAGTAACAATGTGTAGGATGAGCGGTAACAGTTTGCTTAATGTATGGTTTGCAATGAATATTACAGTTCCATGCACCATCCCCATGACTAGAAAGGAGCTGCAACAGGGAGAATATAGCATCATTTGTTCCTTATAGCCATGCTTCCAATAACAAAGCAAAACTTGGTTAAAGGGAATCTGTCAGCTACTTTTGCCCCCGCAGCCATCACTGTACCTGTAGCTTCATAGTACTATTCTAATTATCTCTGTCTGGGCTAATAGTGTAATATTAAAGGTGGAAAATACACTTACATTTTCTGAGGCAGTGTGTACTCACCTTGGAGGACGTAGTCACTCTGGTAAGTTAATAGTTAACATTTCAGCCAAATTTTTTAAGCTGCTATATGGCCTGTGTGATGTCATGATCATGTGACTAGTGATTTTGCTTGCTTAGGTCCACCCACTATGGTCACTTGATCATTACATCATAACGGTCCTTTATACAGAGAAGTTAATAGTGAGTTAACTATTAACCTGCAAGAGTGACTACATCCTCCAAGGTGTAGTCACTGCTTCAGAAAATGTAAGAGTATAAATGCTTTTTTTTCACCTTTAACATTACACTATGAGCTCAGACAGGGATGATTAGAATCAGGGCCGGCCTTATGTTGAATGGTGCCCTGTGCGAATTTGCCTTATGGTGCCCCCACGCCATTACTTACTCAGAACACATGAGCATACATGTTTGTACATGATCTATTCATGGTCTTCAAGGAGAGTAGGGAGGGGCGTTGCTATGCTAGGGTCACAAAAAATCAGGGACCGAAGACCTATATCCTCTCCCACCTGTCATTACCAACCCTCCCATATATAGAGGTGTTACCTGTCATCTTACAGGAGGAGGAGGTGAGCTGTGATATCACCTATTGTGAATGGTGGATACTGTATTATCTACTGTATATAGAGGTGTTATCAGTCATTGTACAGGAGGAGGTGAGCTGTGACATCACCTATTGTGAATGGTGGATCCTGTGTTATCTACTGTATATAGAGGTGTTATCAGTCATTGTACAGGAGGAGGTGAGCTGTGATATCACCTATTGTGAATGGTAGATCCTGTGTTATCTACTGTATATAGAAGTGTTATCAGTCATTTTACATGAGGAGGAGGTGAGCTGTGATATCACTTGTTGTGAATGGTGGATCCTGTTATCTACTGTATAGAGGTGTTATCAGTCATTGTACAGGAGGAGGTGAGCTGTGATATCACCTATTGTGAATGGTGGATCCTGTTTTATCTACAGTATATAGAGGTGTTATCAGTCATTGTACAGGAGGAGGTGAGCTGTGATATCACCTATTGTGAATGGTGGATCCTGTGTTATCTACTGTATATAGAGGTGTTATCAGACATTGTACTGGAGGAGGTGAGCTGTGATATCACCTATTGTGAATGGTGGATCCTGTGTTATCTACTGTATATAAAAGTGTTATCAGTCATTGTACAGGAGGAGGAGGTGAGCTGTGATATCACCTATTGTGAATGGTAGATCCTGTGTTATCTACTGTATATAGAAGTGTTATCAGTCATTGTACAGGAGGAGGAGGTGAGCTGTGATATCACCTATTGTGAATGGTGGATCCTGTGTTATTTACTGTATATAGAGGTGTTATCAGACATTGTACAGGAGGAGGAGGTGAGCTGTGATATCACCTATTGTGAATGGTGGATCCTGTGTTATCTACTGTATATAGAGGTGTTGACTCTTAAACAATGCAGCATTTCAAATAAGAACATACTCCAAAAGCTTCTGGGGACCGAGACAGATAGGAGAGTAGCAGGAAAGGCTAGTCCCTGGCGAATTCACCCCATTTGCGTGTATACGGAGAGACCGGTCACTCAAGGCAGTGGGCAGGGAGAAGCTGTCAGGGAACAGACTTTCTGACTAATCTCCAGCAAGACTTGACCCCTGACAGCACCCCCCATAGTATTCCACATAGTATATTGCACCCCCAAATTCCTCCATATATTATGCACCCCCATAGTCCTCCATATAATATAATGCACCCCCATAGTCTTCAATATAGACTAATGCACCACCACAGTCCTACATATAGTATATTGCACCCCATAGTCCTCTAAATAACATATTGCACACCCACAGACCTCCATATAGAATTATGCACCCCCACATTCCTCCATATAGAATAATGCACCCCCACAGTTCTCTATCTAGAATGCACACCCAAAGTCCTCCATTTAGTATAATGCACGCCACAGTCCTCCATATAGTATAATGCATTCCACAGTCCTCCGTATAGTATATTGCACCCTTAAAGCATGACATATAGTACAATACACCCCCACATTCCTCCATATAGTATAATGCAGTGTACTCACTGATTAAGAAGAAAAAAGTAAATATTCACCTCTCTTCTTACTGTTCCAGTCTCCTCAGCATCTGCTCTGCAGCTCTGCACGTCTCAGCACAGTGGGACTCACTGATGACAATATCGTGCCCCGTCGTGCTGAGCTGCAGAGGGCAGACAGTGGCGGCCGGGACTCGGGAGAAGAATGCTGCCGGCAGAGGTGACTGGGACTATAGGAGTGGAAGCAGCATCCGCGGGGGGCTACCACTGGTACACACACCTCGTACGCACTCGGCTCCACTCCGTACACACTCGGCTCCACTCCGTACACCTCGTACACACTTGGCTCCACTCCATACACCTCGTACACACTCGGCTCCACTCTGGAAACACACGGCTCCGCACACCTCGTACATGTGGCTCAGCTCCGTACACAGGTTACTCTGCTCAGTACACCTCATACACACTCAGCTCCGCTCCGTACACACGCAGCTCCGCTCCGTACACCTCGTACACACGCGGTTCCGCTCCCTACACACGCAGCTCCGCTCCGTACACCTCGTACACACGCGGTTACGCTCCGTACACCTTGTACACACTCGGCTCTGCTCCGTACACCTTGTACACACAAGGCTCTGCTCCGTACACCTAGTGCACACTCGGCTCCACTCCGTACACCTCGTACACACGCGGCTCCGCTCCGTACACCTCGTACACACTCGGCTCCGCTCCGTACACCTCGTACACACATGGCTCCGCTTTGTACACCTCGTACACACGCGGTTCCGCTCCCTACACACGCAGCTCCGCTCCGTACACCTCGTACACACTCGGCTCCGCTCCGTACACCTCGTACACACATGGCTCCGCTTTGTACACCTCGTACACACGCGGTTCCGCTCCCTACACACGCAGCTCCGCTCCGTACACCTCGTACACACTCGGCTCCGCTCCGTACACCTCATACACACATGGTTCCGCTCCGTACACCTCGTACACACATGGCTCTGCTCCGTACATCTCATACACACTCGGCTCCACTCCGTACACCTCGTACATACGCGGCTCCGCTTTGTACACCTCGTACACACGCGGTTCCGCTCCCTACACACGCAGCTCCGCTCCGTACACCTCGTACACACGCGGTTACGCTCCATACACCTTGTACACACTCGGCTCTGCTCCGTACACCTTGTACACACACGGCTCTGCTCCGTACACCTTGTACACACACGGCTCTGCTCCGTACACCTAGTGCACACTCGGCTCCACTCCGTACACCTCGTACACACGCGGCTCCGCTCCGTACACCTGTACACACTCGGCTCCGCCCCGTACACCTCGTACACACATGGCTCCGCTCCGTACACCTCGTACACACATGGCTCTGCTCCGTACATCTCGTACACACGTGGCTCTGCTCCATACATTTCGTACACACTCGGCTCCACCCCGTACACCTCGTACATACGCGGCTCCGCTTTGTACACCTCGTACACACGCGGTTCCGCTCCCTACACACGCAGCTCCGCTCCGTACACCTCGTACACACGCGGTTACGCTCCGTACACCTTGTACACACTCGGCTCTGCTCCGTACACCTTGTACACACACGGCTCTGCTCCGTACACCTAGTGCACACTCGGCTCCACTCCGTACACCTCGTACACACGAGGCTCCGCTCCGTACACCTCGTACACACTCGGCTCCGCTCCGTACACCTCGTACACACATGGCTCTGCTCCGTACATCTCGTACACACGTGGCTCTGCTCCATACATCTCGTACACACTCGGCTCCACTCCGTACACCTCGTACATACGCGGCTCTGCTTTGTACACCTCGTACACACGCGGTTCCGCTCCCTACACACGCAGCTCCGCTCCGTACACCTCGTACACACGCGGTTACGCTCCGTACACCTTGTACACACTCGGCTCTGCTCCGTACACCTTGTACACACACGGCTCTGCTCCGTACACCTAGTGCACACACGGCTCCACTCCGTACACCTCGTACACACGCGGCTCCGCTCCGTACACCTCGTACACACTCGGCTCCGCTCCGTACACCTCACACACATGGCTCTGCTCCGTACATCTCGTACACACGTGGCTCTGCTCCATACATCTCGTACACACTCGGCTCCACTCCGTACACCTCGTACATACGCGGCTCCGCTTTGTACACCTCGTACACACGCGGCACTGCTCCGTACACCTCGTACACACTCTGCTCCGTACACCTCGTACACACACTCTGCTCCGTACACCTCGTACACACTCTGCTCCGTACACCTCGTACACACGTCTCTGCTCTGTACACCTCATACACACGCAGCTCTGCTCCATACACCTCGTACACACGTCTCTGCTCCGTACACCTCGTACACACGCGGCTCCGCTCCGCACACTTCGTACACACTCGGCTCTGCTCCGTACACCTCGTACACACTTGGCTCTGCTCCATACACCTCGTACACACGCGGCACTGCTCCGTACACCTCGTACACACTTCTCCGCTCCGTACACCTCGTACACACGGCTCTGCTCCGTACACCTCGTACACACTAGGCTCCGCTCCATACACCTTGTACACATGTGGCTCCGCTCCGTACACCTTGTACACACTCGGTTCCGCTCCGTACACCTCGTACACACTCAGCTCCGTACACCACGTACACATGCGGCTCCGCTCCGTACACCTCGTACACACGTGGCTCTACTCCGTACACCTCGTACACACGCGGCTCCGCTCCGTACACATGCGGCTCCACTGCGTACACCTTGTACACACTCGGCTCCGCTCTGTACACCTCGTACACACGCGGCTCCGCTCCATACACCTCGTACACACGCGGCTACGCTCCATACACCTCGTACACATGTGGCTCCGCTGCGTACACCTTGTACACACTCGGCTCCGCTCCGTACACCTCGTGCACACGCGACTCTGCTATGTACACCTCATACACACGCAGCTCCGCTCCGTACACCTCATACACACTCAGCTCCGTACACCTTGTACACACTCGGCTCCGCTCTGTACACCTTGTGCACACGCGGCTCTGCTCCTTACACTCATACACACACAGCTCTGCTACATTCACACATCCCTCCTGATCCCACACAAACTCACCTCATCCATTTCTTCACTTCATCCTGCTTGGTGGAAGCTGCCCTGCATACTCGGAGATGCTGATCATGTGATCCCTGACTCCTCCCCTCCATTGACATCATGACAGGTCCTGTAAACACAGGCCTGTGCAGCTTCACAGGTGGGCTCACACTGCAGAGTGGAGGGGGGATAACACGGCGGCGGCCAGGACTATAGTAGAGGGAGCGGCATCAGCAGGGGGCCGCGCTACCACCAGGCGCTCCTGCGGATGCCGCCCATTGTCTACTAGCAGCTGCGCAGATCTAGCGAAGCCCCTTGGAGCGGGAGCAGGGCAGCAAATAACAGTGACAGCTGTCTCCCTGCGGCGCCCCCTGGAGCGTGGCGCCCTGTGCGGCCGCACGACTCGCACATACCTAAGGCCGGCCCTGATTAGAATAGTATTATGAAGCTACAGGTGCAGACAGTGATAGCTGGGGGGCATAAACCAGCTTACAGGTTCCCTTTAAAACTTTAGTTACCTTCAGATTACTTCTGCTACATCTGCTGGTAATTAGCATTCTTGGAGATGCCAGGTTACCCTTAAAGAATCATTTCATTGCTTTTAACTTTTGCCCTTCCGTAATGGTGGGTTTACACACACCAATCATTGTGTCCAATATCTGAACAGATCTCTGGTTGCAGTGAAATCATGGACACATTAATCCATTTGTACACAGCCACAAAATGGAACTATGTGTCCATGATTTCACTGCAACCAGAGATCTGTTCAGATATTGGACACAATGATTGGTGTGTGTAAACCCACCATTAGCCATCAGTTAAGTGTGCACACAGTGTACGTTTAAATATTTAACCATCGTCTTCTCTCGGTTCTGTCTCTGCTACAGTCATCTTCTGCACCATGTGTCTACAGTTGTGCCTGGCGGCTTATGCATTGTATTATATGTAGACTGAAATTCAGTTTCTCAGTGCAAGTCTATGAGACTCGAAAAAGACTCTCATAGGGTTACATTAAGAAAGAAACTAATGGTCTGTTATGTGTAGACACCAAGTAAGAGCAGATCAGTCAGATGTTGCAGGTGCGACCTGAAGCACTGCTGGAATGGGCAGAAGACAAAGATGGGTAAGTATTTTAATACAAAACGTACATACATTAACAATGGCTAATGGAGGCGTTGATTAAGCTTTAAACACCAGCTGGTGCAATACTTTGTAGGCTCATTATTATTATTATTTATGCATATAAATGGTAAATATTGATAATTTTGCAAGATCTGTAGTATGGACATATTTACTGAAGAAACAATCCTTTCAACATGCTTTCCTTTTCCTACAAATATTGAGCTTTATATAGGGAAACTGAGGGGCGGCTACACTTCTTTTATCTTGATTAATACATTGCATTAATCCTCGATTACAGTGAAAACACTATGGTACTATCCAAGTAATGTAGAAGATGTTAAATAATTTTATGACAAAAAACTAAAACATATTATATGACTGATTATTTTAGAAAGACCCATCATTAGGCAAGTTTACGAACATTTCTAAAATATATAATTTGTAAATTGCCTGATGAAGGGGCTTCTGTGATTTGAAAGCAAAGAAATGTAATAATATAAAGGTATTACTAGTATAACACATTTGTCTTACTGGCTAACAATAACCAGTCTGTATGTCCGAGTGGCATCCCGAATGCCATGCATATATTGAGCATCCACAAATCCGTAGAGCCATCTCACTTTACTTCAATAGTTCTTGTGCTCTGACCTGCACAGTTACTAGAGCTCTAGACCTTGGAGTACCCTTAGGTCAGGCAGACTAAAAATTTCAGGGTGAATGTTCAAGTGAAAATTTTACCATAACTGTGTAATGCTAGAATTTCAGCATGAACAAGAATATCTAATGAATTCAATCAAATTGTTGAAACTATAACACAAAATACCAGGCTGTGCTCAGGGCACTGTAAAGTCTAACCTAGTACTAGAATATTGAATGTGCATAAGCCATCATTCACATGTCAGTGTTTAAACACAGGTGTCATCAGTGTTTTGGATCTCCGTGTCATCAGTATACAGTTCATACTCGGCTGCCACTAGGAATTTCGGGGCCCTGGCTGCCAAAATTTTGGGGCCCCCTTAAGACTCCGCCCAGCCTCACCCCTGCTCTGCCTCCACCCAAACATACATTATATATATATATATAGTGAAAAATTGGAACAGCACCAAAATTACCTCAATTTATGTGCAAAGCTTTCCCAACCAGCAATCCAGACAGTTCCTTACAACAGAGTAAAAAAGGTAAAGCAGGAAAAAAAAATAGAAAAAAGTGGACTTTATTGCCCAATGGGGACAGTGTTGCAAATGTATGTAAAGCACTATGGAATTAATAGCGCTACATAAATGAATAAATATTATATTATTATTATAGTGATGTGACCAAAATCGAACTTTTTGGCTACAATGTTACATTTGGAGAGGGTTCAACAAGACCTATGATGAAAGGAACACCATTCCTAGAGCAAAGCATGGAGGTAGATCGCTGATGATGTGGGGATGTGTAAGCTAAAAAGGCACAGAAAACGTGGTCAAAGTTGAAGGAAAGATGAATACAGCATGTTAACAGGAAATACTGGTGGCAAATTTGCACTCATCAGCCCGGAAGCTGAGCGTGGGACGTACTTGGATGTTCCAACATGACAATGATCCAAAACACAAGGCCAAATCAACCTGTCATTGGCTACAGCAGAACAAAGTGAAGGTTGTGGAGTGGCCATCTCAGTCTCCTGACCTCAATATCATTGAGCTACTCAGGTGAAAACTCAAGCAAAGCACAGTTTATGCAAGAAAGCCTAGGAATTTACAGGAACTGGAGTCTTTTCGCCAAGAAGAATGGGCATCTTTACCATATGAGATAATAAAGAACCTTATCCATAACTATCACAAAAGACTTCAAGCTGTCATTGTCTGGTGAAGGTATCTCAGAGCTGTTGTCAGGAATCTGGTTTAACTCCAGGATGGTCGGTAGCCATAGGCAGGTCTGGCCATCAATGGACTCCATTTTGTATCCGGTTGCTTTCCTCCCCGCCGTCTCAACGGTACCTGAACATGTCTTCAAGGAGTAGGGAGAACCCGGGCCTACAGTGCTGAAGCTGTCAAAGAAGATGGACTTGGCTAGAGACATGTTGCTTTGGTCTTCCAGGATTGTGTATATCTTGATCACTTTGTACCTGCGGCCTGCTGGGTAGACTCGGACAAGGCAGATTTTTGAACAGGATCTTCCTCCCATGAGTTCTCCGCAAATCTCAGTACATTGAGAAGTGACCTCGGAGGGTGCCTTCATCAGTGTTCTTCTGCTTCCTCTGCTTGTGACAACACTTGTGAGGGTGGTCCAGGGTGCAAGGCTGTATTGTGATCGGTGCTGCTGCATTCTACACATTTCACACTAGCTTCACAATTCCTGGCAAGGTGAGAGGTTGTGGCACAGCATTTGAAGCAGATTGTTCTCCTTGAGGAAACCTTTGCGATCCTCTAAAGACGTCTCACTGAAGGCTCTGCTTTTTAGTAGAGGATGTGGTTTCCTGTGTAGGGGACACTGCTTGTTGACATCCTGAGGTTTGGTCTCTTCTGGAGGGGGCTTATTCATATTGTGAGGAGGACCTGTGGAAACAATATTAGTTCTGTGGACTGACATTGGTGTCCTACTACGGTAGGTTTGACACGGGGGCAGTGGAACATGACAGAGTGAAGTTAAAATTAGGGTCATTTTTATTTTAGCTTGTTGGTTAATGAATTCTATGAACACAGAGAAAGGAAGGAATGGCACATTACGAGTTTGCTTATACCGTGAACCATACGTGATCCATTTTTCTTGTAGGTTGTAAGGAAGTTTTTTGTTTTTTTTTACTATCGGATTGACACTCCTAGCAGTGTCTAAGAATGCCAATCCGGGCAAATCTCCTTCCTCCTGGGCAACCTGTAACTCTATCAACAAGTCACTCAATTCTTTATGCTTCTGATAACCTTTAGGCCCTATCTTGGGGAAACTGTCAATTCTTTTGCATAAAGCATACTCTATGACTTCGATGTACCCATATAATTCATCAAGTCTTTTCCACACTTCGCGAAGACCTGTGTGTGGATGCTTTATATTAATGTCTCTTAAGTCTTTTGGCATGCTCAACCGACTACCTCCCAAGCCACTTTAATAGAAGATCTAACTCCTCACTACAGTATAAGTCTAGACCCTGAATGGCGTTCTCGAATGAGGTTCGCCATGACCTATAGTTCTCGGCTTTATCGGTGAACTTTACAAGTCCTTTTGTAACCAGTTCTCAGCGAGCAAATAACTTTGCAAAGTCCATGGTGGCTTGGTCGGTGCTGGTACGAGCCGGTGTGTTATAGTCATGTCTAGTGTGTCGTGCATCACCATACCTGTTGGACACTTCCGACTTCGGATAGTGTGTATAGTACCTCCCTGGAGAGTAAGGTGCCTCTTTAAGGCGGGATGGGAGCTGTACCTTCTGCTCGGTGGGGCAGTAACTGTGGCCGACATCTCCATGCTGGGCATCTTCTCGTTTGAAATAGCGAAGTTCAGGGTTGGATTGCTGGTAATCGGTGTAAGCTGGCCGATGTGGTGCATCAAGGGTGTCTATGCCGGAATGTTGATGCTGATGGACTTACTCTGCGATGCGTCGTGCTGGATCCTGCTTTTCTACATCTGATCCAAGAACGTTGCTGCGTCTTTTATAGCCAAAGTTCTCTGCAGCTTCCAAGCACTCTGCTTTAGCTATTGCCACTGCTGTCTCTTTGTCTGTGGCAAGTCTTTCTAGAGAGCTTGTAGGCGCGCACTTTCTGCTTCTTGCATTGCCTGGCTCAGCTTTAGTTGCATCTCTCGTGCGGCAAAGGAGGATCTCGCTTTGGCTGCCTTGGCTTCGGCGCGAGCGACAGCAGCAAGCTCTGCTCTTGATGACTAGCTAGAGCCTGCTCGTGACTTCGTTTTGAGTGAGGATTCGAGACACGGTGTACAGACTGTTGAATGCTTTGGCGGAAAACTGAGTTTATATGTGGACGGGCTTCCGCATGGTGGTAATAACGTTGCACTTGCTGGGGGGCTGGGCACCTGTTCCCTGAGGCTGTATGGCGCCTGCTGTAATACCCGTATGCGGTGCAGCGTGGGCGTTAGCCATCGGTACAGTCTGTTCAACTACCTCCTGCAGCCAGAGTTCATTTTTACTGGATTGGCTAGTAAGTTCCTCCTAGCTCAGTGATCCATTTTTACTGTTCTGCCTTCTTCCAGCCACATCTGGAGCTGTGAATATCTAGCATACAACTTAACCCTTGCTCACTTCCCCAAGGAACTGACTGTAGAATTTCTGGAGTCTATATTTATTGAGGTGATGAACTTGATTGCATGAACGATAATGTGTGTGGTAAAAACTAGAAACAAGTATAGAATATCCACAGTCAGTACTGGGTGCATTAAAGAAACTAGCAGTAACACAGTGACAACACAGGTTACAGTCAACATGAGTAACTAGGGTCACTGCATCAGGTTCTATTCTATACAGAATGCATCTATCTGCATACAGTGCAAAAGGCATTAACTAAAATAGTGTATCTTAGAGCACGATACACTTCACTTTACAGTATTCTACACAAAAATACCTTTATCCACATACAATGCAAACATGCTAGCATGAAGAATTACAGGGTATAACACATCTCCTATTGCACAGTTCTCTCTGTACTAACGGCTGAATTATAACCTGTTCACACAGATTCTACACAAAAACATGTAACTGCATTGCTCTTACTGGAATCATCTGACAAGAGGAAAGTTGTAAGGAACGAAGAGCCAGAAACACGTGTCTTCTCTTCTCACTGAAGAACTGGGAAACTGATTGTAACAAGGATCTCTTTCTCCCGGAGGAAGAAGGGGGGCAGTCCCTTGGCACACACTATTCTTAAGGGGGACAGACTAAAAGCTCTGCTAGATCATGTTTAATATCTAAACAACATAAACATACTAGTTATGACCTGTAGAGGTCATTAGTTGCCTAACTCTAGTATAACTGAATATTTTTTATGCTGCTCATGAATGGGCAGAACAGTGGGAGCAGTTCTCACGAAATCACATCCACTTTACTGAGACAGTTAAGGCCCAGTTACACACACAGATAATTGTGCAGAGATTGTTCACAGATCTTTGGTTGCAGTGAAATCATGGACACATTGTTACATTTGTACACGGCCACAAAATGGAACAATGTGTCCATGATTTCACTGCAACCAGAGATCTGCGAACAATCTCTGCACAATTATCTGTGTGTGTAACTGGGTCTTTAGAGGCTGTCCAGTACCATAACATCATGTTATTGTACAAATATTACTTTTTATTATTCTCTGGCAGATCTTCATTGCTGCCTCTAGCTCTCATGGAGTTAATCGACAACTTCCTCCCCTGTCTTCATGCTTCTACAGTATCACTCAAAGTCCCATCCTGCCATTTACCAATCCCCATAAATATTTTGATCACTGTGTTGTGCTGATCTTACGATTTCAGGGTCACCAAATATGTCCATGTTATTTACTGATTTGTGGTATTTGTCATTTTAAATAAAAACACATAAGAAATTACAGTGTTGTTTTTCTTTTTTTTAGTAATTTCATGGGATGAAAAATATTCTCTAAGAAAAGGGGTATTATTTTGAAGTAATAAAATAGAAAGCAAATCACATTGGCACAAAAATCCTTGCTTCCTTCTCTTTCTGCTTTCCTCTTCATTTCCAGATGCAGCCGCAGACTACATCATGGCGTTGGCCCTGACATCACAATATTATCCGTGGTGATGCCTGGGACCGAAAGAAGTATTAACTTGCATATATAGGGTTAATCTGTAAGTTAATATCGTTCTAAAGCTGCCTGGTTGCCATACTGAAAGTTCAACTACCAGTTGCAAATTAACTTTACACCTCCTGGCAGCCTCTGGGCTTTCAATCATAGACGCAGGCCATTGCGATTTCAGTCACCGCTTAATATGTTTTTAGCGGTGGACATAAGCACGCCCTGACAATTGACTAACAGCATTTTCTGCACTAAGGTTGATTTCGCACTAGTGTACTTGTGATTCTGGGGGCATGCAGGAAAAGCCCGGATGCCCCCAGTTTTCCTGCAATAATGAAACTGGATGCACCGTCACCCCGTGCGGGTGCACCCGGTTGCATATTTGACAGGGATCCAGTGAGTGGTAAATAACACGCCCCTAGAGGGCGTGTCATTTGGAACTGCATTCTGCGCATGTGCAATTCATAGAAAATGGACCGGAAATCTGGATCTGGAGTCCAGATGAATCTGTGTTGTATAGACGCCCATTCAGATTTTACCTGTGGTGCCCTGGATCTGGGTGGATTCAGGGGTTTACGTTTTTTATTTTTCTTTATGGAGACCAAAATTGCAACAAGATGCAGCTTTTGTCTCTGTGTAAAACCTGAGACACCTGCATCCACCCAGATCCGGGGGAACCGTACACACTGAGATGTACCCGCAAGTGCCTGCAGTCCCAACGAAAGTCAATGTGACTAAAAACTTATGTGGGTGCATCTAGTTTATGACGGATTCAAACGGATGCCAAAAAATGGCAGTGTGAAACCAGCCTAACACGCTGCAGACTGCTAACAGGAAATGTGCCAGGTGTGCTTACAATGTTTTTTTTTAAAGCCTGGAACCCACCTGAAAAAGACAAGATCCGGCCACATCGTCCATTCAATATCGGGCCGTTGGAGAGCCTGCTCATTTCTCCCCCAATATCGTTTTGGCATCGCACGTGCATTGTATTGGACTTTTACACCATACAACGCACGAACGATATCGGGGCCAACGCACGAACCATGTGACTTTTTTATCGGAGTTGGATGCCGATATCGGGACTTGTAAAGTGGCCATTAATATTTTTGAAGAAATTGTAGTCACTACTGTTCAGAAGTGATGAATCAAGAAAATATCATGTGATCACATGTACACAATTGACAATCTTGTGGTCCTGTGCAGACTAATATCACCTTCTTCTGAGAAGCAAGCGCAGGTGTCTAGTTGGCATGTGATCACATGTATTGTAATCGTTTGTATGTGGTAATGTGAGCGCCCACATGCAGAGAGAACACATGCAAATAATGACAGTCAGCAATCACATAAGACTTCTATGAGAGTGGACACCTCCTTTGAGGACTTGGAGAAGTCTCCTTATTTACTGTGACAACCAGGCTCCACATTTTACACCTCTGCTGCAGTTATAAGATGAAAGCGCAGTTCACACAGTGTGGGTTTGCAGAAATGCTGCATTTTTTGTTGCTTTTGTCCATAGTTTGGTGTCCCAGGAATGTTTTTCGTAACTCATTATGTCCTATTTACTTCCTACACATTTTATATCGGGCTACCATGTTGGTTTACACATCCTGGCCACGTTTTAGCAATAGAAATCGTGCAGGGACCGAAGCATGTGTTACCAGCTATAGGAAGAAAAGCATTTCCATCATAACATTATACACAAGCCAGGAATACTCCACTGAGCGCTGTATGGTCGTGTATTGCCCTTCCGGGGCCGTGTGAAGCGACCACCACACACTGGCACCACAGAGACGTGTCGTGCACTGCACAGGTGCTGCCAGCCAGCCACCGCTACCCGGATGTACGGCCCCGGAAGTGACGTCACCCCAACATGGCGGCGCCCTTGTCGCTGAAGACTTTCCCGGCTTTACTGTGCGATATCAGCGCCGCTGTGAGAACTGTGTGATGTGTGAGGGGGAGACACAAGTGAGGAAGAGCCGCAATATACGTAAGGAGCGTCATATGTACGAGCGGGGTGGGCTGACCCCTAGGCGTGTCATTATGCCATATAGGAGCCCGCAGGGAGGCTCTGTACCGGCTCCAAGTGTGCAGAGGCTCAGCTCTATTCATGTGCTGACAATTCACAGGCCTGCAGCATTGTTTTCTCAGACTGCAGTGTGCATCTGTCATTAGAGGAAAAAGGTCCTCAAGTACCAGCATGGAAACTAAAGGGTTATCCCTGGGTGATTTCATGTCTGCAATTGCAAAGTGCTTGTAGAATCAAGAAACTTTGCAATCTACTTGTTATTAAAAATCCCAAGATCAGAGGGATTTTAATGTTGTTTACTGTCCGTTGCCTAGGTTACCAGCCACCACTGCAGACTATCAGCAGTGGCTTGACATGACCAGGGCATTGCAAGCTCTCTCCGCTCAATAGTTTATAGTATAACTATTTCCATTAGTGCAGGTGACCCAAATGGGTTTCCACGTTAAGAAAATTGGACTCCCAAGTTGTGTAGAGTGCATAAAATAGCAAACTCAGTAGGTACCCCCGCCTTTGCTCCGCTACAGGTGTTTTGACCGGGACTCCGGAATCAGAGCCCATTTTGGTTGAAAATGGACCAACTCCTAAAATATTGATTATTCTATCATAATAATAATTAAAGCCTATTGTTTTCATTGTACTACAATAAATTTATTACTTAAAGATGAGCTGTGTATGAAGGAGTCTGATCCAGGGAAATTGAGGAGTTGGTTGTTTGGATTACCAACTCCACCATCGGTTAACTACAGCGGTAAGGACACATAAACAATGCATCATCACTAGAGATGAGCGAGCACTAAAATGCTCGGGTGCGCGATGCTCTGGCCGAGCATCTTGGCGGTACTTGGTGCTCGCCGAGCATACCGAGTGCTGGGATACTCGTTCGAATAACGAGTAGCGCCGAGCATGTTCGCTCATCACTATAGTCAGTCACTGAGCTCTTGATACTGATGCACTTGATGCTGAGCTCTGACTGGCCATAGCGATGCTGCATTGTTGATGTGACATCACCTCTGTAGTCAACACAACCGGAGCCGAGCAGAGGTGGACCCAAGGAGAGGAGTACCAGCTGTGTTTATTTTACACAAGTGGGGGCTCACTTTTCTGAGAGTGCACAGGCCCTTTAACGTGTACTGCCCATCGCAGAGACCCTAAAAAACCACAGCCAACTCGCTAGTGAATAAGTGACACCTGTGGATTTATAAAAATCTATATATTTTTTATCCTATCTCCATTACAAATTCACATCACCTCGATAGAATGGCAGTACATATAATGCTGGAGGAAATTTGAAGTGTATTGCAACTAGTAAAAATATATATTTAATGTTGCAAACATAATAAGTGATCATAAGAAAAAGACAGATAACGCCCACAACTCACAGAACAGCCACAGAAAAAAAATATGTCCACGTGCACAATCAAGAAGCAATACAAAATAATGTTTATATACCTAATGTGATTAAAATATATGCCCGTCTGTGCAAGAACTTACAAAAAAGGACAAGATTAAAAATCTATGTCTAATTAAATATACATAGTCATATTACAAAATAAATATCATCATAGATATACCCGTATATACTCGTGTATAAGCCGACCCGTGTATAAGCCGACCCCCTACTTTTGCCCCCAAAATCTGGGAAAACCTATTGACTCGTGTATAAGCCGAGGGTGGACCCCAGCACAGGTATACAGCCCCCAGCAGTGTGGTATACAGGCCCCCGCAGTGGTATACAGGCCTCCCCAGTGGTAGTATACAGCCCCCAGAAGTGTGGTATACAGCAGCCTCCCCAGTGGTACATACAGGCCCCAGCAGTGTTACAGCAGCCTCCCCAGTGGTATATACAGCAGCAGCCCCAGTGGTAGTATACAGCAGCCCCAGAGATATATACAGCAGCCCCAGTGGTAGTATACAGCAGCCCCAGAGGTATATACAGCAGCCTCCCCAGTGGTATATACAGCAGCAGCCCCAGTGGTAGTATACAGCAGCCCCAGAGATATATACAGCAGCCCCAGTGGTAGTATACAGCAGCCCCAGAGGTATATACAGCAGCCCCAGTGGTAGTATACAGAAGCCCCAGAGGTAGTATACAGCAGCCCCAGTAGTAGTATACAGCAGCCTCAGTGGTATATACAGCAGCAGCCCCAGTAGTAGTATACAGAAGCCCCAGTGGTAGTATACAGCAGCCCCAGTAGTAGTATACAGCAGCCCCAGTAGTAGTATACAGCAGCCCCAGTGGTAGTATACAGCAGCCCCAGTGGTAGTATACAGCAGCAGCCCCAGGGGGTATATACAGCAGCAGCCCCAGGGGGTATATACAGCAGCAGCCCCAGGGGGTATATACAGCAGCAGCCCCAGAGGTATACAGACCTTCCCCCCCATAAGTAGTATACAGGGGCCCCAGCTGTATACAGCAGCCCCAGCTGTATACAGCCCCCCTGTGGTATCCAGGGCCCCCCTTGCTGCACCTGTAAAGGAAGATGTCAGTATACTTATCGCTGCCGCCGCCGCTCCGCTGCTCCGTCACCGCACTGCTCCGGGTCTTCATGCTTACTGTTCCTTCTCCGGCGTTCGAACAATGACGTCATTTCCTGAGCGCCGGAGAAGGAACAGGAAGCATGAAGACCCGGAGCAGCGCGGTGACCGAGCAGCGGAGCGGCGGCGGCAGCGATAAGTATACTGACATCTTCCTTTACAGGTGCAGCAAGGGGGGCCCTGGATACCACGGGGGGGCTGTATACAGCTGGGGCTACCGTATATACCCGTGTATAAGCCGAGGGGGGACTTTTCAGCACATTTAATTTAAGAGAAACTATATCTCACTTCTCAAATGAGCCAGTAAGCATGATCATGTAGTAATACTAATAACCTCCTGCAAGTGCATAGTGCATCACATAATAGACATAACCTGACCTTAACATACTCATAGCCACAATGTAGGGGACGTCAGATAAAGAGAAAGGAGGCAATCATAAAGACCACAATGCTCGTTTCGCATCCTGGATGGTTGCTTCTTTGGGAGACAGAGGAAAAAAAGATATAACTGCATCATTCCCAGTGGTTTAGGGGGTTTAAATAATTCCACATTAATAGGCATCAGACTTCCGGATCACTCAGACATAATGTCAACATGCGCATAGCCTGATCTCACAGTGTCTTGCTGCAGTCTCTGCTCAGCTCTCATTGTGAATGTGTTAGGTCCGGCACGTGTCCCCTTGGATATTGAGCGTGCGCAGAGAGAATATAGGCGCTGCCAGGTCATTGTACGTGGGAAGGGTGTCCATGATTATACATCCCAAATAAGAGAAAAAGATATTTAGAATAAAGAGGGACAAATGATGACCATCTGCTCCCAAAAAATAGGTGAAACTAAGGCTTTAATGGAGGCCTTTTGGTGCCATTGTGTCTAATTTAACAATCCATTTTGCCTCGGTATGCACCTGAAGTTTTTTGAGACTTCCTCCCCTGATGCCAACAAGTATCATATTGATCCCTCTGACTCTAAGGGCGGTGCGGCTGCTACAGAGTGGCAGTATATGTTGACATATTTTGACTCCCCTGTCAGTCTTAATTATGTTACAATTAAGATTGACAGCGCTGAAGCTGGATGGGTTCGCTGGTGCACACTCTTGGCTCCGAACCTAGTCAGCTTCAATTCCTCTGATGCTGCAGATGCAAATTTGACTCATTTAGCAGTTTTGCAGAGCGTACAACTTGGGCCAGTGGTGCCACAATTCTTGCAGGTCCAAACTGTCAGTCAAATAGGAATCTTAAGGAGTGGTATTTTGCAGTAAATAACAGTTTCACTTTGCTGCTCCATTCTATATGTTTACATCTGTTTGCTACTGGAACTAATAACATGAGCTCAACGGGGGTACCAGGCCACAGATTCCCTCTAATCCGATATAGATGACCTTTCCTACGGAGAAGTGATCGATTTGTTGTGACTTAACAACACCTTCTAATTCTAAGGCAATATACAACATGTAATATCCATGTTTTCAACCATTACAGTATTTGTTCCAATACACCCAAAAATAGAAAAATAACATCTTGTAAATAGTCTATATTAAAGGAAATCTATCTCCTCCTTTCTTTGGAGATATGAAGCCAGAGACGTCAATCAAAGAAGAGGGGAAGATGGAAATCGAGGGAAAACAAGCAGGTGGGAAGGTGTATTTAAACGATTAGCCACACCATGATGCACAAACACCTGTACTTGGCTTGAGCAGTCATTCTGAGCTGACAGTCCCTTTAAAAATATGCATCTCCCTGGTGATTGTTTTTGTTGTTTGTATTAATTTATTGAGTTTTTACTGGAAAACACCTGTATTTGATTTGCCAGAGTCAGTAAATACTGCAACCTCTTCAAAGTTTTGCAGGTCCATTGTCACATTCCCATACAGTCAGTTGTGGCTTGAAATACTGGTTAGCCCTCTTGAAGTTTTTTGTGTTTTTTTTTAAAGGAGATACCCAGAATTTTTATTAAAAAATGTGCCTAAGCCTTAACTGGCAGGCAGCTTCCACCTATCTGCCTGTTGTGACTGGCACAGTTCACTGCTGGTCACCTCCGACAAAGTGCGGTCATATACCAGTCCTGCTGAGGACAGCATGGTGGGGTAAACAGAGCAGAGGCGGCTTTTCCACTTTGCTCTGTCGAAGTAGCTGATATCACACTGATTGACAGCCAGCTCCCCTAATCAGGTAGCAGGGAGCCGGCTGTCAATCAGCGTGACATCGGCTATGCGCCCATCGACAGAGGGGAGAAACCACCCCTCTGTTGACGTGATATCAGTGTAAGCGGCAAAAACACTGATGGGAGTGGTAGGTGGCAGGTACCAGCCTGTTGGTGCTTAGGCACAATTTTTTTTTAGTTATAAATCTTGGATAATCCCTTTAACCATTGTGCCTTTACTTTATGATTAGTGGGCATCAGACATTGGGACTTCTACCAGTTCTGAGAATTATGGAGATGTGTAGCATGCACTACCCTTTTTTTTACCAGGATGAGCTGCTTAAGTAACTGGCAAGTACCACAGTCATTGATGAGGTTTAGGGGCCGCAGTGCTGAAAATAACTTGAAGAGATGCAATGCAAAGCTAGCTCTACATTTTGGTGGAGTGGAAGACATCATTAACACTTTCCTACCAACTATTTAAAATGGCATGAAATCTGAAAATTCACATTTTTGCACAAAACAATATACACTTTTTGTGCAAAAACATTGGAGCAACAGCCTTGATAGACTTAAGGTACCATCACACAACTTAAGGTACCATCACACATGGCAATATTACTAGGCAATTTCACTGGCAATTTGCTGGTTGCAGTGAAATCATGGACACGTTGTTACATTTGTACACGGCAACAAAATAAAACAATGTGTCCATGATTTCACTGCTACCAGCAAATTGCCAGTGAAATTGCCTAGCAATATTGCCGCATGTGACGGTACCTTAATACCCATATTTATCAATCATCAGAATATTAGAAAAAAAAACACCTTTATTGTATAAATTTAAAAGTCTCTGGAGAATTTTAATTCATCTTTGAAAGCCACAGTTCATAAGAACAACAACTATCTACTAATGAGGTCCTACCATTGAGTTAAGTTGACTCTGGAAGCCCTATTCACAGTTTGATCCTATCCTAGGGGCACCATAGAGATAGCCGCCATGGTATGGGGGCACCCAAACCCTAAGGTAAAATCCACCTTTGATAGGCAGAGTTCAAAATAAGGTGATATAGGCCGCTATTGTGTTATAGTTGTTGATAAGTTGGTTCTTTGACCTTCCTCACTACACCCGTTTGTCTGTTTATGTGGATCCTTTTAAATGTATACAATAAAGGTGTTTATTTTTAAATATTCTAATTATTGATAAATATGTGTATTACTCTGAATTGCTTCAAATAACTGATACCTAACAATATCACAAATCTATTAAGCAACAGCCTTGATACATGCTCAAAAGTGGGCACTTATTCCTCTGTAAGTTACACCATTTTCCTCCTGCTAGACGAAGGAATCAATTTTCTCCAGGAGACCCTCCACCTCGCTGACCAAAATATATTGCACAAAGCTGGACCTGAAGTTATTGCACATTGAAAACATTCCTGACAAACACCCTTCCATATGTATTCATACAAAATTCTCTACATGATTGCCAATACCAAACTCAAGCAGAAAAAGCAATCTATATGTGAGTAATGAGAGAATCACTAATAAGTATGAATGTTTAAACCGCATACAGGACTGCATTGACTAGACTAGGGGGCTCAAACATGCGTCCCGCATGCGACCTCTGAGGCTGCTTTATGTGGCCCTCAGGCACCATAGACCCCTTGAGGATCACAGTTCAGTCCATCAGTTACCGACGCAGACGCTTTACTTCAATTGTATAGAAGGCGCAGCTAGGGACAGTGTTGCCGGCTCAGCTATACCAATGGCAGCAGCTGGCCAATCAGAGGCCAGCAGCTGATGTGTATGCCGTCAGCTGCTGGTCTCTTATTGGCCAGTGGTAGGCTTTCCCGATGTGCAGAGAGCTTTTCTCTGCATGTTCTGCCAAAGCAAGTGAAGTAAAGCACAGACGTCGGTGGCCAATTGACTGGACCGTGATCCTCAAGGGGTCTATGGTGCCATCGGGAAAGCTGAGGGAATGGAGGACAAATGAGAAGAATGTGTGTGTGTAAAACCGCACAATAAGGGACATTATTACAAGATGAGGACCAGGATGGGGGAATACTACAATATAGGGACCAGGATGGGGGACATTACTACAAAATTGGGTCCAGGATGTGGACATTGCTTCAAGAAGGGGACAATGATGAGCACATTGCTACAAGATGGAAATCAAGATAGGGATATTGCTACAAGAAGGGGATCAGTGTGGTGAAATTAATATAATATGGGGACCAAGCTGGGAGATAGAACTATAAAATAGGGACCAGAATGATGCACATTACTCCAGATGGGCACCAGGATAGGAACATTACTGTAAATTATTGGCCAAAATTACTATATGGTGCTAATTGTTAGATGACATTACTTACAAGAGGAGGATAAAAAATATAAACAAAAAATTCAAAAAGGCATGAAAGAAAAAACTGCTGTTTTATATAAACTGAACAAAAAAGTGCTAGTTTCTAATTGCTACATCCATAACAACTCAAGACACAAAACTGCTCTAACCCATACGATGAATGGCATTTTAAAAAGTAAAGTAAACGGGTGAAAAATGTTAAAATAGTGAACAAAAGGTGTATAGAAAAAAAATTATATCCCTAAAAATGTTACTTCACCCTGCAAAGAATGCAGCCCCCCAAATACATTTTTTTTCTGTGTGTGGCCCAGATACCCAACTGAGTGTGACACCCCGGTCTAGGCAATCCTCTATGAGCTGAATATATTACAATCAGATGTGTGTTTACTGTTTTACAATGTATCATTGGTAGAAAACTTATTTCACTTGTTTATCCCTACTTGTTAGTTGAGGTCCCCCTCTGCTTCTCCAGTTGTCATAACAAGGCTCCCCTTAGTAAAGTAGAATTCCCTATCTTCTAATAGTAACCATTGTATATCTGAATACCTGATTCCCAGTAGATGGAGCTGGAACACACTTTCTTAGTAGGTATCCTCCTTACCCACCCATATCATAGTAGTTCTGCCCCATTCATTGTAATAGGGGTGGATGTGCAGAACTTATCTGCGGCTCCTATGCAATTGATGGAGCTGTGCCGCTCCGAAATTGATCACATTCAGCTACTGTCAGAGTGGTCGCTTATTAGTGGTCAAAGTTATATTCTATATTATTATATACTTACTGTATTTGTGATTTTTATATGCTTCATTCCAACAGGCATTTGGATATCGAATAAACCAAACAAGTAATTAAAGTTGGGGAAGCTGGTGCATCTGATTCAAAATGAAGACTGTGCTTATGGTAGCAGAAAAGCCTTCATTGGCACAATCTATTGCCAAAATCCTTTCCAAAGGTAAAAAAACAAATTTCTGAAGTGTTTACATTTAAAAAATTATAATATATATTATATATATATATGGAAAAAACAGGCAGCACGACCAGAAAAATCAATAGAAGGGACACCCTTTTTTGGAACCCTCAGCGGTGTAACGTTTCGACCTGTGATGGTCTTTATCAAGCTTGAAGGGAAGGAGCGCCATTTCACTTTCTGAATGGAAAATTAGCTCCAAAAGTCAAATTGTGCTCCTTCCCTTCTGAGCCCTGCCGTGTGCCCAAACAGTGGTTTATGACCACATATGAGATATCGATGTACTCAGGAGAAATTGCCCAAGAAGTTTTACGATCCATTTTATCCTGTTGCCCATGTGAAAATGAAAGAATTGAGGCTAAAAGAACATTTTTGTTCGAAAAATTAAAATGTCCATTTTTTCCTTCCACATTGCTTTAATTCTTGTGAAGCACCTGAAGGGTTAATAATCTTCTTGAATGTAGTTTTGAGTAGCTTGAGGGGTGCAGTTTTTGGAATGGTGCCACTTTTGGGTGTTTTCTGTCATGTACACCCCTCAAAAGGACTTCAAATGTGATGTGGTCACTAAAAAAATGGTTTTGTAAATTTTGCTGGAAAAATTAGAAATTGCTGATGAACTTTAAACCCTTATAACTTCCCACCCCAAATTTTTTTTTCCCAAAATTGTGCTGATTTAAAGTAGACATGTGGGAAATGTTATTTTCTGGTCATCATAATGGGAGACCCAGACAATGGGGTTTAGGGCACTGCCCTCCGGAGGTCACACTAGGTACTACAAGTTTGTAGACACCGCCCCCTCCGCTTATAAACCCCTACCGCAGGGAACATCCTCAGTTTTAAACTTAGTGTGCTCGGAGGATCACGCTTTGCTTGCACTTCACTGCATTCTCACTACTTACGTGATGGCGTCTGAAGACAAGGTAATAAGGTCCCAGTCGGGACCGGTGACAGCCTCCCCGCTCACCCTTAGTGGCACACGCTGGTGGAGGTACCGGAGGGCCTAGGGCCTGGACACCTGGTGTTCTCCCGGTACGCTGTTACACTCCTCTCCATCCCTCTCTGGGGGGCTCTGGTGAGTGGGAGATGGGAGCCTTGCACAGCTCCGCTCCGTCCGAGGCCTCCCTAAATGGTGCTTACAGACCGGACTGGAGCCAGGCCAGTCCGAGGCCTCCCTAAATGGTGCTTACACTCCGGACTGGGCTGAGCGGCCCAGTCTGAGGCCTCCCTAAATGGTGCTTACACTCCAGACTGGTGCTGCACCCCCGTCCGAGGCCTCCCTAAATGGTGCTTACAGACCGGACCGGCACTGAGGCACTCGGTGTCTCCTGTGTGCCTGGGGGTAGTGTCTGGCACTTTATGTGCTTCATGACACTCAGACCGCGCGTTACCCTCGGGTCCGCGGTTCTGCGGGTGTACCCTGTGCTGGGGTCACCCTGGCTGACCGCCCTGTGTGTCACAGGGGCTGAGGCCGTAGGCTGCGGATGTGTGACATGTAATTGCAGTCTGTGTACATTGTTTTTTACACTGTTTCCCGCCCTGCGGGCTCCAGCTCCCTCATGAGAAGGATGCTTGGAGGATGGGATGCAGCCCGTGCGGTGACGTCACCGCGGGGCGTGTGTGTGTGTTTCCCGCGTGTCTTCGGCGCCGCCCACAGTTTCTCTGTCGGCGGCCATCTTTACCCTCACTTCCCGGCTGGGAACTGTATGCAGCGTGCGTCTGCACTCCAAGAGGGAGACCGGAAGACAGCGCGGAGGTCACACACACACACCGCTCCCTCATACCGCTTTACAGCGGTCGGTAAGCCACCGGGATCCCCGGTTTTATTGTCTGCAATTGGGCTTATCTACCCCTACTGTGGCCATGTCCTCAGCTGGGAAGCGTGCTGCTAAGGCGGCCGAGACCACCGTTACATGTGCTACGTGCAATGGAACACTGGTGGAGGGGTCCTGCAATAACTGTGGACGCCCAGAGGCCCGGGCTGCAACTACTGGGTCAGCAACCCCGGTGCTATACCCCGAGGTTCAGGTGATCTCAGGGCCTTGGGAGACTCAGAACAGGATCAATGAATCTCTGTTGTCTCAGCTGTCCTCCATGTCGCAATCCCTGGAGGCACTTAATAGGAGACTGGATAGCCCAGCTACTCCTTCCAGTTACCCCCGGGTGTCTCCCTCTTCTGCTGTGAGACCCCTTAAGCGGGCTCGTCGTGAGGCTTCACCCGAGCTCCAGACTCTCTCTGAGGAGGAGCGTTCCTCTGATGGTGAGGAAGATGATGGGGGTTCGACTTTCGGGTCTGTATCTGTGTCTGAACCACCAGATGGGGTGGAGGATCTGGTGTCCTCTATCAACGAGACCTTACGTCTCGTGACACCCCCTGAGGAGGTGACGGTGCACCCGAAGGAGGTCTATCAATGGCTGCGGCCGGAGGCTAGACCAAGTGGCTCCTTTATGGACCATACTAATTTTGGAAGGGTGATTAGAGCCCCCAGGTTACATCCTGGGCGGCGTTATGTCCGCAAACCCAAGGACAATCGCTTCCCCTTTCCCCAGGAGGTGCTTCAGGAGTGGTCGCAGTCCCCGAAGGTGGATGCTTCCATGACCAGGATTGCTGCACGCTCCCTTTTCTCTGCCTCTGATAGCTCCTCACTGAAGGATGCTACTGATAGACAGGTCGAGCAACTCGCCAAGTCTTCCTATGAGGCGGTGGGGTCGTCATTTGCCCCTAACTTTGCCACAGTCTGGACCTTACAAGCGATTACTACCTGCTTGGATGGTATCACTGACCTGGCAAGGTCCAGTCCAGAGGTCCTGGCACTTACCGAAAGGGCAAGGGCCTATGCGGACTACGCCAGAACGGCGACTCTGGAAACTGCTACTCGCTCAGCTGTGGCTTCGGCCAATGCTATAGCGATCCGCAGGTTGTTGTGGCTGCGTCTTTGGGACTCAGATGCCACATCTAAGAAGATTCTGCAGAATCTTCCTTTCGCTGGTGACAGGCTTTTTGGCACAGAGCTGGATAAGCTAATTAAGGATTCTGCTGAGTCTAAAATACCGCAGAATAAACCTAAGCCACGGTATACCGTTAAAAGGAACCCAAAACAGTGGTCCTTTCGGTCCAGATCACAGTCATCAGCACCGTCCGCTCGCACGGACCGAGGGGGCAAGCCCGCTTCTCAGTGGCGCTCTAAGAGTCGTCCAAAGAAGCCGGCGGGGGCAGCAGCTGCCACCCCCAAACCCGCCTCTACATGACTCGCTCTCTCTTCCTGCCTCCCCACAGGTGGGGGGCCGCTTGTCTCGCTTTCAGAACGAGTGGCTACTTCACGTTTCAGATCAGTGGGTTCGAGACGTGGTCTCGCGAGGTTACAGGATAGAGCTGACGTCAAAACCGATATCCCGATTCCATCGGTCGGTCCCCTCCCCAGAAAAAGCTCAGGCCTTTTCTTTGGTGTTGGAGGGACTCCGCAGAGACGGAGTGGTGGTCCCGGTGCCTTCCGGGGAGAGGTTCAGGGGTTTTTACTCCAACCTCTTTATAGTCCCAAAGAAGGACGGATCCTTCCGCCCGGTTCTGGACCTGAAGTTGTTCAACCGCCACGTGCTGGTTCGGAAGTTCCGTATGGAATCACTGCGCTCAGTGATCGCGGCTGTGTCACAGGGGGACTTCTTGGCGTCCATAGATATCAGAGACGCTTACCTTCACGTGCCCATTGCACCGGCTCACCAGCGATGGTTGAGATTTGCAGTGGGGGAGGAACACTTCCAATTTGTGGCGCTGCCGTTCGGCTTGGCCTCGGCACCGCGGGTGTTCACAAAAGTGATGGCCTCCATGATGGCTCTCCTGCACGTGCAGGGCCATGCCGTCATTCCCTATTTGGACGACCTGCTGGTCAGGGCGCCATCGGAACACCTCTGTCAAGCGAGCCTGGATGTGACCATGCGGTCTCTGGAACAATTCGGTTGGCTCCTCAATGTTCAGAAGTCAACCCTGGTTCCGACCCAGTCCTTGACTTATTTGGGCATGGACTTCAACACGTCCTCAGCCCTGGTGTCTCTGCCACAATCCAAACAGGTGGCGATCCGATCGGGAGTACAAGCGGTGCTCCTGTCACCACAATCATCCCTTCGTGGGTTGATGAAGCTGGTGGGTCGCATGGTGGCAGCGATAGAGGCGGTGCCGTTTGCACAATTTCGCCTCCGTCCTCTCCAGCTGGAGATCCTACGCAGGTGGGACAAGAGGACGATCTCGCTGAATCGGCTGGTGACACTGTCACAACCGACCCGAGATTCCCTGCAGTGGTGGCTTCAACCACATCACTTGTCGCGGGGCCGGTCCTTCATAAAACCGTCTTGGTTAGTGGTGACCACCGACGCCAGTCTGAAGGGCTGGGGTGCGGTGTTCTTACACCACAGGGCCCAAGGCCTCTGGACTCTGTCGGAGTCGGCATTGCAGATCAACGTGCTGGAGATCAAGGCGATCTATCTAGCACTCCTGGCTTTTCAGAGATTCCTCTCAGGACAACCCATCCGGGTTCAGTCCGACAATGCGACGGCCGTCGCTTATATAAATCATCAAGGAGGAACCAGGAGTGCAGAGGCTCTGGCCGAAGTCCACCGCATCCTATCCTGGGCGGAGGACAACAACTGCCTGATCTCCGCAGTTCACATCCCAGGGGTCGAAAACTGGGAGGCCGACTATCTGAGCAGGCAGGGGATGGACGCCGGAGAGTGGGCCCTTCATCCAGACGTCTTTCGGGACATCTGCAGCAGATGGGGCACTCCGGACGTGGATCTGATGGCCTCACGGCTGAATCATCAGGTTCCGCAATACATGGCGAGGTCATGGGACCCCCAGTCGTTGGGAGCGGACGCCCTGATCTTGACTTGGTCCAGATTCAATCTACCATATGTGTTCCCTCCTCTGGCTCTGATTCCCAGGGTGCTGTGGAAAATCAGGTCGGAATGCAGGGTAGCCATTCTAGTGGCTCCAGACTGGCCCAGGAGGTCCTGGTATCCGGACCTGTGGCAACTGTCAGGCGGACACAGGTGGGCTCTTCCAGAACGCGCAGATCTTCTCGCGCAAGGCCCATTCTTCCACCTCAATTCCAAGGCCCTCAGATTGACTGCATGGCTCTTGAGGCCTGGCTGCTGACATCCAGGGGGTTCTCCCCTACAGTGGTTGCCACTATGAATCGGGCTAGAAAACCAGTTTCCAGGAAAATGTACCACAGGACGTGGAAAATCTTTTTTACCTGGTGTGCCTCTGGGGGCCGGTCCCCGTGGCCCTTGTCCATCCCGACACTGTTGGCATTCCTACAGTCGGGTTTGGAGTTGGGATTATCCCTTGGCTCCTTAAAGGGTCAGGTCTCAGCACTTTCTGTGCTGTTTGACAGACGATTGGCGCTTCTCCCGAAGGTTCGTCAATTTCTGCAGGGGGTGTCGCGGATGGTTCCACCCTACAAAAGACCTCTGGATCCGTGGGACCTTAACATGGTCCTGGCGGCATTGCAAAAACCGCCATTTGAGCCTCTGAGGGAGGTTTCCCTTTCTCGTCTGTCCCAGAAGGTGGCTTTTCTGGTGGCGATTACATCTCTGAGGAGGGTCTCAGAATTGGCTGCACTTTCGTGCAAGTCTCCCTTTCTGGTGGTTCACCAAGACAAGGTGGTGTTGCGTCCACGGCCGGAATTCTTGCCAAAGGTGGTTTCAACGTTTCACCTGAACCAGGAGATTGTTCTCCCGTCATTTTGCCCCGCTCCCGTTCATCAGGTTGAGCGCGACCTCCATACTCTGGATCTCGTGAGAGCTATACGCATTTATGTGTCCAGAACCGCCTCCTTTAGGAGTTCGGATTCTTTGTTTGTTCTTACGACAGGTCGCTGTAAGGGGTCCGCGGCTTCAAAGTCAACCTTAGCCAGGTGGATTAAGGCTTCCATTCAAGAGGCTTACCGGTCTTCTGGTTTGCCTCTCCCGGTGGGATTGAAGGCTCACTCTACCAGAGCCGTAGGTGCCTCATGGGCCTTGCGTCATAGAGCATCTGCTCTACAGGTGTGTCAGGCGGCCACTTGGTCCAGCCTACACACTTTCTCTAAGCACTATATGGTGCATGCCCATGCCTCTGCGGATGCAAATTTGGGCAGGCGGGTTCTACAGGCGGCGGTTGCCCACCTTTAAAAGGGAACCATGTTATCCGTCTTGTTGAGGAACTCTTCCCGCCCTGGGGTATTGCTTTAGGACATCCCATTGTCTGGGTCTCCCATTATGATGACCAGAAAAAAGAGAATTTTGTTTACGTACCGTAAATTCTTTTTTCTTTAATCATCAATGGGAGACCCAGTACCCACCCAGTTGTTCCTTTGCATGTTTTGCATTGGTCCTGTTCTCTGTTGAGACAGTGTTTGCCGGGTTGTTGAACCGTTTGTGCACGGCATTCTTCCCGATGTTTCGGGTGTGGTTTATTTTCCTCCTCGCAGCTTGTAGACCAAACTGAGGATGTTCCCTGCGGTAGGGGTTTATAAGCGGAGGGGGCGGTGTCTACAAACTTGTAGTACCTAGTGTGACCTCCGGAGGGCAGTGCCCTAAACCCCATTGTCTGGGTCTCCCATTGATGATTAAAGAAAAAAGAATTTACGGTACGTAAACAAAATTCTCTTTTTATTAACTATTTTGTGACACATATCTCTCTGGTTTAGCAGAATAAAAATTCAAAATTTGAAAATTGTGAAATTTTCAAAATTTTTGCCAAATTTTTGATTTTTTCACAAATAAATGCAAACATTATTGACCTGAATTTACTACTAACATGAAGCCCAATATGTCACGAAAAAATAGTCTCAGAATCGCTAGGATTCGTTGAAGAGTTTCAGAGTTATTACTTCATAAAGGGACACTGGTCAGAACTGACAAAAATGCCAAGGTCTTTAGAGTCAAAATAGGCTCGGTCCTGAAGGGGTTAATATACAAAAATGGTGTTCACAGCACCCTGTGGTTTGGGGGCATCCTTCTTGCTACCCCAATAATGAGTCCTAGCCAGGGAGACCCACCTGGACCAAGTCACATCCAAAAAGAAAAGACAGCGCCTCTGTGTTTTATTTGCTTCTTGTGTTTACTTTATTCTATCGACCCCATACACCGTATAAAGTGTATACAGTGTATGGGGGTCGATGGAATAAAGTAAACACAAGCAGCAACCAACCACAGAGGCGCTGTCTTTTCTTTTTGGATGTTTCATCCTTAATAGTCCTGGGCGCCTTGTGTCATGATATCACAGGAGCCTATAAATGTGCAGGATTGTCCACGATGCCGGCATTCAAAGAAATGTATACTTATTTGGTCCGACTGCCACATCGTACCTAAGCAGAAATCATGCCATATTAGTGCTCATCTTTTTGCTCATCTTTACAATGCAAATTTATCAGTCCTATGCATCTTGAATAAAAATACAAATGGTCCTCTGTAATGGAATATCACATTGTATAGCGCTCTGTAATTAAACATATTGGATTAATATGGTGACAGCTCAATCATGTGAAATCACCTGAAGATAAAATGATCCGTTTACTGTCACAGAAACTACCTTTTACTGCACTGAAAATTAGTGCTATATTCTGCAATGGGGCCGGGATGCAGGACGCTTACTGCTGGCATGTAGACTGTTCCAGTGGAAACCATTGATATTATGATGACAAATCCACCAGCAACTACCAACATGACCAGTACACTTTAGATCGCTATTATCTGTGATCTGCTTATACAGAAATGCTGGAATACTTCAGATCATGAAACCTTAGTTTCCTCCAGCTCCAGGGAAAATTTAAGGCTATTTGCCCATGTAAAAAAAAGTGATCAGTTTGTCTTCAGGAAAAGTCTGCATGAAAACCTTATCAGGTGTTTATTTTAGTTTTTTTAAAAAAAAAAAAGCAGCACAAACATTGTGTTTGTGCTGTATCTTGGCACATTACAAACACAGCACAGATAAGGGGAAACAGACAGACACACACTTTATTACCGATCCCACTGTGAGCTCCGGTGATTTCTTCCTTCTAGACACCAGCAGGACCTGTGGGTACTGTACTTTCAGGACCTTGCACCATGTGACTCAGCTTGAGTCACATGGGCATGTTGTGTAAGTCACTTTGTGCTGGTCTTGCCGGTGCACAGAAGGCAGAAATCACCGGGGCTCAGGGAGGGGTGAGTATTGGAGCGTTTTTGCTCCAAAACCAGATCACTTATATGACGTGCTACTGATTTTCCTGATCAGGATTTTGTAACAAAAGATGATCAGGAAAAATCGCAGCCGTTGGCACAGCATTTCAGAGACTTTGCTGGCCTGACAAATGACAAAAATTGATTCGCTTTTTGTGCAAAAACCCAGCATGGGCACACAGCCTAAGAGTATGCTACATATAATCAAAACAATTAAAGAAGTCATTAAATAAAAATCAATAGGAAAAATAAAAAACCCTTTAAATAAAATTTTATTTTAGCCACTCCCCGAACAATTCTCTTGGCTCTTACTAAATAGACGCTAATTTCGCATTAAAGAGGACCTGTCACCAAACCAGGCATGGTGATCTAATTACAGCACTGGATGCAGCATGTCTCCAGCATGCAGACAAGGGGTCACCCAGCACTTGAGCAGCCCTGTACCCCGAGATAATACACTTAGAAAACTTACATGATCCAGCCACTAAGGAGGTGGCCAGGGACTGCAGCCAAGGGCAGATTCACACCCCTGCCTGTGTAATCTGCCCACCGCTGCCAATCATTCTCTCCCTGTCTGCAGCATTTAAACAGAGTTTTTTTTTCTCTCCCGTGTAGCCCCACCCCTCAGGGAGAGAAAAAAAACCTCTGTTTAAATGCTGCAGACATGGAGAGAATGATTGGCAGCGGTGGGCAGATTTCACAGGCAGGGGCTGTGAATCTGCCCTTGGCTGCAGCCCCTAGCCACCTCCTTAGTGGCTGTAGCATGTAAGTTTTCTAACTGTATTATCTCGGGGTACAGGGCTGCTCAAGTGCTGGGTGACCCCTTGTCTGCATGCTGCAGACATGCTGCATCCAGTGCTGTAATTAGATCACCATGCCTGGTTTGGTGACAGGTCCTCTTTAATTCCATGGTGCGGTACTTGAGAAGGAACTATGTACAAAATCCATATATAGATTACAATAAATAAACTAAGGCTGCTTTCACATCAGCATTTTTCGCTGATCGCGGCAGTTGCGGTGAAAAAAACGCAACTGCCGCGATTACCGCATAACGGCTGCACTTGCGGTTCACTTGCGGCAAGCCCCATACAATGTCCATGGGGCTTGCGGTAAGTGTGCGGCAGGTGCGGTTTCGGCACTTGCGGCAGGTGCGGCCGCAAAAAAAAAAACGCGGCTGACCGCGTTTTTTTTCGCTGCCACAAGTGCCGATACCGCACTTGCCGCACCTGCCGCAAGCCCCCATAGACATTCTATGGGGCTTGCCACAAGTGAACCGCAAGTGCAGCCGTTATGCGGTAATCACGGCAGTTGCGTTTTTTACCGCAACTGCGCGATCAGCGAAAAACGCTGATGTGAAAGGACCCTAACAATGATAGACTTTGACAGAGGGGAAAAAACCTGGTCCTGTGGGCTTACAATATACAACACTAGATGGGTGCCCGATGCACAATGCATCGGGATTCTAGCAGAGCGAGTCTCTGACTCGCAATGGCCGCTTCGCGGCCAATGCTTCGCGCTGCTAAGGCGACTCGCCATGCCCGCTGCGCGGGCATAGCGAGTCGCCTTAGAGCTGCTCGCAATGGCCGCTGCGCGGCCAATGCTTCGTTCGTATCCACATGACCACGCTGACTCGCAGCGAGAGCGGTCTCAAAAGGGCAAAAATCCCATTCGTGATTATATAATAGATATAATTATACATCAATATATAATATTACATGTATTTCTACACTGTACATAAAACGTAAACTGTGAAAATATGTTTCAGCTTCATATAATTATGGTGTATTGGTGTTAATGGGAGACTGTGGGAAGTATTTTGGGCCATACTTTTGGTTAAACTAATTATAAATTACGAAAGGAAAAAAGAACACAATTTTTTTTCCTGGAAAGAACTACAAGGAATCTGGACCCGTATTTAGTTTGTCATTGAAAAAATGCATTGTATGAAAGAATGAACAGTTTCACCCTTCCATTTCTGCACATGTAGCAACATCACTGTTTTTAGTAACATTGTCATAGTATTTCAATTTGCTCAGGCTCAACCCTTGTATGTTTGCTTTGAAGAATTGCTCTCTCAGACATGGTCAGCGACTCCTCTCCCCTCCCTAAACATTCCTTGAAGGCTTTAAATGAGGTGCTGACTGTCTTGTGAGAAAAAGCCTTTATCTATAGGGCCTGGGAGTACACCAGACTAGAACCTGATACCAAGAGCTTATACTCTTAACACTTTGTGTATCCTATACATGGAAGTGCACAAATACACCTAAGAACAATTTATAAATATAAATAACAAGCTATTGAACCTGTGCTACACCTGGGTGCCGAGCATTTTCACTCTACATTTTTACATTTATTGAAAACAAAATTAATTTATTGTTCAAAAACTTCTTTGTAAACCACATTTTTGGTGTAAACTCTGTGGCCTTACCTAAAATTACCTTGTTGGTGTGGGACTTTCGGGGGTCAGATCTTTTTTTATCAACGCTGTAGCCACTGCCATTATCCCTATGGCCGGTGTGTGTGCGCATGTTCACGTTGTAGTTGAATCCTTCAAACAAAAAAAAACCCTGTTGCCAGAGTCAGCATGCGCCATTTTCTTTAAGACACTGTCTCTGCGAATATCATCTGAAACAAACTGGTGCCTGGTGATATTTCCGGAGACGGTGTCTACAAGAAAACGGTGCTGGAGTTAGAGTTATGCACACGCCTGAGTCCGACGTAGTTTCATTGAAGAATTCAACTACAATGTGAACATCTCGGCTTTGGACTGGGTGCATTCTTATCTATTCCTCCCCCGGCTGCTTTCTTTCCCTTTATTTACATTTTGCACAGTGGCCGTCACCATTATCCCTATGGCCGGCGTGTGCGAGGTCCTATGTTCACATACTACATTACTCAAAATGTCCCAAAAGACAAAAGGTGAGTGACAAAAAATGCACAATCTTTATTGAAATATTCATTCAAAGCTTTACTAGGAGAAATATGCGTAATAAATAGAAACACATGCGCTGACTCCAGCACCATTCTATGGAAGAATTCGACTATGTGAACATAGCACTGCGCATGCACCGTCCATGCCGGCTTAGGAAAGAAAGACATGTTCAGCATTATGTCATGGATTATTGGTTATACTTGATAAGGGGCTAGTTGTCCATAGCAACCAATCAGAGCTCAGCTTTCACTTTACAGCAACAGCTTCAATGCTGAAAGCCGCACTCTGGTTGCTAAAGGCGATGTTATAAATAATAAGGCATTAGGTGTAGTGAACTGTATAGATGTATCAGTGCCGGTAGTTATATAAGGGTATAACAAAGGACGTTGGTAGGATAGGTTGCCCGGCAATCGATTGCAGGGCAAGTGACAGTTGGAATTAGTCCAGGGGGAGGAGCCAGTGCTTAGAGCGTGAGACTGGTTACGCTAATTAGTAGCTGGGGGCATGTCCTCTTGTTGTCTTGTCATTGGTGGTTATCCAAGCTTTTAGTCGCTGCTCACTATATAGTATAGATAAGAACACATCAGTGAACAATTGGTACTAATCCTCCCTGGCCTCCCAGTTCATAGAAAATGATGATGAAACAAAGTGAGGGCCCTTTGTTCACCTATATTCAGCGATAAGCCCAACACTATGGAGCATTTTACTTGCGCATTGACAATCAAGTGTCATCTTTTATGTACGTGCATTAAAAAATGAAATATCAGTAACATATTTATTTGCTCATATAGCGCCATTTATATCCACAGCACTTAAGACTATCTCCTTTGGGGGTCACAATCTAAATTCCCTATTGTTTGTCTTCAGGGTGTGGGGGAAAACTGTAGGAAATTGGCTCAAACACAGGGAGAACTTACAAACTTCATAACATAAAATACCACAAAGTAGTAGCTAAATTGATATGCAATGTATACATAATGTATCCAGTAGTGATCACTACTTGACTCCGCATACAATGGCCCTACATTGTACATGTAAAGTGGATCAGTCACCAGATTCCACAATCTGTCAGCTGATACATGCTACCCAATGCTCGGACAGCAAGTATCAGCAACTGGCTGTCTCATCCCAACTGTGCTTGACTCTGAGCCGCTGCTGCCATGAAAATGCCAAATGTTGGACATTTTTTTAGCCGCTAATATGCTTTCATCATAACCTCAAATACCATTTTTAGTAAAAAGATCTAAATTCCCTAAACGGGCTTCTCTTTATTATTTAGGTGGCGCCACCACTCGGAAAGGCTTTAATGGAGCATGCTCTGTACATGAGTATACAGGATCTTTCATGGGGCAGATTGTACGATTCAAGATGACTTCTGTCTGTGGCCATGTCATGAGCTTGGATTTTATTGGTAGGTGTTGGCTTTTTTTATTACATAATATTAATTTAACTTAAAGGGGTTGTTCACATTCTCATTATTTTAAAGGGAACCTGTTAGGTGGTTTTATGCTCCTCCAGCTATCACTATCTGTACCTGCAGCTTCATAATACTATTCTAATCATCCCTGTCTGAGCTCATAGTGTTATGTGAAAGGTGAAAGAAAAGCATTTATATACTTACATTTCAGTCCCCACCTTGGAGGAGGGGGCTGTCTGGCAGGATAATAGTTAACTCACTTTTAACTTGGATAGCTAAAGGACCTGTGTGATGTAACGATCATGTGACCATAGTGGGCGGAGCTAAGCCAGCAAACGTATTATGTTCTATGAGAACTTAGCTCCGCCTATTGTAGTCACATGGTTGTGACATCACATCAGGTCTCCCAACATGTTGTAGCACAAGGCTGAAATGTTAACTATTAACCTGCCAAACAGTCTCCATCCTCCAAGCTGGGGACTGACTGCCTCATTACATAAATGTAAGAGTATAAATGCTTTTTTTTCACCTTTCACATTACATTATGAGCTCAGACAGGGATGATTAGAATAGTATTATGAAGCTACAGCTACAGACAGTGATAGCTGGAGGGGCATAAACAGTCTGACAGGTTCCCATTAACATGTTTTTGGACATGATTTTGTGACACCTAATAATATATTATTACTGGTTCCGTCCTTTGTGAAGCACTACCTGCTTGTAGAGTAACTTCCTCCCAGATTGAACAGCCACATCCTTTTATGCGTGTTATTCCTGATGAAGGCGTTTTTAAGCTCTTGAAACGCATTGAATAAACCACCAGATGAATTCTAATTAAATTGGATCCATTGTTTTATTGGAGCAGGAGCGCAGTCTGAGGTCCACTTTCTTCTTCATAAACTTCTTAGGATTTTAATGATGTCAACTGCCCTAAAAAGTGTGAAGCCATGCTAGATTTCAGAGGACATGTAGTAAGATGGGCTGCATAAAAAACATCTGTTCTAGATGTATGTCAGGTCGGAGCAGGATCCTGTCAGGCATCGTGAACTCTAATTCCTTTGTTCAGTCAACCTGACAGGACAATGCAGAGTGGACTAAAGGAGAAGATCATCTCAAAAGATCCGTCTTGCTCTTCACACTGCCTATCCTAGATAATGGATCTCTTTTTGCTAAATAATAATTTTTATTTATATCATGCCAAACATATTCCACAATACTTTACAACTTACGGGGATATATACAGACAATATGAGACATTACAGAATAACAAAAGTTCAACAGATACCAGAAGGAGTGAGGTCCCTGCCCACAAGTTTACAGTCTATGAGGAAATAGGGGAGGCACAAAAGGTGAATGGTAAAAAGTGCCATCATATATGATCCAGCCATCAATATAATAAATAGGAGATTCACATAATGCTGCATGATCCGGTCACCAGCCAGGACCTGTACAAGTAAAGATAAAGTGCTATTAATTGCATGGAGGGTATCTAAACAGATGATACAAGGGACCAGATTTGGAAGAACATTTTGTAAGATCAGAATGGAAATATGTAGATAAGTGAGGTATGGTGATGGACCAGCCAGTCTAAAGAGATGCATTTTTAGGGCCCACTTAAAACTGTGGGTATTGGGAATTAATTCAGTTGTTCTTGGTAGTGTGTTCCAGAGAATTGGCGCACCACGCGAGAAGTCTTGGACATAGGGGTGGGAGGTTTGGATTATTGAAGTTGTAAGTCTTAGGTTATTAGTGGAATGGAGGACACAGGTAGGGGGATAGAGATGAGGGAGGAGATGTAGGATGGTGCAGAACTGTGGAGGGCTTTGTGGGTGAGAGTGATAAGTTTATATTGTACTCTATAGTGGATGGGCAACCAGTGCAATAACTAGCACAAGTTAGAAGCATCGGTGTAGCGTTTGGACAGGGATATGATCCTGGCTGCTGCACTTAAAATAAAGGTATTTAGAAAAATGATTAACCCCTTCCCGACCTATGACGTAGGAGGACATCATGGGCTGGTAAGGAGTGTTTGATGGGAGCTCTGGCGCGGAGCTCACATCAAAGCCCTGACATCTCAGCTGATCTCATCAGCTGAGATGTCAGGGTAACAGCGCCGATCGGATCCGGGATCTGATCGGCGCTGTTAACCCCTTGGATCCCGCTGTCAATCACTGACAGCGGGATCCAAGGCGGCTGCGGCGGGGAACACGCTGTTCCCCACCTGCTGCGGAGATCCCGCGATAGGATCGCGGGATCTCCGGCGCTCACATTACAGCCCGGGGTCCTGGCTAGACCCCGGAAGCTGTCACAGAGCAGTTTCCTGCTGTGGTTGGCAGACACTGCCAACCACAGCAGGTCCGCGATTCTGGGAGATACAGATGAGCTGCAGCTCATCTGTATCTCCCAGAAGCGATCAGACTGTGCAGCAGGGTGCCTCTTAAAGAGGCTGTGTAAAAATAGGAATGAATGAAAAAATAAAGTTTTTAAAAACCTGTAAAAAAAAATATATATAAAAGTTCAAATCACCCCCCTTTACCCCCAATCACAATAAAAGTATAAAAAAAAAATTACATGTTTGGTATCACCGCGTTCAGAATCGCCCGATCTATCACCCTATCAAATCCGTTAATGAGAGTCGTGAACTCCGTAACGGAAAAAATGGTCCAAACGCCAAAATTCAGTTTTTTTGGTCGCCGCAACATTGCTATAAAATGCAATAACGGGCGATCAAAACTGCGGATCCCCCCAAAAATGGTATCATTAGAAACGTTAACTCAAGACGCAAAAAATAAGCTGTCACACAGCCCTAGATCCCAAAAAATGAGAACGCTACGGGTCACAGAACATGGCGCAAAAAGTCAGTTTTGTTTTTTCTCAAACTTCTGAATTTTTTTTCACCACCGAGATACCAGTAAAGGTATACATGTTGGGAGTCTACAAACTCGTACCGAAGCGAGGCATTGCCCGTCACGTCGGTTTTAACATATAGTGAACATGGCGACTAAAATACCCAAAAAACAAAGGTGTCATTGCACTCTTTTTGCAGTTTCACTGCATTTAGAACTTTTTTGCAATTTCCCTGTACACTATATGGTAAAATAAATTATTGCATATGAAAGTGCAACTCGTCCTGCAAAAAAAAGTCGTCATACTTCTATATTGGTGGAAAAATAAAAACGTTATGGCTCTTGGAAGCAGGGGAGCAAAAAACGAAAATGAAAAACGAAAAATTCCCTGGTCATGAAGAGGTTAATATTTAAAAGTATTTTATTTTATTACATTTCTAATAGAACCCCTTTAAGGGTTTGTTGTTTTAAAAAGGGTGACTTTTCTATAATATTTACATCACAACCTCTGAATGCATCTCTTTGAGAGCCAGAACAAGGCTTCATAGACTTGTATTGAGTTATAATCTCTGGTGCTCCATAAAACACTGGAGTTGCCGGCAGATCAAAAATCATCAGAGACAAACTGGGGCAAGGCTCAAGATGTTTGAAGATGGCAGCCGATGAGTATAAGAGGTTGGGGACTTACGTTTAAAGTTACACTCCAGCAAGGCAATAAAAAACCTCTGGAGTGGTGCTTTAAGCCTTTTAATCCTTAAAAATAAAAGACTATTTTACAAATTATGCTGACATAAAGTAGATGTATGGTAAATGTTACTTATTAACTAGCTTGTGGGTTATGACTACTTGTTTTAAGGGCTAACGTTCAAAGTTTAAAATTTGTAGATTTTTCTTAATTATTAGTAAATTTCAGATTAGTTTTATAACAAAAAAAAGCGCAAGATATAGTGACCTACATTTACCACAAATGTAATGTACTATGTGTCACAAAGAAAGAAAACAATCCAAGGATCACAGTGATATGTAGACGCATTCCAGAGTCTTTACTACATAAAGTGACACTGGTAAGGTGTGAAAATTGGGACTTAGACTCAAAAGCCCAAACTGTTTGCTGAGGAAGGGTTAAAACAGAACCTGTCATGTCCAGAAAAGCTGTTTTCCTGCAGATATCTTGGCAATCTGAAGATATATAGTTTTAAAATAATGATTGCACTGGGAAACACAATTTTTTAGGAGTTAGGTCAGACAACTGTTCTTAATTAATTTTTGGATGCTGAATCCAGAAATGATCTCAGTTTTTCTCTATCACGTCAAGTTTTTGAACTATAGGATTTTTGTCTTCTCAAAAATATGTAAACTACTGTACCTAAAAAGTGTTTTTTTTTTTTTTTTTTAAATAGTACAAATATGAACAAAAAATGAAATATATAAGAAATAGGCATGACAAATATCTTTTTTAACACTATCATGTTTTTTTACAAAGGATATATATATATATATATATATATTGTAATCAGATAACAAGTCTTATTACAGATATCAGTGCAATTGTGCATCTCTGGCAGGTAAGTTGTGGAGGAAAAACTTGACGTGCTAGAAAAGAACTGACTACATTTTTGGAATCAGCATGCCAGTTCTAGTATAAATCAGCTCAAAAACCTAACTCAACAGAAAATGTTTTTCAAATTGTTCCCCAGTGTAATTGGCCTAATGGAGCAGCGGGTAGAGAAAATTAAGTTGCATTCTCCCTCCATAAGCCTGTCAATCAGTGCGTGAGGGAATGATCACAGCGCCTTCAATGTATAATGGTCATTGCAGCAGCGCCCTGATGAAGGGTCATAAAGGGGGCTATAACTTCATTTTTGCCCTGTAGCTGATGCCACTGTAAGGTATCTTAACATAACTTTAAAGCACCACTCCAGCATATCTTGTTAAATTTCACCTCTAGATTGGTGCTTTAAATCTAACTCTCCTGTCTCCGGCCTTATACTCACCCTTCGGTGTCTTCAGCTTCTTTTGCTGTCACTCTACTTCTGCAGCCATGTCTTGTGACCAGCCAGTCCAGAGTTATGTCTTAAAATCTCAATTCATCTCTATGAAAGCCAGATATGAGAACTTGGCTCTCATAGATGTGTATTGAAGATTAAGCCCGTGCGTTGCCCATGAAACAATGGAGCATCCAACAGGTCAGAAACTGTAGAAGATCAAGGCAGTGTGCCTCAGTATTGGGTGTACTTGTCCCGGCTTCAGAAGGAACAGTGCACATGAATTTGGAGCCAGGAAGTGTCCACCTGCCTAACTGTTAATTGCTATGACTAACTGGCTCTTGCTATGTCGCCTGACACCCCCCATCTTCTGACTGGCACCTCATTGTCAAATGTACAGTTTCTATAAAGAAGCGGGTGTGAGCATTGTGTCAGTACTGCTGCACCCAGTAATCTGAGTGATACATCTTGGAATTCAGGGACTTGTCATGCTGGACTAAAGTGTACGGCTACTTTGCATGACAGCGGCGCACTGACCAACAATGTCTGGCACACTTACCCACAAAGCAACAGACGGGGAGATACCGCAGGGCCCTTCTCATATAGAATGGGGAAGAGGTGACCTTCTGCACTCACCTTCAGCTGTGACTTGACCTCCCTACCGTCCTGTGTTTTTTCAACCGGTCGCTGAGCAGGACTTGGTCCTGATGTTAGCCCTCAATAGGGAATGGCTGCAGGAGCACTAGTCCCAAGCACTGTAATAACAACAACAAGAGGAAAGGGGAGACTGACAGGGAAAAAACACTGGCAAGTTCACACCTGCTCCTAGGCAGCAGACGGCTATAGCAGTATTCAGCTTTCCAGAGAACCTCCTTCACCTCAGTAAGTTTGGTCAGGAATGGGTTCAATAGCCAGCAAAGCATGCTAGAACCATGTGACTATAATATAAAGGGGATGGGAGTAATCACAAAGTAGCCACACCAGATAAGGAAACAAAGGAGTCTGCTAGCAGCAGAAACTGACATTAACTCCTGAACTGCCAAAAGAAAGAAACACGTTTAAAATGAAGACTCAATAAAGGAATTAGACACAGGTCTCAAAGCAGTCACAAGTCTTCAACGTAAGAGAGACCATCGTGACAGGTCTCTGCCTACATCATGCTGCTCTCGGATGAAGTAGCAAAAACCTGCTGACATATCCCCTTTAAATAGCACAACTTGCTAAAATATTTTCGCTAACAGAGAGTAAATAACTAAACACAAGTGTAAACAGATACGTATAATCACAGCATGTGATCGTTTGAAGCATGCTTCTTTTTTTGCACTAAACGTCCCTTTCATTTTTCTTTATATCCACTTTTCTAAGTCTACAACTCTAGTTTTCTGACATATCAGAAGCTTCTCATTTCCAAACCTATGTCCCCATGCTATGGAGATGGCTGGCCTCTTAAATTGGAATAGCTCATTTGGTTTGGCATGCAGAAAATATTCTGGAGGTGTAAATGTATGGTCACCTGTCCACAGTGGGAGCCGGAGTTCCTACAATCATTTGTACTGCACGGCTGTGCCAACATCTTACAAAAGGTTACCAAGTTTCCTCCATGTATTATCCTGGCTGACATAATGGTTTAAACAAAACAAACCATGGAGCCATTAGCATGCATCTCACATTATAAAATAAAAGTGTAATCTAAGCACTTTCCCTGCATTAATTGTAGTGTGACCACAGCTATTTTTCTAGTTGAGCAGCAAGTATGGTTCAGAGGCAATTACTTCACTGCCTTGCTTCCCATGCATCTCTGTGTAGTCTAAGTGCAGGAAGCACAGGAAGAGGTTTAATGAGGTAGCTCAGCATGTAGCAAGGCCCTACATGAGGTCTTAATAAAAAAGGAAGGGCAGGTTTCGCAGCCACGTGTTGCATGTCTGCAGAGAGAGAAAGAGGCAGCAAGTCGCAATTTGTGAGGTGTAGAGATCTAATGTATGGCAGCGCCCTCTGCTGGCAAAACTGAGTACACATTTTTTTCCCCAAAAAATAAATTGTATATTTGATCGGTTAATTGTTGGATGCAGAGCTAGAAAACAAATGGATAGTTGGCAAAATGTTAAACTCAAGGACATAGATCTTGTACAAAATGTGTAAAATAACTTCCATGTTATATGTATCTGTTGTGATTTTGCTGCAGGCAAATTTGCCCCACCTGCAGATATCCTTAATGTTCATTGCCTGGAAACATTGGGGGGGGGGGGGGGGTTCAGATGTTTTCCTGTCCTATAGAGCAGCCCTTGGGAAAATGCCTGAAAAAAAACCTTTATCCCTAGTGCATGCCAACTTTGGGGGACCAAAAACTACAAAATGCATCGTTTGCACTTTGTTCCATGTGTGGCTATTTTTCCACAGCCTACATTTGGTATAAGCACCAACACACACCACAAAAAAAGTCTAAGGCCCATTTCAATATAACCAAGAAAATACAGCTGTGGACCACTCATTCATTAGACCCACGGTCAGGATGGTCAGGATGGAACTTGTGTCTGTATATCAGTGCAGAAAATACAGTCATATGAAAAAGTTTGGGCACCCCTTTTTATCTTACTCTTTTTTTTTTTTTTGTTTAAAATTAGTTTTTTGCAACAGCTATTTCAGTGTGATATATGTAATAACTGATGGACACAGTAATATTTCAGGATTGAAATGAGGTTTATTGTACTAACCAAAAATGTGAAATATGCATTATTTAAAAAATTGACAGGTGCAAAAGTATGGGCACCTCAACAGAAAAGTGACATTAATGTTTAGTAGATCCACCTTTTGCAAAAATAACAGCCTCTAGTCGCTTCCTGTAGCTGTTAATGAGTTCCTGGATCCTGGATGAAGGTATTTTTGACCATTCCTCTTTACAAAACAATTCCAGTTCTGTTAAGTTTGATGGTCGTCGAGCATGGACAGCCCGCTTCAAAACATCCCACAGATGTTCAATGATATTCAGGTCTGGGGACTGGGATGGCCATTCCAGAACATTGTAATTGTTCCTGTGCATGAATGCCTCAGCAGATTTGGAGCAGTGTTTTGGATCATTGTCTTGCTGAAAGATCCATCCCCGGCGTAACTTCAACTTTGACACTGATTCTTGAACAGTATTCTCAAGAATCTGCTGATACTGAGTGGAATCAATGCGACCCTCAACTTTAACAAGATTCCCGGTGCTGTCATTGGCCACACAGCCGCAAAGCATGATGGACCCTCCCCTAAATTTGACAGTGGGTACCAAGTGTTTTTCTTGGAATGCTGTGTTTTTTGTGGCGCCATGCATAACGCCTTGTTGTATGACCAAACAGCTCAATCTTTGTTGTATCAGTCCACAGGACCTTCTTCCAAAATGAAACTGACTTGACCAAATGTGCTTTTGCATACCTCAGGGGACTCTGTTTGTTGCGTGCATGCAGAAACGGCTTCTTTCGCATCACTCTCCCATACAGCTTCTCCTTGTGCAGTGTGCGCTGTATTGTTGACCGATGCACAGTGACACCATCTGCAGCAAGATGATGCTGCAGGTCTTTGGAGGTGGTCTGTGGATTGTTCTTGACTGTTCTCACCATTCTTCTTCTCTGCCTTTCTGATATTTTTGTTGGCCTGCCACTTCTGGCCTTTACAAGAACTGTCCCTGTGGTCTTCCATTTCCTTACTATGTTCCTCACAGTGGAAACTGACAGGTTAAATCTCTGAGACAACTTTTTGTATCCTTGCCCTGAACAACTATGTTGAACAATCTTTTTTTTCAGATCATTTGAGAGCTGTTTTGAGGAGCCCATGATGCCACTCCTCAGAGAAGATGCAACTAGGAGAACAACTTGCAAGTGGACACCTGAAATAGCTTTTCTCATGATTGGATACACCGGGCTATGAAGTACAAAGCTCAATGAGGTTACCAAACCAATTTAGTGCTTCAGTAAGTCAGTAAAAAGTAGTTAGTGGTATTCAAATCATGAAAATCAGAAGGGTGCCCATACTTTTGCACCTATCAATTTTTGAAATAATGCATATTTCACATTTTTGGTTAGTACAATAAACCTCATTTCAATCCTGAAATATTACTGTGTCCATCAGTTATTACATATATCACACTGAAATAGCTGTTGCATAAAACCAATTTTAAACAAAAAAAAAAAAAAAAAAGAGTAAGATTAAGAGGGGTGCCAAAACTTTTTCGTATGACTGTAGCTCAGTTTATTTATTTTACTCATTTATATAGTACCATCGTTTTCCACTATGTTCCTATAGACATCATCACTGACCCCCACAATCTAAATCCCCTATCAAGATGTCTTTGGAGTGTGGGAGCAAATTGGAGAACCCAAAGGAAACCCGCACAAACACGGGGACAACATACAAACTCAGTACCCCAGCGCTGCAAAGCAACAGCCGCCATGATGCTGCATTACACTCTCTTGCAATTAATCATTGTTCCCAGACCTTTCTACTCTTGTAAGCTTAGGCATGATCTTCAAACAGCTGGCATGAACCTGATGCAAATGCCATACACATTTGCACGAAAAGCTTTTTTAAAAAGCTTTTAAAGCTGGAGTAAAAGTGAAAAGTGTGACGCTAAGGCTGCTTTCACATCACGATTTTTGTTCATCCATGGCTATCCATTGTAAAATGGATAGCCACAGATCCGATTTGGTCTCCATGTATCCCTATGGGCACAGATTATTGGCATCCAATTGTGTCAGTTTTGTGATGGATCCGCTTGTGTCAGATTTATTCCCATGCCCATGCCTGTCTTGAAAAACATCGGACAGAAACGGATCCGTTGCTGTCTGTTTCAAATAACATGGAGCTCGGATCAAAACGGATCCGTCAAAAAATCGGATCCGTAAAACAGATCCAGTTTGCTGTACTGCACATGGTTAGAAGCAAGGTACCGCCCTATCTCTGCTAACTGATGACGTATCCATGGCCATCAGTGGCATCTGTTCGCACAGATCCGTGCCTGTCCGTGTGATCCTTGAAATTCAAGGATCTCCACGGATGTGCAAAAATCGTGATGTGAAAATAGCCGAAGCTGGAAGAGAAATGGCCAAGCATTATAATTTGGACGCCATAATTTATACCATCTATGTACTATAGACAGTAAGCTGGACTGGCGGACATGTATGTTTTGAAGAATGGGACTGGAGTACACCAGTCTTGATGAAAACCCCCTCAGACTTTTTGTAGTGCTACTGAATATGTTTTATGCAATCTTGCAGGCTGCAACTCTCACTCGGTGAGTGGCGCTACAGTTATTTGTAGCTTTGTGACCTGGCAAAGGTTTCATGTGTCTTGCTCATTTAGCATTGTATATCTGTGATATGCTTGTTTCAGGAAAATATAACAACTGGGATAAAGTGGATCCAGCAGAATTGTTCAGCAAGGCACCCACCGAGAAGAAGGAGGCCAATCCTAAACTCAGCATGGTGAAGTTCTTACAGGTGGGCAAATACTATCTTTTATTGATCACTGGTATAATATACAGTGTCAGCTGAGAAGCCAAAGTATTCACAATAGGCCATTTCTGCCAACATTTATTTCACGTGTGTGAACAGATTAAAGTGCCACTGGCTTGAGACAAAATCATTTATAAGATTCTCATAAGGAGTGATTGTGGCAGGAATGTAGCACTCAGGGATCCTATTTGATGCTTGGTATCAGTAAATATCCCTCTTTCCTTTTGTATACTGAACAATGCGTTTACACATATTTTTTATTCGAGCAGCTTTACTGCAGGGGCGGAACTACACTGGTGCAGCCGGTGCAGCTGCACCAGGGCCCCGACCGGTTAGGGGGCCCCTTCAAGCCTGGAGGGGGCCCCCAGCCGACCCCACAAGCCGCCGTCACCAGGCGGGAGAGCGCGGCTCTCAGCGCGGCTCTCCCAGCCGACCCCCACAAGCCGCCGTTACCAGTCGGGAGAGCGCGGCTCTCCCAGCCGACCCCCACAAGCCACCGTTACCAGTCGGGAGAGCGCAGCTCTCCCAGCCGACCCCCACAAGCCACCGTTACCAGTCGGGAGAGCGCGGCTCTCAGCGCGGCTCTCCCAGCCGACCCCCACAAGCCGCTGTCACCAGGCGGGAGAGCGCGGCTCTCCCAGCAGGACCAGGCGGGAGAGCGCGGCTCTCCCAGAAGCAGCGGTAAGAGAGCTCTCTCCCAGCACCAGCACCTGCACCAGGGCCCCCGGGGGTGACGGTCCGCCCCTGCTTTACTGTATACTGCATATGCTGCGGGAATGCTGCAGATTTTTATCCTGGAATTTATTCTTTGCAATAAGTAAAATTCACAAGTAAATGAAATCTGCATGTGCAGTCAGTGATTTACTGTACTGGTCACATGGCTGAACTGCATGTAATTACTGCAGCCAAAGGCTATGTTCACACAGGGCGTTTTTGCATGTTTTTTGGTGTGTTTTTTTGCAGTTTATGAAACTTTATGTATTTTTTTTATGCAAATCCATGCTAATAAAAAAACATCTTTTTCAATACCAACAAATCCTACGAGATTCCAGAAGTCTCCTGTACACAGAGACACACACCTGAATTTTGTTTCATTACTGAAATGGCAAACATCTCAGTTTTTGCTGCATTTGTAAAAGAAGAGGCATGGCAATTCTTTCAGTGTTTTTGCAGCTTTTCACCTTTGAAAGCAAAAAAGATTGAAAAAAACATACAGTTGTGTTATTGTGGCAAAAATGCAGCAAAAACCCGCAGGTTTTTTACTGCCAAGAGATCAGGTTTTGCTGCGATTTTGCTGCAGAAAAAAAACACAGCAAAAACACCCTGTGTGAACATAGCCTGATGGTGGGTTTACACGTTGCAATATCGGCGTCCAACTCCGACCAAAAGTCACGTGGTTCGTGCGTTGGACCCGATATCGTTCCTGCGTTGCACGGTGTGAACATACAACACAATGCAGGAACGATGGTAAACCGATATCGGGGGTCGAATGAGCGTGCTATTCAACCGCCCGATATCTGATGCCGGCTTGAGCCGGATCGTCCCGTGTAAACATCCAACTCCGATGCGCAGTACAACGCCCCCCATTCACTACCATGTTAAATGGTCGGTCCTGGGTCGGGGGGCGTAGACACGACATCGGGACGTGTACACCGCCGATCCGACTCTTGGAAAACCGGGCACAAAATGCGCACCCACCGTTGTATACGATATCGGAACGATATCGCAACGTGTAAACCCACCATAAGTGTACAGAGACTGGCAGAGACCACCACTTTAGCAACACTAGTGAATTAAGAAGGTGAATGTAAACATTCCCTGATGAAAATATTTTATATATAGTTCATAGATGTACATAAACCTACTGTTAAGTCACCCCTAAACAGTGCTCACATGCAGAAGTGTTTGCAGTGGGCCTAGACATACATGAAGACTAATTTCAAAACAGTCTTCTTTACTGACAAGTTCTCTGTAACCCTGGATGATCCGGATGGATGGAGTAGTGGATGGTTGGTGGATAACTATCATGTCCAAACTAAGCTGCAACGTCATGAAGGACGCTGCAGAGTCATATTTTGGGCCGGAATCATTGGAAGAGAGCTGGTAAGTCCCTTTAAGGCCCCTTACAATGTAATAAAAATGACCGTGGCAAAGTATATAGAGGTTCCGACTGACCATGTTCTTTCATGGTACAAATAGAACTATGCCATTTGTAGCAAAATCATCTTCGTGCATGGCAATTCATTATCTCATGGAGCAACAAATACCTAAGAGTCATTGGCTGCTATCGTCATTAAAAGTCATGATGTGGCTACCAGCCTCTCCTGACATCAACACCATTGAGAACAACTGGAGTATCCTCAAGCAAAAGATTTATGAGGTTGTAAGGCAGTTCACATCAAAACAACAGTTTTGTGCAGCTATTCTGATATCTTGCAAAGAAATTCAAACAAAAACCTTCCAAACACGTTTAATGGATGTAAGAATTGTGAAGGTGATAAAAGGGTCCTATGTTAACATGTAACTTGGCCTGTTGAGATATTTTTGATTGGAAAAGCTTTTGATTTCAGTAAATGTGACCTCTTTATGCTGCAAATTCAACAAATGACCATTTTCGGGTCTTTACTACCTATAAGATGTTTGGAAACTTAGTTGTTCATAATAATATGGAACCGTGTATTTTGAGATTTTGATAAAACACTGTTCTCATTGGGAGGTTTGTCCAATAAAATGTGAGAAAAATATTTTCATAACATTTTGTAATGTTTATAAAGGGGGCTCTTCGTGGTTTCATACTGTATACAGAGGGTACTGTATGTGGGATCATGTTTTATATAAGGGGGACATTTCTGTGATTATATTATATACATGGGGTCTGTGTGTGGTCTCATATTGTATACAGGGGGCTGTATGTGGGCTCATATGGTGTATAAAAGTGGCAGTTGGGACATCATACTGTGTGTGGGAGAGCTGAAGGGACATCATACCATGTATTGGAGGACTGTGAGGATATCATACTGTACTTGGGAGGGCTGTAGAGACATCATATTGTGTGTGGGAGGGCTGTAGAGACATCATATTGTGTGTGGGAGGGCTGTAGAGACATCATATTGTGTGTGGGAGGACTGTAGAGACATCATATTGTGTGTGGGAGGGCTGTAGAGACATCATATTGTGTGTGGGAGAGCTGTAGAGACATCATATTGTGTGTGGGAGGGCTGTAGAGACATCATATTGTGTGTGGGAGGGCTGTAGAGACATCATATTGTGTGTGGGAGGGGCCGTAGAGACATCATATTGTGTGTGGGAGGGCTGTAGAGACATCATATTGTGTGTGGGAGGCTGTAGAGACATCATATTGTGTGTGGGAGAGCTGTAGAGACATCATATTGTGTGTGGGAGGGCTGTAGAGACATCATATTGTGTGTGGGAGGGCTGTAGAGACATCATATTGTGTGTGGGAGGGCTGTAGAGACATCATATTGTGTGTGGGAGGCGTTAGAGACATCATATTGTGTGTGGGTAGAGCCTTGTAGGAGACACTCATATTGTGGTGTGTGGGAGGACTGTAGAGACATCATATTGTGTGTGGGAGGGCTGTAGAGACATCATATTGTGTGTGGGAGGGCTGTAGAGACATCATATTGTGTGTGGGAGAGCCGTAGAGACATCATATTATGTGTGGGAGAGCCGTAGAGACATCATATTGTGTGTGGGAGGACTGTAGAGACATCATATTGTGTGTGGGAGGGCTGTAGAGACATCATATTGTGTGTGGGAGAGCTGTAGAGACATCATATTGTGTGTGGGAGGGCTGTAGAGACATCATATTGTGTGTGGGAGGGCTGTAGAGACATCATATTGTGTGTGGGAGGACTGTAGAGACATCATATTGTGTGTGGGAGGGCTGTAGAGACATCATATTGTGTGTGGGAGAGCCGTAGAGACATCATATTGTGTGTGGGAGGGCTGTAGAGACATCATTGTGTGTGGGAGAGCCGTAGAGACATCATATTGTGTGTGGGAGGGCTGTAGAGACATCATATTGTGTGTGGGAGGGCTGTAGAGACATCATATTGTGTGTGGGAGGGCTGTAGAGACATCCTACCTTGTATTGCAGGGCTGTTGGGACATCATACTGTGTCTGGGAGGACTGTAGGGTCGTCATTTATGTGTTTGGGAGGGTTGTGGGGACATTTTGTATGAGGTAGGGCTGTGAGGACATCATATTGTGTGTGGGAGGGCCGTAGAGACATCATATTGTGTGTGGGAGGACTGTAGAGACATCATATTGTGTGTGGGAGGGCTGTAGAGACATCATATTGTGTGTGGGAGGGCCGTTAGAGACATCATATTGTGTGTGGGAGGGCTGTAGAGACATCATATTGTGTGTGGGAGGGCTGTAGAGACATCATATTGTGTGTGGGAGAGCTGTAGAGACATCATATAGTGTGTGGGAGGGCTGTAGAGACATAATATAGTGTGTGGGAGAGCTGTAGAGACATCCTACCTTGTATTGCAGGGCTGTTGGGACATCATACTGTGTCTGGGAGGACTGTAGGGTCGTCATTTATGTGTTTGGGAGGGTTGTGGGGACATTTTGTATGAGGTAGGGCTGTGAGGACATCATACTGTATGGAAGGATTGAGGATATCATACTGTGGGAGGTATGTGAAGACATCATAATGGGGGGGGGGGGAATCGTACTGTGTAGACTGCTTACTTTGTGGGGGTGCTTTTGAACAGGGTGCAAGATGTGAATAAAAGGAACTGTATGATTTACGGTACTTTTTTTCTGTAAATTTTATTTAAATGCTTTTTATTAGTTGCTTGTAGTAAGTATACGTGTTACAATAAGCCCTATTGTACAAGTATTATCAGTGTCAGCAAACCTAACTCTTCATAGAGATACAATTAATATGAATATAATATAATTAATATATTGAGCAGAATATATTTCAGCCTATTGTTTGGCTTCCATAACAGTCACGGACTCATGTGGCCATTTAAATAAAGTAGTTTCTCAATTCTGCATTAGACTCATGTCATCCGAACATGTCAATATTGATGGAGTCAACTAATAGTCTTCTGTGAATGGGGGCCCACAGAGATGATTGTCTGGCAATTTAAGGGGGGTTGTCCCACTAATAAAGTACATTTTAATCAACAAATCTTGGAATAAAAATACGTTCCACAACTGGATGTGTTCTGAATGTTGCAGTTGAGTGCTCCCGTGTATGGGGGAGTCGGGCGAGATCATCTTTCAGCCAACAGCTAGCTGAAGTCTATGGGAGGCTTTAGAAAAAGGTTTTGTTGCAGAGATTGTCCTTCTATACATTGACAGTAATGACCATGTCAATCAGTTTTGTATTGGATTTTTTCAGAGCAGTGCCACCAAGTGACTTAAATATTTTGTTGGAAGGAAAAAAAAAGATTTCCTTATATGATCAGACACTACCTTTTTCTAAAGCATAAGATCCTTATGTAAGTGCTGTATGTATAAAATCTTATATATAATTGCCGTAGCTCACTTCCGTCATATTCGGCGCTACTTCCGTCGTCGTGAACGTGGCTGCCAAACGGAAGTAGCGCTACGGCAAGTATATATAAAGCTCCTCCTGCCCGCGCTCCCCGCCTGTCACAACACTTCCCCCCGCTGCCCCATCACCCCCTGCCTGTCACCATAGCCCCCCTCCACTCTCGGGTCACCCCCCGCCTGTCAGCACAGACCCCCCACAGACCCCCCCACTCTCCGGTCACCCCCGCCTGTCAGCACAGACCCCCCCACTCTCCGGTCACCCCCCGACTCAGCACAGACCCCCCCCACTCTCGGGTCACCCCCCCGACTCTTACCGCAGCTCCATCCAGCCAGCCGCGATCTCTTTTCATGGGGCTTCAGGACCTCTGATGATGTCACGATGATGGGCGGAGTCACAGTTCACATGACCGTGACATCATCAAAGGTCCTGTCCCGATCTAACCTCCTCTGCTTACTCATCCCCCTGCGCTGCACACTGACCCACGATCTGCTCCCTCACCCCCCGCTCTGCCCACTGACCCCCACTCTGCCCCTGACTCTGCTCTGCCCACTCACCCCCACACTGACCCCCCACTCTGCCCCCTACCCCCACTCTGCCCACTGACCCCCACTCTGCCCACTGACCCCCACTCTGCCCCTGACCCTGCTCTGACCACTCACCCCCACTCTGACCCCCCACTCTGCCCCTCACCCCCACTCTGCCCACTGACCCCCACTCTGCCCACTGACCCCCACTCTGCCCCTGACCCTGCTCTGACCACTCACCCCCACTCTGCCCACTGACCCCCCTACTCTGCCCACTGACCCCCAACTCTTCCCCCTCACCCCCACTCTGCCCCCTCACCCCCACTCTGCCCCCTCACTCCCACTCTGCCCACTGACCCCCACTCTGACCACTGACCCCCCTACTCTTCCCCCTGACCCCCTCTCTGCCCCCTCACCCCCACTCTGACCACTGACCCCCACTCTGACCACTGACCCCCACTCTGACCACTGACCCCCACTCTGACCCTGACCCCCCAACTCTTTCCCCTGACCCCCACTCTTCACCCTCACCCCCACTCTGCCCCCTCACCTCCACTCTGCCCCCTCACCCCCACTCTGCCCCCTCACCCCCACTCTGCCCCTCACCCCCACTCTGCCCCCTCACCCACACTCTGCCCACTGACCCCCACTCTGCCCCTGACCCCCACTCTGACCACTCACCCCCCTACTCTTCCCCCTGACCCCCACTCTGCCCACTGACCCCCACTCTGCCCACTAACCCCCACACTCTTTCCCCTGACCCCCTCTCTGCCCCCTCACCCCCACTCTGCCCCCTGACCCCCCAACTCTGCCCCCTGACCCCCAACTCTTCCCCCTGACCCCCTCTCTGCCCCTGACCCCCCTCTCTTCCCCCTGACCCCCCAACTCTTCCCCCTCACCCCCACTCTGCCCACTGACCCCCACTCTGCCCACTGACCCCCACTCTGCCCACTGACCCCCACTCTGCCCACTGACCCCCACTCTGCCCACTGACCCCCCAACTCTTCCCCCTGACCCCCTCTCTGCCCCCTCACCCACACTTTGCCCACTGACCCTGCTCTGCCCACTCATCCTGCTCTGCCCACTCACCCCACTCTCTGCCCACTCACCCCCTCTCTGCTCCCTGACCCCCTCTCTGCCCACTCACCCCCACTCTGCCCACTGACCATACTCTGCCCACTGACCCTGCTCGGCCCACTGACCCCTCACACTGCCCACTGACCCTGCTCTGCCCACTCACCCCTCACACTCACCCTGCTCGGCCCACTGACCCCTCACACTGCCCACTGACCATGCTCTGCCCACTAAACCCTGCTCTGCCCAGTCACCCCCGCTCTGCCTGCTGACCCCTGCTCTGCTCACTCACTCTGCCCACTCACCCCTGCTCTGCCCACTAATTTTTCACACTAACCCCTGCTGTGCCTACTGACCCCTGCTCTGCCCAATCACTCTGCCCACTAACCCCTGCTCTGACCACTGACCCCGCTCTCACCCTGCTCTGCCCACTGACCCCCCAATCCTGCTCACTGACCCCCCACTCTGCCCATTGACCCCCCACTCTGCCCACTCACCCCAGCTCTGCCCACAGACCCCAGCTCTGCCTACTCACCCTGCTCTGACTACTGATTATGCCCACTGACCCCTGCTCTGCCCAATGACTCTGCCCACTAACCCCTGCTCTGCCCACTCATCCCCCACTCTGCCCACTCATCCCCCACTCTGCCCACTCACCCCAAGCTCATCGGTTTCCCAGCCAACGACAGGTCCTGTCCTGGAAGCTACAAGACAGCTGGAGCGAGCCGCCGGAGGGTAAGTATCCTCACTGAGGTTTTTTTTTTTTCTTATAATCACCATGAAGTTCCGGTGGGGAGGGGGGGGGGTGCTGGCCCAGAGGGAGGGGGGCCGCATAGAGTGGAGGCCCAGAGGGACGGCGGCCGCGAGGAGCGGAGGGGGTCTGGAGGAGCGCCTCCATCCTGCCCCCCCGTATCCATCCTGCCCCCCCCGACACCATCCTGCCCCCCCAACTCCATCCCGCACCCCACCACCATCCTGCCCCCCCCCAACATCCTGCCCTGCCACCTCCATCCTCCCCCCCCCCCCCCGCCACCATCCTGCCCTGCCGTCTCCATCCTGCCCTGCCGTCTCCATCCTGCCTCGCTCGGTCCATCCTGCGCCACTCGGCTCCATCCTGCCCCTCCGGCTCCATCCTGCCCCTCCGGCTCCATCCTGCCCCGCCTTCGCCATCCTGCCTCGCTCGGTCCATCCTGCGCCACTCACCTCCATCCTGCCCCTCCGCCTCCATCCTGCCCCTCCGCCTCCATCCTGCCCCTCCGCCTCCATCCTGCCCCTCCGCCTCCATCCTGCCGCGCCACCCACCATCCTGCCCCGCTCGCTCCATCCTGCCCCGCTCGCTCCATCCTGCCCGCTCGCTCCATCCTGCCCCGCTCCCTCCATCCTGCCCCGCTCCCTCCATCCTGCCCCGCTCCCTCCATCCTGCCCCGCTCGCTCCATCCTGCCCCGCTCGCTCCATCCTGCCCTGCTCGCTCCATCCTCATTCCCGCTGTTCTTGCTCCCCCGGCTGGTGTTTAAGTCTATTATTTACAACTCTTAAAAATATTATATACAGATTCTAGACTCCCGATTCTTTAGAATCGGGCTCACAGCTAGTAATATATAATAATACATATCTTTCCTTCATATTACTTAGGTGGAAGGACGTGGATGTGACTATGTAGTCTTGTGGCTGGATTGTGACAAGGAGGAGAAAAACATCTGCTTTGAGGTATATTCAGACATGTCATCTCATCAGCTGTGGGGCTTTAGGTTGTTTTTCCTAAGTCATGGGACACTAGTATTTTGGTCTTTTGCTGTTCTTCAGGTCCTGGATGCAGTGCTCCCAGGGATGAATAAAGCACATGGTGGGGAGCGTACTATACACCGGGCTAAGTTCAGCTCCATCACAGATACAGATATCATGAATGCTATGAACAGTCTGGGAGAGCCCAACAAGAACGAAGCCCTCTCTGTCGATGCTAGACAGGAGTTGGACCTCAGGATTGGCTGTGCCTTCACAAGGTTCCTTCATTTTCTATCATGATTTGTCTGATTCTTGTAGTTAATGTCTGTATATGGAGTTCTTCTGTATGAACCATAATTTGTTATTATGACATGGTTTTATAAATGTTGTTCCTGTAACACCTTCCCAACGTGGTGTACAGTTATGTCACATGCTGGCTCCCTGACTTTAAAGCCGAGTCCCCATCTTTCTTGGCAGATGATGGCTATGACATCCAGCTATCATCTGCCTCTATGGAGCAGAGCATCGCCAGTGGCTGTTAACCTGTTAAATGCTACTCTAAAAATCTGACAGTGGCATTTACAGCACTCCAGCCCATTATGTAGGGGGTTGGCTAAAGACCCCCTTTCCTGTCATGACGGTAACTGTGAAAGCCAATCTATAGCTGGCGTTCATAGAGACCGTGATTTTCGCTGTATACAGCAGTGCTATAGCTAAACTACCCCTCCATTAAAAATAAAGAAATAAAATAAATGTGTGATATTACTATGTCCGTAAAAGTCTAGTCTATCAAAATCTAAAATGAACTTGATCAGTAAATGGCGTAATGAGAAAAACATTTTGAAACGCAAGGAATAGTTTTTTGGGGGCTGCTGAACCACTGCGAGAAAATTAAATTGGAGATGATCAAGACATTGTATGTACTCCAAAATAGTATCAATAAAAACGTCGGTTTATGGTGCAAAAAACAAGACATTTCACAGCCCCATTAACCGAAAAATGAAGATCTTACAGGTCTCGGAAAATGGCAACATAAGCCAATTTATTTAAGCTAATTTGTGACTTTTTTTTTTACTTCTAAAATAAAAATAAATCCTACGCATGTTTGATGTCATTATATGGCTGAATAATTTTTACTTTAAAGTGAACATTGTAAATAAAAAAACCCTAAAACCAACTGTAGAATTGCTTTTTTTTTGGCAATGTCACCGCAACATTTCGGTTCTGCTTTCCAGTACATCATATGATAAAGTGAACGATACACTTAGAAGTTATGGCTCTTGGGGAAAAAACAAAAAATAGCCATGTCTAGAAGGGGTTAATTTCTTACATAATTTATTTTAACCTCATATTCTTCATCTTATTTCCATACAGGTTTCAAACTAAATATTTCCAAGGCAAATATGGCAACCTCGATAGTTCCCTAATATCTTTTGGCCCCTGCCAGACCCCCACATTGGGATTCTGTGTGGAGAGACATGACAAGATCCAATCTTTCAAGCCTGAAACTTACTGGGTCCTTCAAGTGAAGGTAAAATGATATTGTAATATCTATTATAGTAGCTATAGTGGAGTCTTGCATGTGTCTTTTATGGTATCTTTACACGCCGCCACAGGAAGGTAGAAACCGCCAGGCATCGGACACAATTGTGCCTGTTGCCATGAAAAGACCACGAAGTGGCGGCGTGTAATTCAGGTATTTCCTTCCGGTGTCTTCAGATACCTGTGTCTGAGCCGTGCTCAAAAACAGGCAGGTATAATCCCTATGGTGGCAGTGTGTAATCGGGGCACAGGCAAGGTATTTGCGTGCCCTAGTGAATTCCCTGGGGCGTGACACAGCATAATTTATACCACGCCCCATCAGCTATCATTGGTGGGGGCTACTGTGTAACCATTGGCTGTCCCTGCACAGGGCGCCATATTTAACGAGCTGACCAGTCACACTACACATTTGCAATAGCGTCATGTATTAGCCAGCCTCCCTGCGCAGGCTGGCCAGTCATGATGCTAGTGCATTGTCCAATCACCGTACGAGCGTCACGTAATACACAACTCTGTCACGCCTATGTACTTGCGGCGCCTAAGATGTACGCCCATATTCCCTTGTGGTAGCGGCGTGGAAATCAGGGAAGGTACTCCACAGAAGGTAACCCGCGGCACCCGTCGGCACTTCCGGGGAATGCAAATACCTTCTGTGGAGTACCTTGTGGCGGCGTGTATATGCGGCATCGGAAACAGTTAGCAACAGGTAAAAACGCGTGCGTGCACATGCGATGCCTACCTGTTTGTGCACTTTGTGGTGGTGTGTAAAGGTACCATTAAAGGGATTTGCTGCTTTATTGTAAAAAAAAAAAAAAAAAAAGAAGCTAATTGCATGGTCCACCTTATCCATTTTTAGGCCAATTCTCTATTCATCTGAGTCATCTGTGTCAGTCTTTTTTGTGCCTGAAATGATGACAATAGATGTAAACAAGGCATCACTTGTCATCTTTTTTTTTTTTTTTAATTATTATACCACTTTCTACAGCTAAGCTGGCAAGCCAGATGAAACAAAAATACTTAATATGTAGGTTTTTTTTATGATACGTCTCTGGAAAGAAAAAAAAGATCAAGTGATGAATGTGAACATTCCCATAGCCAAGTATGGAGTTTGCTTTTGGATCAGTTTCCCTACAGTATTTCATTACCATGTCAGAAGGGAAAAAAAGAAGCCCCATGGATGGGTAATTTGGAACTCAGTCTTATTTTATCTTTTTTTGCTTTTTTTGCTTTAATTAAGGTGAGTCGTAGTCAAGAACATCCTCTTACTTTGGACTGGGATCGTGTTCGAGTCTTTGACAGAGAAATTGCTCAGATGTTCTTAAACCTTACTAAGACAAGCAGGGAGGCTAAGGTAACAATGCATTACTTCTTGGTTATGTAGACTTCAAGGGCAGCAGCTTACATGCTCTTATACTGTTCTATTAAAATGTCTCATCAACATATCCAAGCAGGAGCTTGGAGGTGAGCGATGCTGATGATATCATGTTTATCGATATCTATTCGGACACATGCGATCAGCAGGTGTTTTTCACTTTTACTGTTCATTGGTACAAGACGCCTGCTGAATTTGCTCAAATTCAGGCAGGTATCTGAATGTGACATTGTCAATAGTGCTCACCTCGAACGTGGTAGTGAGTGGCAACAGAACAGCCCTTTAAAGAGGTTGTCCAATACTTTAACATTGATGGCCTATCCTTAGGGTAAATCATCAATGTCTAATTGGTGGGAGTGTGACACCCTACACCTTCGCCAATCAGCTGTTATCATGTAATTACAGAGCTGCAAATCTCCTTCTACTGTAAAGTGGCCATGGCTGGGTTCTGTACAACCGCCCCCTATTAAAGCAATAGGAGGTGGATGTACAATACCCATTTGGCGATTTTTTTCATCAGTGAAGCTGTGCTGAGCAGCTCCGTAATTGTTCAGTTTCAGCCGTTGCCCGTATCGGGAACAGCTGATTGGCGGAAGTGTCAGGTGTCCTACCCCACCGATCAGATATTGATCATCTATGCTAAGGCTAGGCCATCAATGTTAAAGTAGTACACAACCTCTTTAAGTTAATATAGTATGTATTTATTTAAAGCAAATTTCATAAAGAAAAGACGGCACTCACCAGATTTGTGTAGCGTTGGTTCTTTATTCCATATTTAGCGGTGACACATAGTGCAGGGAGGGAGTGGCAGGATGGACGATGGCACCGTTTCGCGCTGGTATGCGCTTTGACGGGTCCAAGTGCCGTCTTTTCTTTATGAAATTTGCTATGGATTTGTTGCCTCTTTGACTTGGCACCCAGATTGTGCTCATTTGTGTCCAGCATAACCTGAATGCTGAGCAGCAATAACTGGGCTCCATTTCCTCTTCAATAGTATTTATTTAAACTTTTTTCTTTTAATCACACATTTTTCTTGCAGGTAGAATCTGTCAGCAAAAAGGAGAAAGCAAAGCAGAGACCTCAGGCATTAAACACAGTGGAAATGTTGAGAGTGGCCAGTTCAGCTTTGGGTATGTTAAATATATAAGGGTATGTGAACATGTTAAGTATTTACTACATTTTTGTCCCATTTTATCCCAGATAGGTTTGTCACAAAATCTGACGATCTCCTAGGATTAAAAAAGTCAATGAGGTTCCTGACATTTCTTACACGCGTTGCTTTTTTTCTTTGCAACTTGAGGTAGTTTAAAATCTGCAACATGTCCATTCCTTCAGCATTTCTGCATCGTTTTTCACCTATTCTATTGAACAGATGCATTAAAAACTCGCGCAAAAAGTGCATCTTTTGTGCTGCAATTTCCCTGCCAACACATTAGTATTTACAACAAAAATGTCTACAGTAAATTGTTAATGTGAGCCTAACTCTAAAGGCCCCGTCACACCTGGCGACGGGGCTGGAGAGGTCGGTGGCGACTGGCGGGAGCGCGCTCGTTTTTGGTGCCCCGCCAGCGTCGCCGTCCCGTATTTACATGGGGCGACATCTCCAGCACTGCGCCGGCGATCTGACAGGCGGCATCGCCGCTGGGGTGTCTCAAAACCCCAGCGGCGATGCAGGACAATGGGAGCCTATGGTTCCCATCGCCTGTCAGCTTGCCGGCGGCCGGTTACATGGTGCACATCGCCCCAGATCGGTCGCCTGGTTTCAGAGCACTGCTCTGAAACCAGGCGACCTCCCGGCGGCGCTGACATCTCCCCTTTACATGAGGCGACATAGGGGCGATGTCGCCACCGATAGGCCTCGCCCTACGTCGCCTAGGTAATCGGGGGCGATGTCGCCCCATGTGATGGGGCCTTGAGTCTATGACCCTAAAGGGCCTGTTACATGCTTCAATGTGATGGCGATCCGACCAACGATCCAATTTGACCTAGATCGCTTGAACAACGTTCAATGATCGCTAGTGAGGTGTCACATGTACAGATGTCGTGAACGATGCAGCAACGATTCCGCGACAAGCTAATGATACTTGCGGTCGTTTGGTCGCCTACGTCCTTCAGTACTGAATAGGCGAAATCGTAAACGACATCGTTGCAGATGAAATGTACGATCAACGACTGATTTATGGTCCGGTTCACAAACCTGCGATCAACGATCAGCCGACTTATCGCTGGTCGTATCGACGTGTCACATGCTACGACGTTGTTTGACCGTCTCAAAACCCGTGACGTTTCAATGATATCATTCACGAAATCGTAGCGTATAACGGGCCCTTAAGGCTATATTCACATAGTGCGTTTTTGCTCTGTTTTTGCTCATCAGTTTTTGTAACCAAAACCAGCAGTGGGGGTGATAAATACAGAGGTGAGGTCTTTCTATTATACTTTTCCTCTGATTTTTCCACTCCTGGTTTTGGCTACAAAAACTGATGAGCAAAACAGACCAAAAATGCACAGTGTGAATAGAGCCTAAAACCAAACCCTAAGGATACTGTTACACGTCGCAATATCGCAATGCAGCATCGACAAAAAGTCACGTGGTGTGGTAGTTGCAGTTGATATCGTTCGTGCATTGTGTCGTGTAAATGGGCAATGCGACCGGAAAAACGATATTGCATTTGCGATCTGGCATGATTGTGCATTGTGACGGCGCAACTACGATCTTGTTTGCAACTTCCCCTATTCACTACAATGTTAAAGTTCGGTCCCTGGGTTGCTCATACCCAGCGCACAAAAGTTGAGGACAACAGCCTGTGTGACAAGTGCCAAAAATGTGCGCACTCCCGAGAAATTGTATGCGATATCAGAACAATATTGTGACTTGTAACGGTACCCTAAGACTATGTTCAACTGTTGAGTTTTTGCAGCTTTTTTTTTCTGCTTTTAATTTTTTATTTAAATTTAAACCTGCTTTTTACAGCACCACTAAACCTTAAGGAAAAAAGTGTATACACAAAATGTGGGAAAATATTCCGCAATAAATAAATAAAAAGCAAGTGCTGAAAAAACACAGGGTACTTATTATATACGTTTTGCAAAAAGGTGCAAAGCCATCCCACCGATGTCAAGGTGTACCCAGCTCAGAATTTATGCTAACTATTGTAAAATCTTCCCTTGTGTCTACTGACCTCAAAAAAGCAGGATGCAGAGTGACCTGTGTCTCAAAATGGACACACAGTAATGGGAAGCAATATAAATGCTCCGCTCAGTAAAAGGGAGGGGTGGGGCACTCCCTATCTTGTAATGAAACAAGGACCTGAATTGAACATACAAAAAAAAACTGAGTCAGAGCAGACATTAGTGAACATGCCTGTTAGGGTACCTTTACACGTCACAACATTGCATGCAATTTCTCTTGCAACTTACTGGTTGCAGTGAAATCATGGACACATTGTTACATTTGTACATGGCAACAAGATAGAACAATGTGTCCATGATTTCACTGCAACCAGTAAGTTGCAAGAGAAATTGCATGCAATGTTGTGACGTGTAAAGGTACCCTAACATTGCAGTACTCTGAAACCAGCAGCGTATCAATTCTATCAGCGGTTTTGCAGCGTTTTGTTGTCTCAGAGAAAGCAATGGGAAAGGGGAAAAAATTGCAGCAAATAATGCAGTGATATTTCTCCTTCGCCTCATTGGGGGACACAGGACGATGGGTTATGCTATTCTGCCACTAGGAGGCGACACTAAGCAATCAAAAATAAGCACAGTGGCTCCTCCCTGCAGTGTATATAACCCCCTGACTGGCACAGTCTAGCCAGTTTTTTGCTTAGTGTCTCAGGAGGCAAGACACTGTTTGTTTTGTTAGTTTGTTATTTTATCCTATTGTGTCGTTGCTCCCCAGGCCCTTCAGTTGGGGTTCTGGGTTGTAGCTGATGTAATCGGACCGCTGCACCGTCTCTTCACAGACCCCACAGTTGGGGCTCTGTGTTACAGTGATGGCAGGCTCTTGCAGCATCCCTCCCCAGACCCCGCAGTTGGGACTCTGGGTTGTAGGAGGTATCCCCCTGGGCCACCAGCGTTTTTTGTTTTTTCCTGGCCGTAGCAGCTATGATGCAGCTGTGGGGGATGACTGGTCCGCCCTCCTGTCCCTTGTAGGGCTGAAGGATGATGAGCCATTAAGGTATGAGGCAGCGCTGCATGTCCCCTGTCGCGTCCTGTGCGTGCGGCGTTTTTTTCCGGTGCTCCGCGCCGGACCCATGCTGACTGGCGGCCGGTGCTATTAATTTAGTCCCCGGCTTCGGCCTAGCACTGGAGGTCTCCTCCTCCAGTGATGTTGCTTTGCCTTGGGGCTGCCCCCGGCCATTGTTGCTGGCCAGTAACATTAGAGGGAGGGTGGCTACGCAGGGCATCATGGAAGGGGGCGTGGCTTCATTTTCCCTCTCCACACCGCTATTTTGGCGCCATTTCTCTACCACAGACGCCATTGCTACAGCACAGGACGCCAGGGGGACACAGGACTGGGCGCTTTTTGGCTTCTAGCCTCTCAGGTGACCGGGCACAGCGGTTAGCGCCGCAATAGCCCTAGGCAGCGGTGGCATATCAGCACTGCGGTTCCTATCCTGTCATACTACCCTCTGCACTGTGGTGTGTAGTCTGAGCGCAGCAGTGGAGGAAAGCTGCATAATGCCGGGCAGCAAGGGCAAGAAGGCACCTAAGGCCTTTAATGTTTACTATGCTATTTGCACAGCATGCAAAGCTGCGCTGCCCTGTGGGTGCTCGACCCCGCTCTGCCAGGAGTGATTCCTTTGACTCCACGTCTTCTGATACTCTGGCCATGGTGGACGACCTGGTGTCAGCCGTTAATCAGGCCCTGTCAGTGGCTGATCCAGCCCTGATGTCGGTATCAGATCATGTAATCTCATTTAAGAGACCTAAGAGACCTCAGAAGGTTTTTTCGGACCATTCTGAGATTTGGGAAGTCTTACAAAAGCACTGGGCTCATCCTGATAAAAGGTTTTGTAACCATAAGGCGATTGCAGCCCGTTACCCCTTCCTGCCGACAGTGGCAAAGGCGTGGTCAGAGTCCCCGTCAGTGGACCCCCCGGTGTCCCGCTTGGCTTCTAAAACTCTGATGTCCCTTCCTGATGGTGCCTCCATCAAGGATGCGGCCGATCGCCAGTTGGAACAACTGTCCAAGTCAGTGTTTGAGGCCTCAGGGGCATCTTTGTCCCCTTCTTTCGCCTCTATGTGGGTGGCGAAGGCAATCATGACCTGGGCTGGGGATGTACACTCCGCCTTGAGTGGTCATGAGGCTGATCCTGAATTATTGGATCTGGCGGCTCAGATTTCTGTGGCTGGGGAGTTTTTGGTTCACTCTTCCCTTGATGCAGCTAATTGCACTGCAGTAGCTGCCTCTAATTCTATTGCAATACGCCGGGCTCTCTGGCTTCGGGAGTGGAAGGTGAATTCGGCCTCCAAGAAGTCCCTCACAGGCATGCCATATGTAGGGGATCGCTTATTCGGGGAAAAGCTGGATAAGATGATCTCGGACGCCACTGGTGGTAAAAGCACCTCGCTTCCTCAACAGACAGCAAGACGTAGGTTCCCCAAGGGTCAGCAGACGAGATTCCGGTCCTTTCGGAATTCGTCTGGGTGGTCGGTTTCCCGTCCGCCTCCCCAGAATCGGGTCACGTACGGACAGGGGTTTCCACATGCCCAATAAATCGCCTGGCAGTCCCGGAAGAAACAATCTAAAGCCAAGGACTCCGGGTCTCAGAGGTTCCCCCTCCTCATGACTTGTCATATCCGGAAGACACCTCCCAAGTGGGCGGCCGACTTTCCCGCTTTCGGCATGCCTGGCTCGCTGCTACAGACGATCAGTGGGTTCGGGAATTGGTGTCTTCCGGATACAACATAGAGTTTCATACTTGCTCTCTCAGAAGATTTGTTCTTTCTCGCCCATCGAGAATGCCGGAAAAGGCACATGCCTTCTCCCAGGCAGTCGAGTCTCTGAGGCGGGCAGGAGTCATTGTGCCAGTGCCTCTGAACGAGCGATGTCAGGGGTTCTATTCAAACCTGTTCATCGTGCCCAAAAAGGACGGTTCCTTCCGTCCCATTCTGGACCTGAAGCGTTTGAGCAGATTCGTGGGAATCCGACGGTTCTGAATGGAGAGTCTCTGGTCCGTCAGTTCCTCGCTTCCATAGATATCAAGGACACTTATTTGCACATCCCGATATCTGGCCCTCATCAGAGATTCCTGCGGTTTGCGGTGGGCGAGGATCATTATCAGTTTGTCGCCCTTCCCTTCGGCTTGGCAACTGCTTCACGCGTGTTTACCAAGGTCATGGCCACGGTCATGACCGTTCTGCACGTTCGGGGGGTGGTAGTCTTCCCTTACCTGGGTGACCTCTTGGTCAAGGGTCGGTCGTTCAGTGACTGCTAGGACAGTGTTCACATTACAATAGACATGCTGTCTCGGCTAGATTGGATTCTCAACCTGCCGAAGACCTCCCCAGTTCTGAGCCGCAGACTCACGTTTCTTGGGATGGTCCTGGACACATCTCAGGGTCTGGTGCTTCTTCCTCAGGACAAGGTTCGGTCTCTACAAAGTGTGGTTCGTGCATTGCGGGGCCCTCATCCGCATTCCCTATGGTTTGCGATGAGCGTTTTGGGGAAAATGGTGGCGGCAATGGAGGCGGTGCCGTTTGCACAACTGCATCTCTGTCCCTTACAACTGGATCTGCTGTCGGCGTGGAACCGCAGCCCTTTCACCCTTCATCACCTCTTTCGCCCGTCACAACAACGAGGAGATCTCTTTGGTGGTAGTTGATCCCGTCGTCTCTCTCGCGGGGGAGATCCTTCTTACCAGTGCGGTGGACTGTTCTGACTACCGACGCCAGTCTCCTCGGCTGGGGGGGGGGGGCGGTTTCCGGAGTCACACGGCTCAGGGTCGATGGACCCCTCAGGAGTCCTCTCTGCCCATAAATCTTCTGGAGATTCGGGCCAGTTACTTGGCATTGAAGAGCTTCCAGCACCTCCTGATGGGTTGTCATGTTCGCATCCAATCGGACAATGCCACGGTGGTGGCTTATGTCAACCATCAGGGCAGAACGCGCAGCAGAGCAGCGATGCGGAAAGTGGAACCAATTCTACATTGGGCCGAATCCTCGGGAGCTGTACTGTCGCAGTACACATCTCGGGGTCGAGAACTGGGGGCGGATTATCTCAGCCGTCAGGGCTTGCGTCAGGGAATGGGCTCTTCACCTGGATGTGTTCGCGCAGATATGCGGACGATTCGGGACTCCAGACATGGATCTCATGGCGTCACGGATGAATGCTCGGGTTCCCAACTTCTTTGCTCGGTCCCGCAATCCCAGGGCTCTGGAGCAGATGCTCTCGTTTAGGACTGGATGCAGTTTCGCCTCCCGTACATCTTTCCACCTCTGGCCCTCATTCACAGGGTGTTCCAGAAGATCAAGACAGAGAGAGTGGAGGTGATATTAATCGCCCTCAACTGGCCCAGGAGGTCGTGGTACGCTGATCTAGTTCAGCTCGTCGCAGACGCTCCTTGGGAGTTGCCGGTCCATCCAAATTCCGGGGCTCTGCGTTTGATGGCGTGGCCCTTGAGACCAGAATTCTAACTCAGGCAGGGTTTTTGGAAGAAGTTGCCACACTATGGCGCTTGCAAAGAAGCCTGTCTCTGCCCGGATATATCACAGAACCTGGAAGATGTTCTTTGTTTGGTGTGAGCTGGTGCAGGTTTCTCCCTTGCGCTTCTCGCTCCTGGCGGTCCTGGGGTTCCTCCAGTCGGGATTGGATAAGGGCCTTTCTTTGAGTTCACTTAAAGGGCAGGTTTCAACACTGTCGGTACTTTTTCAGCGCCGATTGGCTTCAAAGCCTCTGTTCTGTACCTTTTTACAGGGTGTGGCTCGGATAGTTCCACCGTATAGGAGGCCTTTGGAGGCCTGGGATTTTAACATGGTTCTGGAGACTCTCCAGAAGCCACTGTTTGAACCTCTTAGGGAGGTTTCTTTGCGCCTTCTTTCTCAGAACGTAGTTTTCCTGGTGGCGATCACTTCTATTCGGAGAGTGTCTGAGTTGGCAGCGCTTTCTTGTAAGGCACCGTTTCTTTCTTTCCACCAGGACAAGGTGGTGCTGCGACCGGTACTGTCTTTCATTCCTAAGGTGGTGTCCACGGTTCATTTGAATGAAGACATTATCCTTCCTTCTTTTTGTCCGGCCCCTGTGCATCGTTTTGAGAAAGCTTTGCACACGTGGATTTGGTTCGTGCTCTTCGGATCTACGTGTCTCGGACAGCGTGTTTCAGGAAGTCGGACACACTGTTCATCTTTCCTGAGGGTCACCGTAAGGGGATGGCCGCTACGCTTGCCAGATGGATTAAGCTGACCATTCAGGAAGCATACTCTCTGCGCAACCTATCAGTTCCTTCAGGTTTGCGTGCTCATTCCACTCGTGCGGTGGGTGCCTCCTGGGCTATTAGGCACCAGGCTATGGCTGAGCAGGTGTGCAAGGCGGCCACTTGGTCCAGTCTGCACACCTTTACAAAGCATTATCGAGTACATACTCGGGCTTCGGCAGATGCGAGTCTGGGTAGACGCATCCTACAGGCAGCGGCTGCTAGCCTGTAGACTGTGTGTTTTCAGTTGGGATGTTCTTTGTTCCCACCCAGGGACTGCTTTAGGACATCCCATCGTCCTGTGTACCCCAATGAGGCGAAGGAGAAATGGAGAATTTTGTGTACTCACCATAAATTCTTTTTCTCTTAGCCTCTCATTGGGGGACACAGCTCCCTCCTTGGGCCTCTTGGGCCTTCTTGAGTTTTTTGGTTGCCTTATCGGCTTGTGTAGTTTTAACTCCTACTGCTTTAGTACAAAACTGGCTAGACTGTGCCAGTCAGGGGGTTATATACTGCAGGGAGGAGCCACTGTGCTTATTTTTGATTGCATGGTGTCGCCTCCTAGTGGCAGAATAGCATAACCCATCATCCCCAATAAGAGGCTAAGAGAAAAGGAATTTACGGTGAGAACACAAAATTCTCCTTTTTTCACTGCGTTCTCGAAACATTTTGGGGAAAAGTATCTTTATTAAACAAGTACAGTAATGTAGACAAAGCACATATGTAATCCGCACCCGGAAAAAAAAAAGTGAAAAACGGGTGTTTTGAATGCAGTTTTTTTTACTGTTACAAGAGAAGATTTTGACTACCGAAAAAATAGGCAAAAAAATTGAATGTGATCATGGCTTTTAGTAGTTTTTTAGGACAAGGAATAGGCCATGCATTGGAAATTGACTATGCAATACTTCAAACGACTGAACCATTCCTTTGCTCACAGGATAAAATACAGAAGGGGAGATAAGACTAGGACTTTGCCCAAAGAGTTGCTGTGGCAAGAAGTTTGTATTGTATTATAGATTTACATGATGTTTTTTTCTAAATGTGATAATTAATGGTCTAATGTGTTTTCAGGTATGGGTCCTCAGCATACAATGCAGATTGCGGAGCGATTATATACCCAAGGCTACATCAGCTATCCTCGCACAGAGACCACACACTATCCTGAGAACTTTGATCTGAAAGGGACCCTGAGGCAGCAAGCTAACAATCCATTTTGGGGCGATACGGTGAGTAAAACAAAGAGTGATAGCTTTTCTGAATGTTTTAGGCACTGTTCACACATTGTTTTCTGTGTTCAAAGCCCGTTATTGGATTAGGTCTCAATGATTGAAGCGTGATACTAGCATGCATACTACTAAAGGGGGTGTCACACGCGTCAATGTCGTCAGTGAGATGATCGCTGACGACATTGACGGCTGATCGCTGGTGAGCTGTCACACAGGCAGACTCACCAGTGATCAATGGACCAGAGACATCGTGGAAATTATTTAAATATCGTTTCCACGATGTCTTGCTCCCGCTGCCAGGCTGCTGGAAGCGGGAGCAGGCTGGTCTCCAAGGTAAACTGCGGGTATCTAGGCAGCGCGCGCTGCCTAGATACCCGACGTGTACCTTAGTTACCAGCCTCCTCCGCTCACCGGCTGGTATGTAAGGTACACAGCGGGTAACTAGGGACCCTAGTTACCCGCTGTGTACCTTAGATACCAGCCGGTGAGCGGAGGAGGCTGGTAACTAAGGTACACGTCGGGTATCTAGGCAGCGCGCGCTGCCTAGATACCCGCAGTTTACCTTGGATACCAGCTCCCAGCGCTTGTGAGAGGCGCTGGGAGATGGAATATCGCTACTCCCGGTGTCACACGCAGCGATGCTGCGTGTCCACCGGGCGACCATTGCCAGGTTTTAGGACAGATTATAAAACCTGGCGATCATCAACCAGCGATTTATCGCTGGTTGATTCAGTATGTCACACGCGTCAATATCGCTGCAATGTCACGTGCAACCGAGATCGTGCAGGCGATATTGACGCGTGTGACATACCCTTAAGTGTCCACTGAAGTGGTGTAAAGCACCTCTTCATTCTCTGTATCAGATGAAGAGCATGTCACCATCTTGACAGTCTGAAAGACAAATCTCAGCTAAGCTCTTTAGTTTCAAAGAAATCTTAAAGTTGCAGAATGCAGTGCTATTCCATGTATTTGTGTGCTCTCACCTTTCTAGCAATTATGTGGACGCCCACTTTTATATTTCACCATGATTGTTCACTTCTGTATATAGTAAGGTCTATTAGACAAGTCCACAAACAACTTCAGATGAATGTAAAAACTAGCCACCATTACTGTATCATTCTCAAAATCAGTCACTGAATGTGAATGCTGGATGGATATGTTTCCTCTAAGGAACATTATCCCAAAATATTTGACACTTCTGTAGAAGGAGAGGGAGAATCAGTACATGTTATGCACTTCCAATCACCTGTGTGGTTTATTAGGAAAAATTGATCCTTAATTCCCTGATATATATGTTTGGGTTCACCGAATTTGAACTCACACTTTTATAGGCACATATATCGAAATTCATGGCACCTATTGATAAAGGTTTTGATATTGACTATTCATTACTATAACATTTTTAGGTAAAGGCATTGCTTGCAGAAAATATTAATCGGCCGAAAAAAGGAACAGATGCTGGAGACCATCCCCCTATTACACCAATGCGTTCAGCAACAGAGGCAGAACTTGGTAAATACTTGTGTCCGAAATAGACGTTTTTTTAATTTTCTAAAGTATTAAGACCTGTTGTTATGAAATGTCAGTCTTTAAAATATTTTTTTTTTCTCCATTACTGCATTGGGGACAAAGAGAACCATAAGTGTATGGTTCTGCCACTAGGAGACTGACAGTAGGTAAAAAGTTAACTCCCCAGCAGGTTACAATCACTAACTGGCACAAAGCTAAACAGTTTTAACTAGAGATGAGGGAACACCTAAGGGTTCGAATTCGGCTGCGTTCGCCGAATTGTTCAACTAAAAATTTACCAAACAGCATTGAAATCAATGGCAGGCAACATTAAACGCATAGAAAACACCTTATTTATGCTTTTTTTGCATACACCGCTCTCTCATATTCCATCTGACATCAAAAATTCGGTAATTTGCCAGGACACAATTGCGTGCTGGAAGGCGGTGAAAAAGAAATTGAAAATGTCTTGGAAGACATCTAAACACCTGACTCCTTGGGCGTATCCGGCCTTTAAACTAGGCAGAGAAAATAAACTATATTTGAAATGGGCTAGTAGTGGAGTGCACACTTTGGGAGAGCTGATTAATACACAGAGTAAGAGATGATTATCGTGACCGGAGGTTCTAGAAAAGTATGGGCTCCCTGAATTTCATTTAATGTTATATAGCCAGTTACGATATTATGTTCTGGATAATCTGAGGGATTTGAGGAGTGGGGTGGGTAATGTTGTTTATGATGCTTTAATTGAAAAGGACATTTGTGAAGTGTCAATATCATCAATATATGGGATGTTGAGAGGCACATTGCGTCCACGGGGCAAGACCACGACATTTCACGGTTGGGAAAAATATATTAAAGACAAAGATCTCTATCTAAAAATCCTACAGGGCTGGAGATTGATTAGACCAGGGGTCTCAAACTCGCGGCCCCCGGGCCGCATGCGGCCCGCCACGCTCCCCAGTGCGGCCCGGGGCACCATGAAAGAAAAAAGCATGCCCCGGGCTCATTATACATGGAGCCGCCGCGGTAACCGCTTTATTGTGACTTCCGGGTACCGGCGGCTCAAACAAGCGCCTTCGCGCCTGTACATTCATGCAAGCAAGCGGCCGGTGGACCAATCAGAAGCCTCCTGTGACGTCACAGGAGGTTTCTGATTGGTCCGCCGGCCGCCTGCTTTCATGAATGCACAGGCGCGAATGCGCTTGTTTGTTTTCTTCCGGGTACCGCCGGCTCAGCTCACAGTAATGCGGTACCGCGCGCGGCTGCATGTATAATGAGCCCGGGGCATTAATGAAACAGGCTGACCGGGCTCTCAGTTTGCGGTCGCAGCTGCTGCCCCCTGTGACAGCGGGAGCACAGCGGTAAGTGATCACCGGAGCTGATAGCCAGCCCCCCCCCCCCTGCTCCTCTCCCGGCCAGAGCTGACAGTAAACGCCCCCTCCCCCTACACTGCTCCCAATCCAGCCGGACCTGACAGTACATGGCCTTTCCCCAACCCCCCTTCCCCTGCTCCTCACCCGGCCAGCAAAAAGACCCTCAACTCAAAACCCCTCCTGCTCCTCATCACCTGCCACCTCAGGGCTGACAGGGTCATACCACCTCCCGGATTAAGTTCAGCCAGCCAGCCCCTGATCAGGTGTGTGAGAGAGAGAGAGTGTGTGTATGTGTGTGTGTATTTGTGTGTATATGTGAGTGTGTGTATATGTGAGTGTGTGTATGTGTGTGTGTATATGTGAGTGAGTGTGTGTATATGTGTGTGTGTGTATGTGTGTGTATATGTGAGTGAGTGTGTGTATATGTGAGTGTGTGTATGTGTGTGTATATGTGAGTGAGTGTGTGTATTTGTGTGTATATGTGAGTGAGTGTGTGTATATGTGAGTGAGTGTGTGTATATGTGAGTGTGTGTATTTGTGTGTATATGTGAGTGAGTGTGTGTGTATTTGTGTGTATATGTGAGTGTGTGTGTATTTGTGTGTATATGTGAGTGTGTGTGTGTATTTGTGTGTATGTGTGTGTGTGTGTATTTGTGTGTATATGTGTGTGTGTGTGTATTTGTGTGTATATGTGTGAGTGTGTATATGTGAGTGTGTGTATGTGTGTGTATATGTGAGTGAGTGTGTGTATATGTGAGTGTGTGTATTTGTGTGTATATGTGAGTGAGTGTGTGTATTTGTGTGTATATGTGAGTGAGTGTGTGTATATGTGAGTGTGTGTATGTGTGTGTATATGTGAGTGAGTGTGTGTATATGTGAGTGTGTGTATATGTGAGTGAGTGTGTGTATTTGTGTGTATATGTGAGTGAGTGTGTGTGTATTTGTGTGTATATGTGAGTGTGTGTGTATTTGTGTGTATATGTGAGTGTGTGTGTGTATTTGTGTGTATATGTGAGTGTGTGTTTGTGTGTATGTGAGTGTATTTGTGTGTATATGTGAGTGTGTGTGTATTTGTGTGTGTGTGTGTGTGTGTGTGTATTTGTGTGTATATGTGTGTGTGTGTGTATTTGTGTGTATATGTGAGTGTGTATTTGTGTGTATGTGAGTGTGTATTTGTGTATATGTGAGTGTATTTGTGTGTATATGTGAGTGTGTATTTGTGTGTATGTGAGTGTGTATTTGTGTATATGTGAGTGTATTTGTGTGTATATGTGAGTGAGTGTGTGTGTGGTGTGTGTATGTGAGTGTGTGTATTTGTGTGTATATGTGAGTGTGTGAGTGTATTTGTGTGTATATGTGAGTGAGTGTGTGTATTTGTGTGTATATGTGAGTGTGTGTGTGTGAGTGTATTTGTGTGTATATGTGAGTGAGTGTGTGCATTTGTGTGTATATGTGAGTGTGTGTGTATGTGTATATGTGAGTGAGTGTGTATGTGTGTGTATTTGTGTATATATGTGAGTGAGTGAGTGTATATGTGTGAGTATTTGTGTATATATGTGAGTGAGTGTGTGAGTGTATGTGTGTGTGAATATTTCTGAGTGAGTGTGTATATGTGTGAGTGTGTATATGTGTGTGCGTGTATTCCCGAGCCTCCTGAGCAGCACATCGCCGGCGGCTGCCAGCAAGCAGAAGACTGGGAGCCACAGAGGAAGAAGCTGCTGGAAAGAGAAGAGTGGAGTCAGGTAAGGCGCTGTTACAGCCGAAGATAGCAGCCTGGGGGGGAGGGGAACGTGACCGCTGAAAGTGCCTAGGGCGGCAGGAGCTCCAAATATGGCCCTATGTAAGTGTGTCAATGTGTGAGTGTGTGTGTGTATGTGTGTATGTATGTGAGTGTGTGTGAATGTGGCGGTGTGTATATATGGGCTTGTCCACGCACCTGCGCTCTTAGTATTTTCAGCAGACGCGGTCCCTGGTTACCTGATGTGTATCGTGGTAACCAGTTCGTACAGCAGGCTGCATAGTGTGCGCTTATCCAGAGCACACAGGGAAACACTGCAAGCAGCGTTTCCCTGTGCGCTCGGGATAAGCGGACAGTGGGCAGCCTGCTGTATGAACTGGTTACCACGATACACATCGGGTAACCAGGGACAGCGTCTGCTGAAAGCGGCCGCATACACGCACCTGCGCTTCTCTGTCAAAGCCTAAGTATTTAGCGCAGAAGCGCTAAATACTGAGAGCGCAGGTGCGTGGACAAGCCCTATGTGAGTGTGTGTGTGAGCGAGAGAACAAAAAGAACAGAGACCAGGACATTACTACAGGATGACCAGGGAGGAACATTACTTCAAGAAGGGGACCAGGATTGGGACATTACTACAAGACGGGGACCAGTTTGGGGGACATTAATATACAATGGGGACCAGTATGGGGACATTACTACATAAAGTAGATTAGGGTGGGGACATTACTACAAGAAGATCAGAATTTGTACTTTACTAGATTGAGCAAAAAATTCTGGTATTGCTAAAATGTCACTTAGGGCACTGTTACACGTCGCAACATTGCATGCAATTTCACTGGCAATTTGCTGGTTGCAGTGAAATCATGGACACATTGTTCTATATTCTTGCTGTGTACAAATGGAACAATGTGTCCATGATTTCACTGCAACCAGCAAATTGCCTGTGAAATTGCATGCAATGTTGCGACGTGTAACGGTGCCCTTAAGGTGCTGTCACACGCGGCGATCTGGCCTCCGATGTCAGAAGCGATGTGCGGGTGCCCGCTCGCTTCCGACATCGCAGGCCAGCTGTCACACGGCACGACGTTGCCGGTGACGCGGCGGCGATGTGGGCGGAGCCATCGCTCGCTGGGCTGGGCTCAGCCCAGCGAGCGATGGCTCAGAAACACTGCGATATATGCTGGATCGCACCGCCAACAGTGTCAGACGGCGCGATCCAGCCTAATCGCTGGTCACAGGTTGACAGTTTTATGAACATGTTCATAAACCTGTCAACCTGCGACCAGCGATAATTTGCAGTTGCGTCGCGCTGTCACACAGCGCGACGCACTTGCAATATCGCCCGCGACATCGCTGTGACGTCACTTTTCGGCGATGTCGCGGGCGAAATCGCCACGTGTGACCCCACCTTTAGTCCTACAAGCAATGCGGCCCCCGATATCAATTTTTTTTCTACGTGCGGCCCACCAACCCAACTGAGTTTGAGACCCCTGGATTAGACAACATGTTATCAATGAAAGGTAGAGAGATAGCCAATTCAGAATCATGCACAAAATAATGTGGTTTCAACATTTGTCCGACCCAGCAGAACCCAGATAGACTGATGAGCTGCCCCAAATGCGGCACACCTAAGTCAGATATGGAACATGGGGTATGGTCGTGTCATAAGACGCAGGAATTTTGGGTTGAGGTGCAAAACATGACACATCAAGTATGTGGGATTTGGGTTGACATTGATCCATTGTCCTGGATTTTCCACTACACGACGGATAGAATCAATCAGGGGGGACGATTGCATGAATTGTTTCACACCATTGCATTGGCAGCAAAACGTCTAATCTTGCAGCACTGGCTAGCTGGTTCTTTGCCCAGGTGGAGGAAGTCAGGACGGAGCTTCGGAATGTTTTATATTCGGAAAAGAGAGAAACAGAGAGAAATAAAACCATCATGACGAAGGGTTTCTTTGCTAAATGGAGGCTATTCATAGAGACAACATTGAACTCTTTTGAAATACAAGATTTAATGGCGGCGTTTGCTAATACAGAGTGGTATGTTCTGGAAGATCTAGATGGTGGTCTGGGAAAATTGAAAGATGAAAATTAAAAGTTAATGTATTGTGTTAACATTCATTTAGGATTGATGACATAAATAGAGGATGCATATCTGAAGATTAGACTGAACTGTACGATTGATAAACATGATAAAGCTGTTACGTATATGTTAATAAGTTTCTGACACAAAATATTAATTTATTATCCCATAGGGAAATGCTTTATGATGATTGTCACATGTTTTATAAACTTTAATAAAAATGAGTTTACAAAAAAAAAAAAAAACATTTTCAAAGGTGTCCAAAAGCTGCCAGACACACACAGATCATCTTACCTGTCTCTCAGGTCCGCTCTCCCTCTCACTTCACTGACCGGGCAACAGCCAATCACAGATGCTCATGCTCTGTGAGAGCGTCTGTGATTGGCTGTTGCACTTAGATTGCATTTTCACAATCTGGATGGTGTCTGTGCTTGGTTGTCATACACATTAGTGTATGGCAACCAACCTGATGTAATAGGGTGTAAAATAAATAAATAATGGGAAAAAAATGCTTAGGGCTCCACTGTATTTTTCAGTCTCAGCACAGATAAAACTGACAGCTATGAGTTGCCACCCTCAGCTGACTATTTTTACCTTGGCTGGCAAAAACAAAATGTGTAGGGCTCTGCCCTATTTTTAATTGCCAGCCAAGGTAAAAGCAGGTAACTGAGGGCTGGTATTCTCAGTGGGGTGAGGACCCATAATTTTAGAGCCCCCCACGCTAAAGAATAGCAGCCCGCAGCCGCCCCTGAAAATGGCACATTCATTGTAGCGCCATTTCCAGGCGCTTTACCCAGCTCTTCAGCGGCCGTGTAGCAGTGGCAAGCTGAATTATAAGGGGTTAATACCAGCTTCGTATTGCCAGCTGACATTAAGCCCGAAATTCTTAATGTAGGGCCAAGTTAAAGGGATCCTGTCACCTCCAAAACACCTCCTAAGCTATCAAAACATGTCCCTACAGCATCCATTCACTAATCTCACACTCCTTTTGTCTCCTAAAAGCATCCTGTGAAAGTGCATAAAAACGTTTTAATACTCATTAGTGATTATAATTAGCAGGGGCCATATTCTTTAGTCACCAGGGGGTGTTGTTTTGCAGCCTCGAGGATCCAGCTTTTCTCTGTCTGTGCTGCTGTGAAACTGAAACTGAAGGCAGGACTAATGATTTGCATTCTGTGAGTGATAGAGAGGGGCGAGGGCAATGCCTGCACATCACAGCAGAACACACAGACACAGGGTGGATCCCTGGAGCTGCAAAACAGCCCACCTTGGTGACTAAAGAATATAGTCACTGCTAATTATAATCACTAATGAGTGAGTATTAAAACGTTTTTATGCACTTTCACAGGATGCTTTTAGGAGACAAAAGAAGTGTGAGATTAGTGATAGGATGGTGCAGGGACATGTTTTGCTAGCTTAGGAGGTGTTTTGGAGGTGACAGGATCCCTTTAAACCCTGCCATTAAGAATTTCAAGTAAATAATAAAGAAGTAAATAATAAAGAAGGCACCACACACAGAAAAAAAAATTATTAGAAAATATAACACAAAATTATTTAGCAACTCCATCTTTATTACCCCTCCACCCTCATACCCCTCCTTGGATTTTCTGAGATATCTTCTTGAATGGAGGCTGTGATGAAGAATATAGCATCCTCATCACAGCCTCCAGTCACTGAATGAATCAGCTGCGAGTTCCGGTCAGGATGTGCGGTGAATCATTGAGGTTAACGTTCAGGTAAGGGTACTTTCACATCTGTGGCACACTTGCGGCAACATTATATTCTGGCTAAAGAATTTTGTATTGGAGGTCCGGACATTTGCGTTTTCATTGTGATCCAGCAAATCCGGGATTTGCAGCTTGTCTTAAATCCTTACTTAGCAGCTGTATTTGTCTGGTACCAGAAGTGCCGGATTTGCTGAATTGCGAAAACGCAAATGCCGCACATGTCTGGAACTTCAATACAAAATGCATTAGCCTGAACTCAATGTTGCCGCAAGTGTGCCGCATCCAGTGTTTGCAAAAAAGGTGGAATTTTTCCGGATTTCTCCAATTTATTAGTTCCCAAAACACCCCGACGTAATCCACAGACACAATGTTTCACAACAAACCCAGCTCCACTCCATCCTGAGGTTGCACTGCAATGTGTCTGAGCACTGCGGCCCCAGGATTACATGGAGAGAGCCACAGTTGTGAGATGTCAGAGAGTTCACCTGAGATCATAACTGTCACTTCCCACCCCATCTCTGACCTCAGGTGAACTCGCTTGACAGTTCAATGGTGCCGGATTACTGGATTATTGACATCAATGGTGCCAGATTACCTGATTAACAGTTTAACCTGATTAACAACTGAAGTCAATAATCTAGCACCATTGAATTCTATGCCAATTTACCATAGGTGAGTTCAATGAGAAAATTCTGCATCTCTTGGCAGAGAAATGGACTAAAAATTCAACACGTTTTTGATGCATTTTTGTGCAGTTTTGTCATAAAACTGCATTCAAATCCTTATGACAACAAAGTCAATGAGAATTCAGAATTTTTGTGCAAGTTGCTTTTTGTCCTTCGTATCATTGGGGGACACAGGACCATGGGTGTATGCTTTCCTGCCACTAGGAGGCGACACTAAGTAGAGACAAAAGTTAAGCCCTCCTTGCTGCAATATACACCCTTACGAGGCATAGTTAGTCAGTTTTTGCCGTTTAGTGTCGCAAGGAGGCACATGCGGTCTGTTCCTCAGACCACGTCTAACATTTTTATTTTATACTACTTAATTCTTATTTTTAAATTTTTAATTTTTACCATTTTATTCTTATTTTTACCTTTTACTCAAGACGCCGCTCTACTTAGAGCATGGGGGACCCCAAGGCCGCGCACGCCACCCTCAGAGAGGCTACAAACCCCCCCAAAGGGCTCCGCTCCCCCTACTCCAAACCCTGCAGCAGGCGGACACCGTGCATAACCTTAGCATCCCCCTGCAGGACAGGGGGATGCAAGAAGCACATGTGCAGCACCTCTCACCTCCTCCAACAAAGGATCAGGTGATTAAGGCCACCAGGTGCTCAGCCAACCCGCACCGATCCATTCCCAAGGGATCCGGTGCAGCGGCAGCAGCAGCAGCTCCCACAGCCTCGGGACATCGTTCCCCCCATCAGCCGCGGCGGCCCCATGCCGGGACGCGCACCACTGGTAAATTCGGGGCGCGCATCCAGTGCCTGTGGCCGAAGCACCTAACAGAACCACCGCACTGCCGGCGCCGCTGCCTGGAGCACTCAGTAATCAAGGCCCATGTCTGGGCCTGCAACTCTAAGCACGCCCAAATAACGCAGGGAGCAAGGCATCATGCACCATCTGCCAGACCATGCTTCCACGCAAACATGCTTCACAATTTTGCAAAAATTGCCAACCTGAATGTCCCCCAGAGACTACCACTGACGCAGCACCCAGTACGTCTGACATCCCTCCATGGGGCCTGGCACTGTCGCAGCAGGTAGAATGAATAGTCCAAATGCTGCCGTCACGGCCTGGCTCTCACACAGGCAGTGACAACAAACATCACCGTTTCCACTCCAGCAGAGAACATTCCCAGCCCACAGCCTCCCGGGTAACCAGAAGATGGACTCATACCAGTCCGTCGCAGGAACACTCTCCCACCATGTCACCTATAATGGTACCTTTACACGCCTTCCTGCGCTGGCTGGCCAATCATGATGCTATTGCATTGTCCAATCACCGTACGAGCGGCGCGTAGGACACAACTCTGGCACGATATGTACGCCCATATTCCCTTGTGGTAGCAGCGTGTAAATCAGGGAAGGTGCTCTACAGAAGGTAACCTGCGGCACCCGTCGGTGCTTCCAAGGATTGAAAAAACCTGTGGAGCACCTTGTAGCGGCGTGTAATTGTGGTATCGGGTACCGTTAGGAACCGTTGAAACGCGTGCGTGCACGTGCGACACCCGGTGGTTTCTAACCTTTGGTAGCGGCGTGTAAAGGTACCATTAGGGATAATTCTCGTTCCCAGTCACCCAACGACGAATCTGTATCACTCTCCGAGGGGGAACTAACAGAGCCAGATGCGTCCCACGAAAGTGACACCACGGACACCCAAGCAATGGTTGACAACCTTATCAAGGCTGTTAACAAAATGCTGAACGTCAATGATGAACCCTACACCACCCCAGAGTGCACAGTTTCTTTTACAAAGACAAAACACTCTCGCCAAATCTCTCTGTCCACGACGATTTTAAGGATATAATTCAATGGCATTGCGACCGCCCAGACAAGTGCTTCGCAGGTCGCAAGGCCATTGAAACCAAATACCCCTTCACCCCAGACCATAAGAAAAAATGGGCTGAGTCGCCAACCGTCGACCCCCCCCCCCCAGTATCACACCTAGCTAACAAAACTCTACTTACACTCTCCGACAGCTCATCTATCAACAACTGCCAATTAGATAATCCCAATCCCACGCCCACCACGGGACATCAAGATGGGCCACCTCATCCACTAACACAAGCACAAAGCGGCCTAACCGTGGAGCCAACAGCCACACCCCGCTCTCATTCAAAACCAACCCCACCTGGAAAAGCCGCCCTAAACAAACCTACCCTAATGGTACCTTTACACGCCGCCACTGCGGGTAGCAACAGGCAGACATCGCACGTGCACGCGCGCGTTTTTAACGGAGGATACCGATCCCTGATGCCGCATATACACGTCGCCACAACGTGCTCCACAGAAGGTATTTGCGTTCCCCGGAAGTGCCGACGGGTGCCACGGGTTACCTCCTGTGGAGTACCTTCCCTGGTTTACACGCCGCTACCACAAAGGAATATGGATGTACATCTTTCGCGCCGTAAGTACATAGGCGTGACAGAGTTGTGTATTACGTGATGCACAAGCGTTGATTGGACAACGCAATAGCATCATGATTGGCCAGCCCGCGCTGGAAGGCTGTCCAATACATGACGCCATTGCAATTGAGGACTGTGAATGGATAGCACTTTAAATATGGCGCCCTGTGATGTGACAACCAATCGTAATGCAGGAGCTTCCACCAATGATCGCTGATGGGGCGTGGTATCCATGACGCCGTGGCACGCCCCTGGGAATTCGCTAGGCCATGCAAATACCGTGCCTGTGCCCCGATTACACGCCGCCACCATAATGAACTTAATAGGCGGACGCCTCCAGCTCTTCCGCCACTCATGGCTCGCTGTCTTGCACACCAATTGGGTCAGAGAACTGGTGTCATCAGGCTACAAAATAGAATAATCATCCCGGTCTCCAAATCATTTTTTCCTCTCACGACCCCCCAAAACAAACGCTCAACAATTTTTCAAGGCCATCAATTCACTACTCAGGACTGGGACATAACACCGGTACCAAAGGCCGAACAGTTCAAAGGTTACTACTCAATCCTGTTCGTCATCCCCAAAAAAGACGGAACATTACGCCCCATCCCAGACCTCAAACTTCTCAACAAGTTCGTAAATGTCCAGCAATTCAGAATGGAATCCCTTCGCTCTGTAATAGGGTCGATAGAAAAAGGAGAGTTCCTAGCAAGCATCGACATACAAGACGCATACCTCCTCATTCCAATTTACTCTCTCCACCAGAAATACCTATGGTTCGCTGTTTAAAAACGCCACTTCCAATTCGTTGCCCTACCCTTCGACTTTGCAACCGTGCCCACAAAGGTCATGGCAGCTGTCATGACCATCCTCCACTCATGGGCAGTCGTTGTCTTCCCCTTCGTAGACAACTTACTAATCAAGGGCCCATCCTTCCAAGCATGCCTCAACAGCATCCACATAACTACGGACACACTCTCCTGCCTGGGGTGGCTAGTAAACCTAGAGAAATCATCCCCGACGGCGGCCTGGACAATAAACTTCCTAAGGATGACCCTAGACACAACGCGAGGCATTGTCATACTACCCCAAGACAAGGCCATGGCAATCCGCAAAGGAGTTTACATCCTTCGCAGCCTCCCACCCCAATCCATCCGTTTTGGCAGGGGGGTCCTTGGAAAGAGGGTAGCGGCAATGGAAACGGTTCCCTTCGCTCAGCTACACTTACGACCCTTGCAGCTCTCCCTTCTCTCGGCTTGGGACAAAAGCAGCTCCAGCCTTGACCGCAAGCACTGCTTATCCACGCAGGTCAAAGAGGCACTCAAATGGTGGATACAACCATCATCACATACGCAGGGAAAATCTTTTCTCCCAGTCCAGTGGCTAATGATAACCACCGACGCCAGCCTACTCATCTGGGGGGCTGTCTACCGTCAACATACAGCACAAGGCCACTGGACAACCCAGGAGTCACAACTCCCAATCAACATGGAGCTGCGAGCGATCTGCTTAGTACTCCAACACTTTCATTACCTCCTAGCCGGTTGTCCCATCCGCATCCAATCAGACAACGCCACGGCGGTGGCGTGCATCAATCATCAGGGCGGCACACGCAGCAAAGCCGCAATGCGGGAGGTCGAACATATCCTACTCTAGACAGAAAAAACACAGTCAGTCATATCGGCAGTCCACATCCCGGGAGTGGACAACTGGGCAGCAGACATCCTAAGCCACCAGGAACTGGCCTCAGGAGAATGGTTCCTACATCCCGAAGTCTTCCCACAAATCTGTCGGAGCTGGGGAACCGACGTAGACCTTATGCCGTCAAGAATGAACACAAAAGTCCCAGCCTTTCTAGCCAGGTCCCGGGATCCCCTGGCAGTAGGAGTGGACTCGCTGGTCCTCCCCTGCCGCCAATTCCAACTTCCATACATCTTTCCCCCTACCGCTGATCCCGGGGGTAATCAAAAAAATTAAAGCAGAGAGAACTCAAGTAATACTCGTTGCCCCAGACTGGCCAAGACAGGCATGGTACGCAAAGCTTGTACAGCTCCCCACGACGCGCCCTGGCTACTCCCAAACCGACCAGACCTTCTATCCCAGGGCCGCATTTACCACCAGAACTCAGGAGCCCTGTCTTTAACGGCGTGGCTATTGAATCTTGGATCCTGACCCAAGCAGGATTTGCACCAGGGGTCATAGTCACCATGATTAATGCCCGAAAAAAACATCCTCACACATCTATCACCGCACCTGGAAGGCTTTCAACCAGTGGTGTGAGGACCACAACTGTAACCTACTCCTTTTTTCCATCCCTACAATCGTGGAGTTCTTTCAAACTGGCCTTAACTCTGGCTTAGCCTCCAGCTCCATCAAGGGCCAAATCTCAGCCCTAAGCATTCTATTCCAACGCAGGATTGCGTCCAAACCACAGGTCAAGACATTCATCCAGGGGGTCTCACACACACAGCCCCCCTACAAGACACCCGTGGCCGTCTGGGACCTAAACCTAGTTCTGGGCGCCCTACAGGAACCCCCATGCGAGCCCCTGCAGGAAGTTCCTTTGATTCACCTCTCATGGAAAGTCACCTTCTTGGTCGCAATCACATCAATCAGGCGCGTGTCCGAACTAGCCGCTCTATCCTGCTGCCTTCTCTTCCTATCCTTCCATAAGTATAAAGTGGTTCCCCGTCTGTCCCCCTGCTTCTTGCCCAAGGTGGTGTCCCACTTCCACCTCAATGAGGACATCAATCTTCCATCTTTCTGCCCAACTCCGATACATCGCTTTAAAAAGCAGCTCCATACCCTGGACCTAGTAAGGGCTCTCAGATGCTACATTTCCCGAACAGCCTCATTCCGTAAAACAGAAATGCTGTTCGTCATACCCAATGGACCTAGGAAAGGGATGGCTGCGTCTAAGTCCATGTTAGCAAGATGGATCCAATCGGCAATCCAAGAAGCCTACCGCATCAAAGGCATGCCAATTCCAGCGGGGATCAAGGCTCACTCAACTTGATCAGTGGGCGCCTCAAGGGCCATTCGCCACCAGGCCTCGCCAACTCAGGTTTGCAAAGCCGCAACCTGGTCCAGCCTGCATACCTTAACCAAACATTACAACGTGCACACCCAGGCCTCTGCAGATGCAAGCCTAGGCAAAAAAATTTGCAGCCAGAAGTCGCGCATCTGTAAGCAGCTGGCGCATGATACTCGACCGTCATTCAACTAATTCCCACCCAGACACTGTGTCCCCCAATGATGCGAAGAGAAAACAGGGATTTTTGTGTACTCACCGTAAAATCCTTTTCTCCTAGCTCATCATAGGGGAACACAGAACACGCCCTTTCAATCTTTGATAATCTATACATAACCTTAGCTTTTGTTTTCTTGTACCTTATAACATTAACGTACTCTCCTACTGCTTTAGTACTAAACTGACTAACTACGCCTACGTACAGGTGTATACTGCAGGAAGGAGGGCTTAACTTTTGTCTCTACTTAGTGTCGCCTCCTAGTGGCAGAAAAGCATACACCGTGGTCCTGTGTCCCCTAATGATGAGCTAGGAGAAAAGGATTTTACGGTGAGTACACAAAAATCCCTGTTTTTTGGGCAGATTTGGTTCACAAATAAATCTGCATGTTAATTCTTGCTGTGTTTTTGAAGCATGTTTTCACCCCAAATTCATTAAAGAGGACCTGTCACCCCCCAGTGCATGGCAAACTAAATGCACTACTGAATGCAGCATGCCTACTGCATTCAGGGAAGGGTCCCCCATGGCTCTAGCCCCCTTGTACCCTGAGATATACACTTTAGAAACCTTATATATAGTGAGTCTGGAGGGCATTCTTGGCTATGAGTCATCGTTGGCAGGGGGCTTCTCCCCGCCTCCTGCTGTTCTGTTCCTCCTCCTGTGTGTGTGTATGGCCCCCTTCTTGCCTGCAGCGGCATGTAAGTGTCTGATCTCACACAGGCGCACAGCGAGGACTTGTCAGCAGCGGGAGTCGGCTGATGTCATGGCATCACTGTGCGCCTGCGTGAGATCAGACACAGGCAGATGCACAGCGAAGACTTGTCAGCAGCAGGAGCCGGCGGCTGATGTCGCGGCCTCGCTGTGCGCCTGCTTGAGATCAGACACTTACACGCCGGCGCAGTCGAGGAGGGGGCCACAGACACACAGGAGGAGGAACAGAGCAGCAGGAGGCGGTACTGTGTGGCCGGAGGCAGGAAGAAGCCCCGTGCCAGGAATGTCCTCTGGACTCACTGTATGACAGGTTTCTAAAGTGTATATCTCGGGGTACAGGAGGGCTAGAGCCATGTGGGAGCCCTTCCCTGAACGCAGCAGGCATGCTTCATTCAGTGGTGCGTTTAAGTTGCAGGTTCTCTTTAAAACTGCATACTTTTTACTGTGAGATTAACTCATTAAACTTAGTGTCAGATTACTGGATTAAGTTATTATGTACCTGTTGAATATTTGCTTGTAGAAATTTCTGCACCAAATCTGCATCTGCTTGCAGAAAAATGCACCAAACACGTGGCATGTTTTTGATGCATTTTTAGTGCATTTGGGGTGAAAATATGCTGCAAAAATGCAGCAAGATTTGACATGCTGCAGATTTACTTCTGCACCAAATCTGCAAGGGAAAAAAGCAACCTGTGCATAAAACGTCTGAATTCTTATTGACTTTTCTGGCGTAAGTATTTCCATGCAGTTTTGTGACAAAACTCCACTAAAAACGCATGATGCTGGATAATCAGGTAATCCGGCACCATTGAACTCAATGCCAGATTACTATAATTGATTTCAATGAGTTCACCTGAAGTCACTGCTGGGGTACCATGGGCTGTGAACTCACGGCCGTCACCGCTCTCAAAGCTGCAGCTCTGTCAGTGTGTTCCTGAGGCCACAGTGATCAGTCATGTGTTTTAATGTGACAGCTCAACGAGACCTAGTTACGTAGCAGAGCCAGCATCTTCGTGGGACGTTGTGTCTGATTACTTCGGAACTGCAGGGGTGTTTTGGGGTTAATAAATTGGAGAAAGAGTGTTTTATTTTCTTTCTAATTAAAGGACTTTTCTCTGCGATTTGTATTTATTTCCGTTTACTTACACAATTAGCAATGTTGGGGTCTCACAGACCCCTCTCCCATTACTAATCCAGGTCCTTGTAGCAGCTGTGATTTTTTTTTGGACAAATCACAGCTGTCATTAACCCCTTGCATTACCTCGATTTGCCACTGCACCAGGGTAACCTAGATGAGCCAGGTAAAGTGCCAGGATTTGGCACATCTAATGAATGCGCCAATTCTGGGGTGGCTGTGAACTGGTATTTTTAGCCTGGGAAGTCTTCAGTGACCATGGGCCTCCCCAGGCTGAGAATACCAACCCCAACTGTCTACTTTATCTTGGCTGGGTATTAAAATTGGGGGAGATCCCACTCTGTTTTTTAAAATTATTTAAATAATTTAAAGAATTTGTTTATGTTATCCCTGTATTTTGATACCCAGTTAAGGTAAAGCACACGGCTGGGGCTGCAGCCTCCAGCTGTTTACATTATCTACACTGGTATCAAATACGGGGGACCCTACTCCATTTTCTCATTTATTTGTTTTTACACTCCACGTTCAGACCTGTTTGAGGGCAACCAATCTCAGACACTGTCAGGGCTGCTTTACACACACCAACTTCTGTGTCCAACTTCTGAACAGATCTCTGGTTGCAGTGAAATCATGGACACATTGCTCCATTTTGTGGCTGTGTACAAATGTAACAACGTGTCCATGATTTCACTGTAACCAGAGATCTGTTCAGAAGTTGGACACAGAAGTTGGTGTGTGTAAAGTGGCCCTCACAGAGTGTGGGCGGGGAAGCATGGGAATATTCATAAGGTTTAATGAGCAAACTCATTAACAGTGTGACAGCAGTGTAGAAACTCAATTGGTAAATATGTTGTCCTGCTTTAATCCTAATTTTGATTCATGTTGCAGCCCCTCCAGCCTGACTACCACAATTTTTTACCAGTAAATCTCGGTTCCCTTTAGACTTATATTGTGTTCAAGCTTAAGTTCGGTCCTAAACCAGACTTTTATTTTAAGCCTGTCCAGACCCAGCAAACTAGGAACATCTGTGAGTTCGCCCATCTCTAGTCAGTCCTGATTTCACAGGGCCCACTTTTCCATCAGAATTCTCAGTATCTCAATTTAATTGCATGTATGCAGTGCTAAAAGCCTCAGGTCTTTCCATTCTGGTAATCCATACCATGATCAAAGCAAGTAAGCCCTCTTCCTGTCGTATTTGGAATGTTTTCCTTCATTTATGCAAAACCAATCATGTCACTCTAATGGTATTTTCCCTACCTTCCTTCCATCCAGGCCTTTTTGCAGTCAGACCTCCAGTCTGGTCTGATTCTCAGTTCTCAGAAAGGTCAGGTCTTAGCCCTTTTGATCCTTTTTCAAACAAATCTAGTTTCCTGATCTCAAATCAGGACTTTCATGCAGGGCGAGGCTCACTCGGTGCCTCCCTATTGGCCTTCTGTGAATCCCTGGGCCTCAATATGGATCTCCTTTTGAGCCATTTTGGGACATTCAATTGCCCTTGCTCCTATGGAAGGTTGCTTTTCTTGTTGCCATCACCTCCTGTAGGCGTATTAAGTGCTTGTAGCTGTATCCTGTCAGTCCACCTTCCTCTTTCTTCACCAGGATAAGGTGGTATTGTATCCAGTCCCTTCTTTTCTTCCCAAGGTGGTTTCCTCCCTCCATCATAATGAGGAAAATTCCCTCCCAACTTTCTGCCATTTTTCGTCTCATCGTTCTGAGCGGACCCTAAACAAATTGGACCTGGTCAAAGCAGTGCATTTCTGAAGGAGGCTGTCCTGGTAGGTGGAGACGCACAAATATCTTGTTTATGATAATTGAGAGCCACCGAAGAGATTTATCTGCCTTTAAGACCACCATTGCTCTTTGGATCCGCCCTGCCATTTTGGAAGCTTATCGGTAAAAGAATGCACCACACTGGGATACGGCTCACTCACTCACACAACGAGACCTTTGGGCCATTCGCCATCAGACCTCTTGTCTTATAGCTCTGCCAGTCTGCTACCTGTTCTTCTTTACATACCTTCTCCAAATTCTATAAAAAGTGCACACATATGTATGTCTTGGCTGATGCACACTGGGAAGAAGGGTTTTGCAAGCGTCAGTGGTCCAGTGTCTGAGAATTTTTCTCTTGTTTTCTTTTTTCACTATGTTTTACCCACCTTGGGGACTGCTTTTGGACATCTCATAGTTTTCTATGTCCCTCAATGAAGCGACATGGAGAAAAGAAGATTTTGGCTACTTGCTGTAATATCTTTATCGCCTAATTGGGAGACACAGGACCATGATGTATGCTACTTATCCATAGGAGGCTGACACTAAGTAAATGTGAAAACAAGTTAGCTCCTCCTCTGCAGTATACACCTCCTGGCTGGGCCAGGCCACACCAGTTTTAGCTTAGTGTCTGTAGGAGGCACATCTCTTCCAGAATTCTCCTCATATTAGATGGGCGACGGCATTCTTTCAGGGGCCGCTTTCCCAAAACCATCAACAGGCGGGAACACTGAGTGTCACCTCCCCGTACCCCCTCCTGCGACATTGGATTTTCGGGCTGCGCCTCAGAATCTTGGTATGGGTGACGGTTCTCACCGGCACCGATTTCCCACATCCCACAACGGACGGGCACGCGGAGTGTCGCTTCCTTCCCCGTATCTCTTCCACTTCCGCACCTGGTGCAGACCCCAATCATCCTAGCGCCATGGATTATTCCAGCTCTCCTCAGCCCCTTACAAGGGCTCCAAGTTGAGAACTACAACCTGCCTCCCGCATCAGCAGCTCACAGCAAAGAGGGAGGACTACAGCCGGTGCCAGCACCCTGTGCTCTCAGACAGGATTCAGCAGGCAGGACGCAGCATGCCACTGAGCTCCCTAGCCTTCCACATGGCAGTCTGGGTTGAGACACCTCACAGGTGAGACCGCTCTATTCTATTGCCCCTTTGGGGGTCATCCATACTAAGGCCCTGGTGGAAGGCTCCTGTTCAGGTTCCCCCTCCTCCTCCCTCTCACATCCATACTGCAAACAACAAAGAGGGAGGACTTCCACTGTCCCCCCTTGGCATCCATAGATCTGCCTCCCCTATGCCGGTGGCACTGGGCCCCTACTATGCCCGACGTTATCGCTGGCGTTCCTGCTATTTTTAGCCCAGAATCTTGTATTTTCGCGATCCCTGCTTAGTCCTGCCCCCTTGAGTGGTGGCCACGCCCCCTTCGGAGCATGCGTTTTTAGCACAAGTTTTGCGGTGCTGCCCCCCTCTTTTCAAGCTCCCAGCACCGCAAACAACAAAGAGGAAGGGTATCTTCACACCTGCCATGGCAGTGGTCAGGAAACGGTCACACAGAAACATCTCTCACGTTTCCTCTCACGGCTCTCATGGATCCCCATGAAGGGTCCAGGGACCAGGCTCTACTGCATCTGACGAACCGGAGGATGGGGAATGTTGCCTATACTAGGACGATGCTCTGGATATAGACCCCTCTGACGATCAAGCGGCTATTGATTCACTCATAGCAGCGGCGAACAACACTTTAAAAGTGGATGACATCCCGTCCACAACACCTGACCACGCAGTCTCTTTAAAAAGAGCAAAGAAGCCAAAAAAGGTCATCGCTTACCTTCCGGAGTTTCAGGCAATCTTAACTAAACAAAGAGAGAATCTGACAGGCGCTTTGGTAACCGCAAGACCATAGAGTCACGGTACCCCTTCATCCTAGCTATCCCCAAAGGCTGGGCAGATGCACCATCGGTCAATCCTCCTGTCTCCCGCTTTGCTGCATAAACATTGCTGTCATTACCTGACGGGTCCTCCATTAAAGATCCGACCGACAGACAGGTGGAGCAGCTTGCACGCTCTGCCTTTGAGGCAGCAGGATCTTCCCTCTCTCCATCTTTCGCTTCCGTGTGGGTTGCAAAGGCTATCATGGTCTGGGCCAAAACCTAATCACTTCCTTGCAGGAGTCTCAGCTTTCTCATAATTTCACCGAAATAACCGCCCAGATCACCGCTGCCGCGGGTTACCTAATCCAGGCCTCCCTTGACTCCGCCACCTGCGCAGCCTTTGCTGCCTCTAATTCCATTGCCATTCGTAGGGTTGGCAGTGGCGGGCGGATTCAACTTCAAAAAAGTCACTGACAGGCCTTCCTTATGTTCCTGATCGTCTATTTGGCGAGCGCCTGGACAAACTCATTTCTGATGCCACAGTCAGGAAGAGCACCTCTCTTCTCCAACTTAAGCCAAGGAAAGCCTTCGTCAGACGGCCACAGACCATGTTCCATTCCTTTCGGAACTCCTTCAGTTAGGCGACCTCTCGACCACCCCCCGCCCTTTCCCGGGCTTCCCCAAGCAGAAAGAGACCCTCCCAGTCTTCCTTTAAGACAAACACCTCCTGGCAGCCCAGGCAGAGACTGTCTAATCCCAGGGAGGCTCGATCCCATCGATTCTCCTCTTCCTGACTTCTACAGCGTTCTGGAAGACACTCCCATTGTCGGCGGCCGTCTACAGCTATTCAGCCACCTCTGGTTGTCCGCCACAGATGACAGATGGGTTCAAGATCTCGTGTCTTCCGAGTACCACATAGAGCTTTTTTTCTCAAGCTCCATGCCGATTCTTCCCCTCCAACCCCTCAAAGTCCCCAAAGCACAGCTGTGCCTTCTTCAATGTGATGCATCCTCTCCAACAAGTGGGAGTAATCTTTCCCATACTGGATTCCGAGATGTTCAGGCGGTTCTACTCCAACATCTTTGTGGTACCCAAGAACGATGGGTCGGTACATCCCATTTTGGATCTCAAACACCTGAACAGGCGCGATCATGTCCGAAAATTCAGGATGGAGTCCCTACACTCCATCATTGCGTCCATGAAGGAAGGGGAATTCCTCGCTTCCATAGACAGGTATATGCAGGTATGCATCTTTTATATCGCCCCAGTTCACCAGTAATTCCTCCGCTTTGCAGTACAGGATTCTCATTTCCAGTTTGTATCCCCGCCTTTCGGCCTCGCTGTCCCCCAAGGGGTCTTTACCAAAGTCATGGCGGCCGCCATGAGTGCCCTTCATGCCAGGGGCGTAGTAGTCTTGCCCTACCTAGATGACCTTCTAATAAAAGGCCCTTCCTTTCAGGTATTGCACAACCAGTGTCTAAATTACAGTGGACGCCTAGGGTGGCTACTAAATCTAGAAAAGTCATCCCTAGTCCCGTCTCAATCGATCACCTTCCTCGGTATGACCCTAGACACTTACTGGGGTTTGGCCTCTCTCCCTCAGGGCAAGGCGTCTACCCTACGTCAGGCAGTACGCACCCTTCTACGTCCTCCCTCACACTCCATTCGGTTCAGCATGAGGGCCCTAGGCTGGATGGTTGCGGTGACGGAAGCCGTTCCCTTTGCTCAATTCCATATCCGGCCATTGCAGCTTGCCCTCTTGTCTGCCCGGGACAAGAGCCCCTTTTCCCTGGACAAAACTCTCCGTCTGACACCCACTGTCAGGTAAGCACTCCTTTGGTGGCATCGCCCAACCTCCCTTTCCAGGGGCTGATTCTTCCTTCCAGTGAACTGGCTAGTCCTAACCACAGATGCCAGCCTTCTAGGCTGGGGAGCAGTGTACCGACACCACACTGCCCACGGTCGTTAGACCACCCAGGAGTCGCCCTTGCCCTCAGAGCATTCCACACCCCTCTTGCGGGTCGCCATATCCGTGTCCAATCGGACAATGCTACGGCAGTATCTTGCATCAATCGGCAGGGAGGCACATGCAGCAAGGCAGCATACCATTAGGTACAGCGGATCCTTTGTTGGGCAGAATCAACTAGGTCAGTCATCTCTGTTGTCCACATCCCAGGAGTGTAAAACTGGGCAGCAGACTTTCTGAGTCGCCAAGGTCTTGCCGCCAGGGAATGGTCCCTGCATCCGGAGGTGTTTGAGCAAATCTGCTACTGCTGGGGAACACCAGACGTAGATCTGATGGCGTCTCGGCTGAATGCCAAAGTGCCCACGTTCATAGCCTGGTCATGCGATCCGCTGTCCATTAGAGCGGACGCTCTAGTTTGTTCCTGGCGTCACTTCCAACTGCCATACATATTTCCTCCTCTACCCTTACTCCCAAAGATAATCAGGAAAATCAAAGCAGAGGGTCATGCTAATAGCCCCAGATTGGCCCAGGCGCGCCTGGTACGCCGACCTAGTGAGGCTGCTTGCCGACGTTCCTTGCCGTCTTCCAGACCTGCCGGATCTTCTCACTCAGGGCCCCATTTCCCACCAGAATTCCAGGGCCCTGATTTTGACGGCATGGCCTTTATGACCTGAGTCTTAACGTGTGTCGGGTTCTCCCCTGTTATCACCACTGTGATCAGAGCCCGAAAGCCTGCCTCCTCTTATACTTACCACCGTACATGAAAATTTTTTTTCTGATGGTGCAGGGATTGAGGCTTCTCTCCTCTCCCTCTGTCTATTCCCGTGATTCTCTGCTTCCTCCAATCAGGCTTACAGTCAGACCTAGCTCTGAGCTCCCTGAAAGGGCAGGTCTCTGCCCTTTCAGTCTTTTACCAATGCCGTCTTTCCTCCAAGTCCCAAGTCAAAACATTTCTCCAAGGCATTTCCTGCTTGGTTCCTCCATGCAGATCACTAGACCCTTGGGACCTTAATCTAGTCCTGGACGGACTTCAAAAGTCTCCCTTCAAGCCCCTAAAAGAGGTTTCTCTCCCTCATTTATCTTGGAAAGTAACCTTCCTGGTGGCAATTACGTCCATCAGGCAGGTTTCCTAGTTAGCAGCACTTTCCTGCTGTGAACCTTTTCTGGTCTTCCACCAAGACAAAGTGGTACTGCGTCCAATTCCCACCTTTCTTCCCAAGGTAACTTGTCCCTTTCACCTTAACGAAGACATCATTCTGCCGTCCTTCTGTCCAGCTCTGGTTTATCGGGTGGAAAAGGCACTGCATACCCTCGACCTCGTGAGAGCCCTCAGGCATTATATTTCCAGGACAGCCTCCTTCAGGAAGACGGACACCCTGTTTGTCCTTCCTTAAGGCCCACATCCTTCAGATTGCAGTGGCGCACCTATCTCAGTAGGCCCTCCAGGAAACCTGGGACTGGTTCCTTGCTCCTTGGATTGTGTTATCTTTTCCCACCGAGGGACTGCTTTAGGACATCCCATGGTTTTGTGTCCCCTAATGAGGCGATAGAGAAAATCTATTTTTCTCAGAACCTTGGGGGACACACCACCCATCCTTCTTGTTTGTGTTTGGCATTTCTTTGTTTTAAGTATTTTACTTTTACTGCTTTCTCGCAGAACTGAGTAGCTTTGTGCCAGTTAGTGGGTGTAGGCTGCTGAGGAGTTAAAGAGGTGGTGCACTACAATATATAGTGGCCACATTGATTTAAAGCTTTTAAATAAGTTTCTTCCCAAATATCTTGTGTTTTCAATTGTGCCTGTGAGAGGCGCTATTGTTGTCCGCTCATCCCCATCATGTGACCTCCGGCTGCAACGGCTTCGGATATCTGGTGATGTGACATCATCTTCCAGAATATAAAGTTGAGCCAACATCATCGAGTAGGGACCCAGTCTCCCTGAATGATTGGACTGTGGGTGGCGTTTCCTGGCACGTCACAGCCCAGCATTGTGGCGTTCTATTCATGAAAGCAGCAGTTTTGCCGCTTAGAAGCGGAATTGAGGACAAGTATTTGGAAAAGACATTTTTTTTTTTTATATAATTCTTTATTTTCTCATTTTTAGCATGTACAAAAAAGGGAACATGAAATGCAGGAATTACAAACCAGCTGCCATAGTAGTAACTAGTACAAATATTTAGGTAGCTTTCAAAGAGAAACCAGAAAAAAACAAAAAAAAAAAAAAAAAACCTTATTAAGTGATAAAGAAGACATCATCTCTGATCTTACTGGGGAAAACCTCTCTGTTTACCAGACTCTAATCAGCAAAATAGAGGGGATCAATTCCCGAGTTATTTTTGTTTCACAAAAAGCCTCTCTGCAGTTCCGTCTTCATAATCCCCCTTTTCGGGTATCGATGGTTAACACCCGATATAGTCTTCCAGAATACCAAGGAATCACTTATATATAACAACAATTTAAAAGTCAACAGGTATCTTATTTTAGGTGTCCAATGGGAACTTAAAGAGAAAGCTAAGATGAGACAAGAGAAAAGACGTAGACTAGGGAACAAGAAAGGGAAGACATGAAGGACGGGGTATTCAGGTCTAGGGAGGGGGGGGGAAGTTGCAGAAGAGTAGGAGAGATGTGGGGCGAGGGAGAGGAGGGAGGAGGAGGCCAGATCAGGGGGCGAATCTCCTGATTCTCAGTCCTCAGCTTCCATTCCGAGATCTGACAACAAACGGACGTATTCGGGCGTCTGTTGGAAGTCTATCCACTTGTACCATGTGGTCCAATGTCTCAAAAACGAATCATTCATGGAGGCCGTCAAGTCCTCCATGAGCATCAGTTCGTTAATTTTATCAACCCAATGGGAGAGGTGTGGAGAGGATGTCGTACCCCATAGAACGGGTATACATGCCCTCGCCGCTATGATCAAAAACTTCAACAGAGAGTGTTTGTATCTTTTTTCTGGCATATTCGTTAAGTGTAAGAGGACCGCTGCTGGGTCAAGAGGGTCCGTATAGCCCATCACCCGAGCCACCACAGTCCCCACTCCCTCCCAAAATGTCCTAAGTCTGTCACAGCTCCAAAAAATATGGACCATCGAACCTGTCTCTGCTTTGCAGCGCCAACATTGGGCATCTGCCAATGGGTACATGGCAATCAACCTCTCCGGCACTCTGTACCATCTAGACACGATTTTATACCCAGCCTTTTGTTGTTTCGAACTGATGGAAGTACTGTGGGCTAAACTACAGATTCTGTTTATCTGGGTGTCTGAGAAATTTGTTCCCAGCTCCCTCTCCCATTGAGCCACAAAGTATGGAGGTTTTTGGTCCGGGGGGGGGGGAGTTCAGCATCGCATATACCAAGGAAAGAACGTGTCGTATCGGTCCTTTTCCAGAGCAGAGAATCTCAAACTGTGTCAAAGGGTTGACGTAGCAACGCCGTGGTTGAAAGGAGCTCAAGAGGTGTCTTATCTGAAAGGCTCTCCACCATCCCAAGGGGGTGGGTGTCTCTAAGCTCCTTAGGACAGTGTGATGGCCAGTCGCCTCCCTCTCTAAAAGACTCAACTCTGTCTCTATCTGCCGCGATCTATTGTTTAAACGCTCCATCATTTCTTGCCTGACTAAAGCCTGGATGACACAATACAGACGTGAGTCTAGAGAATGTGGGATTCATGAATGGTCTAGTCCATAGGGTCGAACAGTAGTGCGCTGTCGCTCCCAAAGTGGGATGTGTATCTATTTCCCTCTGTGACGCTGATAGCAATCAAGGGAGTCTAGTCAAGGGGACAGAGCTAGAGGCCTGCTCTATTCCCACCCAAGCCTTCCCCTGTGCATTCCTGCACCAATCCACTATTCTGGCAAAGTGTACCGCAAGGTGATAGAGTTTAAAGTTCGGCAAGCCAATGCCACCTTTCGATTTAGGACGGGACATTATGGCTTTGCCGATCCGGGCCTTTTTACCCTCCCATACAAATGAGATCTGTAGAGAGGAGATAGCCTGAAAGAAGGAAGACGGAATTCTCACCGGTATCGCTTGCAGCAAATATAGAAGGCGCGGGAGGATATTCATCCCAAGCACACGGGAACGCCCCAGCCAGGAGAAAGAGATCTTCGACCATCTCTCACAGTCCCTTCTGAGACTTGCCAGGAGTGGCGGGAAATTTAGCTGAAACAAAATGTCCGGGTTAGCCGCTAGTTTCATTCCTAAATATTGAATGGATGTGGCATTCCATTTGAAGCTAAAAGAGTCTTGTAGCACGGTTGTAGTACCCAATGGTAAATTTACATTAAGAACCTCTGATTTTTGAAAGTTAATTTTGGAATTTGACAATCTAGAGAAGGACTGAATTTCTTTCATTAGACTAGGAAGAGATATCATTGGTTTGGACAGGAAGAAGAGGAGGTCGTCCGCGTATGCCGCAATTTTATGGTCTACCCCCCCTGCTACTATCCTAGTAATATCTGGGTTCGCCCTGACTTTCCTCAGTAGTGGTTCAATAGTGAGCACAAAAATCAGGGGTGATAAAGGACACCCTTGCCTGGTTCCATTATGTATCGAAAACGGGTCCGAAAGGTACCCATTCACTCTGACCCGTGCTGTCGGGCCGGAGTATAGAGCCATAATCCAATTCATCATATTTGGTACCAGGCCCAGGGACCCGAGAGCCTCCCTCAAGAAGATCCAATTAACCCGATCAAACGCCTTCTCTGCGTCAGTGGATAAAAGAATGGAGGGGACTCCCCGACCCCTGGCCCCATGGACCAAATTGATCGCCTTTACCGTGTTGTCGCGTGCCTCTCTTCCAGTGTGAATCCCGCTTGATCTGTGTGTACAATCTCCACCATGGTGGGAGCCAGTCTCGATGCTAGAATCTTTGCAAACAATTTTAGATCCACATTCAAAAGTGAAATGGGTCTATAACTTGCACATTGAGCCGGATCCTTACCTTCTTTAGGTATCACCACAACGTGTGCCCTGAGCGTGTCACCATGGGAGGGGATGTCCACTTTTCAGGTCGTTAAAAAAAGTAAGAAGGTGCGGGGCCACTATTTCCTTCAGCTTCTTGTAATAACCTGATGAAAAACCGTCGGGGCCGGGTGCTTTACCATTTTTCAAGGAAGCAATAGTCTCTATAACTTCCTGGGCAGAAATGGGTTGTTCAAGGGCGGCTATATCGGACTCTCTCAATTTCGGGATTGCCGCTTGAGTTAGATATTCTCTAATTTTGGAAAGAAATGTCGGGGATTGGGTCAGGGAATTCCCACTATCTACATTGTATAATTTCTCGTAGTACTTCCGGAATGCCTCCGCCACCACCGGTGAAGGCTGGGCCACCTTTTTTGCTGCTGCCTCCCCGATGCTTGAGACAAAGGCCCTAGCTCTTTGTTGCCTCAGTGCTCCCGCCAAAAGTTTACCTGTCTTATTTCCGAATTCGTAGAAATGACGTCTGCATTTTGCCAGCCAGAACTTCGCCTTTTTGTTAAGCATAATCCTTAAGGCGTCTCGCGTCTTACCAAGATCTTTTGCTACATCTGCATCTAATCGTCGTTTGTGTTCAGTTTCTAGAGATCTCAGGTTCGTCAGTAAGTCATTCATTTCCTTGTCCCTTTCCTTCTTCAGTCTCGAGCCGTGTTTGATCAACATGCCTCTGATTACGCATTTGTGAGTCTCCCACACCGAGCTTGGCGAGGTCTCTGGAGCACAATTCTCCCTGAAATAATGAGACAAGGTCTGTCTCAGCTCCTGCATTGTCGTCAAATCCTCTAATAGAGCGGGGTTAAGCTTCCACTGCCACTGTTTCGATGAGACCTGTGGCAACTCTATCTCTAAGGTACAAAGAGCATGGTCCGAGAAGGTTATATTATCTATGGCTGTTTTCCTGATTAGTGTGAGATCTTTGTGGCCTATGAAAAAATAGTCGTGAGTATGAGTTATGGACCGTGGAGAAGTAAGAGAAGTCCTTGTCAAAAGGATGCTGCAAGCGCCATGTGTCTATGAGTTAATATTCGTGTAGAGTTTGTCTCATCTGTCTCCTACCTGCGGTGGAAATGGCGTGTAACCCTGAAGATGTGTCTAGGTTCGGCTCCAATGCGACATTGAAATCCCCCCCTACCAAAAGAGTGCCTTCAGCAAATTCCCCCACTTGGTCTAGAAGCGTCTGTAACGCCTCTGGTTGGTGCGTGTTAGGTAGGTACAGGGAGGCAAACGTGAAAAGCTGTGACGCCACCCGCCCCTTTACTAGGATCATTCTACCCTGCTGGTCACATCTTGTATCCACCAACTCCCACGGAACAGAGCCGGAGATGAGGATACTCGTTCCTCTAGATCTCGGGTCAGGAGAGAGACTGTGGTAGGTATCAGGGTAGCGATGGCTTTGTAGCTTGTACATTTTAGTAGCATGTAGGTGTGTCTCTTGTAGAAACGCCACCTGGATGCGCTCTCTGTGTAAGTAATTGGCAAATATAGATCTCTTACCTGGGCTGTGAAGACCTCGGACATTAATGGTACCACACCGTAACGTAGACATGTCCCCGACCGGCATGTTCGTCTATGCTGAAGCGCTCCTCTCCCCCTCCCCCACCAGGAGGAGGATAGGGGAATTAAGATAGGAGGTGGGTGGATAGAGCGATAATAAAGAAGAGGGGTAGGAGAGATATGGGGGGAGGGAAGGAAGATAAGAAAAACGATAAGAAAATTAAGAAGGTTAGCAAAGATACTAACAATAAATGTTACTCAATCAGAAATTCAAATTACAATATAATAAAGAAAAATAAATCCCTACGGCACCAGCCGAAGGTCTCCGCTTCCCCTTCTTTCTCAGATGGGAAGGGCAATAGAAAAAGGACCTTAAAGCGAACCTGTCACCCACCCCGGGCATCAAAAGCTATAATAGCCACCTTCTGCAGCACTAAGGCTGCATTCTGAGAAGGTGGCTATAGGCTTTTGATGCCCTTTATAGTATGAAATATTAAGTTAGGTAAATGCTCACTCTTCTGAAGACCTAAGACCGGGAGGCGGGGTTTCATGCTCCTCTGACCCGCCCCCTCTTGTCAATCATTGTGCGCGCCTGCTGCTGCCTCCCCTCAGTGTGGAAAATGAACGCGCGTCTCTGTTCTCATGCACGGAGCCGCGCATGCGCTGTGCGCCCGGTGTCGACTTCCTGGACACCGGGCGCACAGCGCATGCGCGGCTCCATACAGGAGAATGGAAACGCGCGTTCATTTTCCACACTGAGGGGAGGCAGCAGCAGGCGCGCACAATGATTGACAAGAGGGGGCGGGCCGGAGGAGCGTGAAACCCCGCCTCCCGGTCTTAGGTCTTCAGAAGAGTGAGCATTTACCTAACTTAATATTTCATACTATAAAGGGCATCAAAAGCCTATAGCCACCTTCTCAGAATGCAGCCTTAGTGCTGCAGAAGGTGGCTATTATAGCTTTTGATGCCCGGGGGGGGTGACAGGTTCGCTTTAAATCACAGGCCCTCCTTCTTTCGGGTTGCGTGAAGAGCTATACATCTACTCCTCGCATAGCCGACTATTTAATTATACAATTTTCTGACAATCACACCAGCATGGCATTCTTGTTTGTATACGGAGTATTACATACCCTTCAATGAAGAATCTTAAAAGAGAGCCATAATGTAACAGGGGGAAGGTCCTGGGGGAGAGGGCATGTCGAAGAGAGGGGGAGTGTAATATCACTAGCCGGGACGTGGAGGGTAGGAAGTAAGGGATAGGTGAGTGTATGAACGAGAGATGGAAGGGGGGGGAGGAGGGGGTACGATAGCCCAAGTGGTAGAGCAACGGAAAATGGAGGGATAATAGGGAGGGCTAAGGGAATGAGTGTGACAGGAGTAACTTATGAGGGGCGTCAAAGGGGAGGGAAAGGAAGAGGACGGTATGGGAAAGCATGGGCACGGGGGGGGGGGGGGGGGGGGGAATGATGTCCAGGGAGGGGGGGCTGAGTTTATGTGGGAGGGAAAGGGTGGATATGTGCATAGGGGAAAATGAATATGTATGAAAGGAATAGGGGAAGAGGGGAAGGAAGAGGGGGAGAGGGAAAGGAGGGGGGGGGGGGTAAGGAACCAGTTTGAGCAATCATACAATGGTGCGAGACTGTATGAGACCATGTGACTCTACAGGGTGCTTCCTAGTTACAAACATACGTTATTTAGCATGAAGACTAGGTATGATTAGACAAAGGTATCTGCCCAGCATCTTTCCTCTATAGTCAACTACAGTTTCAAGTAGGGCTGCGCCTTCAGGACCTACGGTTACGGGGCCTACGACTGTCTGGCATTTCCCCTGATTCCCTTCGTCGTCTCCGGGGATTACCAGCCTGTGTCGGTCTATCACGATCTGGTTGCGGAGGTCGTAGGAGCTCTATCAACAGCCAGTTGGGCACCGGGATAGGTTCGGTGTTCAGAAAGTCAAAAAGCTGTGGGAGCTCCTCTGGTCTTTTGAGAAAGAAATGTTCTTCTCCCTTCCGCACAATGAGGTGAAACGGGTGTCCCCATCGGTAGGAAGCCCCCAACTCCCTAATCCTCTGTAACAACGGGGCCAGCAAGCGTCTCATTGCTAAGGTGCGGGCCGATACATCTGGAAATAGTCTGATTTCCACATTGTCCAGAAATAGGCGCCCGTAGTGCCACACGTGTTGCAGAATCTCTTCTCTATCTGTATAGTAGTGGAGCCTGCATAGTATGTCCCTAGGGTCGGTTGCTTTAGAGGTCTGTTGTCTGGCAACTCTGTGGACTCTGTCTAGCGCGACTTGAGCGTCCTTAGGTTTTTGGGAGACCTTGTTAAAAATCTCGATCACCCTGGCAGGCAGTTCGTTAGCTGGAGAGTTCTCTGGGACACCTTTCAAGCGTATATTGTTTCGGCGACCTCGATTTTCCTGGTCATCCTGGGCTAGTACTAGTTGTTGTATATAATCTTGGGTATTTACCAGGCTTTTCTCCAGTTTAGAAACTTTCTGCGCAAGTGTGGTATTAGCTTCCTCCAGAACCGAGGTGCGGGCTGCGAGTTTGTCTATCTCGCCTCTAACTATCGTCAGGGCTTTTTCTTGTGAGGCTTCTAAACGCGCTGCCATAGAGTCAATGTCTTGCTTTGTGGACAGCGATTTCAGCAGATCCATCAGGGACTGATCGCAGCCCATTAACATAGGTGTTGTGGGGGTCCCCCTTAAGTCAGCAGTCATGCCATTGTTCAGCAGGTATGAGTCATGCATAGCCTGGTAAGCCGAGTGGAAACTTGTGACAGGGGATTCTGCAGGCAGGGGCATATTGTCCTCTAACAGAATTGTACCTGCACCTCGTGCAGCAGCTGCATCTCTCTCTGTCCCCTGGCACTGCTTAATATGGTAATTTGTGCTGGGTGGACTGCTTATGGCCCAGCATGAGGTCAGCATTGTGTCCTCTTCACCTCTCCCCCCCACAGACCCCACACTCCCATCCTGCTGTCCTCCCTGGACACCTGCACTTTGGATTTTTCCATCATCCCTTCCTCCCTGCTTCTGGAGTGAGGAGCCCCTGGGCTGTGTATTCACCAGTGTTTCTCCTACTGCAGCTTGTGCAGGACGTACAGCCAGGGAACCTCCGGTCTGATCTCCCACTATGGCGCCCACAGTGCCTGGTACCTGTCCTCCATGTGTGGAAAAGACTTATTTAACAGCTTTAAATCTATGTGGCCACTATGCATTGTAGGGATCCACCTCTTTAACTTTTTGCCTTATGGCAGTAACAAACACACATAGTTCTCTGTGTCCACCAATGAAGGCTCTGAGAATGAGATTTTACAGTCAGTGCCCAAAATCTTCTTTTACGCAATTTTTTCGTATAACCCAGGTGGGTCATACTATCAATGATGATTAATATGTTTTGATAACAATAATAACATAGTTGACAGTAAACTCCCAAGTGCTTTCTAATTGGATTGTATTGGATAATTGTCCTGAGTGGAGCAGAGATGAACATGTGTGGTCTCTGCACCATTAACTGTCTATGGGACTGTCGAATTTATTGCTCAGTCAGACCCCTAGACAGTTAATTGAGCAGAGGGCGTGCTTGTTCATCAGCGCTCCATTTAGGATAAGGCTGCGAGCCTCTTTCTCAGGGTTCTAAAGCCCTGATCTTGAGATTGATGGAGGTCCACACAGTCAGATCCCAGTGATCACTAAAGGTACCGTCATACGCAGCAATTTTGCTAGCAATTTCACTGGCAATTTGCTGATTGCAGTGAAATCATGGACACATTGTTCCATTTGTACACGGCAACAAAATGGAACAATGTGTCCATGATTTCACTGCAACCAGCAAATTGCCGCGTGTGACGGTACCTTCAGTTATTCTCTATCCATAGGGTAGGGGATAACGTGTTTGTTTTGTTTTTCTTTTTTATTTATTTTATTCATTCAAGGGATACTTGGCCATGCAAAATAATTACAAGATTTTCACTTCTGTAAAGCTGTATTATAAAATTAATAAGCACAAAATGTTGGAACTGACCTACCAAACCATATGCTGTCAAGACTGGACAACGGTTCCACGATCCGAGTCTCATGTCACAGCTCCCCAAGTTGCTGACCTTCAGACTGTCCTCAATTAACACTTAACAGTTTTGTTTGTTTTATTGAACTACAACCAGTTATTTAAAAATTGTCCTATCTATTTAACCCATGATGCAAGATATATTCACTAAACTTACAATCTTATTAATAAGTTTGTTTTTTTCTGTTAAGGTGGTGATGCTTGGAGGCTATATGAGTATATCACCCGACATTTCATTGCTACCATCAGTTACGACTGCAAATATCTTCAGACAACTATTGGTTTTAGTGTAGGCTGTGAGAAATTCACATCAACCTGCAAGGAAGTTATCTCTCCTGGTAAGTCATCTACAGAAATGTAGTTGTGTGGCTATAAAACAGAAGTTTTAAAATTCTTTTTTACAGCAATCTTTGATAGGATATTATGGTTTCAGCAAATAAGAGTTATTTAGTTTATCATGAATAGTTATGAATTTTTTCAATATACAGTACTAAGCAAATGTTTTAGGCTGCTGTTAGAAGAAACCTTCTACCTGACACCAATCAGTCAGGCTAGCACTTCTCTGGTGGATACGACCAGCTTCCCTCTCCAGAGGCCGGTCCTTTCTCCTGGTAGATTGGTTGGTCCTCAGCACCGATGCCAGTCTACTCGGTTGGGGTGCAGTATACCAACATCATACTGCCCACGGCCGCTGGTCCATGCGGGAATTGACACTTCGACCGCCTACAGTCCGGCTTCCGACCCCTCCATTCCACCGAAACAGCCCTGACCAAAGTCACCAACGACCTACTGACCGCCAAGAACAAACACCACTACTCCATCCTGCTACTCCTTGACCTGTCTGCCGCCTTCGACACGGTTGACCACTCCCTTCTTCTCCGGATCCTGGAATCCCTTGGCATCACCCACCTTGCCCTCTCCTGGATCTCTTCATACCTAGCGGCCTGGACCTTCAGCATCTCGCACTCCCACACCTCCTCCTCACCCTACCCCCTTTCTGTTGGAGTCCCCCAAGGTTCGGTCCTGGGACCCCTACTTTTCTCCATTTACACTCTCGGCCTAGGGCAACTCATTGAGTCCCATGGCCTCCAGTACCACCTCTACGCCGACGACACCCAAATCTACCTGTCCGGCCCTGACATCACCTCCCTACTCTCGAAAATCCCACAATGCCTTTCCGCCATCTCATCCTTCTTCTCTGCTCGCTTCCTTAAACTCAACATGGACAAAACTGAATTCATAGTCTTCCCCCCCAAGAAATTCCACCCCACCTCCCAACCTATCCATCTGCATCAACGACTGCGCCCTCTCCCCAGTCCCCCAAGCCAAGTGCCTCGGGGTAATCCTTGACTCCTCCCTATCCTTCAAGCCCCACATTGAGGCCCTCACCACATCCTTCCGGCTCCAGCTCAAGAACATCTCACGGATCCGCTCCTTCCTCACCCACGACACCGCTGAAACACTCATCCATGCTCTTATCTCCCGCCTTGACTACGGCAACCTCCTTCTCAATGGCCTCCCGGCTAACTCCCTCACACCTCTCCAGTCTATCCTCAACTCCGCTGCCCGACTCATCTACCTGTCCTCCCGCTACTCCCCTGTCTCCCCCCTCTGCCAAGCCCTTCACTGGCTCCCCGTCTCCAAGAGATCCCAATTCAAAACACTAACCATGGCGTACAAAGCCATACACAACCTGGCCCCACCATACATCTCCGACCTGGTCTCCCGATACCAACCCTCACGCAACCTCTGCTCCTCCCAAGAACTCCTCCTCTGCTCCCCCCTCATCACCTCTTCGCACAACCGAGTCCAGGACTTCTCCCGGGCATCTGCCTTACTCTGGAACTCCCTGCCCGAACACATCAGACACTCTCCTACCCTGAGTAGCTTCAAGTGTCACCTGAAGACTCACTTGTTCCGTCAAGCCTACAACCTGCCATGAGACCCAGGCGACCGCCCCATACCTGACATTCCCCCATCCTACTGTATCCTAACCCGCCCCTCTTAGACTGTGAGCCCTCGTGGACAGGGTCCCTGCCCCTTCTGTACCTGTACGTCCTGATCGCCTAGATTTAGTGTACTTGTTCTTGTCTCCCTCATCCTCATGTAAAGCGCCATGGAACCTAATGGTGCTATATAAATAAATAATAATAATAATAATTACCGATCAACTTGTTGGAGATCCGCGCAATTACACTGGCTCTCAAATCTTTTCTTTTTTTTTTTTTTTTTTTTTTTTTTTTTTTTCAAACTAGGAATACCAACTTATAAATGTTAAAAAATCTCTTTATTTGTATCAAAGATTAAAAGGCATTCAGAGACACAGGATGACTACATATTGGTTTATCTATGCCCTAGTATGTCCAATTCTTTGGATGCCCCATTCATGACCATACAACAAATACCTTAGAAAAATTTCGTGGTCTCTCTATCTATTGCTTATTGACCTTTTTGGGTATTCTTGCCTTATCGAAGAATTTGTTTATTTGGCATGTACGGTTATAAGACGGAACATTATTTCTGTAACCCCAAAAGTCTTCTGATGAGCCTTCTGACATTGAGAAGGCGAAACGCGTCAAGCGTTGGAGGTTTAATCCATATGTATACTGGGAGCTCAGTAATCTAATGGAAGGTCTTCATTAACTGTTGTTTCAGAACTTTGTTCGAAATCCATATAGGGGTTTGAAATCTGTATTATTTCTCTCTTACAAGTTGTCCCTCTCCCACATTGGGCACGAGACACTAGAGTACAAACGTCTATACTTATAAAACTATACCCTAAGGACGACTTAGTTGTTATCTTGTTGGGTGAAAGTCTATGACCTTCTATGTTATTATTAGAGAAATTATATATGCTGAACCCCCAGGAATGTATATAAATGTGTATGTTTGTCTAATTCCCCTTGGTTTGTCTATCACATTTTAATCTTTGATACAAATAAAGAGATTTTTTAACATTTATAAGTTGGTATTCCTAGTTTGAAAAATATAATAATTGGTACCTCCTAATATAACTAGTCAATCGACTGATAATCTCTCAAATCTTTTCACAACCTTCTGGCGGGCCGCCATATCTGCTTCCAATCGGACATTCCCACAGTGGCATTCATCAATCTCCAGGGTGTTTCTCACAGCAAAGCAGTGCTACGCGAGGTAGAGCGCATTCTCCACTGGGCCGAGTCGACAGAGTCTGTCATTTCAGCAGTACACATTTCAGTGGTGGAGGATTGGTTGGCGGACTTCCTGAGTCGCCAGGGTCTCGCCGCCGGAGAATGGTCCCTCCATCCCAATGTGTTCCACCAAATCTGCTGTCCTTGGGGGACTCCAGACGTGGATCTGATGAAATCTCGGCTGAATGCCAAAGTTCCCACGTTCATAGCCCGGGCACCACCCGACGTCTATCGGGGCAGATGCTCTGGTACACTCCTGGCATCAGTTCCGACTGCCATACATCTTTCCTCCTCTCCCCTTTATTCCTTAGGGTAGTCAGAAAAATCAAGTTGGAAGGGGTGCCGATCATACTCATAGCCCCAGACTGGCCCAGGCGCACCTGGTACGCTGACCTGGTACAGCTTGTTGTAGATGTCCCCTGGCGCCTTCCAGATCGACCATATCTCCTGTTGCAGGGTCCCATCTGCTACCAGGATTCGAGGGTCCTGTATTTGATGGTGTGGCCGTTGAGACCCGAGTCTTGACACACGCTGGTTTTTCACCGGATGTTATCAGCACCATGATCAGAGCCCGTAAACCGGCCTTGTCCCGCATTTACCACCGTACGTGGAGATTATTTTTTTCGTGATGCAAAGACCAAGCACATCCACCTCTTCCTCTGTCTATTCCCGTGGTTCTAAACTTTCTCAAGTCAGGCTTACAATCAGGCCTAGCCCTGAGCTCATTGAAAGGGCACGTATCTGCCCTCTCGTTTTTTACCAACGCCGTCTTGCAAGAAAACCTCAAGTTAGAACCTTCCTCCAGGGAGTATCTCTGTTGGCTCCTCCTTACCGGAGGCCTCTGGAATCATGGGACCTTAACTTGGTCTTGGACGAACTTCAAAGATCACCTTTCAAGCCTCTGAGAGAGGTCTCTCTCCTTCTCATGTCCTGGAAAGTAGTTTTCCTGGTGGCTATTACGTCCATCAGACGCATATCAGAATTGGTGGCACTTTCTTGCTGAGAGCCTTTTCTTTCCTTCCATCAAGACAAGGTGGTACTGCGCCCAGTCCCCCACCTTCCTTCCAAATGTGACCTCTTCTTTTTACCTCAACGAGGACATCATCCTGCTGTCCTTCTGTCCGGTGCACTGGGTGGAGAACGCACTGCATACCCTTGACCTTGTCAGAGTCCTCAGGTATAACATTTCAAGAACAGCTTCCTTCCGAAAGACGGACACTCTGTTCGTTCTTCCAGAGGGTTCTCGAAAGGGACAGGCTGCTTCCAAAGCTACTCTAGCTCGTTGAATACGTTCTGCCATCCAGGAATCCTATCGACTAAGGAATGTGCCCATTCCCACCGGACTACGGGCGCACTCCACTCGCGCGGTTGAGGCATTTTGGGCCATTCGACACCATGCCTCAGCGAAACAAGTTTGCAAGGCCGATACCTGGTCTAGTCTGCACACTTTCGCAAAGCATTACAGGGTCCATACCCAGACCTCTGCTGATGCTAGCCTTGGTAGACAGGTCCTTCAGGCGGCGGTGGCACACCTATCTACGTAGGTACCTCAGGAAGTCTAGGACTGTTCCTTGCTCCTTGGGTTGTGGTCTTTTCCCTCCCAGGGACTGCTTTAGGACGTCCCATGGTCCTGTGTCCCCCAATGAGGCGATAGAGAAAAACAGATTTTTGTGTACTCACCGTAAAATTGTTTTCTCTGAGCCATCATTGGGGGACACAACACCCACCCTTTTGCCCGTTCCGGGCATTTGTCCTCTTTTGATCTTTGAGTTTTGCATGTTATCACTTGTTTGGACAGTCTGTTTTTCTGTATCGCCTCCTTGGGGGATACAGAATCATGGGTGTTATGCTGCTGATCCATAGGAGGCTGACACTAAGAACTTGTAAATGTGAAACAATTAGCTCCTCCTCTGCAGTATACACCCCCTGGCTAGGCCAGCCACACCAGTTTTAGCTTAGTGTCTGTAGGAGGCACACCTATTCCTTTTTTTATGGAATCCTTTTTCATGCAAGATTAGATGGGTGACGGCACCCCTTGGGTACCGCTTTCCCACAACCTCCAACAGGCGGGTTCAAGGAGTGTCGCCTTCATGTACCCTATCCTGCGATGTTGGATTATTGGGCTGCGCTACCTTCCTAAGATGTTTTATGGGCGACGGTTCCCTTGAGCACCAATTTCCCACAATCGACAACAGACGGGCACGCGGAGTGTCGCTTCCTCGTACCCCTTTCGCTCCTAGCGCAAACCCCAGTACCCCAGTGTCTTGGACTGAACCTGGCTATCCTCAGTTTCCCTACCAGGGACCTGGGTCGAGATGTGCAGCCTACTCTAATCTGCATTGACCTCATGCAGCAGCTCACAGCCAGTGCCCGCACTTTCAGCTCCTTCTATCACTAGGCTCTCCAGCCTTCCTCCAGGCAGCCTGGGTTGAGTAACTGCACCGCATCTTCATCATTGCAGGTGAGATCGCCTCTTATTACTGCCCCTTCTAGGGGCTCAGACAGGACCCGCTGCAGAGCCTGGCGGAGGACTCACCTATTATTCTTAGACTCCACAGCTCCCCGTTCAGTCTGCACCGGCCTTGGTCACCCGGTGTCGTCTTGGCCGCTGCCGCGGCGGCCTGTCCCGTCTCTTCAGGCCCCAGCTCTGGCCTTCATAGTGCCCGGCCCCTTCTCGTGACGTCAGTGGGAGGGCGGTAGCCACGCCCTCCAGTGACGTTGCATAGGCGTGAGTACAACCCACTGCCTTGGCCATGCCCCCGAAGCCCATGCTCAGAGCCCGCATTTTTCAGTCCCGCCCTTCTATCTCCTGCCTTGACACAGGAACTCTGGACAGGCAAGAAACCGCTGTTCTCACATTTGTGCCTGCATCTGGAACACAGGACCATACGGCTCCATCCTTCTGTGTAAGGCACACACTTCTACTGAGGGCTGTGTATGCTCCTTCTGTTTTCACAGTTCTGCCTTAGCTCCTTCCCTGTTTGCCTTATGCCTTCCCCCTGCAGCCTCCTTTTGCAATATACATCATGCACTCCTCAAAGGTGCCAAAGAGAGCAAAAGCCCATATGTTTTATTACTCCTCCTATGCCACTTGCCACTCTGAGCTTCCACATAAACATACCACTCCTCACTGTCAGACCTGTGCTCCCGAAGTAGCCCAGGAGCCCTCCACCGCCGCTGCATCCGCCATGGAGCCCAGGGCCCCAAGTCTGCTGGAATGGGCATTATTCTTGTCCCAATCTATGGAAAAACTGTCTCAAAACCTGGTCTAAGCCATGCAGTACCATCCCCCTAGGACACTGGCCACCAGGACAGGGTACACGTGGATGACCCCTCGCTGGAGGGTCCATTAGATGCATGTAGGACACGTACCATGTCTGCGGTCGCAGTCAGGAAAAAGTCCCACAGAAATGTGTCTCCCGGATCCCCCTCCCAGAACCAGGGACCATATTCGACCATATCTGATGAGCCAGAGGATGGTGAATGTTGCCCGGACCTAGATGACTCTTCTGTCATAGACCTTTCTGACGATCAGGCATCAATTGACTCGCTCATAGCAGTGGTAAACCACACATTAAATATAGACGATATTCCGTCCACAACACCGGACCACGCAATATTTTTTTAAACGGGCTAAAAGGTCATAAAAATATTTGATAACCACCCAGTGTCAGGCAATTTTTGACTAAGCAAAGGGAGAAGCCAGACAAGCTCTTCAGTAACCACAAATCCACCGAAGCGCGATACCCCTTTGCTTTGGCATTCCTGAAAGATTGGGCGGACTTGCCATCTGTTGATCCCCGGTCTCCCGCCTTACGGCTAAAACTCTTCTATCCCTACCAGACAGCTCCTCTATCAAGGACCCAACTGACAGACAAGTAGAGCAGCTCGCATGATCTGCCTTCGAGGCGGTGGGAACCTCCCTTTCACCCTCCTTCACATCCATGTGGGTTGCCAAGGCAATTATGGTCTGGACAGAAACTCTTCACAAATCCTTACAGGAGTCTCAGCTCCCTCAAAATTTTACCGACCTAACCATTTAGATCACCACTGCAGCGGATTACCTAATCAAGGCTTCCTTAGACTCTGCCACCTGCGCAGCATTTGCTGCCTCAAATACCATCGCCATCCGCAGGGCCCTTTGGCCCAGGCAGTGGTGGGCAGATTCAGCCTTAAAGAATTTGCTTACTGGACTCCCTTACCTTCCCGATCGCCTTTTCGGCGAACATCTTGACAAACTCATCTCGGACGCTGCGGGTGGAAAGTGTACCTCTCTTCCCCAACACAAACCAAGATGTCCCTTTGTCAGATGACAACAGACTACGTTTCGTTCCTTTCGTAACTCCTTCGGCTGGGCAGCCCCTCAAGCGCCCCCCTCGTCTACACGAACTCCCCGCAGAGACAGACCTATCCAGTCGTCATTCAAAACGAATTCCTCCTGGCAGCCCAGACAAAGACATTCTAAACCCAGGGTGTCCCAATCCCATCGGTTCGCCTCTTCCTGACTCCCATTGCTTTCCGGCAGACACTCCCATCATCAGCGGACGCCTACGACTATTCAGTCGGGTATGGTTATCCACCACAGACGACAGATGTGTTCAAGACCTCATGTCTTCCGGTTACTACGTAGAGTTTGTCTCTCGTCCAATCCCCCAAAGTCACAAAAACGCCATCGTACCTTCTTCAAAGCAATACATTGATCGTTCCCGTACCGGAATCCGAGCGGTTAAGAGGTTTCTACTCCAACCTCTTCGTGGTTCCCAAGAAAGATGGGTCAGTACGCCCCATCCTGGACCTCAAACATCTTAACAAACATGTTTGCATCCGGCGGTTCAGAATGGAGTCTCTGCGTTCCATCTTCGCATCTATGAAGGAAGGGGAATTCCCCGCCTCTATAGACATAAGAGACATATCTTCATGTGCCTATTGCTCAGGCTCTCCAACAGTTCCTCCACTTCGCAGTACAGGATCTCCACTTCCAATTTGTGGCTCTGCCCTTCAGTCTCGCTACCGCCCAAGTGTCTTTACAAAGGTCATGGCGGTTGCCATGAGCATACTTCATTCCAAAGGAGTAGTCTTCCTGCCTTACCTCGAAGGTCTCCTAACAAAAACTCCTTCTTTTCAAGATTGCATAGACAGTGTCCAGATAACAGTGGACACTTTGTCTCGTCTAGGTTGACTAGTAAATCTTAACAAAGTCGTCACTGATCCCCCACAATCGATCACCTTCCTAGACATGACCTTCGACCCCTACCGGGGTTTGGTCTCCCTCCCTAGGGACAAAGCATCTACACTACTACGTCAGGCAGTGTGCACTCTTCTCCGCCCTTTCTCACGTTCCATTCGTTTCAGAATGAGGGTGCTAGGGAAGATGGTTGCGGCAATGGAGGCCGTCCCTTTCACCCAATTTCACCTACGGCCCCTAAAACTGGCCCTCCTGTCCGCCTGGTCCTTTCTTCCGGTGAATTGGCTAGTCCTCACCACAGAGGCCAGCCTTCTGGGCTGGGGGGCAGTATATCGACATCACACTGCCCACATCCATTAGATCAACCTGGAATCGACCTTGCCAATAAACCTCCTGGAGATTTCTACAATTTCGCTTGCCCTCAAATCGTTTCACAACTTTCTGGCGAGCCGCCATATCCGCACCCAGTCGGACAATTCCACGGCGGTAGCTTACATCAATCGCCAGGGCGGCACTTGCAGCAAGGCGGTGCTTCGCGAACTGCAGCAAATTCTCCAGTGGGCAGAGTTGACGAAGTCGGTCATCTCAGCAGTACACATCCCAAGGGTGGAGAATTTTACGCCACAGTCTCACCGCCATAGAATGGTCCCTCCATCCAGACGTGTTTCACCAGATGTGCTGCCGCTGGGGGACTCCGGACGTGGATCTGATGGCGTCTTGATTGAATGCCCGCATTCATAGCCCGGTCACGCGATCCATTGTCCATCGGAACAGACGCACTAGTGTGCTCTTCGTGTCAATTCCAACTGCCATATATATTTCCTCCTCTCCCCTTACTCCTGAGGGTAGTCAGGAAAATCAAAGCTGAGGGGGTCACTGTCATACTCATAGCCCCAGACTGGCCCAGGCGTGCCTGATATTGTCGATCTGGTGCAGCTGGTCGCAGACGTCCCCTGGCGCCTCCCAGATCTACCAGATCTCCTCACTCAGGGTCCCATTTCCCACCAAAATTCCAGAGCTCTTAATTCGAAGGCGTGGCTGTTGAGACCTGGGTCTTAACGCGCGCTGGGTTCTCTCCTGATGTCATCAACACCATGATCAGAGCCCGTAAACCGGACTCGTCTCGCATTTACCACCGTACGTGGAAGCTGTTTTTCTCATAGTGCAAGGACTGAGCCTGCTCTCCTCATCCTCCATCTATTCCTGTGGTTCTCAGTTTCCTCCAGTCTGGCTTACAATCAGGTGTGGCCCTGAGTTCACTGAAAGGACAAGTCTCTGCTCTTTCAGTTTTTTACTAGAGATGAGCGAGAACTAAAATGCTCGGGTGCTTGATGCTCTGGCCGAGCATCCCAAGATACTCGTGTACTCGGCCAGAGCACCGAGCCCAATGTAAGTCAATTAGTGACAGACTCCGCCCACAGACTTCCGGCTATAAAACGAGTGTTTCTGGGAAATCTTTTTCAAATCGCCGCAGCATACAACACCTTGCTGTGCCCCACAGAGGGACCCTAACAATCAATCTGCTCTCTGTGAGGTGCCAGCTCACTGTGTGCACTGAAGGGAGCAGTGTATTTGTGTCAGATCAATAATTATTAGCGAGGAGTCTGAGCATCTCGGCGGTACTCGGTGCTCGCCGAGCATCCCGAGTACCGGGATACTCGTGCGAGTAACGAGTAGCACCGAGCATACTCGCTCATCCCTATTTTTTACCAATGCCGCCTCTCTTCGAAGCCTCAAGTCAGGACTTTTCTCCAGGGAGTATCCCACTTGGTTCCTCCCTACTGGAGGCTGCTGGAGTCGTGGGACCTTAATTTGGATTTGGATGGACTTAAAAAATCATCCTTTGAGCCCCTAAGAGAGGTTTCTCTATTTCTCTTGTCCTGGAAAGTGAATTTCCTGGTGGCAATTACGTCCATCCAGCAGGTGTCTGAGTTAGGAGCACTCTGGTGCCGAGATCCCTTTCTTTCTTTCCATCAAGATAAGGTGGTACTGTGCCCAGTTCCCACTTTCCTTCCTAAGGTGACTTCTTTTCACCTCACTGAGGACATCATCCTGCCGTCCTTCTGTCTGGCACCAGTGCATGGGATGGAGAAGGCTCTGCATACTCATGACCTCGTAAGGGCCCTCAGGTATTACATTTCCAGGACAGCTTCCTTCAGGAAGACGGACAGCCTGTTTGTCCTTCCTGAGGGTCCCCGTACAGGGCAGGCTACTTCAAAGGCGACCATGGCCCATTGGATTCGTTCTGCTATCCAGGAAGCCTACAATCTAAGAAATGTCCCCATTCCTAGCGGACTATGAGCTCACTCCAATCGTGCGATTGGTGCTTCCTGGACCATTCCTAGCAGACTACGAGCTCACTCCAATCGTGCGATTGGTGCTTCCTGGACCATTCAGCACTAGGCCTCAGCAGAACAAGTGTGCAAGGCCACTACCTGGTCTAGTCTACACACTTTCGCAAAGCACTACAAAGTCCATATCCAGGCCTCAGTTGATGCTAACCTTGGTAGACGGATCCTTCAGGCAGCAGTGGCACAGCTATCTATGTAGGTGCCTCAGAGAGTCTGGGATTGTTCCTTGCTCCTTGGGTTGTGATTTCTTTCCCTCCCAGGGACTGCTTTAGGACGTCCCATGGTCCTGTGTCCCCAATGAAGCGATAGAGAAAAACAGATTTTTGTATACTCACCGTAAAATTGTTTTCTGTGAGCCATCATTGGGGGATACAGGATCATGGGTGTTATGCTGCTTATCCCTAGGAGGCTGACATTAAGTAAGTTTTCAGATGTTTCCAATGATTACATTGTTTATTATTCACTTGCCTTTTTGGTTTCCTCCTACTGCTTGGTCACTAAAATTGGTGTGGACTGGCCCAGCCAGGGGGTGTATACTTTAGAGGAGGCGCTAATTGTTTCACATTTACTGAGTGTCAGCCTCCTATGGATCAGCAGCATAACACCCATGGTCCTGTTTCCCCCAATGATGGCTCAGAGAAAACGATTTTACGGTGAGTACACAAAAATCCATTTATTCTTGTTCTCCTACTGCTTGTACACTAAAACTGGTGTGGCTTGGCCCAGCCAGGGGGTGTTCACTGCAGAGAGGAGCTAACGTGTTTTCACATTTACTTAGTGTCAGCCTCCTAGGGATAAGCAGCATAACACCCATGGTCCTGTATCCCCCAATGATGGCTCAGAGGAAACTATTTTACGGTGAGTACACAAAAATCCGTTTTTCTCTATCGCCTCATTGGGGGGCACAGGACCTTGGGTGCTATGCTGCTTATCCCTAGGAGGCTGACACTAAGTAAATCTGAAAACAAGTAAGCTCCTTCTCTGTAGTATACACCCCCTGGCTGGGCCAGGCCACACCAGTTTTAGCTTAGTGTCTGTAGGAGGCACATCATTTTTTTCTGTTTACTATATTTTTATCTTTGTTTTTTCCTTTTTCCCAATATCAAGAGATTAGACGGGTGACGACACCCCTAAGGGCACCACTCTTCCAAAACCACCAACAGGCGGGAACGTAGAGTGTTGCTTTCACATACCCCCTCCTGCGACGTTGAATCTAGCAGGGCCGTGCCTAATTTCATGGACTTCACCGGGCGACGGTTCCCTTGAGAGCACCGATATACCACAATCACCAACGGACAGGCACACGGAGTGTCACCTCCCCGTATCCCCTTCTGCACTTGTCGCAGACCCCACATTACCCCCAGCATCAGGGGACAGATGGCCGGTTCTCCCCAGTCTCCCTCATAGGAGCCTGGGTTGCAGACATACAGAATGCCAGCACACCTGCCTCTCAACGGGACTACAGTACAGCAGATCTGGCAACAACACTCCCCAGCCTCTCATCTCTGAGTTATGGGTCGCAGCACATCCAGTAACTGGCATCCACAATGGACAACATACTCCCCAGCCTCCCACGTAGGGAGCCTGGGTTGAGTCACAGCCGCACCGATTGGAGAACAGTACCAAGGTGAGGTCTTTTTAACCGGTGCCGGCCCCCACACTAGGGGCCCAAGTCCGGCAGAGGGCTCCCCCAATTACCTTGCATCTCCCCTGGCGGTTCTTTTACATCGCCGCATCTCGCTGCCGCGGCCAAAAATTTAGGCCCTGGCTTGCGCCCTTCTCTCCTCTTCCCCACCCCTAGCCTGCCTCTTCTGATGCAATGTCACCAGGCGGGTGGTACACACGCCCCCTGGTGACGTCAATTAGTTGCGAACCCGGCCCACCGCCAGGTCACACCCCCTGGAGCGCGCATCTCGGCTAACCACCATCCGGCTCCATCTCTCCTCTTCCTCTCTTCCTGCTTCTCACATAACACGGGAACTGGTGCACGAGCCACAGCATCTTCACTACCACCAGAGCACACAGACCATCAGCACAAGTGGGGGCACAGAACCATCAGTCTGCACTTCTGGTAAGGCCTGCACTCTCATCCACAGTCCATGCTGCAACTGCAGCTACTCTTAGCTGCTCTCCTGCCATACATTATATATCCACACCAATCTTCTGCAGTCCGCTCCGATTCACCAACATGTAGTCCTCAAAGGCTTCAAAGAAGCCCAATCTCATACAGTCACTATACCTCCTGTGTCACCTGCCACTTGGACCTCCTACGTAGCCATACTATCCCCCATTGCCAGGCTTGCACCCCTACAGAAAGCCAGGAGCCCTCTGCCTTCACCACAAAATCGAGTGCCCCGAGCCCGCCTGACTGGGCACTACTCCTTTCCCAATCTATGTAAAAGCTTTCCCAAAACCTGGTCCAAGCCATGCAGTACCACCCCTGAGCAACACCGCCTGCTAGGGCAGAGCACACGCAGATGACCCCTCACTGGGGGGTCCATCAAACGAAAGTAGAGCACGTACCACATCCGTGGTCGCAGTCAGAAAGAGGTCTCACAGAAATTGTCACCCGTTTCTTCCTAAGGTTTTTATGCTTCTCCCACTCGAGACTAGGGGCCATGCGCTACCCTATCCGACGAGCTCCAGGATGGTGATTCTGAACCTGAGCTGGACGACTCGTTTGATATAGATTTTTCAGATGATCAGGCACAAATTGACACCCTAATATCAGCCGTCAACCACACACCAAAGGTGGACGATATCTCGCCTACTATACTGGACCACGCAGTGTCCTTCAAAAGGGCCAAACGGCGCAAAAAATCTTTGCGGATCATCCTGAGTTCCAGGCAATTCTGTCCAAACAAAGGGAGAAACCTGGTAAGCGCTTTGGTGGCCACATGCCCATCGAAGCACGATACCCTTTTCCCTCAGCACTTTTTAGAGTGGTACTTTGAATTAAAGTGTAAGAATCGGGTGAGGGGCTTACATTTAAAGCACCACTCTAGTGATAAAAAGAAAACACTGGAGTGCTGCTTTAAGATCTCATAGGTGCAATTCATATCAAGGGAGAAATATTACACCCAGCAAGTCCTGCAGATCCTTTGTCATGCTGGGAGTTATAGTTCACCACAGGAGTGGTAGAGTGCTTGTACTCTACAATTACAATTTATTCTTGGCTTTTACACTTACATTAACTGCTGCTGTCACTGTGATCTTCCAGCCGATCTATAGCAATTCTGTCCCACATAGTACAGGACCTGTGATGAGGTAATGAAGAGGACGGGCTGGATCATCACATGTAATGAAGGAGTGCTGTCATGTGATGCTCCAGCCCGCCCTCTTCATGACCTCATCACAGGTCCTGTACTATGGGAGAGAATTGCTATAGATCGTCTGCAAGATCATAGTGACAGTAGCAGTTTATTGTGAGCACACGCTGTGCTCCAGAAGTATGCTGGCACCTCTGCAGCGATACCAGCTCTACCTGCTGTCATCAGCACAGTGGTCACACAATCTCCCCAGCACTGCTGGATCCGGCGCTATGGAAACCACGTGGTGCCAATACTTAGAGTGGAGGAATATTCATTAGATGCTCACTGCCCAGCACTGACAGGTGGACGGGGATGTGGCTAATGAATATTCCTCCACTCAAGTATCAGTCACACATGGTTTCTCCAGCGCCAGATTCCAGCAGCGGGGAAATTCTCCTGCTTCCCCCATGCTCCCACTCTGCTGCTGTCCCCTCCCCACAGCCACACAGCCAGCCAAAGTACATTCGGATCATAAGATGCACCCCCACTTCCTCCAGAATTTGAAGGAAAAAACAGTGTGTCTTATGGTCCGTAAAATACGTTAGATTTTTGGTACTCGCTGTAAAACCTGTTCTTTGTTAGTCTTCATTGGGGTACAAAGCTCCCTCCCCTGTTGCTTAGTTGACATATATTTATGTTGTGCTTTTTCTTTAACTTTTTTTTTTGCTTCTTTCATTGCTATCTCACTAAACTGTAGAGATCAGGAACCAGCAGGTGAGGTACAGGCTGCTGGGGAGGAGCTAACTTATTTGTTGAATCCAAGTAAGGAACAAAAGACGGCGCTCACCGGTATACTGCAGCTTTGCTTTATTCTACTCGGATGGGTAACATCAGAGCGGGGAGGGGGAGTGTGCAGGGCAGCGGTCAACGGCATGCCGTTTCGCTGGAATTCAATTTCAACAGGTTAGTTGAAGCAGAGATCCTGTGAAACGGTGTGCCATTGACCGCCGCCTTCACACTCCCCCTCGCCGCTCTGATGTTACCCATCGGGTAGAATAAAGTAAAGCTGTAGTATACCGGTGAATGCCGTCTTTTGTTCCTTACTTGGATTGAAGTTTGTTTCCTCGCTGACATGCAACACTGTAATGGGTGACCCCTGGAGGTGTACAGGCAGGACCTGGCTGGTCCGTAGATATCGGATTTGGTGCCCGGTTAGTTGACCCTTGCATTGCTTAACCTTTTTGTTGTGCAATATCAGTGTTTGCCTCTGGTGGCAGCAGACTATTCCAGTGTTCTGTGTCCACCAATGAAAACAAGGAAGAAATCGATTTTTACAGTGCGTTCAAAAATCTCCTTTTATATTCATTCTGACTTCCAAAAATTGGAATGGGAAGTGACCAATAAATGTTCTGTGCCCCAAAATACAACCAATTAAAGCTTGATTGGTTGTCACTGTGTAAACGTGTGTATTGCTGCGTGTAGTGCTCATATTTGATTTTGAACATTTTGTTTCCATTTTTCATTATTTGCATCATTAACATATCGGTCGATCCTATGATTTTCTTAATTACACACATTTTCCATTTTGGTGTTGCAATTTGAATGTTGAGTTGTGTATGTTAAATAATCTAGCACACCAGTTTATTGGTAGAGCTGATGTACAGATTTGCCAGCCAATAAGAACGATACGAAACTTGGAATTTTTTAAAAAGATTTTTATTTTTGTAAGATTGTTATAATGAAATTATCTTGTTTGTACTGCAGAGCTTTTCAGTATATATGGACAGTGCTGTAACATTCTTCTGACCGACTTGCAGGACAAGGACAGGAAACTTGAAATACCCCAGCCTTGTAAATCTTATTAGTAGACCACCCCTGTAGACTGTGAGCCCTTGTGGACAGGGTCGTCCCCCATCATGTATCAGCAAGCCTTGATCATTCATATGTACTGTATTTGTATAAATCAGTGTTTATTAACCATTTTAAATTTCAAAGATATGTACACATTCCAATGCAAGAGAGAAGAAAAAAAAAAAATGAGATATTTAACAAAATAAGTATCCACATAACTTGTCACTTGTCCGTAAGTTTGACCAATCCGCGCCACAAAGGGCGATGACTCTTATTGGGGTCATATTTTACTGCGATTCGGAATCACACTGGTACATTGAATGTGTACAAAAACAGGCATGTAGCCATTATCATAAAATTTCAAATATGGAAGACTTTGTTAGCTGTTTAAGGTGTATAATAAAAAGAAATAGAGTAGAAAGAATAAAGATAGAATTAAAGAAAGAGAGGAATTAAAGAAGGAAAAAGATGGGGAAAGGAGCAAGGTCAGGAAACCAGGAAGGTCTAGATATCTCGCATACATTTACGTGGGCTGTAAGAGTCATGAAGTAGTTGTCTATTCTCAATTATGTCAACCAAGCTTTTAGTGACTCAGATTCTCTTATCAGGAGCCACGGTGCCCACAAGTCGCAATGCCTCGTAATGCTGTTCTCATCTGGCATGCTGTGGGCGATCAATTCCTCCATTCTGCAGGTGGTATTTACATATGTACTGTATTTGATCTTGTTACCCCCACTTCTAATGTAAAGTGCCATGGAACCAATGGGCTATATAAATAAATAATAATAATAATAGACCATGCCCACTTTACAGATACCTTCATAATATGTATATATGAGGATACTGCTGTTGGATGTAATTCTATTTAGAGGTAGTGTATATGGCATATATTCTTAATTTCACTTAATGTTTTTTCTCAGGATTTACAGAAATAATGCCATGGCTGGGTATCCCAACAGAGGAAACTTTTCAGCCTTGCGAGAGAGGGGACAGTTTTAGCGTTGATGAGATAAAGCTTTTGGAAAAACAGACATGTCCCCCAGATTATCTCACTGAAGCAGAGCTCATTACTCTCATGGAAAGACATGGGATAGGTGGGTAATCTGTATATGTATTTGTGCAGGTCAAGAGAAATCATATGATACAAAGTATTACTCTTAAAATACATAAATCACCATTAAACAATGTTTGCATTTATTCTTAGTTTTATGATTCCTGGTTGATACTTGCAATTACGTTGCAGCTTCTAAGGCTCATCACTCATAGGAAATTGTCAGATAATACATCCCTGATCCAATAACTGCATGCCAAAGCAGAAGCTCTAGTGCAGGGGTCTCAAACTCCAGGCCTCGAGGGCCGCACACAGTCCAGGTTTTCAGGATTTTCTTAGAATTTGACAGTTGGTCATTTGATTACCAATTGTCAAATGCTATGGAAATCCTGAAAACCTGGACTGTGTGCGGCCCTCGAGGCCTGGAGTTTGAGACCCCTGCTCTAGTGGTAGCTCGTGGTGGTTATTATCTAGAAATCTGCAAGTGGAAGAAATAACTAAATTACTAACTAAATTAAACTAATTAATAACTAAGTATTCAATAGACTCATAATTTTGGGTGTGTAAACCTTGACACAGAATTTTCTTTTATTGTATATTACTACTTGGACAACCCCTTCTTATTTCCCATGTGTGTCCAAATGAAAATAAAAAGGCCTATACTCAACTCATCGGCGCGGTTCCAGCAATGTCAAAACTCATGTTCCTGGGGCCGATGTGACATTGTTATGACCCGCGAGCACCACAACTAATCACTATCGGCTTCCTTCTCCTTGCCTTCTGACGCAGAAGCGAATTACAGGAAGTGGCCACCACAGTACTCCCTTCATGAGAATTATAAAGACAGGGAGAAAAAAGCTGCTGGTTATTGTTTGCTGGGATCGCATGTCATAAAAATGTCAAGTGAGTCCCTGGAAGTGAGTTCTGACATCACTGGAACTGCGCCACCACCAGAGGTGAGTATAGGCTTTTTTTTACTGTTATGGGGGCACACATGGTGAATCAGAAGGGGTTGTCCAACTAGTAGACAACACCTTTAAGTGAACGTGGAAAAATTATATTAACTTGCAGATATGTGCAGGCCTGGACGGATTCAGAATGCTAATAACCTGCAGATTAACTCCATATCTGCAGGTTAATAGCATTTCTCCATGTGACGGTTCACTTTAATGTAAAGTTAAGCCACTTTTCAAATAGTACTTTCTAACTAGTCTTCGTTATAATTTTCAACCATTTTGCTGCTGTAGTGTGTTTATGTCTTTTATCTAGCTGAGTGGTTTTGCAAAAATGCTACAAATCCCTCATTTATGCATGAAAGTAAGTGATGACATCAGTACTCTAGATACACAGGGACCTCATATCCAGCATATATTACTGTGAGAGTCACTGCCACAAGAGATAAATCAGAATCTTGGATCAGGTTGCAAACTGCGGACTAAATATTTTGCCATTTTTTTCTGAAATAAATATAGCTACTAGAATATTTAAAAACATTGTTTTTTTATGTGAAAGGTTGTCTGTTGTCTTTAACAGTAAAAGAGTATAGGAATGTTGTATTTTATTTCTGGCTTTGGTTCATTGTTCTTCTTTAGGCTTTTGGTTCATTTTTTTTGTCCCTGGTGTGTTTCTTCTTCGCCTCATTGGGGGACACAGGACCATAGGTGTTATGCTGCTGTCCACTAGGAGGAGACACTATGCAGAATCTGTAAAAGAGTTAAAATGCTCCTCCTCTGCAGTATACACCTCTGGAGCAGGAAGTGCTTTACCAGTTTTTGCTTAGTGTCGTTAGGAGGAACACTAAATTTTATTTCTCTTAAAAAAATTTTTGTTTTTTGGATTTTTTTTTCCTTAAAGATGAAGAAAAGTGGGACTCTGGAGAGACTCCCAGCATGCTCCTTCCTCGGCCCCTTACTTTTGGGGCGCCTGGTTGAAGTTGAGAGGTCGATCCACATGCAGCTCACTCCTCGGCATCTCACAGTTGGGGTGCTGGGTTAAGGTCGAGATGATGGTCTTCCTTCCCCGCGTCCCCACTTTTGGGGTCTCTGGGTTGAGGTCGAGGACAAGTAAGGCCCCTCTGACGGTGGACGGCAGCATACCTCCATAATCACCCTGCATGGGGTTCTTAAATCGAGACACCGCAGGTAGGGCACAAACATGCTGCACAGACACAGCGACACGAGACAGGAGCCTCAGCTTTGCTGAGTGCTTTTACAGGACACAGCTGCAGCAAGCTGCAAGGCTGCAGCTCCAGGAGCCCCAGCTCTGCTGGGTGCTCCTGAAGGGGCCGGGGGGGGGAACATTATATGCGGCCAGGTCGCAGGGAGGGATACAAGGTAGCCACATCCGCAAGGGATCTGCCTAGCCTCACATGAGCTGCAGGGAGAGATTCCCTCCTTGCTATTGTTCCTGTGTTAGCCGCCCATCCCCCCATCTCTTATCTCAGCACACACAAGCCTCAGATGCTAAGCTATGTGCAGACAAACAAGGCACCACTGCACAGTTTATAGTGCTACAGTAGCCAAACATGTGTTTTCACTACACATGTCAGTGCTGCTAGGTGTGCAGGCACATATATCCTAATACATGTAGGACGGCTGGCCGGTGTGTGGACAGACACTGGCCCATGCCCCTGTGGGCATGGGGACACATATATAGAGGACAACCAACAGAGGGTACAATAAAACTGAGACCCTCACCAACACTGGGAGCCCAACTGTTCTTCTTCCCTGCCTGGTCATCAAAGCACACACTAGTGTAAGGAGTAACTGGCTTTAGCAGCCCTACAGTGCATGTCCCCGCATTATCTCCTGCCAGCACGGAACAGCAGACGGACATACAGCACAGCCTGCCAGGCCCTATAGGCACATAGCGCTCTGCAATGCCCCCCATTATTCTCCGGCTTTTCTAATAGGCACTACTAACGTTTTAATGGGAGGTATCACTGCATCCGCTGCGCAAGGTACAATAAACACAGCAATCGCTCTAAGCCACACACTTCGGGGCTTTTGGAAGTACAATAAGCACTGCGTCGCTGTGTGACAGACTACCAATGTAAACGCCAAGACGACCAACACCATGGTTCACCTGGTCTCCTGTATGTACACCGTGTAATGTGCATCATACTGCTACGAATAGCAGTGGAGGGTCCTAAGGCTGGCTACCGTTTTCTACAGTAGTAAGCACATCCCTAATGCCCGAACTGGGACAGGCTAAGGTCCGCTGTCCAGCAAACGGCCTACCGCAAGTATTACGTATGTCCTACAACCGTACCTAATGCAGCTACCTGTTGGTGCACATATCCAACCTCATGGCTTTACAGTAGGGGTAGCTAGGTTAAAGTGAGGCACCGACAAGGCTTTTCCTCAGGGCACCCAACATTGGCGCAGCACAGGATATTCAAACGTATCATTGACTTGTCCAACATACTCCTCCACAGGCCCCCACACAGCAGAGACAACTAGGTTCGGGTGACTTTACCTCACAGATTCCTTCCTCGGCCCCTCACTATTGGACAGCCCAGTTGAAGTTGATGTAACCTGCAATTACTCAACACATGTAAGGTGTCCCAGGACAGGTTGCCATTTCTGTCCACACCCCACAGCTGGAGTCTGGTTGAGGCTGATGACAACCAAGTGTCACAAGACACAGACTGAAACACGTGATCCGCAGCTGCATGGTTAATTTAACTATAAAAGTCTCTAGAAACTAAAATCCATAGCATACTACTTCCCCAGCTCGCCCCTGTTGGGGGCTCTGGGTCGTAGCCAAGATTGCTATAGGCCATACTCCTTTCTCGACTCCCCACTGTTGGGGACTCGGGTTATGGTTGCGACGGCACAAGTCCTGGCCGGCCTCCCTCCCCACACTACAAATACGAAGCTCTAGGTTGTACAACGTGAAACACAAGCCCAGCTACCAATCGCCTCGCTGCACCTGTATAGGTACTTAGGATGAGATAACACGCGCAAGCACTCGGCACAGACCGATCCGAAGCAGGACCTAGCAGACTCCCGCCTACATTAACCCAGGGGATGTGCTCTCCAGTCCTCAGTATGACTGTGGCCTGAAACTCATTCCACGCAGTCAGTCCCTTCTCTGCTCTGGGGTCAAAGGAGAATACCGTCAGACGGTAGCACACAGATACACAGTTTTCCCTGTGCAATGTCAATGCTGCATTCCAGTAGGCGCCCATGGCTGGACAACTTATTCACCAACGCATGACTTTCAAAGACTGCGAGCACATTGTCACTTTCACGGTTCACGTTAAGAACACTCGGTTGGCGAAGCAACCTACACAAGTTTACCACAATTCCAAGGCACATGCGGCAACACAGCACACACACTCCAGCAGTACCAGCTACGCTGCGTATGCCTGACGGCCGCATGCTGCACCATCACATATGGTGTATCAGCCATATTGGGCACACAGCATTGGATACACACAGCTGCCTTTAGCTGCAACACATCCACAGCTCAAGTCAAAGCTCCAGACAAGGCACAGATTCTTAGTCAGGAAATCCCCAATATCCGTCAGCCGTATCCTCAATCAGTCACAACTGCCATGGAAGTCCTAGACAGGATAGTGGCAGTATGGGAGGCAGTTGCATTGGCTCACCTACACCTCCGCTTTTTTTTTCTCTTTTTCTTCAATGCTCCGTGCTATGCATGGCACAACAACAGGAGGTAGACAGAGGTACCCCCATAACAATGCACATGGCAGTAGTTGCGTCCACGCCCAAATATGACCCTCAATCTACGAAGCTTCAGGCAGTGTTTCTGTACTGAAATCATTCGATCACCCTCTGGCACTCGTACATGTCAGAACACAGTCAGACAAGGTTACAACCGTGGCAGATGTCAACCACCAGAGTGGAACCAGCAGTATCCAAGCGGCAATAGACATTCGCCACATCCTGCACTACGTTGAATCCGCGAACACTGTACTATTACCTGTTCTCATGCCTTGTGTAAACATCTAGAAGTGTACACATCTAGAAAACGGAGGAATAGACTCAGCCTTCATCCAGATGTCCTCTGTCAAAGCTGTTAGCGACAGGAAACCACAGAGGTAGACCTGACGGCGTCACGCCTCATTGCCAAGATTCCAATCGTTTTGCCCAGGTCCCAGGACCCACAGTCAATACGATAGACGCAATAGTCCAAGACTGGACCTGTATCCGTCTCCTGTATATTCTTTCACCACTGCCAAGGTAGTGCGGAATATTAAAACAAGAATGTCGCCATATCATCCTTGTGGCATCAGAATGGCCCAGATGCGCTTAGTACGCAGATTGCGTCCAACTCATAGCAGCAGTACCAAGACGACCAACATACAGTCCAGTCCTGTTTTCTCAGGGCCAGTTCGCCCTCAGAATTCCTCAGCCATGAAATTAGTAACATAGCCTTTAAGACCTGAAACTTAAACCAAGGGGTTTTTTCAAGGATGTTGTAGCGACCATAGTCACAGCAAGGAAACCAGCCTTATCAATGATATAACATTAAGCAGGTGTAATCGTTTTGTTGTTTTGCTTATGGCACCTCTAGCGGGCATGCCCCTTGGCCCTATTTCATACCAAGATCTCTCCGTTTCTTTCACGCAGACCTAGACTCCGGTTTAGCCTCAAAGTCGCTCACTGCAGGTTTCAGCTGGTGAAATCCGTCCTTCGAAGAGTATGTCATTTAAGGTCTCCATACCTTCTGAGCCTATATAGCATATTACCCGTAGCATTCTCATCCAAACAATGGTATGTGTCGGTGGCAATTATCTTTCTCGGAAACGGTATCTGTACTGGTGGCGATCTCCTGTAAACCATCTTTTCTGATCTCCCACAAAGACAAGATTACCCTACGGCTGGTTCCATCCGTCTTCTACAGGCAATATACTCCTTTCACTTAAATAAAGATACTTCTCGGCCGTTGCTGCGCCCGACTTCAGTCTGTCACATCGCGATGGACCTACATATGCAGGACCTTAGCAGGTCCATATGCAGCTAAGTATCCAAGACAGTACCCTTCGATTCTCTTTCTTCCTTCTTCCAGAAGGCAGAAATAAATTCAAGTCAGCTTCTGAGGCCCTCTAAAAAGATGGATTCGTCTAACCATCTAAGCCGAATATACCATCTAAAGCTCACCACTTTCAGCAGTGTCACAGCACTTTATACTACGGCAGTGGAGACCTCCTAGGCCGTTCGGCAACAGTGGTCAGAGCAACAAGTGTGTAAGGCAGCCAAACAGTCGGCCCATGCACATACTCAAGCCAATACAGTATTTACACTCAGTTCTCGGCAAACACAGGTATAAATAGACGTGGCCTCCAGGCTCCAGCGGCCCGCCTGTCGGTACATAGTTCATCACTGAACATGCTCAGTGTTACTAGTTCCATGCCGTTTTCCTACCCAGGGACTGCTTTAGGACTTCCCATGGTCCTGTGTCCCCCAATGAGGCGGAGGAGAAATGGGAGAATTTTGTGTACTCACCATAAATTCCTTTTCTCTTAGCCTCTAATTGGGGGACACAGCACCTGCCCTATTGCCCTGAGGGGGCCCTTGCTACAGTTCTCACATGGCTTGTCAGCGGTTACATGGTTAACATAGTCACGCATATGTGACTATTAGCAAGCTGTTGACGGTGACAGTTTAAACTGGTAACTGTTCGGTTACAGGCCTTGTAGTACTGTTAGGGTACTTTCACATCAGCGTTTTTTTTTTAATCGCGGCAGGTGCGGTGAAAAAAACGCATCTGCCGCGATTACCGCATAACCGCTGCACTTGCGGCGCAGTTGCGGCAAGCTCCATACAATGTATATGCGGGCTTGCAGCAAGTGCGGTTTTGTCACTTGCGACAGGTGCGGCCGCGAAAAAACCACAGCTGACCGCGGTTTTTTTCGCGGCCGCACCTGCCGCAAGTGCCAAAACCGCACTTGACGCAAGCCCGCATATACATTGTATGAGGCTTGCCGCAACTGCGCCGCACTTGCAGCGGTTATGCGGTAATCGCGGCAGATGCGTTTTTTTCACCGCATCTGCCGCGATTTTAAAAAAACGCCAATGTGAAAGCAGCCTTAGCCTGTTTAGGTCAGGCCTTGTTACTCAATTATTGCTCCGTTAACTCGTCACTAGTTACACAAGTGCCTGGTTAGACAGGCCTTGTGGTACTATTATTACTATGATAACTCTTAACTGCTAACACACGTGCCTGTTTAGTTACATGACTGGTTACACGGTTATTACTTTATTAGCTATAGCTGTGTACACAGGTTGCCTGTGTGGTTACAGTCCTTGTTTTACTGTTATCTGTTAACTCTCCTTCTGCTTTGGCACAAAACTGGTAAAGCACTTCCTGCTCCAGGGGTGTATACAGCAGAGGAGGAGCCTTTTAACTCTTTTACAGATTCTGCATAGTGTCTCCTCCTAATGGACAGCAGCATAACACCCATGGTCCTGTGTCCCCCAATTAGAGGCTAAGAAAAAAAGGAATTTATGGTGAGTACACAAAATTCTCCTTTTTTTCATTTCATATATTACATTGCAAGGGAAGGGACAGCACATGTCAGGGCCTTCCTTCACCAATGCAGGCATAATGAGCAATGTCCTGAGGTACATAGAAGATCACATGCCAATAAGCATATTAAAGAGAGCAATTACTAGGCAGTCGGTTCAGCTGACAGTTCTTTTGCCAACGTTCCTACACAGAGGAGCACTCATTCAGACAAGCTCTCATGTGTTCTCTATCAGAAAGCTGTCCACAGATATCTGTATCGGGTCATTCCATGTCAAGTGATCCAAAAATGAATATTTTTTTTCCCTGACGTCCTCAGATTTTTTAAAAATTTTTTTCTATATGAAGAACAACTTTAGTTAATTACAAAAAAAAAGTTTAGAATTTTTTTCTTTATCAGTTAATTTTTTACAGATTTTTAAAGTTTTAAAAAAGTGCGAATTTTGGCCTGGTATGGCTTTACATTTTCTATCATATCTCGGGCTAGAAATAAGATAGAGAAACAAAATAAACACCAATCTACTCAGAACTGTCCAGGCTTTCATCAGATATGTCACAAGAGGATCTTTGTTAATATTTTACCCATGTGATCGCAAGCGCAAAACGCATTTCTGAAAAATCGGCGCGCTTTAAATATTTCAAAAACTGCCCATGTGTCTGCTTTGCTCTTAGCCACATCTGTACCAAATTTCAAGTTGGGATCGCAATGGGATCATATTTTAACATATTTTACTAGTAATAGCGTCAATGGGTCATTCCATATCAAGTGATCTAAATATGAATATTTTTTTTTACCTGACGTCTTTAGATTTTTTTTTTTTCCCCTTTATGAAGTACTACTTTAGTTACCGTATATACTCGTGTATAAGCAAACCCGTGTATAAGCCGACCCCCCTACTTTTGACCCCAAAACCTGGGAAAACCTATTGACTCGTGTATAAGCCGAGGGTGGACCCCAGCACAGGTATACAGCCCCCAGCAGTGTGGTATACAGGCCTCCCCAGTGGTAGTATACAGCATCCCCCCCAGTGGAAGTATACAGCAGCCTCCCCAGTGGTAGTATACAGCATCCCCCCAGTGGTATATACAGCATCCCTAAAGGTATAAACAGCAGGCCCCAGAGGCATATACAGCAGGCCCCAGAGGCATATACAGCAGGCCCCAGAGGCATATACAGCAGGCCCCAGAGGCATATACAGCAGGCCCCAGAAGCATATACAGCAGGCCCCAGAGGCATATACAGCAGGCCCCAGGGTATATACAGCAGGCCCCAGGGTATATACAGCAGACCCCAGGGTATATACAGCAGGCCCCAGAGGTATACAGCAGGCCCCAGAGTATATACAGCAGGCCCCAGAGTATATACAGCAGGCCCCAGAGTATATACAGCAGGCCCCAGAGTATATACAGCAGGCCCCAGAGGTATATAGCAGGCCCCAGAGGAATACAGCAGGCCCCAGGGTATATACAGCAGACCCCAGGGTATATACAGCAGGCCCCAGAGGTATACAGCAGGCCCCAGAGTATATACAGCAGGCCCCAGAGGTATACAGCAGGCCCCAGAGGTATACAGCAGGCCCCAGGGTATATACAGCAGACCCCAGGGTATATACAGCAGGCCCCAGAGGTATACAGCAGGCCCCAGAGTATATACAGCAGGCCCCAGAGGTATACAGCAGGCCCCAGAGTATATACAGAAGGCCCCAGAGTATATACAGCAGGCCCCAGAGGTATACAGCAGGCCCCAGAGTATATACAGCAGGCCCCAGAGTATATACAGCAGGCCCCAGGGTATATACAGCAGACCCCAGGGTATATACAGCAGGCCCCAGAGGTATACAGCAGGCCCCAGAGTATATACAACAGGCCCCAGAGGTATACAGCAGGCCCCAGAGTATATACAGCAGGCCCCAGAGTATATACAGCAGGCCCCAGAGTATATACAGCAGGCCCCAGAGGTATACAGCAGGCCCCAGGGTATATACAGCAGGCCCCAGAGGTATACAGCAGGCCCCAGAGGTATACAGCAGGCCCCAGAGGTATACAGCAGGCCCCAGGGTATATACAGCAGGCCCCAGAGGTATACAGCAGGCCCCAGAGGTATACAGCAGGCCCCAGAGGTATACAGCAGGCCCCAGAGGTATACAGCTGGCCCCAGGGGTATACAGCTGGCCCCAGGGGTATACAGCTGGCCCCAGGGGTATACAGCTGGCCCCAGGGGTATACAGCAGGCCCCAGAGGTATACAGCTGGCCCCAGGGGTATACAGCTGGCCCCAGGGGTATACAGCTGGCCCCAGGGGTATACAGCTGGCCCCAGGGGCTAGAAATAAGATAGAGAAACAAAATAAACACCAATCTACTCAGAACTGTCCAGGCTTTCATCAGATATGTCACAAGAGGATCTTTGTTAATATTTTACCCATGTGATCGCAAGCGCAAAACGCATTTCTGAAAAATCGGCGCGCTTTAAATATTTCAAAAACTGCCCATGTGTCTGCTTTGCTCTTAGCCACATCTGTACCAAATTTCAAGTTGGGATCGCAATGGGATCATATTTTAACATATTTTACTAGTAATAGCGTCAATGGGTCATTCCATATCAAGTGATCTAAATATGAATATTTTTTTTTACCTGACGTCTTTAGATTTTTTTTTTTTCCCCTTTATGAAGTACTACTTTAGTTACCGTATATACTCGTGTATAAGCAAACCCGTGTATAAGCCGACCCCCCTACTTTTGACCCCAAAACCTGGGAAAACCTATTGACTCGTGTATAAGCCGAGGGTGGACCCCAGCACAGGTATACAGCCCCCAGCAGTGTGGTATACAGGCCTCCCCAGTGGTAGTATACAGCATCCCCCCCAGTGGAAGTATACAGCAGCCTCCCCAGTGGTAGTATACAGCATCCCCCCAGTGGTATATACAGCATCCCTAAAGGTATAAACAGCAGGCCCCAGAGGCATATACAGCAGGCCCCAGAGGCATATACAGCAGGCCCCAGAGGCATATACAGCAGGCCCCAGAGGCATATACAGCAGGCCCCAGAAGCATATACAGCAGGCCCCAGAGGCATATACAGCAGGCCCCAGGGTATATACAGCAGGCCCCAGGGTATATACAGCAGACCCCAGGGTATATACAGCAGGCCCCAGAGGTATACAGCAGGCCCCAGAGTATATACAGCAGGCCCCAGAGTATATACAGCAGGCCCCAGAGTATATACAGCAGGCCCCAGAGTATATACAGCAGGCCCCAGAGGTATATAGCAGGCCCCAGAGGAATACAGCAGGCCCCAGGGTATATACAGCAGACCCCAGGGTATATACAGCAGGCCCCAGAGGTATACAGCAGGCCCCAGAGTATATACAGCAGGCCCCAGAGGTATACAGCAGGCCCCAGAGGTATACAGCAGGCCCCAGGGTATATACAGCAGACCCCAGGGTATATACAGCAGGCCCCAGAGGTATACAGCAGGCCCCAGAGTATATACAGCAGGCCCCAGAGGTATACAGCAGGCCCCAGAGTATATACAGAAGGCCCCAGAGTATATACAGCAGGCCCCAGAGGTATACAGCAGGCCCCAGAGTATATACAGCAGGCCCCAGAGTATATACAGCAGGCCCCAGGGTATATACAGCAGACCCCAGGGTATATACAGCAGGCCCCAGAGGTATACAGCAGGCCCCAGAGTATATACAACAGGCCCCAGAGGTATACAGCAGGCCCCAGAGTATATACAGCAGGCCCCAGAGTATATACAGCAGGCCCCAGAGTATATACAGCAGGCCCCAGAGGTATACAGCAGGCCCCAGGGTATATACAGCAGGCCCCAGAGGTATACAGCAGGCCCCAGAGGTATACAGCAGGCCCCAGAGGTATACAGCAGGCCCCAGGGTATATACAGCAGGCCCCAGAGGTATACAGCAGGCCCCAGAGGTATACAGCAGGCCCCAGAGGTATACAGCAGGCCCCAGAGGTATACAGCTGGCCCCAGGGGTATACAGCTGGCCCCAGGGGTATACAGCTGGCCCCAGGGGTATACAGCTGGCCCCAGGGGTATACAGCAGGCCCCAGAGGTATACAGCTGGCCCCAGGGGTATACAGCTGGCCCCAGGGGTATACAGCTGGCCCCAGGGGTATACAGCTGGCCCCAGGGGTATACAGCTGGCCCCAGGGGTATACAGCTGGCCCCAAGGTGTATACAGGCAGCCCCGCAGTGGCACTAGCCCCCCCATCATGGAAAGAGCCCCCCACACTGTGCAGAACCCCCCCCCCGCTGCATTAACTTACCATCCAGCGTCTTCATCACCGCGGGCTGTCGCGTCCTTCCTCCCGCGCTGTCTTCCCGGTCTCATGTGACCCGGCGGTCGCTGTGGAATGACGTCAGCGCGCCGGGTCACGTGAGACCGGGATGACAGCGCGCAGGACCCGCGGCGACACTGGATGGTAAAGCATCGGGGGGGGGGGGGCTCTGCCAAGTGTGGGGGCTCTTTCCATGATGGGGGGGGCTAGTGCCACTGGGGGGCTGCCTGTATACACTGGGGGGGCTGTATGCACGCTGTGATGCCGCTGTGATGGGCGGGGGGAGCCGTGCATATCTAATGAGCGGCCCCACGTGACGGGCCGCTCAGTCATCAGCCTCCCCCCGCCTCCTCCAGCCTCCCCAGCACCCGGACACAGCCCCCACACATATATTACCGTATTGACCCGTGTATAAGCCGAGGGGGTGACTTTTCAGCCCAATTTTTGGGCTGAAAAACTCGGCTTATACACGAGTATATACGGTAATTACAAATTAAAAGTTTAGAATTTTTTTCTTCATCAGTTAATTTTTTACAGATTTTTAAAGTTTAAAAAAAGGGTGAATTTTGGCCTGGTATGACTTTACATTTTTTTTATCTCAAGCTAGAAATAAGATAATGAAGTGGGAGAGGCATCATTTTACTCAGAACGGTAACAGCTTTCATTTGAGATGTTACAAGACTATGTTTCTTTATATCAAATTCAAACTATTGACGGGCAATTGTGAAAAAATGACTGATTGTGTTCTTGGCGATTTTTGAATTGACACTATAATAGTTAAATATTTTGCACTTAGGTCCAATGAATGCGTCCATGGGGTCAAGCTGGGACAGAGTCATCACAAATTAGCCTTATTTGCAGATGACCTGCTACTTTACATCTCCCAGCACCTGGTCTCCATCCCTTCGGTCTTAATGGAGTTTGAACGGTTCGGACAATTGAGCAACTTTAAAGTGAATTGCTCCAAAACCGAGGCACTCAATATTTCTTTGCCTGGAGAATTGGTTTCTCATCTATCTAAACAGTTCCCATTTAAATGGAAAGTAGAAGCCATTAAGTACTTGGGAGTCCTTATACCAAAAGATCTTAAACAAATATTCAATTTAAATTATCAACCCCTTTTGACTAACGCGGAATCGGCATTTACCTCCTATAGACAATTAAAGCTATCCTGGATCGGGAGAATAAACGTAGTCAAGATGGATGTCTTGCCCCGACTCTTATATACTTTTCAGACAGTTCCTGTTCTATTGGAAAGAGGCTTCCTCTCCGAAATGCAATTATGATCCTTAGATTTGTCTGGGGGGGCAAGAGGTCCAGATTGCGAATGAATATCCTATCCTTGCCCAAGACCGGAGGAGGTGTTGGACTACCCAACATACGAGCGTACTTTGTGGCTTCCTCTCTTGTTAGAGCTCTAGATTGGCATTATCATGCGTCCTCCAAGAAATGGGTAGGGGTGGAGCAAGAGGGTTTGGGGATTCCGCTGAAACACCTGCTTTGGATTTCCCCTAAAGACTCCACAGACCTAGTACCTTTGACAGACATGACCAGAAACACCTTGAAGGTATGGCACCTAGTGACGAAAACCCTCCGCTTAAACGACAGACTTAGCCCTTTGACTCCCCTTTTTTCCAACCCATCTTTCCCACCCAGATTTGACAGGCAGAGATTTTTATGTTGGCGGATTGTGGATGACACCCGAGTAGGACAGACTCTGTCCAGTGGTGGTTTGCCCCCGATGGCAGAGCTACAACTCAAAGAACCTACGAGACCTCTTAAGTGATTCGAATTTCTCCAATACAGAGCATACTTATATTCAGCTGACCACTCTTGCAGGGTAAGATTGACGCTCAACGTATTGGAGAGGTTATTCCAACTGGAGGCTCCACCGAGGCGCAAAATATCAGTTCTATACCAGGCCTTAGGGTCCATGAGAGAGCAGGGCACCCTTTACTTCCAACGTGCTTGGGAGAGGGAATTGGGGTGTAGCATTTCAGAAGCTAATTGGCAGAAATGCTTTATATTTACTCACTCACTAGCTAGCGCTTGTTCTGCACAAGAAAGAAGCTATAAGCTGCTCACTAGATGGTACTTGTGCCCGACGACACTCCGGAACATGTTCCCTGGAACCCCTGATACCTGCTGGCGCTGTGGGGAAGAGAAGGGTACAATGATACACATTTGGTGGAGTTGTGGGAAAATCCGGCGGTTCTGGTCTGAGGTTTTCAATGCATACACCCGGATAACAGGTAAACAAGCCGAATGCTGCCCAGAATCGGCAATGTTATCCATTTTTCCAGGTCCTATTGGGCTACAGAAGAGGGATATTCTCCGCTTTTGCATCTCGGCTGCTCGTGCTGTGATCCCGAGGTTCTGGAAATCAAGCCGGGCTCCATCTCTACTTGATTGGTTCAAAGAATTGATGGACATATATCGAATGGAGGAGCTCGCAGCTGATGCGTCGGGATCTCGGAACAAATTCTTAGGGATTTGGGTTGAATGGATTCTTTTTCACGACTCTGCAGAATTTAGGAGTATCTTTTCCAGCACAGATAATATGGCTCGACCTCTGGCTGATGGGGAGCTAGTGGGATGAGTACCCTTTCTCCTTCCCATACCTCACCCGTCCCCCCCCTCCTTTTTTTCTTATGTGGCTTTTCTTTCCCAGTATAACTTTTTCTAATGGTTTTTGTTTCTCTTCTCTCTCTCTTCTTTTCTATCTCTCTTTTCTTCCCATCTGATACATTCAGTCTAGGTATTTCCTTTCTATACCTATACCTTCAGAATTCTAGTGCACATTAGACAGGTATCGGAAACTCTGAGCTGTGAGTAGATCATTAATATTTCGGCCTTCCTTTCCGGTACACCAGTCGATAGACTATTCCAACTAGGCCTCAACGGGTAATGACCCACTTACGTGGTCAACCTGTTAGAAGGGGCCAAGTGATAAAAATCATTCTGCTGGGGCTGCTTCTCCCCTTGACATCAGAACATCTCAAAACCCTGAGAAAGGTTGTATACTTGAGTGTTTGGAATTATATTTAGATTGTAGTATATATTGCACCAGAGATAAGCGCAAAAGTAAATTTGCAGCTTATCTTAAAGTTACTAATAACTTTGTGAATTCTCTTTTTGTATATTTTATATGTCTCAAGATTTTGTTAAAAGATTGAATGTATGTCTTTCATATGTTTTTTCAAAATTTAATAAAAATGAGATTAACCATAGTTAAATATTTTAAAATATGATCCCATCACGATCCCAACTTGAAATTTGGTACAGATGTGGCTAAGAGCATAAAAGACACATGGGCAGTTTTGGAAAATTTTTATTAAAACGTTTTTTCGGAAATGCGTTTCAAAATGTTGCGTTTGCATTCGCATGGGTAAAAAATTAAAATGAACAAATATACTCTTGTGACATATCTGGTGAAAGCCTGGACAGTTCTGAGTAGAATGGTTTATTTTGTTTCTCTATCTTATTTCTAGCCCGAGATAAAAAAATGTAAAGTCATACCAGGCCAAAATTCACCCTTTTTTTAAACTTTCAAAATCTGTAAAAAATTAACTGATGAAGAAAAAAATTCCAAACTTTTAATTTGTAATTAACTAAAGTTGTACTTCATAAAGGTAAAAAAAAAAAAAAAATCTAAAGACGTCAGGTAAAAAAAAAATATTCATATTTAGATCACTTGATATGGAATGACCCATTGACGCTATTAATAGTAAAATATGTTAAAATATGATCCCATTGCGATCCCAACTTGAAATTTGGTACAGATGTGGATAAGAGCAAAGCAGACACATGGGCAGTTTTTGAAATATTTAAAGCGCGCCGATTTTTCGGAAATACGTTTTAAAGTTTTGCGCTTGCGATCACATGGGTAAAATATTAACAAAGATCCTCTTGTGACATATCTGGTGAAAACCTGTATAGTTCTGAGTAGAATGGTGTTTATTTTGTCTCTCTATTTTATTCCTAGCCTGAGTTATGAGGAGAAACGTAAAGGCAGGCAACAGCGAAATTCACACTTTTTCCGAACTTTGAAAATCATTTTAAAAAAAAATAAATTTTTTAAAAAATTTTCTCTTTACATTTTGCATTGTCTGACATGCTATTATCAAATAACAAAATCTCAAAAGAATTAAAAATATAGAGGTAATAATCATTGGTTCACTTGACATGGAATGACCCTATCGGCGACTTATCTCCTCGAGGAAAAAAACGATTGACATTCTGAAATCTGACATGACCTATCAACATCTTTCCCAACATTCAGTTAACCAGCGACCTCTAACTTATTAGAGTCTTGGTCCAACCTGTCAGTATTGCTGGATTCGGCCAACATTAGTGTGATATGTACGGGAACCTTTCATCCATTTGGACTTGTTGGTTTCACAAACTAGTAATGACATCATCTGTTGGTAAGATTGAAGAGTCATTGAGGCCTGAAGGACAAAGTCTTTGTTAACAGTCCAGCCATAAATGATGACGTAACAGATACTTTAGCTGTATCATCTACATATATAAATGTAAACGTACTGTGTTTTACCCATTAGGTACGGATGCAAGTATCCCAGTGCACATCAATAATATCTGCCAGCGTAATTATGTTACAGTAGAGAATGGCCGCAGACTGAAGCCCACCAGTTTGGGCATTGTGTTAGTACACGGCTACTACAAGATAGGTGAGTAAAAAAAACACCACAATTGTGCTGTAAATATTCCTGTGGTTGTTGAAAGACTGTGCTCACACCTAAAGATTGGCTGTCCTAATTCATTATGAATCCGAAATCTATGTATACCAGATTGTCCAAAAGTATTCAGTATCAGCAGTAATATTTGTATTTCTGGTTCTCATTGCTTGTTTTAGATCCGGAGCTGGTTTTACCCACTATACGCAGTGCAGTTGAGAAACAGCTTAACTTAATTGCACAGGGAAAAGTCAATTTTCATCAGGTCCTGGAGCACACTTTGGATATCTTCAAGAGAAAGTTTCACTATTTTGTGGATTCTATTGCAGGTGAGATTTCAGCCACTCAGGTGTGTTTTTATTCATAGTACTACTTATAGTTAGCTTCTGGACACTGTTTATTCTAATTTTTTACAGTATGGCTTTCCAGACACATTAGAAAAATATGACTGGAAATCTTCCCATTTCTGAAAGTCTTAAAGGGAACCTGTCAGGTCGTTCTATGCCCCTCCGCTATCACTACCTGTCCCTGCACCTTCCTAGCTGATCCCTAACCGTCCCTGGCTGCTGTAAAAGGGCCCTATTAAGATTGAGGAAAATGATTTATAAAGTCACTTACTGTCTCCATTCGGAGACTAGAAGGGAGGGCTCTGGGGCTGCATTCTTCCCTTGAGGACGCTCTGTTGAGCACCATCGTTCCGTATCTTGTTCCTCCTCCTGCTTGAAATTCCCACCACGTCCTATCATGTGATGCCCGGCCAGAACGTCATATCCAGTGCGCATATTGAAGTCAGCCCATAGCATGTGATGAGCCCCCACAATGCCCCGGACTGGATATGACGTTCCGCCCAGGCATCACTTGATCGAACGAGGCAGGAACTTCAAGCAGGAGGAGGAAGAAGACACGGAATGATGACACCCAGCGGGGCGTCCTCAAAGCCAGCGAGGAGGGGAGAATGCAGCCCTGGAGCCCTCTCTTCCAGTCTCCGAATGGAGACGGTATGTGACTTTATAAATCTTTTTTTTTCAATCTTTATAGGGCCCTTTTAGAGCAGACAGGGATGTTTGAGGAACAGCAGGGAAAGGTAGTGATAGCAAAGGGGCATAGAATAACTTGACAGGTTCCCTTTAACCCCTTCCCGGCCCTTGACGTAATACAACATCAAGGGTCGGGTCCCAGTGTTTGATGTGAGGTCCGGTGCGCTGCTCATCAAGCACCCGACATCTCAGCTGATCTCATCAGCTGAGATGTCGGGCTTCCAGCACCGATCGGATCCAGGATCCGATTGGTGGTGTTAACCCTTAGATCCCGCTGTCATTCACTGACAGCAGGATCCAAAACTGCCGCAGTGGGGAACGCGCTGCGCTGTTCCCTGCCTGCATCGGGAATCCCGCGATAATATAGTGAGATCTCTGGTGCACATGTGATAGCGCGGGGTCCTTCACATACACATTATAAAAAAAAAAAAAAAAAAAAGATTATTCACCTGTCATTATTCTTTCAGCGAACAGCGTCCCCTTCTCCACAGTGGTAGTGAATTCATATGCCACAAGTTACAGCCATCCCAATATCAATTGCTCTTTTTCTTTTAGGCTGGAGACACGCATACGCACATGGGAAATATAAATTTACATCCCCATTCTGTTGGGTTCACTTCTGACTTTCAGGCACAAAAAAAACAGCTACTCAAAATGCATTAAAAAGAGGTGTTTTTCCATCAGTGGGGTTTGACGCTTGTGTGTTCTGCATCGGTTTTATCTGCTTATTTGTAAACATGTTAAATTAAAGGGATGGTTCACTTTCAGAAATCTGTGTTATAAACTACAGTAGTTACAAAAAACCAAACTAAGCATTTCTTACCCTTCTTGGGTCCAGCAATGAGTCTCCACCACTTCACTTCCCCGGTCCCGGCTCTTTGTTTGTGCAGATTTTACGTCGTTATAACTTCCGCAGTCTATCGCAGACAGTTTCTATAGTGCAAGATACAAAGCTTTGTAGGGGCTATTTTGTGTCTTTTTTGAGTGTCTTTCACATTTTCAACGTTTTTTTCAAAACTTTATTTTATTTTTTTTTTCAAAAAACAAATTTTAGGATTAATAAAAATGTATAAATGCCAATAAAAAAATGCTTTTACAAATCGATGTTGAAGACACGGTAGAAGTGAAAAATGATTGCAAAATCTTCTGTTTCTTGCCAGCAAAGTAAACAAGTGCATTGCCATGGATGGCTGGAGTTTTTAGCATTATGTGTTCTTCTATTGGAGAAGAATTATTAATGTACAAGAAAAACTAAGAGAATATCCACATGAAAAAGGCAATATTCTAGTAATTCAATAATTAAAGGGAACCTGTCACTCCCCCAGAACCTATTAAACTAAAAGAGCCACCTTCAGCAGCACCTATGCTGCATTTAGTGAAGGTGGCTCTTATGTCTATACCCCCCAGGGACACCAAAATAAATACTTTTGAAAATTTTCCGCCATGTATGCTAATACCTGGAAAAGGTCCGGGAGGGACGCTCTCTCCGCAGGATCTGATCGCCTTGCTGCGGTCAGTCATCCTCCTCTGTTCTCCGGGGGCCGCCTCCACTCCTCCTGACGTCATCAGATCCCGGCCCTGCAGTGTGTTATGCTGTATGCACATTGTGGGGCTGGGAATCTGGTGCCTGCGCAGAAAAGAAAGCATCATTGCACCTGTCCAGTGTTCCCCCCACAGTATGCATCCATAATAACACACTGCAGGGCCAGGTTCTGGCGCCTGCGCCTGCATATAGTGCAATCTGGGTACGTCATGTGACCTAAGTTCTCTGGCATAGTGAACGGAGCATGCCCGAGAACTAATTAATCTCGCGTGTGCCGATGACGTCAGAGGGAGGAGAGGAGAAGGCCCCCTGAGAACAGAAGAGGATGACTGACAGCAGCAAGGCGATCAGGTCCTCTGGAGAGAGCGTACCTCCCGGACCTTTTATAGGTATTTGCGTACATGGCGGGAAATTTTAAAAAGTCTTTCTTTTGGTGTCTTTGGGGGTTTAGACATAAGAGCCACCTTCACTAAATGCAGCATAAGTGCTGCTGAAGGTGGCTCTTTTAGTTTAATAGGCCCTGGGTGGTGACAGTTTCCCTTTAAAACAGCTAAAAAATGACTATATGATTATTTTTCATTTTATTCATTTCTGCAAAAATGACAATTTATTTCACCGATATTGGTGGTTAAAGTGAATATTTTATGTCATTGTGATATATTAAATGTCCCCCCATGTGTTTTTAAATGATACAGTATGCATTACTAACATGGTTTGCTAAAAAAACGAAATTCCTCATATTTATTTAAAAAAGACTTTATATGCTGAGGTGAATGTAGCACATACCTGGGCTTTTGTCATGGGGTGGCGCTTTTTTCTTGCTTCAGCCAATGTCATGCAAGTTCAGCCATGATCTTTTTTGAACTTCTTAACGGCCCCTGCATTGTAATTGAGTGCTATCACTGCAGTATAGAAGTGGGCTAAGGATCTGTGGTAATATCATGACCATGTGACCATAATGGGGAGAACTCAACATGATTGAATTTTTGCAGGACCTGTGGTGATGACATATGACCATAATAGGCAAAGGTAAACAGTCCTGAAATGAAGTACCTGCAGGCTTAGTGCCGCCCATTACGGTCACAAGGTCGTGACATTACTACAGGTCCTTATCCCAATTCTTCTATACTGCAGTGATGTCACTCAGTTACAATGCAGGGGGTATGACAAAATTAAAAAATAATTCATGAATGAACTTGAGTGACAGTGGCTGAAGCAAGAAAAAAGCACCTGCCCCATGACTGAAGCCAGGTATGTGTGTGCTGTCACCTCAGCATATAAAGTCTTTTTTTACGATAAATACATGGAATTTTGTTTTTAGACAACCATGTTAGGGCCCTTTCACATCAGCGTTTTTCATAATTCGCGGCAGATGCGGTGAAAAAACCGCATCTGCCGCGTTTGCCGCATAACGGTTCCACTTGCGGCACAGTTGCGGTTTTTTCAATGTAAAGTATAGGCGTACTTGCGGCAGGTGCGGCAAGTGCGGTTTTGCACTTGCGGCAGGTGCGGCCGCGAAAAAAACCGCAGTAAGCCGCGGTTTTTTTCGCGGCCGCACCTGCCGCAAGTGCAAAACCGCACTTGCCGCACCTGCCGCAAGTACGCCTATACTTTACATTGAAAAAACCGCAACTGTGCCGCAAGTGGAACCGTTATGCGGCAAACGCGGCAGATGCGGTTTTTTCACCGCATCTGCCGCGAATTATGAAAAACGCTGATGTGAAAGGGCCCTTAGTGATGCACAGTGCATCATTTAAAACACATTGGGGGCCGTTTAATATCACAAAACGACATGGCAGGTTTCCTTTAACATTGGTTGAAAACTACATTAGGGTGACAAGGATATATGACTGCAAGTCTTGTTATCTTTGCAACAATTTCTAATTTAGTAGTGTATAGATTTTTCTCCATCACCTCATTGGGGAACACAGGACCATGGGTGTTATGCTGCAGTTATCTACGAGGCTGACACTAAGTGGAATCTGAGAAAAAAAAAAAAACAGAGTATCTCCTCCACTGCAGTATACACCCTACTGACCCACATCTATTTTTATTATTTTTATCATTTTTGTTGCACTTTTTTACCTTTTCCTCTGGATGAAGATTAGATGGGCAACGGTGCCCCCGCGCACCGTTCTCCCACAACCCCCAACATACGAAAACGTGGAGTGTCACCTCCACGACCCTCGTACGGCACCTTTCTTGCACAGGGACAGTTTTTGTTCTGATTTCAATTTTGTCAACGCCACTGCTCGCTCTTTTGCCTTCAGCTTCTGATCCTCCCCATTTGTACATGTCGCATCGTGCACTTTAAGGACCTATAGTTCTCCACAGCCTCCCCACTTGGGACATTGCAGGTACCTGTGCCATTGGGCTCCCTGTCCTCCCAGCTCCCCTCTGGGACCTGGTTGCAGGCCCGATCACCCCTCCCTCCCCCCCGGGGCGATGCTGCCATCAACTGTTACTCTGCCCTCCCCATTCTCCCCTCACTGAGACTATGGGTTCCAGGAGCCAGCACCAGGTACTTGTATGCTCACCCCATCCTGCCTCCTGGGACCCTGATGGTGATGCCTGCAGAGCGGTCTACAGAGTCACAACCTGCAACTGAGAATCCCTTTCTCCAGAGGGTGTATGGTATGGGTGGAGGGCTCCCCTTCCTCAGCGATATTGCCGCACGCGGACCGTTCCATGTGTCCTCCGCGCCGGCGCTGCACCTTTCCCGGGGATGCAATTAATTTAGTCCTCGGCTTCGGCTTGCTTTCCGCCCCCTCCAACCTTTGCATGCCTCGGGGTGACGTCACTCGCGGCTGGAACGCCCCCCTGGGCCACTTCCCCTAAGGGGCGGTTCGGCTATTTTCGGCGCCTCTCGATTCTTGCGAGACCTAATTGCTTGCCCTCTCTGCGGCCCTCCCACTTCCTCCTCACACATGCAGCCTACATCACTGCAGTTACCGCGGCATCCCGGCTCAGGGCTTAACTCTGCACAGGGGGACACCGAATCATTGTGCACAGCTACACCGGAGACTGGACCTAGGTCTGGGGTAAGGAGGTCAGCAGATCCTGCTCTGCTGCAGCTCATTTTCTGGCTCCCTCTTCCTCTGTCTCAATATACTCTGTGCCCCACAGTGTGACCACTATTTTGGTCTTACATACTCTGCCACATAATCATGCAGAGCTCTAAGACCACAAAGAAGGCCCCCAAGACCTACATCTGTCTCATATGCCTCTTGCATTACATGCTGTTCTCTGCTGCCTAGTGGGCATGCTACTCTGCACTGCCAAACTTGTAACCCCAATACTGTCCAGGAGCCCTCCGCCAATGCTGCACCTCCCCTGCGCCCGTAACCCGCCTGAGTGGGCTGTGTTTCTAACTCAATCCATGTCACAGTCCATGTCACAATCCATGAACAAGCTCTCTACTACCCTGGTCCAGGCCCTGTAGAGCCGTTCCATGCCAGGCACCTCCGGCGTCACAGTTGGACACTCCGGCACACGGCAGCACACCACATAGGGGCAGACCACAAGATAGACAACAATCCTTGGCCGGGACAATGTGAAAGAGGCATCATAGGAGCGCTTTTCCTGCATCCTCACATGGCTCCAATGCCTCCCCCTATCAGGGATTTAGAACCGGCCTCACCCTCGTTTGATACATTGCACGATCCTGACTCGGATCTCGAACCGGATGTATCTTTCGACTTAGATACTTCAGACATGCAGGCCTTGGTCGAGGATTTAATCACGGCCGTCAACCAGACGCTTACGGTCGGCGACCTTCCATGTGAGACTCCAGACCACGGTGTGTCTTACAAGAGGGTAAAACTCCCACAAAAATTTCTTGCAGATCAGAGAAAAGGCTTGGAAACCGCAAGGCTATCGAAGCTCTGTACCCTTTCTCCCCTGTTCTAGGCCAGGACTGGGTGGACTCCCCACAAGTTGATCCCCCAGTTTTCCATCTAGCCGCAAGGACCTTACTTTCTCTGCCTGACAGATCCTCCATTAAAGATCCAACCAACAGACAAGCGGAACAACTGGCAACCAACAGACAAGTGGAACAACTGGCATTGCTCGGTTTTTGAGGCGACTGGTTCATCCCTCTCACCCTCTTTTGCCTCTGTATGAGTTGCTAAGGCAATCATGACCTGGGCAGATACACTACATTCCTCCCTACAGGGATAGCAGCCTTTCTTCCGAGTTACCGGACCTTGCGGCCCAGATCTCGGTAGTCGGGGAGTATCTTGTTCATCCATCCTCGGATTCGGCCAATTGCACAGCCGTTGCAGCCTCAAATGTCATTACCATTCGCAGAGCGCTCTGGCTCCGAGAGTGGAGAGTGGATTCCGCTTTAAAGAAATCTCTGACCAGTCTTCCTTATCTTAGCGGCCGCCTCTTTGGAGAGCAGCTAGGTAAACTAATTTCAGACACTCCTGGAGGAAAGAGTACTTCACTCCCCCAACATAAGCCGAATCTCCCTTTTACTCGACGTCAGCAGACACGTTTTCGCTCCTTTCGGAATTTGTTTGATTGGGCGGCCTCCCGTACGTTGCAAAATACGAACCGCTCCCCATGCAGGGACAAGAGCTCCCAGTCCACACACAAATCGAAAATGGCCTGGCAGTCCTTGGTAAAACAATCCAGACCTATGGGGTCCAGATCCCATAAGTTCTCTTTGTCCTGACTCGACCTCATCCACGGAAGACACCACCTTAGTAGCCAACTTTCTTTCTTTTGTAGTGTCTGACTTGCCGTCACACTTGCCGTGACTTGCCGTCACAGAAGACAGTTGAGTCGGAACTGGTGTCTTCCAGCTACAACATCGAGTTTGTTTCCCACCCATTGAATCGTTTTTCCCCTCCGCTCCTCCACGGCCTCCTTCAAAGGCTCGCACTTTTTTCAAGGCCATCAATTCCCTTCTACAGGCGGGAGTCATTATCCTTGTTCCGCAAGGTGAGCGTTTCGAAGGTTTTTATTCAAACCTTTTCGTAGTTCCCAAGAAGGATGGTTCCATCCATCCCATCTTGGATCTCAAGCACTTGAACTTGTTCGTTTTCGCCAGCTTGGAGTGTCTCAGATCCATCATTACATCAATGGAGGAGGGAGAATTCCTGACCTCAATAGATATTCAAGATGCGTATGTACACATTCCGATCTCCCAGGTGCAACAACAATACTTGCTCTTTGCGATTCCATGGCGGCCGTTATGACGATTCTTCATTCCTGGGGTGTAGTCATCCTACCCTATCTGGACAACCTCCTGATCAAAGCACCTTCCTTCATGGACTGCGAAGAAATTGTTCAAATTATCGTAGACACACACTCTCGTCTGGGTGGTTGGTCAACCTGTCCAAATCCTCTCCACTTCCGGATCAGACGATCACCTTCCTGGGGATGGTTTTTGATGCCTCCAGCTTCTCCCTCAAGACAAGTCCTGGACTCTGCGTCAGGGAGTCTGAGTTCTTCTTCGCCCTTCGTCTCACTCCATCTGCTTAGGGAGAGAGTCCTAGACAAAATGGTTGCAGTAATGGAGGCGGTTCCTTTTGCCCAACTACACCTCAGGCCTCTGCAGATGGCTCTTTTAACAGCCTGGGACAGGAGTCTGTTCACCCTAAGTTGGACCTTTCAGCTATCCTCCAGGGTCAAACAGGCCCTTCGCTAGTGGCTGCGACCAACATCCATCTCACAAGGGAGGTCCTTGCTCTCTGGGCAGTGGTCACCACTGACACCAGTCTGATAGGTTGGGGAGCGGTCCACCGCCACCATATGGCGCATGGTCGATGGTCTCCATGGGAATCCACTCTGCCCATTAAACATCTGGAGATTCGGGCCATATTTTTGGCTCTACAAGCCTTTCATCATCTTCTAGCAGGTTGCCAAATTCGTGTCCAGTCAGACAATGCCACAGTGGTAGCATATGTCAATCACCAGGGGAAACCCGCAGCTGACAAGCGATGCATGAAGTGGAACCCATTCTCTGCTGGGCCGAATCAACCCGGTCAGTACTCTCAGCAGTGCACATTCCAGGTGTCGGATTTCCTCAGCCACCAGGGCATTGCTTCAGGGGAATGGGCCCTACATCCGGATGTTTTCCAGCAGATATGTAATCGCTGCAGAACTCCAGATGTGGATCTCATATTTTCATCACCGAACGCCAAGGTGCCCACATTCATGGCTCAGTCTCACAATCCACTGTCGGTAGGAGCGGACGCACTAGTCCAGCCTTTGACTCAGTTTCGTCTGCCTTACCTCTTCTCCCCTCTGCCTCTAATAACCAGGGTGGTGAGAAAAATCAAGTTGGAGGGCATCTCCATCATTCTTGTAGCGCCAGATTGGCCTAGGCGCACCTGGTACGCTGACCTAGTGCGGCTCGTCGCCGACACACTCTGGTACCTTTCAAACCGTCCGGACCTGATAACTCAGGGTCCAATATGCCACCAACATTCGACGGCCCTGAATTTGATGGCGTGGCTGTTGAGACCTGGGTATTAACCCAGGCTGGTTACTCAGAGGTGATCAATACTATAATATAATATATTTATTCATTTATATAGCGCTATTAATTCCATAGCACTTTACATACATGAGTAATGCTGTCTCTCTTGGAGCTCACAATCTAAACATCCTATCAGTATGTCTTTACAATGTGGGAGGAAACCGGAGTGCCCGGAGGAAACCCACGCTAAAACTGGAGAAACATACAAACTCCTTACAGATGTTGTCCTTAGTGTCCTTGGTGGGAATTGAACCCAGGACCTCAAGACCCCAGTGCTGCAAAGGCTGCAGTGCTAACCACTTGTGCCACCTATGATCAGAGCTAGGAAGCCCGTCTCAGCTCGCATTTACTTCTGCACCTGGAATACTTTCTTCTCTCGGTGCAAGGCTCGGGACTTCTCGCCTCTTGTGTTTTCTCTCCCTGTAATTCTAGGTTTCCTTCAGTTCGGACTGGACGCCGGTCTTTCTCCTGGGTCTCTCAAAGGACAAATTTCTGCACTTTTGATGCTTTTCCAACGCCGCCGTGCTATAAAACCTCAAGTCAGGACCTTTATTCAGGGTGTCTCCCGTCTGGTTCCCCCTTACTGGAGACCGCTAGAGACGTGGGACCTAAATCTGGTCTTAGATGTCCTTCAGAGACCCCCTTTGAGCCTCTCAGAGAGGTCTCCCTTTGTTTCTTGTCCTGGAAGGTTGCCTTTCTTGTGGCAATAACCTCTATCCATCATGTCTCTGAGTTGGCAACGCCTTCTTGCAGAGCGCATTTCCTGGTTTTCCATTAGGATAAGGTTGTGCTCTGGCCGGCGCCGTCGTTCCTTCCAAAGTTGGTTTCTTCCTTCCACTTGAATGAGGAGATCTCTCTCCCCTCCTTTTGCCCGGCGCTGGTGCACCGTGCTGAGAAGGCTCTGCACACACTAGATCTGGTTAGAGCTCTTAGGTACTTAGGACAGCACCCTTCCGGAAGTCTTATTCTTTTTTCATTTTCCCAGAGGGTCACAGGAAGGGCATGACTGTGTCCAAGGCCACATTGGCCAGAGGAATTAAATCAACTATTCAGGAAGCATATCGATTAAGAAACATGCCCATTCCAGCTGGATTAAGGGCGCACTTGACACGTGCGGTGGGAGCATCCTGGGCCATTCGACACCAGGCATCTGCTGAGCAGGTGTGCAAAGCAGCCACCTTGTCCAGCCTGCACACATTTGCAAAACACTACAATGTCCATACTCAGTCATCAGCAGATGCGAGTCTGGGTAGGCGTATTTTGCAGGCTGCGATAGCTCATCTCTAGAATTTATGTCTTCCAAAAGGCTATTGAGTTTTTTATGTGTTTTTTCATTCTACCCACCCATAAACTGCTTTAGGACGTCCCATAGTGCTGTGTTCCCCAATGAGGCAATGGAAAAAGAGGATTTTTGTGTGTACTCATCGTAAAATCCTTTTCGCTGAGCCTCTAGTTGGTGGACACAGCACCCTCCCTGTTGCCCGTTCCTGGTCGTTTTGTGTTCTTTACGGTTCTTTGAGTTCTCCTATGGTTGCCTTTTTAGAGGCCTATATTTTCTCTCTCCTACTACTTTGGTCACTGAGCTGGTTCGGCTTGTGCCAGCCAGGGGATGTATACTGCACTTGTTTTTTTTTTCAGATTCCACTTAGGGCCTTTTCACATTAGCGGTAATAGCTGATCGCGGCAGTTGTGGTGAAAAAACTGCAACTGCCGCAGTTACCGCATAACGGCCGTACTTGCGGCAAGCCCCATGCAATGTCTATGGGGCTTGCGGTAAGTGTGCGGCAAGTGCGGTTTACGGCACTTGCGGCAGATGCGGCCGTGAAAAAACCGTTTCTGACTGCGTTTATTTTGCGGCTGCATCTACCGAAACCGCAACTATACCGCACTTGCCGCACCTGCCGCAAGCCCCATAGACATTGCATGGGGCTTGCCGCAGGTGAACCGCAAGTGCGGCCGTTATGCGGTAACCGCGGCAGTTGCGGTTTTTTTAACTGCAGCGATCAGCGATTACCGCTGATGTGAAAGGGCCCTTAGTGTCAGCCTCCTAGTGGAAGCATTTTTCATATCTATTAGGCGGCCGTCACACGCACAGATATCTATAGCGATATTGTAAGCGATCACGTGCACGCGCAATCGCTTACAATATCGCTCACATCGCTGGTGAGATGTCACACAGACAGACTCACCAGCGATGTGGATCCGCGATCTCGCTGGTAACTATGGTACACATCGGGTAACTAGGCGCCGCGCGTCGCTTAGTTACCCGACGTGTACCATAGTTACCATCTCCCAGCATAGGCTCTGCCGCTGGGAGATCGTTCATCGTGGTGTTATACACCACGATGAAGGAGATCGTGAAATCGATCATCGCTAGATCTGAGAACCGGACCTCAGATCAGCGATGTCACGATCAAGCGATTTCACATCGTGAATTGCTTGATTACATGCATCGATTTTAAGCCCGATATCGCTTAAGCGATCAAAAAGGAGATCGCTTAAACGATATCGGGCAAGATATCTGTGCGTGTGACGGCCGCCTTAGAAAGATGCCTGATTATTTATAGTGCCTCTTCTTACCCTTCCACCTATTCGGATATCAGGATTCTACCAATAGCAGTCCTGAGTTGCAAAACCATACGCTTCTAATATAAATTAATTTGGCTAAATACCCTTTTTGGTGGTGGTCAGAATATAAACTAACTTTTGTGCCCATTTATAATCAGGAATGGATGAGTTAATGGAAGTGTCCTTCTCACCTCTGGCTGCCACTGGCAAACCACTGTCTCGCTGTGGGAAATGTCATCGCTTTATGAAGTATATCCAGGTATGTATGTATCTTTATATTCACATTGTTTAATTTGCAAGAGAAAGGACTCTCACAGAAGTGTTCTACATACATGATGACTACTGCAATCATGACTGTATAAAATAATATTCCTACTTATGAAATTATTTTTGTAGGGCTTTTTAGAATTTGTTGTGGCTGCATACTGTACATTTAAATATATTCATTCACTTCATATCATTTCAATACACACAGTCAGGTTTAGTTCAGAAATATATGGACAGTTACCTAATCTTCATGATTTGGGTTCTGCATGTGACTATTTTTTTATTTAAAAGGAAACAACTGAGATGAAATGAAATTAAGCTGTAGACTTTCAGGTTCAATTAAAGAAGTTGAAGAAAAATATCCTGCAAGACATTTTGGAGTTGCAACCATTATTATACAAAGCCTTCTCACTTCAGGGGCTTAAAAATAATTGGTTAAATTTGCTTTACCTTAACCCCTTAATGATAAAGGCCTTATATATAAACCTTTGGCCATGTCCCTCTCTCTGATGCGAACTCAAATGCTGAACTTTCATCATCCCCCACATATCTCAGCTAATCTGATCAGTTGACATGTGTAGCTAACAGCAATGCTTTGGATCACGCTATCAATCACTAACAGCGCAAACCATAGCACCGCGGCGGGGATCACACCCTTCCCAACCAGTATATGAGGTCCTCTGATGCAATCACGGGAACTCTGATGGTTACCTTGACAGCCTGGGGTCCTGTGATGACCCCGGATGATGTTTGTAATAACTTCCTGTGGATGCCTGGCAAGGGCTGACATCCTCAGAAAGTGATGATTTCTGCTATGCAGAGCCATGCTGAAGCATCTCTGCATAACAGAAGCAATTGGACTGTGCAGCACTGAGGGCCCTTGGGGGGCAGTGGAAAATAAAGAAAAAAAAAACAGAAAAATGTTCAAATCTCCTGCCTTTTGATTTGACCCACTGGAAAAAAATATTTAAAAAAATGTAAAAAAAAAATACACATATTTGGTATCGCTGTTTTCAGAAATGCTGGATCTATCAAAATATAAAATCAGTTAATCAGATCTATAAACTGCATAATGGAAAAAAAAGTCCAAACGCCAAAATTATGTTTTTTTTTTGGTTTCTGCAACATTGCAATAAAATGCAATAACGGGTAATCAAAACATTGTATCTACCTAAAAATGGTATCATTAGAATTGTCAGCTCTAGACGCAAAAAATAAGCCGACACACAGCCCCAGATCTGTGAAGAATGAGAACGCTATGGTTTGTAGAAAATGGCGCAAAAATGCTATACTTTTTCTTTACACATTTTGGATTTTTTTTCACCACTTAGATAAAAGTATACATGTTTGGTATCTACGTACTCGTACAGACCTGAGGCATCATACCAACACATCAGTTTTGCCATCTAGTGAACATGATAAATAGAAAGAAAAATAAACAAACGTGTAATTGCACTTTTTTTTTTTTTTTTTTTTTTTGCAATTTCACTGCAATTAAAAATGTTTTCCCTGTTCTCCTATGTACTCTACGGTAAAATAAATTATGTCATTCAAAAGTTCAACTTGTCCCGCCAAAAAATAAGCCATCGTATATCTATATTGATGGAAAAATAAAAAACGTTATGGTTGTTGGATGAAGAGGAGGGAAAAATGGAAAACCGAAAATTGCCCATGGTGAAGGGGTTAAATAATATGTTAATGTTTAATATTTTGGTAGAGTTCTTTGCAGGCAATGTCTGCCTGAAGTCTGGAATCCATGGACATCACCAAACTCTGGGTCTCCTCCTAGGTGATGCTTTGTCAGCCTTTCCTGCAGCTTTCTTCAGTTGTTGCTTTGTTTTTCTGCCTTAGGTCTTCTGTTAAACATGTGAAATGCAGCTCAATGGGGTTGAGATCTGGTGACTGACTTGGCAATTGTAGAATATTCCACTTCACTGCTTTAAAAAAACATCTGTGTTGCTTTTGCAGAATGTTTTGGGCCATTGTTTATCTGTAATGTGAATTTGCATTCATTCAAACTTGCTGCATTTGGTTGAATCTGCACAGAAAGTACCGCCCTGAACTATCAGAATTCATCCAGACATCATCATTAAACACTAGTGACCCAGTGCCTTTGGAAGCCATGCAAGGTTTGCCATCACATTGCTTCTTCTAATGTCCCTGCCCTCACAAACTATAAGATGAGATGCCTTAGCACCTGCTCTCACTGCACCCCTCCCTTGTGGGACGTTATATCACACATTAGGGGCCCTACTCCCTGCTGTTAGTATTAGCCAACCTCAAGATAAAATTTGCTTCTGTGCTATAACAGTGGGCATGGTGGGGTGTGGTTATGATAATGAGGTGAATACCTCAAAACACGTAAACCTATTCATGGGTCTATTTATGTAGTTTATTTTCTGTGGATTGTTTTTCATGTATCAATAAAACTGAACCATTTCCAGTGCTGGGACACTTTTTTTTTCTTTTGGACTTGGATTTATGCGGACTTTGGTTCCAAGCACCATAAAAGGTGAGCAGGTATTCCTTTCCCATTCACTATAATGAGGTAGAGGGAGTCACATTGGACTGTGTCTGGCCTGTGACATAGCGGTGTCCATCGTTTTAAAGCATTCATAAAAGCCCTGTCAAACCAATTTTGTGCACAACTGAAAAGACACCGCCAAACAGAGATCAGAGTCCAAAGTATCTCTGCCTGCCTCTTATAGTGAATGGATCCCTTTCAGGTGTGACATATTCTTCAACCTTGATGACGTTTCGTTGGCTGCATGTACTGGTCGAGGGTTAAACAGTCCACGTCTGCTTCACGTAAGGCTTTCATGGTGTCATACACTTGGTCATCCATCTCTCCTAACACATCAGAATCCTGTCATTGGTAGGCTTAGATGTAAACCCAAATGTAAGTGCTCAGGGTAGAGAATGGGATAAATGTGATCCAAAATGTCATGCAAAATGTACCCAATAAAAGCTTCAACTCATTCCACACAAAAAAAGAAGTCTCCACGCAGGTCCATCATCTGTAAATGGAAATATAGGTGAATTTCACGTTACTGGTAGCATTCAGACCCTGGAAATGCGCTATGGCATCCTCCAAAAAGAGATCCAAAAAAAATCTGCTTCCTGATCCTAATGCCCCCTCCCTTCTGAGCTGTACAGTGTGCCTCAACTGTATTTAGTATCCACATGTTTTGCATTTTTGTACTGAGGAAAGTCTATTTAGTTTAATGGGTGCGTGTCTTCGAAGCACAAGCTGGGCACAATATTCTGGGCACTGCAATGGCAGATTTGCAATTTTCACTCTGCAACATTCACTTCTGCTTGTTTCTGGAATGCACCGAACAAGTCAAAATCGTCATTGCAGTTGTGGATAAATTCTTAAGGTGGCTTTACACGCTTCAATCGCGATCCGATATCGCAGTTCAATGGCGCGGGAGCGCGCAATTAGTGCACGTTCCTCCCGCATCGCATTGAATGTTTACACGCTGCGATATCTGAATACAACGTCCGTGCGATGTCTCCGCCTCCCAACCCAGGATCGCATACTTAACATGGGAGTGAATGGGTGACGTTTCAAATCGCATCTAGTTGGGCGTTTACACAGCACGATCCGGCTTCAATCGCTATGCAATATCGGAGCATTGAATAGCACGCTCATTCAATCCCCGATATCGCATTGACATCGTGCCTGCATCGTGTTGGACGTTCACACCATACAACGCAGGCACGATTTCGGCTCCGACGATTGAACCACGTGACTTTTGATTGAAATCGTACTACGATATCGCGACGTGTAAACCCGCCATTAGAGTGGTGCAATTTCCAAAATGGGGTCACTTGTGAGGTGTTTCCACTGTTTAGGCAATTCAGGGTTCTGCAAATGTGACATTTGGTCCACTATTGATTCCAACCAATTTTGTGGCCCAAAAGTAGAATGGTGCCCCTTCCCTTGTAGTTTTCCACCACATATGGGGTATCTGTGTAATTAGAAGAAAGTCACAACAAATTGTTCAGTCCTTTTTTCCTTTTACCCTTGTGAAAATGCTAAATTTGGGGCTAAAGCCACATTTTTGTAAGAAAAAATAAAATTTTCATTTATTCCTTCCACATTGCTTTAATTCATGTTAAGCACTTAAAGGGTTAATATCTTAAATGTGGTTTTGTTGACAAAATGAGAAATTACTGATAATCTTTAACAATTCTAATTTCATAACAAAAAAAGTTTTAAAAATGATGCTGATGTACAGTAGATATGTGGTAAATGTTATTAAAGGAAAACTGTAAGGTCAAAAATCCATATGTAACTGCTATAAATGTTCTAGTTCCTCACTCTAAACTCTCTCTATTGATGTATTTATTTTATTTATAGTTCCCTCCTATCTTCTGTAAACTTTAGATAAAGATTTATTCCATCTGTCACTCACAGTGAATGATCCACTTAGTTCTCTGCTGTTCACTCCCCATAGCATGAATATGCATGTCACATACTCACACCACATCACTGCACAGGAGATCACTGGGAGGGGGGTCTGTGTCCTCCCCTCTGCTTTCTGTGTCTGCAGCCAAGAAAGAGGTGAAATACAACACAGAAACTGTCACAGCAGGATATCTGCTTACAGAAACAGATGGAGTCTAGAAAAGTCAGTTCAGCAATAGTTATCTCCCTCCTTGTCCTCATCAGAACAGAAGCTACTGAAACCTGACACTGGACTGTTAGCAGAAGGGAGGAAGGAGGAGAGAGCTGCTGAGAGGGAGTGAATAATTACATGACAGTTTATACAGCACAGGACTATTCCTGTTTGGTTATAATAGAGAGGACTAATCCAGGAGCTCCCTGCAAGGTCTGACAATGCTGATAACATGGAAATTACAAATGGTACAATAATGATTTTATATGTTTTTAAAATATCTGCCCAGGCCCTATTCAAGGGTAATATTAGTATCATGCTGAAAAATGACCTGACAGTGTCCCTTTAACTATTTTATGTAACATAACTCGATGGTATAAGGACGTAACTATTAAAAGTTAGAAAATTGTGAAATTATTGCCAACATTTTGATATTTTTACAAATGTACAAAATTTTAACCTACATTTACCACTAACATAAAATACACTGTGTCATGAAAAAACAGACTCTGAATCAGATCAGATCCATTGCGGGGTTCCAGAGTTATTATCTTATAAATTGAGGCTGGTCAGAATTTTAAAATTTGGCCTGGTCAGGAAGGTGAAAACTGGCTCAGTGGTAAAGGAAACCTCTTACCTAAAGTACAGACAGAATTAATCAGACACTGGCTGCGTTATTCCAAACAGAGTGTTTCTGAGAAAACATATATGAATAAACGGCCCAGTACTTTGCTGAGTAACCCAAGCCAGGTCTCCAGTGGCTTAACCTTTGCTTTTCCTGACTTACAGGTCTCTTCCTAAGTATGTGGATAGGGAGAGACCTATCGGCCTTGAGAAACAAGGAGTGGAGAAACTGTTGAGGATCTAGTTCTTGGACTAGTCATCCGGGACACATCATTCTTCATTGAATTTTCAAGGTATACTTTATTTTAACCAGTTCAACATTTCTAAGTTAATCATAATCAGATCCAATAACGCAGCCAGGGTCTTACTCCTGCTTCTTGTGGTTCATACAGCATAAATCAATTGACAAGGTTCCTTTAAATGAAATCAGCCAACAAGTTTTTACCACTTAATCTGATGAGCAGCATAATGTAGAGAGAGAGAGAGACCCAAATTCCAGCGATGTATCACTTACTGGGCTGCAGGCTGTACTTTTGATAAAATTACTGATTTATTAGCAGGAGGATCAGGGGCGGGCCCTACCACATGTGCAGCCGCTTCTATTGCATCGGGGCCCCGAGCTGTTAAGGGCCCTTCAAGGCTCCAGCAGATCCGGACTCTCTGGGCTCTGAAGGGTGCTGTGGCGGCTGCACAGCACTGCAGCTTCAAAGCGTCAGACTCCTCACAGTGACTGGTCTGAGACAACCAGTACTGCTGGGAGTCGACGCTGCAGTGTCACTTCCTGGTTCTTCCGTGGAGGCTGTAGAAGCTCTCCCTCACCCGGAAGTGACACTGTAGCGCTGTGATACCGGCAGGCTGAGCCATCCATGATCTCCCGACCCATCCTGTCCTGAGGGATCCTGATCCTCCTCCTGGCCTGCTCCAGGTAAGAGCCCCGGAGCAGGGATTTGGAGGGAGGATGCACACAAAAGCAGTGCCCACCAACATGATTTGGGGGGCTCAGATGGGGATAAGCTCAGCTATGTCAGCTACATCAAGGAAAGGAGGTCCTAGGGTGACAGATTCTCTTTTAAAGCTTCTGTTAGCTTTTATGTGGTACTAGACGGTGGCCCGATTCTATCATATTGCGAGATTGTAGGACATGGGCGATTATATATTAGTTCACAATGGTACTGGTTATGTTTATGAGGTCCAATATGGCGACTGCTACTGCGAATGATCAAGCGAGCGTTACAGCCGGAGCGATACTGCACATGAGCGGGTGGGCCAATATGGTGGGCGCGGGGTGGTACTGCACATGATCAGATGTAGAAGTTTGTCCACAGCTGCACGCAGAGCACTACTGCGCAGGAGCGTGTGAGCTAATATGACAGTTGCGGGGAAGTACTGCCGGGTGTAAAAATATGGCCGCCGCTACACTCGGAGCACTGCTGTCAATATAGCGGGCGTGAGCCTGGACAGACTTTTTTTTCCTAGCTAATCAGCACACACCTGGGTCTACCTATGCTGCAGCCAGTGTCCGGAATGGCTTGTAAGTACCCCCGTCGTCTAGGTGGTTCTATTTTGGTGGCAAACTTAGAGACAGGATATGACTTTTATTATTACAAAAACCTTATATTAGTCTGTGTAATAATAGCATAATGTAATATATAGGCATTTTGCAGTATTTGTGATATTACGTATTCCTTTTATCCATTTTAACAATTTCTGTTTGTCACCAGGCCAAGCCCAGCCGACTGCACTGCTCACATTGTGATGAGACGTATAGCTTGCCGCAAAATGGAACCATCAAGTTGTACAAGGAGTTGCGCTGCCCATTGGATGACTTTGAACTTGTGCTGTGGTCATCAGGTTCACGGGGGAAAAGCTATCCACTGTGCCCATATTGTTACAATCATGCACCGTTCAGGGACATGAAAAAAGGTTTGTTTGTCTACAGATCAAGTTATCACTTTTATTCAATTTTTTATGAAAGTTATACTGAATTTATGCAAGGCATGTTCTAATGGATCATGAAGAAGGCGAGGGAGTATCAGAAGGAGCTCTATCTGTGTTCCATTGATTGCACCAAGGTGTTCTACTGCGTCGCACATGACAAGCTCTCGAAATCGTTGTTTGAACTTGGAGTACCTACACAACTGATTAAATTGATAGTCACTCTACGACAACCAGGAGGTTACAGTATAAACCAGATTTGGGGACACACAGTATTTTAAGATTAAAAAGGGCACAATATAAGGCTGCATCCTCTCACCTTTCCCCTTTAACTTCTACACGGAAATAATCATGAGGAAACTAGACTTGAGTGAATCATCAGTTTGTATGAGGATAGGTGGAAGGTTCATTAACAACCTGAGATACGCCGATGATGATGCCACCCTTTTGGCAGAAAATGGGAAGGATCTGAAGGAAGCTGAGCTTAAAGCTCAGTGAAGAAGGCAAGAATCTTGGTTTGCATCTGAATGTTAAGAAGATAATGACTACTGCCAGCAAGAAGGTGAATATGAAGATAGACAATGAAGAAATAAAAATGTTGGACAGTTTCTTTTTTTTTTAAATCAGATATATTTTATTAATGAAAAGCACAAATAACAAATTATTCATACAAAACATATACATTTTCTATATATATCAGGTCCCTGTCCCAAACTCTCACCCCCCCCCATCCCCGACAGCTCCCTCCCTTCCTTTTTGAATCAGAAAAATATTATTCATATGTAAGGAAATTAATAACATACAACTGTAAAACCGCAATTTTCCATTTTTGATAGTATAAAGAAATCCCTTTCCCTCACCACCCACCCCCCTTTACAGACAGCAACATTTTTTATTTCTGAGCAATATATGTAAGATATAATCAATAATTACCCTAAACATCTGATGACCCTTTACACGCCATTAGACATATCTCTGCCGGAACATCTTTTCCAGTCTCAGCCCTCACACCTTCCACGCTTCCCACAAGTTATCACATAATTTAGCATTTTTACGTTTATGATAGATTTTTTCCTCCATCCGTACCACATAGTCTACTTGACGTATATATTCCTGTTTAGTAGGAGGCTCCATTCGTACCCAATATCTAGCTATGACTTTTCTAGCGGCATACAAGAGTCTGGCAACTGCTAGTTTCGCAATATCAGTGCCCACCACCTCTTCCACATATCCCAACAGGCAGACCACCGGGTCTCTAGGGATTACACAATGATAGCGATTCCCAATGAGGGCAGCCACCTCAGACCAGAAACCCAAAATATGCGGACACCCCCACATGACGTGTAGGATACCAGCGGCTTCAGCTCCGCATCTCGTACATTCCGAGGTCTCCCGCACCCCTATTTTATACAAAAATTCAGGTGATCTGTATGCCCTATGTACAAGAAATAGTTGGGACATTCTAGCTGGTTCATTTAATGATAATTTGGGAATATACTCTAAGATGGACTCCCATTTGTCATCCTCTATATTACCAACGTCTGCCTCCCATCTTTCCTTCGCCGCAACAGGGTATTTCAGCAAAAAGGTGTGAAGCAGAGCGGCATAAATCTCAGATATAACCCCTTTAGTACTCCCCTCTTTGCAGATGTAGTCGAGGATAATATCTTTCTGGGTAACCATGGTCCCCTTTTTCCTCTGTTGAAGGAATGCGTGTTTAACCTGCATATAGTGGTAGCTGTGTTTGTCTGACAAGTGAAATTCCTCCTTCAGCGTTGCTAAGGTTTTGAGAGCTTGATCATTCATCAGTTGATAAAACAAACTGCACTCCCTTCGTCTCCCAGTCTTTTAGGTCACCCATCCTATAGAATTCGCCTAGATGTTCGTTATCCCATATTGGAGTGTACATTGTCAGACCCGTCAATCCTCTAACCTTCTTCACTCTCATCCATACTTTATAAACTAATTCACATGTCGGGTATTTTTTACCCATCCGTCTAAACAGCCCTGACTCTAAACCTGTTACCAGAGGGCGTGTTTTAAGATGCCGCTCCAAGACTTCCTGGATTGTTCCCTTTATTGCCCTTTGTGCCCATCCTCTAATATGTTGGGACTGTGCCGCCAAAAAATATATCCATGAATTTGGTAATGCCAAACCTCCCTCCTCCTTTGGCCTTTGAAGAGTCTCCAGTTTGATCCTTGGCTGTCCCCCACCCCACACCAAATCTCTAAAGATAGCATTGACACGTTGGAATATCGGCTGAGGAATCCACACCGGGGAATTATGTAGTGCATATAACAATTTGGGCATGAGTACCATTTTAAGTAAGTTGGTACGCCCCACCACCGAGAGGCGCATTTTGCTCCACGTAGACGCTTTATCCTTTAATTTCCCAAGTATCGGGTTTATGTTCAATTGCAGATAGTCCCTCACTGGTAGTGCTATGTTGATACCAAGATATTTGAATTTCCTTACTAGTTTGAGTTGCGTACGTTCTACCTGCTCAACATCTGAACCATCTAGGGCATCTACTCCCAGGATGTGAGATTTGTCCCAGTTAATTTGCAACCCAGATAGTAAACCAAATCTATTAATTATATCTATCGCACCCTGCAATGAATCCTGAGGGTCTTGTAAAAACAAGAGAATATCATCAGCGTATAACGCCACCTTTTCTTCCACCACACCATATCGGAACCCCTTCACCGCCCTCGACCGCCTCAGCACAGCAGCTAACGGCTCTATGGCCATGGCGAATAGCAGCGGAGAAAGGGGACAACCCTGCCTCGTTCCCCTGTACATGTTGAATATATCTGAACGTTCCCCATTAACTCTCAGTCTAGCCACTGGGTGTTTGTATAATAATTTCAGCCATGCCATAAAGACCGGACCTATTCCCATCAATTGGAGAACTCGCCAGAGATAGTTCCACTCCACACTATCAAAGGCCTTCCGTGTGTCCAAAGAGACCACCACCCTGTGTCCAGTATTATCGGCAGTCATCTGCATATTAAAAAATAGACGTCTCAGGTTAATGGCCGTTGACCTATCCGGCATAAAACCCGACTGATCCGGATGGATCACACCAGACACCACCCGGCTCAGCCGGGTAGACAACACTTTGGATAGTATTTTTACATCTGCCGGAAGTAGTGAAATGGGTCTATACGAATCTGGTCGTGTCCGGTCCTTATCTGGCTTTGGCAGAACCACCACAGTAGCTTCTCGCATTGATGCTGGCAACTCTCCCTTTTCCAGAGCCGCTGAAAACACGTCTTTCAATTTTGGCAGTAGTGTCTCACTAAGGTGTTTATAAAACTCTGTTGGGAACCCATCCGCCCTCGGGGCTTTGTTATTTGATGTTGGACAGTTTCAACGGTGGCTATACAGCTGAAATCAAGCAGCGCCTTGCAATGGGTTGTGCAGCAATGAGGAGCATAGAGCAACTGTGGAAGTGCAAGGGCATCTCGATCACCACCAAACGACGATTGGTTACAGCCGTTGCATTCCCAATCACGCTGTACAGGTACAACATGTGGACCTTGACAAAGGGTGATCAAAGAAAGATCGATTCCTTCGAACTGTGAACCTGAAGGCGAGTGTTACAAATCCCTTGGACAGCTACGAACCCTTTAACCCTTTCACCCACAGGTGATTTTCAGTTTTTCATATTCGTTTTTTCCTCCCATGCTTCCAAAAGCCATAACTTTTTTATTTTTTTATCAACATATTCGTATGAAGGTTTATTTTTTCCGGTTGTAATTTTAAATAACATAATTCATTTTACCATATAATGTACTGGAAAACAGAAAAAAAATTCCAAGTGCAATTCCACAATGGTTTTGTGAGTTTTTATTCACCATGTTCACTGTATGGTAAAACTGACCTGGTCAGTACACTTCTATAGATACTAAACATGTACATTATTTTTTGTTTATTATTATTTAAGTGGTAAAAAAAATTAGAAATTTTTCCCCAAAATAAAACGTGCAATTTTTGCCATTTTCCAAGATCTATAACATTCTAACTTTTCAGGATCTGAGGCTGTGCGAGGGCTGAGATTTTGTGTTGTGAGCTGACATTCTATTTATACCATTTTGATGTATATTCATTGTTTTGATCGCCTGTTATTGCATTTTAATGCAATGTTGCAGCGACCAAAAAAACGTAATTCTGGCATTTTTAATTTTTTTTTTCCGTTACGCAGTTTACAACCAGATTAATTTATTTAATATTTTGATAGATCGGGCCTTTCTGAAAGCGGTGATTCCTAATATGTGTATTTTTTAATTGTTTTATTTTCCATAGGGCACAAGGGGGTAATTTGACCTTTTGTTTTTCATTTTTTAATTTTTTTCCATATTTTGCAAACCTTTATTATTTATTTACTTTTTATTGTTTTTACTAATTCTGAAGCTGCCACAGTCCAGTCACTTAGACACGGCTCTGTACAGCATACATGATCATGTCCTATGAATGCTGGCGCTCAGCCAGCGTTCACAGGAAGTTTGACATGACAGAGCTCATCAGCTGACCCCTGGCTATCATGACAAGTTATCTGTGCCCATGATCAAACTTTGGTAGCACGATTTAGGCTGCCTTCAGACTTGCAGATGCATCTGCAGCGTTTTGCAGATGCATCTGCAAGCATCTGCATGCAGACCGCGGCCCCTATGTTTATAATGGAGCGCACGGCGGTCTGCAGATGCTTGCAGACCGCCGTGCGCTCTCATTGCCCGCCATTAGTGATCTGTGCGCATGCGGATGCCTGCGCACAAATCACACACTCTCGCCCGCACCCGGGACTGGAAGATCTCTGCTCCTTCTACTGTTGTTAGAGGCACATGTCTGCTGATGAGATCAGCCAATATATGCAGGGAAGATGCGGGCTCACACGCTGGGTACAGGTCATTGATGTACATATTCCAAATTGCTTGTGAAGGGGTTAAATACAAACCAATGGCGGTACCGTGTTGGAATTTACAAAAGACTAGAACATGTATGACATGGTGACCAAAAAAATTCCCACAGGATTAGGGTTAGGTGTTATGGTTAGGGTTGCTTGTGGGCTTTATTCCTTGTGGGCATTTTTGAGGGAACCATACAAAACATACCAAGCCATCTTCCTAAATTTGAGTGACCCCCAACAATATCAGTGTCTCCTCATAAACATTACCAACAGAGTCCTTGTTTTGGGCTGGAGCTCCTCTTGGCTTTCCTTTTCGTAGCATCAGAAAATATAAAATGGAATTGTGGCTGCCTGCACCAACCATTTATATGAGAATACTAGATAGCGATCCTTATGGCGTTACTCTTAGAACAGTCTGTGCCTGTGCAGTGACTTCACCTCCTAGCGGTTGTCCAGCTAAAAGTCACTTGTCTGTGAATGATTACCGTATATACTCGCGTATAAGCCGAGTTTTTCAGCCCACAAATTGGGCTGAAAAGTCCCCCCCTCGGCTTATACGCTAGTCATACAGGCCCCCACCTCACATGATGGCCCTCCCCCCCGCATGCAGCGCTGCGCATATATATTACCAGGATATCAACTGTCACCCTCCGGTGGCGGATCGCGGCTCCTGGGCTCCGGGCTCCATCTTCAACTCTGTTTTCCTGTTTGTCACATAACCGGCCGGCGTCGCGATGACGTCATCGCGATGAGCCCGGCGGCCACAAAGCAGGAAGACAGAGATGAAGATGGAAGCCGGGAGCCGCGATCCGCCACCGGAGGGTGACAGCTGATATCCTGGTAATGTATATGCGCAGCGCTGCACGCGGGGGGGGGGTTAAGGCCATGTATACCGCACTGCTGGGGCTGTATATACCTGTGGGGCTGCAATATACCTGTGGGGCTGCAATTATATACCTGTGGGGCTGCATATACCTGTGGGGCTGCATATACCTGTGGGGCTGCAATATACCTGTGGGGCTGCAATATACCTGTGGGGCTGCAATATACCTGTGGGGCTGCATATACCTGTGGGGCTGCAATATACCTGTGGGGCTGCATATACCTGTGGGGCTGCAATATACCTGTGGGGCTGCATATACCTGTGGGGCTGCAATATACCTGTGGGGCTGCATATACCTGTGGGGCTGCTGTGTACTATCTAAGGGTTGCTGTATACTACCCCTGGGGCTGCTGTGTATACCCCTGGGCCTGCTGTGTATACCCCTGGAGCTGCTGTGTATACCCCTGGGGCTGCTGTGTATACCTCTAGGGCGGCTGCTGTAATAATGCTGGGGTCTGTATATACCACTGGGGAGGCTGCTGTATACCACTGGGGCTGCTGTATATACTGCTGGGGCCTGCATACCACTGGGGAGGCTGCTGTATTCTACCACTGGGGGGGCTTGTATACCACACTGCTGGGGGCTGTATACCTGTGCTGGGGTCCACCCTCGGCTTATACACGAGTCAATAGGTTTTCCCAGGTTTTGGGGGCAAAAGTAGGGGGGTCGGCTTATACACGAGTATATACGGTAAGTTATGCAACCTACTAACCTAGCTTACATCTGAAAGGTGCCCTGAATATCAGCCCAGAAGTTGGGTCCTGGCAAAGGCCAGCCTATCCTGTGTTTGCATGCCATTGTGTGTAAAAGGAGCTGTCGTACTGCTCTTTTATTATCCAATTCAAAGTATAGACATAGAAAAGAGGGCAGCTTAGCTATAGAAATAAGGACATAAGCAGTCAGCCAGTCCCTTTATAGGTTTTTGGTTTTTTTTACATATATTTCTTTGGTATTACAATTTACTACTGTTAAGCTATTTAATTTCTTTTTCATAGTTTCTTTTCAATTCTATGGTTTCCTACCTTTAATACTGATGTATATTTCCTATTCATCTTTTTACAGGGATGGGGTGCAATGAGTGCACTCACCCAACCTGTCAGCACTCACTGAGCATGCTCGGAATCGCCCAGTGTGTGGAATGTGAGAATGGAGTGATGGTCTTAGACTCCACCTCTGGTCCTAAATGGAAGATGTCTTGTAATAAGTGTAACGTCATTGTGCACTTCTTTGAAAACGCTCACAGGGTGCGAGTGGCAGCTGAGACCTGTGACGTTTGCGATGCTGCTCTTGTGCTTGTTGACTTTAATAAAGCAAAGAGTCCCCTTCCTGGAGACCAGACTCAGCATACAGGCTGTGTATTTTGTGACAATGTCTTCCAAGATCTGGTAGAGCTCAAACATGCCACTATGAGACATCCTATGCACCGAGGTGGACAAGGAAGGAAACCAGGAAGAGGAAGGGGCAGAGGTCGAAGAGGTAATCCCAAAAAACCAAAGGACAAAATGGCTGCCTTGGCAGCATACTTTGTATAACATGTTTTTTTTAGCGTGTTCAATAAAACCTTGTCCTACATAGACTTTTCTTATGTGTGAAAAAAATGCTTACACGTCAGGTCCCCTGACAAGTTCTGATATTAGTAGCCATGATGTGTTTGGAAAAGACATACTGTAGCAGTATATTTATAAGTAGCAATATTTTTTTTCTATGTAGAAATGTTTGCAACTAAAAATCATTTCCATTAACCTAACTGAGGTTATTTTGGGATAGAGTCAGAGGTCTTGAGTGCTTGCTCGATAAAAGCACTTATGCTCATCTCTGGTGCTGGCAGAGTTCCAGCTTTGTCTGCACCCCTTTTACCATGGCGCGAATCCTACACCTAATCAGCACCGGCTTCCCTCTCCCTACCTTCGGACAAATCAAACATCAAGAGGAAATCAGCTGCCCACTCATTTCTTATTTATGTTTCATACGTCTGAAGGTGGGCAGAGGAACGCGGATGCTGATTGAGTGCGGGACTCACGTGACATAACAACTCATGTGAGCCCTGGGAGAGTGTGCCCACACAGCTGGAATGGCACTGGAGGGGGAGTATAAGTGCTTTTATTTTAACAGGCAAAAGACTCAGATTTTGAGTTGGTTGTCCAAGTAGTGGACAACCCCTTTGTCACATCCCCTCTTTGGACTGGAAAACCAAAATTTGAAATTAGTAATTTTTTTTATTGGTGCATTTGTTTCTTTGAGCCCTTCATGACATATGACATACATGTACTGAATGTCACATTCTGGGTACTATTGTATGGAGCAGGCCACTAACATCAGCAAAAGAGTTTGCTCCAATCGCTGCTGTCTAAGTCTTTTAACCTTTTCCCAATGGGGCAATGTCCCATATGGGTTACTCTCTGTATCTTTTGCGGTTTTCACTGATACATTACGACTATAAATATAGGAAACTGTATATGACCTTTACTCTGTAGATGAAGTGTTGTTCGATACAACTCACCTCTGCCTGATGTGCATGTATTGTTCCAGCATGCAGCTGATAAGTGTCGGATCACGGATAAAGCTGATGAGGCTCCAGATGTACTTGAGAAATTCCAAGAACAGTGTAAAGTTCAGCACACTGTGGTATAAAATCCAATATCCTTTAATGTAAATCTTTTATAATATAGAAGGTACAGAAAAAAAGATGTTCAAACCAAATACAAGCACTCATGCATCATGGCGGGGCTAATTATTGAAATACATTTTCCCAGCTGCTTGTTTTTTCTGTTTTTCTTCTCCCTATTTTGGGTTCTTAAGGCAAAGCTGTCTATCAAAGTAGAAGAGGAGGTTCAAGATTGAGGGAAAAAAAGTAAGTGGGAGGTGGTTTTTAAGGGAACCTGTCATGTCCTCTTTTGTTATTAAACCACCCCACTGCTATTTATACCATATAGTGTTCATTAGTAACCTTTTTTTTTCTAAATTATATTCATCTCAAAAAAGCATTTTAGATACTTGCATATCTTCATTAGCTAGCTGGGCAAACAGTCATCTGGTTGATTTGATTAATGGTTAACGCCTTAATGCCTACTGTTTAGTAATCGCATCATACCACTTCAATTCATTTGTATGCATCTGTAGATTTTAATTCAGGCAATAAGGGGTTAACAGATATGTCACTGAACTTGTAGCAATGCCAACATCTCTGTATAAAGGACCTTTGTGATGTCTGACTATGTGACCATATTGGGTAGAACTAAGCGAGCTAAATTGTTATGGCCTATGTACAGTCATGGCCAAAAGTTTTGAGAATGACACAAATTATATTATCACAAGATCTGCTGCCCTCTGGTTTTTATTTGTGTTTGTCTGATGTTTATATCACATACAGAAATATAATTGCAATCATATTATGAGTACCAAAAGGTTATATTGACAGTTAGAATGAGTTAATGCAGCAAGTCAATATTTGCAGTGTTGACCCTTCTTCAGGACTTCTGCAATTCTCCCTGGCATGCTCTCAATCAACTTCTGGACCAAATCCTGACTGATAGCAGTCCATTCTTGCATAATCAATGCTTGCATTTTGCCAGAATTTGTTGGTTTTTGCTTGTCCACCCGTCATTTGATGATTGACCACAGGTTCTCAATGGGATTAAGATCTGGGGAGTTTCCAGGCCATGGACCCAAAATCTCTATGTTTTGTTCCCTGAGCCATTTAGTTATCACCTTTGCTTTATTGTCAAGGTGCTCCATCATGCTGGAAAAGGCATTTTTTGAGCACCAAACTGCTCTTGGACTGTTGGGAGAAGTTGCTCTTGGAGGACATTCTGGTACCATTCTTTATTCATGGCTGTGTTTTTAGGCAAGACTGTGAGTGAGCCGATTCCCTTGGCTGAGAAGCAACCCCACACATGAATGGTTTCAGGATGCTTTACAGTTGGCATGAGACAAGACTGGTGGTAGCGCTCACCTCTTCTTCTCCGAATAAGCTGTTTTCCAGATGTCCCAAACAATCGAAAAGGGGATTCATCAGAGTAAATGACTTTACCCCAGTCCTCAGCAGTCCACTCCCTGTACCTTTTGCAGAATATCAGTCGGTCCCTGATGTTTTTTCTGGAGAGAAGTGGCTTCTTTGCCCTCCTTGAAACCAGGCTTTGCTCAAAGAGTCTCTGCCTCACAGTGCGTGCAGAAGCACTCACACCAGCCTGCTGCCATTCCTGAGCAAGCTCGGCACTGCCGGTAGTCCGATCCCGCAGCTGAAACAGTTTTAAGATACGGTTCTGGAGCTTGCTGGTCTTTCTTGGGCGCCTGGAGCCTTTTTGACAACAATGGAAGCTCTCTCCTTGAAGTTCTTGATGATGCGATAGATTGTTGACTGAGGTGCAATCTTTCTAGCTGCGATACTCTTCCCTGTTAGGTCATTTTTGTGCAGTGCTATGATGGCTGCACGTGTTTCTGTAGAGATAACCATGGTTAACTGAAGAGAAACAATGATACCAAGCACCAGTCTCCTTTTAAAGTGTCCAGTGGTGTCATTCTTACTTAATCATGACTGATTGATCGCCAGCCCTGTCCTCATCAACACCCACACCTGCGTTAATGGAGCAATCACTAAAACGATGTTAGCTGCTCCTTTTAAGGCAGTACTGCAATGATGTTGAAATGTGTTTTGGGGGTTAAAGTTCATTTTCTAGGCAAATATTGACTTTGCAAGTAATTGCTGTTAAGCTGATCACTCTTTATGACATTCTGGAGTATATGCAAATTGCCATTAGAAAAATTGAAGCAGTAGACTTTGTTAAAATTAATATTTGTATCATTCTCAAAACTTTTGGCCATGACTGTACACATGCTCCACCTATTATAGTCACATGGTCGTGACATCACACAGGTCCTTGCAGCATTTTCAGAATTTCGGTATTGCTACAAGTTCAGTTAACTATTAAACAGCCAGATCACTGACTGCCCAGCTAGCTAATGAAAATATTTAAAGGGAATCTGTAAGGTCATCTATGCTCCCCCAGCTATCACTGTCTGTACCTGCAGCTTCATAGTACTATTCTAATCATCCCTGTCTGAGCTAATACTGTAATGTTAGAGGTAAAAAAAAGCATTTGAACACTTACATTTTCTTATGTGAATGAGGCAGTGAGTAGTCATCTTGGAGGATGTAGTCACTCTGGCAGGTTTATAGTTAACTCACTGAACACTTCTCTGTATAAAGGACCTGTGTGATGTAACGATCATGTGAGCATTGTGGTCGGAGCTAAGCAAGCAAAATCATTATGTGGTATGGAGAATTTGATCTGCCTATTATAGTCACATGATCATGACATCACACAGGTGCTGTCAGCATCTTGTTACATTTGGCAGAAATGTTAACTATAAACCTGCCAGACTGTCTACCTCCTCCAAGGTGACTACACACTGCCTCATTTATATAAGAAAATGTAAGTGTATAAATGTATTTTTTTCACCTTTAACATTACACCTATGAGCTCAGACAGGGATGATTAGAATAGTACTGAAAGTGGTTTATTAACAAAAAAGGACACAACAGTTTCACTTTAAGTGATTAGCCCCAACATGATGTGCACCTGAACTTGGTTTGAATAGTCATTCTGAGCTGAGTCACTTTTAATGCACCACAACAGTGTTTCGACAGAGCAGGCAGGAAGAAGAAAAGCTGCTCTGATGTGTAAGCTGAATTTCCTCTGTTGGCAACTAATTGCCTGTTAGTTTTTAGGCACATAGTTAAAGGAAAAACCTGGATAACTTCTTTAAAGGGGTTGTCCACTGCCAGGACAACTCCCAATTCCACATGCTTTCCCCAGATAAAATAATATAAAGCTTATACTCATCTCCCGTGCCAGCAACATTCCAGCGGTGTCGAGACTCGCATTCACAGGGCTTACATGATGAAGTCGCGAGCCCCGCTTCCAATCACCACCAGCTTCTCTCTTCCCACCTTCGGACAAAGTAGTCAATCAACAGGAAGTGAGCGCTGCGACTGCTACTTAGTTTCTATTGACTGCTACTGAGTCCAGAAGCGGGAAGACAGAAACCGGTGATGGTTGGACCTGGAGCTTGCGTTATGCAACATCATGTGAGCCCCGTGAATGCAAACGTTGCCATATTGTCTGTGAGGGAATCCAAATTCTGCCCATGTTTGGTGTGTATGGTGAATAAAGAATAAAATCTAAATTGTCTCCTGATGTCAGCGCGGAGGAATCCCGGTAATACAAAAACCTTGCTTTCTTATCCTGGATGGGATCTGCAGCGACCCTTTACGTTTATAAGGTTGGTTGTGAACCCTTCACAACCTGAGTAGGTGAGTGGATTACTGCGATATTAACCCCTGGTAGCCACATTTATTGCTCTATTGTGCGCTCCCCCTCCCCTTCTATATAATTTCGTTAATTAAGATGGACATATTTGGGTCCACTCAACTTAATAAAACACAAATTTTACACTGATAAACAGCATGATGTAAGAAGGTGCATATTCAAGTAGAGTTTCATTGGATTGTTTCACAATACAGCCCTTTATTGCATGATGAACTTTGTATGCTTTTTATACTTTATATGTTATGTTTTTACATGTTGTAAATACTAAGGTGCAGCATAGAACAAACCCATGTCCAAACCATTATACAGTATGTATATGCAGATCATGATAAGGATTCAGTGTAAATATGACACAAAATTTAATCCGCTAATAATGTGCAACAATGTTCCACAATGAAACAGTCAGTTCTGCAACAAAATATCTTCTGTATCATGCTATGTCAAAAGTTCAAGTGGCTATAATGTATACCAGGAGTGGCCAACTAATTTTCCTCAGGGGCCACATGACCGTGATTGGTTTAAAGGGCTGAGTCAATATTAATTCTTCTCAATATTAACATTATTATTAATATTTTATATCAATATTCACTGTATCACTTAATATTGAGTAGAATAAAGTATGCTGACATCCTCCATATACAGTATAAGCCCACACACAGCTCCACTATATACAGCAGGAGACCTAACATAGCTCCCTACATATAGTATGAGCCCCCCCATAACCTCCCTATATGTGAGCTACCACATAGCCTCTCTACATACAGTGTGAGCCCCCACATAGCCATTCTATATACCGTATGAGCCCCTCTATATACAGTGTGATCCTCCACATGGCCCCTCTGTATACAATTTGTGTCCTCACATAGCTCATCTTTGTACAATATTAGTCCCTACGTATCCTCTTTATATGCAATGTGAGCCCTCACATAGCCTCTCTATACAGTTTGAGCCCTCACATAGCCATTCTGTATACAGTGTGAGCCCCAACAGTCTCTTAAATGCAGTATGAGCCTGCACATAGCCTCTTAAATGCAATATGATCCTCCACATACCCTTCTAAATACAGGATGAGCTCCTCACATAGCCTCCTATATACAGTATGAGCCACCACATAGCCCTCTATATACATTATGATCCCCACATAGCCCCATATATACATTATGTGCCCCACAAAGCCTTCTATATACCTTCCTGAGCCCCACATAGCCTCCTTTATACAGTATAGGCCCCAGTTAGCCCCATATATACAGTATGAGCCCTCACATAGCCTATATACGTTTCTTATTCTCCACCTAGTCACCTAAATCCACTGGAACTCCCACATAGCCTCCTATGTACATTTGAGCCCCTACAGAGCCTCCTATATAAATATCTGAACCGCCACATAGCCCTCTCTATACATGCCCTCCCACACAACCTACTACATACATGAAAACATCCCATACACATGGAACAAAAAAAAACATCACACACTCGTCTCACTCCCATTTCCTAACTGCTCAGTTGCAGACTCCGGTGCACTGACGTTCTACACTGCACACATGATTATGTGAGGTCATCCTGTCTTGCTGTGCCTCACGCTGATCGGTGGAAGATAGAGCCAGTGGAACCATCCTCCACCAATGTGTTTATAGCTGTCCACATCCTGTTGATGCAAATATCTGTGATATCACAAAGCGAGTAGAGGTTGAAGTGCAGCCCACGGTCCACTGGTTTTAGCCCTTTGGCTGTCTCGATCCTTGGGCGAAACTGGAGAAATATATAAGTCTGATATAAAAAAAAAAAGGGAGAAGGGAAAGCTACATAGTAACAATCGGTGCACACCAACTAAATACCTTAGTAGATAATATATGTAAACTTATTATCATCACAGACATAAAAACAAAAACACATTAAAAATACTTAAATTATATATATATTTATTCATTTATATAGCGCTATTAATTCCATAGCACTTTACACACATAAGTAATGCTGTCTCTCTTGGAGCTCACAATCTAAATATCCTATCAGTATGTCTTTACCATGTGGGAGGAAACCCACGCAAACACGGGGAGAACATACAAACTCCTTGCAGATGTCCTTGGTGGGAATTGAATCCAGGACCTCAAGACCCCAGGGCTGCAAAGGCTGGGCACAATATAGAACAAATATAAATACAGGGATATATTTGAGGAGAAAAGTAAAGCAGGGTTAGGTTATAACAAAAACAATGCCAGCCCTGAATATATCAGAGTGCTGTACAATCCATCATCCAGAATTGGAAGGAATATGGCACAACGGCAATCGTAACCAGACATGACCGTCCACCTAAAGTGGCATCCCAAGCAAGGAGAGCCCTAATTGGAAATTCAACCAAGTGACCCATGGTCACTCCGGTGGAGCTGCAGAGAGCCAGCGCTCAGGTTGTGTAGGTATCTCAGATAAAACCCCCATATAAAATATATTTTAAATTTGTCTGTGTAAAGTGAAAAAAAGTGGAAAAGTTCAGAGGGTATAAATAATCTTACAAGGCATTTAGATTTATAGTGAAATGCACATGTATAGTTGCTAAAACCAAACTTGGGGTTATAACATGTTGTCATACCTATTATATCCGCATTTATACAAACCATTCCTATTTAACCAGGAACATGTGAAGGTTTTATTGGGAAAGAACACTGGGTGAAAAAATTTAACCCAAAGAACGATCCCCTTGCCACAAACATGCAACTATTTTGCATGATTCTGGCAAAGGATTCATCCTGGCAGGTATTTGCCTCTAGGCACTGGAGACCCGATGCCCGGGCACCGGGCTGTGGGGGTGACACGAAAAGAGGGAGGAAAAAAACGATTGTTCTATACTCGGCATTAGGAATAACAAAAGAACCCAGAGATTTCACTACAAGGCTCTTAGTAAGACCTAAACATCTAAAGGGTAGGTTATATTGTAGGTGGGATGGGGTCCTCCCTCCTTTCCTTTTCCATATGTACAATTGTCTAGTCTTTTTTATAGAGCCCTGAAGGGTTTTACAAACCAGGAACAAGACACAGTTTGGAGCTTGACTAAAACAAATGGGTATGCTCTTAAGCACTAAGATCCCCCCTTTTTTTAAGTCACTGGGTGTATTGAACCAGTCTCTATTTTACACTCCATTTGGCTTTGGGTGTATCTATTGCCAAAATGACAACTGCTTTGTCAGTCATATAGGTATTTTGTATCCATAGGGCTTGAATTCTCCCACAGTTCCTAATTTTTGGAGTGAACTGGCAATCAATTAACCATGATGTCGCAGTGAAAACCATACAGTAAACTTGGACAAGTGTTTATTGTGTACCAGCCATCTGCGTGTGGTTGTAAACTATATGTCTGAAACCATGTATGATATTGACAAATCATGTAACCCCTGATGAGCTACCATAATCTGTTAGCGAAACGAGTCAGGTTTTTGTATCTCTATCAGATTGTTAGATCGTTTTCTACCTATTGGCTCCCATCCATATGCTTGAATCTAGATTACTAGGAGTACGACAACTGTCCTTGGATGCTTGACAGTATAGTGAAGTTAGGTCAGGACAAGGATCGCACCTAGTGCATTGGAGGGTTAATGGTGGGTGCTTCCACTATATATATTTGTGAATAAATAGGAATACCGGTGCAATTCTTCTTATTGATCCTTTATTGAGATAAAACCATCAACACCTCAAGAGGGCACACTGGGCGCGGAAACACGTCCAGTGTGCCCTCTTGAAGTGTTCATGGTTTTATCTTAATAAAGGATCAATAAGAAGAACTGCAACAGTATTCCTGTTTATTCATACTGTGGATTGAAGCATACCATTATACTTGGTGCAGGAGTCCAGTGAGTATTCCTGGGGTGTGTCCCTTCCCCTCTCCCTTGGAATTACTTTGTATTTACTTCTGTTTCTGTAGGGGTGGGTGAGGGTGTTATCTCTGTACACTAATTGTCACAAAACTAAGTTGTTTTTAAAAGAAATATCAAAGATCATTTTAGAGTATTTTCCTTTAGTGCTCAGATTTGAATAGGGAATACGTAATTTATCCTCCTTATTTGGGAAGGTCCATGGTTAAAAATACCCGCAGCGGTCCCAGATTTGGCACATCCTGGAGCTTTGCATCAGCTCTTCCCAATGCACTGGTATGGTGGCAATTGGGGTAATAATTTGTGAGGTCAAAAGCAAATCTGAAAGACATAGACTCGGTGACTACTGAGCACACTAAATTCCCCGCAGCACTGATTGGCCAATTAATGTAACGTGATGATCTGCAGCAAGTGATGGCCAAGCAGGGCGTGTCATCATGAATTTACATAATAAGTTGGGTGTGTCTTGACCTCCGTGGCGGAGGCTCCGCCGAACCCCTGAGACCGACTCACCGAACCCCAGTTAAGAACCACTGACATAGAGAATTAAAGATATAAAGACAAAAGACACCCTCATTTACCAATTTGGCCAAATGAATTCAAAGCAGGTCCGTCATAGTCCCCATGGACGTCCCATGCCGTTCCCTGACTCAGCCTTCCAGCGTATGGAGCCTCGTCCAAAGAACAAAGCCCCATATGCTGGAACAGCAGGCACTGCAAGAGATGGCAGTATGATGAGCAGTGATGTCAGTGAAGTTACTGTAGATCACACACGCCGAGTCATACAACAGGTACGGTAGCGATACCCGCTGTGTGACCTGGCGAGTGTGACTTACAATAACCTCACTGATGTCTCCACTCCTCACACATGGGGTCTCACAGCGGGTGGTGCTCAGTCACACCACCCACTTAACATCTGATTTGCATATGAATGAATATACTAATGAATGTACTAACTGTTCACCAGCAGAGAAGGTGTAAGGCTGTGTGCACAAGCTGGGTTTTTATTGTGTATTTTTAAGCATTTTTAAAGGCAGATTTGTCACAAAACCTGTAGGGAATCCTGATGCCAACACACTCTGTGAGAATCCTGAAGTCACGTGCACATGTTGAGTATTTTCTCCATGCAGATTTGGTGCAGATTTAATTATGCAGCATGTCAAGTCTATATGAATTCTAATGAACGGGAAAAAATCTGCCCCAAAAATGTGCAAAAAAAAAATGCAAAAACGTGTTTTTTGCTTCTATTGTTTTTCTCACTAAGAGATGCAGAAACGGTGCATACATTTCTGTGCCAAATACTACCGTATTTGCCGCACTATAAGGTGCACCGAATTATAAGGCGCAGTATCAAAAAGGGCCTCCTAAGGCATCTTGGTCCACATATGAGCCGCACCGGATTATAAGGTGCACCTTATTACCATAAATAAAACAAAGCTCAGACCCCCCATCATCCTCCACTATCCCTCTGTAGCCCCCAATCATCCTCCACTATTCCTCTGTAGCCCCCCATCATCCTCCACTATCCCTCTGTAGCCCCCCCATCATCCTCCATTATCCCTCTGTAGCCCCCCATCATCCTCCATTATCCCTCTGTAGCCCCCCCCCATCATCCTCCACTATCCCTCTGTAGCCCCCATCATCCTCCACTATTCCTCTGTAGCCCCCCATCATCCTCCACTATCCCTCTGTAACCCCCCATCATCCTCCACTATCCCTCTTTTAGCACCCCATCATCCTCCACTATGCCTCTGTAGCCTCCCATCATCCTCCACTATCCCTCTGTAGCCCCCAATCATCCTCCACTATCCCTCTGTAGCCCCTCATCATCCTCCACACACAGACACACACCCATACCCACACCGTGTTTCCCCGAAAATAAGGCATACCTTGTTTGTACCCGCTGTCCGCCGATGTATTCAGTATGCTGCATTTTCTTATTTCAAAACCGGGCCAGCAGCCGCGCCGCTCACAGCCCAGGAGCCCTGAGTCAATCACAGCACAGGAACCGCGAGCCAATCACAGCGCAGGAATCGCGAGCCAATCGGAGGCTATGGACTGACGTCAGCTGGCCTCGGATTGGCTCACGGTTCCTGTGCTGTGATTGGCGCAAGGCTCCTGGGCGGAGATTGGCACACAGCTCCGGATCTGTTATTGGCTGCTGGGATCCTGGGCTGTGATCGGCACGGCTGCTGACCCAGTTTTGAAACAAGAAAATGCAGTATACTGAATACAGCGGCAGGCACCGGACAGCGGGGACGGCGGGTACAAACAAGGTATGCCTTATTTTCAGGGAAACACGGTATATAAGGCGAATCGCACTATAAGCTGCACTTTTGATTTCTTCGAAAATCATAGGCTTTTAGGTGCGCCTTATAGTGCGGAAAATACGGTAAATGTGTGCAGATACCGAAAGGTGTCAGTGGGTTTCCATTTGAAAAGACCTGCTTGGAGAGGGGGGAGTGGTTTTGATCTTACTGACAGACGCTTTCTAATAAAGTATTGATGTGCACATTATAAACAGGGCTGCTGATTTATTGATGCATTTCCGACTATTTTCTGGCCTAAACACATTACACAATGCAGTCCTCCTACAGAACACCATGCTTAAAAAATCCTGCACCACTTTTTCCAACACATACAAATAAAATAACGTAGGATCCCTTTAATTTATAGGGTGAGCTGTCACCTCCAAAAAGCCACCTAAACTACAAAAACATGTCCCTGCAGCATATTATCACTAATCTCACACTTCTTTTGTCTCCTAAAAGCATCCTGTGAAAGTGCATAAAAACGATGTTATACTCACTCATTAGGCATTTATAATTAGTAGGGGCTATATGCTTTAGCCCTTAGGGCGTGTTGTTTTGCAGGCTCCAGGATCCACCCTCTCTCTGTGCTGCTGTGATGTGGAGCTGAAGGCAGGACTAATGATTTGCACTCTGTGAGTGACAGAGAGGGGGAGGGCAAAGCCTGCACAAGTAAAGCAGCACAGAGAGAGAGAAGGTGGATCCTGGAGCCTGCAAAACAACACGCCCTAAGGGCTAAAGAATATAGCCCCTAATTATAATGCCTAATGAGTGAGTATTAAAACGTTTTTATGCACTTTCACAGGATGAGATTAGTGATAGGATGCTGCAGGGACATGATTTTGTAGCTTAGGTGACTTATTGAAGGTGACAGGCTCCCTTTAAGACATTTATAGGTTCATTTACACATTGGAAGAGATAAAAAATGCATTTTCATATAATGCAGGATTTGGAAAATTTTAAGCATACATGCTAGAGTCTTAAGTGTTCTGGATGCAGTGTCCTGTGCGGGAGAATGCGATGTCCGTGCCCATGATCAGGATTACTGACGCAGCGTACTTTTATCGTTTTCTACCACTGAGAACACTTGCATCTCTGGAAGAATAAATTGACATCCTGCAGATTGGAAAACCGCAGGGTGAGCCAGTTTACATACCGTTAAAAGAAGCACAGTGGGCATTTCTATTAATCCCATCCACTGTGCTTTTACTGCATTCAAAGCACTGCTAACACTGATCATAGACATTGACGCTAACCGTTTCCATAGCACAGAGGCCTTGAAGGATCAGTTACTTACAAACTAGAGAGTGACTTTTGGACATTTCTCAATCATTTACAATGGTGAGATGCAATTCTCAATTTCTCCAATAGAGGGAGGCAGTGTAAGAATTCTAAATCTGCTTCAAATGCATCTGGTCATTACGATTGTAAAATCAGTATTTCACCTTAGGCTGCATACTCACAATGAGTATACGCAGCGTTTTGGACGCAGCGTCTTGCCGCTGTGTCCAAAACGCTGTGTAGTACAGTATCAGCATAGTGGATGGGATTTGTAGAAATCCCATGGCCACTATGCTTAACCCGACCGCAGCAATCGGACAGCTGCGGTGCAGGTTGCCGGCATTCCGCTCCTCGGCAGCATGTTCATTTCATTCTGTGGAGTCAGAAGTGGCTCCCATCGGGTGACTGCAGGGAGAAGCCGCCCCACACCCGCCGCACATAGTGAATACAGGGCGGCTGCGGCTACCCGCGGCTTCACTCAGGTCCGGAGGAGCTGCGTCCAACACGCAGCTCCTCTGGACCGTGAGCACACAGCCTTATAGGTTCAGGGTTCATGTAACAGATGGAAAGCACAACAGCATTTGTGTTTTTGTTTTGTTTTTTAAATGCTAGTTCATTTTTGCATGATTTTGCAAGCAAGGCTGCATGTACACAATTAAGAATTGCAGCGTTTTGGACACAGCATCTTACCGCTGTGTCCAAAACGCTGAGTTTTACAGTACAAGCACAGTGGATGGGATTTCGAGAAGTCCCATGCCCTCTGTGCTTCTTTTGTATGCAGCGTTCTCTCACCTGCAGTGCGCATCTTCGCACCATTAAATTAACATCCTGCTGAGTCAGAAGTGATCACCATCGGGTGAATGCAGGGAGAAGCCGCCCTGTAATGAACGCAGATCGTGGGCACAGGGTGGCTGCATTCACCCGCGGCTTCTCTCGGGTCCAGAGACACTTGTCCAACACGATTGTGTGCAAATACCCTTAAGGTACCGTTACACAGGGAAACATCTCCGGAAACATCGCCAGCAACTCAGGTGCGTTGCCATTTTGAATTGACATCGTTGGAGAGTTGCCCCCTGTAACAGAGTGATATCAACGGCGATAGTTGCTTCAGCAACATCGCCTGATTTCAGGACAATGTCCTGAAACCTGGCGATGTTGCTCAAGCGATGTGCATGAATCGTCCTGTCTGACATTGCAACAGTGATGTTACAGGCAACTTCCCCCATTGAGTCCAATGTTAAGGATCACTGCCAGGGTTGAATTTAACCCTGGCAGCGATAGTTGCTTTCAACATCACCACTGCATTGCCAGCGATGTCTCCTCGTCTGACAGCTCACCAGCGATCTTGGCCAGCGGCCAAAAACGTGCACGCTCCCGTCAGTTGCTGGCGATGTTGCCAGAGATGTTTCCACGTGTGACGGTACCTTAAGCCTACGTTTACACATGAAGTATTTGATGAGTTTTTGATGTTACAGGTGATGATGCACCTATTAGCTAAATTAGGTTTCTTGCATTTTTCCATTGCTTTTATTTTTCCGACTGGTTATTGTTAGTGATGAGCGAATGGTGAAATATTCGGGCTCGTATTATTCTACCCGAATACTTTTTACTATTCAGGTATTCATCTTGAATACTAAACCTAATTCAAGTCAATGGGGAACTTGAATGGTTTTCATTGAATCTTCCAATCAAATTTCCGAATTCCCATTGACTTGCATTAGGTTCAGTATTCGAGACGAATACCCGAATAGTAAGAAGTATTTGATTAGAATAATCCGTACCTGAATATGTTTCTAGTCGCTCAACACTATTTCTCTGTTTGGTTTTATGTGTTGTATATGAAACTGCGGGTTTTTTGCATCTAATGCAAGTGTGTGGGAAAAATCCACTCATAAGACCCATATTTTGGGTACGAGATTCCTATAGGTTCCATCCATTTTGCTGGATCTATAAGATACTGCATTTTTTGCGCAGCGAAAATAAGTAGCTTCAAATACTCCTTGTGAACTTAGCCTAAAACTTGACAAACAAACGTCCTATAGACACAATGATTTGTGGTAAAGCTGCATTCTTGAGGTGTCTATGAAGTGTGACCTTCCTCTAATGAAAAACAGTCTATTTTTTTATTTCTTTTACACGAAAGAAAAGATAGGAATCTGAATCAATCTGCTGGATCCAGTTTTGGGTAATGTAACATCAGTTTTTCTTATATGCTGGAAATAAATGAATCTTCTCTAACTCATTAAACAGTAATAATTGGGCAACTATCGATGTCCTGCAGATGTGATGTGCTCTCCATTTTTTTCCACTGACCCATTCTCTTGAATAGGACGATTGCAGTTCTTTCTATTATAAAGCAATGCGAACAGCCCACAGAATGTAATTGTTACATGTTCTATCTGTAGAGAAATGGTCGTCTGTATGAGGCCTCAGGTTGAATTCCCACAAACCTGTAAATTCTTGGACCAGGCACGTCTCTAAATTTCGGACGTGACCAGGTCTGTTTGCAGCTTGGACAGGTGTGGCAGCTATCTGCCATTAAATCAGGAACTGTCTTCTCTGAAAACGTGCCCAGACTAGTGTCGGCCATTGATCCGCACTGCATTTGTCAGTCTGCTGTGTGCAGTTTGCTGTGATTGAAGTTTGCCTGAATGTTCCCTGCTCCCTTTTCTTGTTAGCGGGGTTGAGTAAGTGAAGAAGACTGATCATTATCATGTACACACCCAAGTACAGTATGTAATATCAATGTCTGCTGCCGCTATCTGCCTGGTTCCTCTATTCTAGTGTGAAGTGTGTCGGAGACGTTGTATTGCACTTTACATTGATGACAGATCCTTAGGCTTGCCATCCAGTTCCCATCTGTCCGGGAGGATCCAGGAGAATGCAGGTTTTTCTCCCGGACACAAAATCGCAGCTTGCTGCCATTTCTGTCCTGGGGAAAAATCGGATCCGATGCGATCTGGCACCCCCTAACATGGGGAGCCAACAAAAAATCGGATCCGGAGCCGGGTGCTTTAATTTAGCTGCTAAACTTCAGCACGAGGAGCTGTCCCCTGCAGAGATTTCAGGACCGCGGCTATCTCCCCACTAGCCGCGATCTTGAAATTTCAGCAGCTAGCGGCTGCGATATTGCGAATCCAGCTGCAAACCGAACCGGAGGGCATATTGGCCCTCCACTTCTGCTTCAAAATCGGGTCCGGGGCTGTCCGGTTCATACGGGCAGCCCCAGACCTGATCTTGCTGTGGTGTGAAGCCAGCCTTAGAACCACTTCAACCCACCAAGATGGGGATGCTGCAAGGTAGCAAACAGCACCGCTCCCTGAAAGCTGGTGCGGTAAATTAGTATATAAGAAAGGTATATTATGCTACTGCGCACATTTTTCATACAGCACAAGACCACTGAAGTGAGTTTACACACCTATACCACAGGGTAAATATTCCCTGTATTACAAAGGCCAAAGGAAAATTTTAATTTTACTACCTAGTCAGATCCTTCTTCTGAGGTTTCCACTACACATATGAGTACATTTGTCCTTTCCACCATATAGATTGTATGTACAGGGTGGGCCATTTATATGGATGCACCTAAATAAAATGGGAATAGTTGGTGATATCAAGTTCCTGTTTGTGGCACATTAGTATTTCCCCTCCCATATACTAATGTGCCACAAACAGGAAGTTGATATCACCAACCGTTCCCATTTTATTTAGGTATATCCATATAAATGGCCCACCCTGTATAATAAAGAAGCCACTTACATATGGGTACAAGTGATTTAATAAATCATTTATTACCTCAATATTTACTGTAATTATATGTACATATATTTGTGTTGCCTCAAATTACACTAGTGGGGGCCTAGTCCATGTTAGGATCCTCCGGTTTCAGGTATTCTCTATTGCTGATAATCGCTATAACCTGCAGGCTGAGTGAGGGTCTATCCCTTATCGCCGATGGTGCAGGTGCCCGATCCTGTGCTTGCGACGCCTCGGCTGTTCGGCGTTCCCAGCAGCAAGTGTGCCACAGAGAGATGGGGCTTGGCGGTGACGTCACTGGGAGGGCGAAAAACCGACAGTTTCATAGCTACTCGAGATTCCCAAGCGCGGTGCCGCTCAGGATCGGCCACCTGCACCATCAGCGATAGGGGATAGACCCTCACTCAGCCTGCAGGTTATAGTGATTATCAGCAACAGAGAATACATGAAACTGGAGGATCCTAACATGGACTAGGCCCCCACTAGTGGTGCCTGGGTTGGGTGAGAGACTCACAGGGGTCAGTTTGCTTATTTGTCTGTGTTGTTTTAACAACACTTATGCAGGAAGTTTCTTACGGAGCAAACAGGCATTTTTTAACCTATTGTGTAATCTGAGGCAACACGCATATATGCTCATATAATTACTAGTGATGAGCGAGCATGCTCGCCCGAGCATCTCAGTACTCAAGATGCTCGGAGCTCGGCGAGTACCGGTGAGATGCTCGGGTCCAATTCCCTGCATGTTGGCGCTTTTTGCAGAGCGAGGCCACATGCAGGGATTGGCTGCCTCACACTGAAATGCCACAGCCATGTTGGTTGTTACGTTACAGTGATAGACCTGATGACTGTGCGAGCAGCCAATGTCAAACCTGACCGCGCAGTGCTCGTGCTGGCGGCTGGCGAACAACAGCTGATCTGACAGCTGTTCAAATCTCCCGCGCCAACACCAATAGGTGATGTCGGCGTGGGAGATTTAAACAGTTGTCAGACCGGTTATGTTTAAATTTCCCCGCGTGGACACCGCCTGGAGATCAGAGGCACCCGCCGCCAGGAGATGAGCGGCTGAGATGTGTGTATGTTTTCATTTATATTTTATTTTTTTAATGCCTCGCCATATTTTTGTATGCCAGCCAGGTACAGCAGGGAAGTATGGGCTACCCCAACTCCCAGCTGCCTAGTTGTACCTGGCTGGAACCACAAATATAGGGAAGCCCTTTTTTCTGGTCATCATAATGGGAGACCCAGACAATGGGGTTTAGGGCACTGCCCTCCGGAGGTCACACTAGGTACTACAAGTTTGTAGACACCGCCCCCTCCGCTTATAAACCCCTACCGCAGGGAACATCCTCAGTTTTAAACTTAGTGTGCTCGGAGGATCACGCTTTGCTTGCACTTCACTGCATTCTCACAACTTACGTGATGGCGTCTGAAGACAAGGTAAAATGGTTCCGGTCGGAACCTGCGACAGCCTCCCCGCTCACCCTTGTGGAACACGCAGGTGGAGGTACCGGAGGGCCTAGAGCCTGGACACTTTGTGTTCTCCCGGTACGCTGTTGCGCTCCTCTCCATCCCTCTCTGGGGGGCTCTGGAGAGTGGGAGATGGGAGCCTTGCACAGCTCCGCTCCGTCCGAGGCCTCCCTAAATGGTGCTTACAGACCGGACTGGAGCCAGCCCAGTCCAAGGCCTCCCTAAATGGTGCTTACACTCCGGACTGGTGCTGAACCCCCGTCCGAGGCCTCCCTAAATGGTGCTTACAGACCGGACCGGCACTGAGGCACTCTGTGTCTCCTGTGTGCCTGGGGGTAGTGTCTGTCACTTTATGTGTCCTGACACTCAGACCGCGCGTTACTCTCGGGTCCGCGGATCTGGAGGGTACCCTGTGCTGGGGTTACCCTGGCTGACCGCCCTGTGTGTCACAGGGGCTGAGGCTGTAGGCTGCGGATGTTTGTTTGTGCATGCAGTCTGTGTGTTGTATTTCACACTACTTCCCGCGCTGCGGGCTCTGGCGCCTTCATACTGAGGCTGCTTGGAGGATGGGAAGCAGCCCGTGCGGTGACGTCTTCGATGGGCGTGTGTGTGTGCTTCCCGCGTGTTTTCGGCGCCGCCCACGGTTTCACTGTCGGCGGCCATCTTTACCCCTCACTTCCCGGCTGGGATCTGTCTGCAGCGTGCGCCTGCACTCCAGGGGAGACCGGAAACTCTCGCGGAGGTCACACACACACACCGCTTCCTCCTACCGCTTCGTTGCGGTCGGTAAGCCACCGGGATTCCCGGTTTTGTCTGCACAATTTGGCTTATTTTCCCCTGCTGTGGCGATGTCCTCAGTTAGGAAGCGTGCTGCTAAGGCGGCGGATGCCACCGTTACCTGTGCTACATGCAATGGGACTCTGGTGGAGGGGTCCTGCAATAACTGCGGACGCCCAGAGGCCCGGACTGACACTGCTGAGACAGCAGCTCCGGTGCTGTACCCTGAGGTTCAGGTGATCCCAGGGCCATGGGAAACTCAGAATAAGATCAATGAATCTCTGTTGTCCCAGCTGTCCTCCATGTCGCAGTCCCTGGAGGCACTCCATAGGAGGCTGGAAAGCCCAGCTACTCCTTCCAGTTACCCCCGGGTGTCTCCCTCTTCTGCTGTGAGACCCCTTAAGCGGGCTCGTCGTGAGGATTCACCCGAGCTCCAGGCTCTCTCTGAGGAGGAGCGTTCCTCTGATGGTGAGGAAGATGATGGGGGTTCGACTCTCGGGTCTGTGTCTGTGTCTGAACCACCAGACGGGGTGGAGGATTTGGTGTCCTCTATCAACGAGACCTTACGTCTCGTGACACCCCCTGAGGAGGTGACTGTACACCCGAAGGAGGTCTATCAATGGCTGCGGCCGGAGGCTAGACCAAGTGGCTCCTTCATGGACCACACCAACTTTGGAAGGGTGGTTAGAGCTCCCAGGTTACATCCTGGGCGGCGTTATGTCCGCAAACCCAAGGACAATCGCTTCCCCTTCTCCCAGGAGGTGCTTCAGGAGTGGTCGCAGTCCCCGAAGGTGGACGCTTCCATGACCAGGATTGCTGCACGCTCCCTTTTCTCTGCCTCTGATAGCTCCTCGCTGAAGGATGCGACTGATAGACAGGTCGAGCAACTCGCCAAGTCGTCCTATGAGGCTGTGGGGTCTTCATTTGCCCCAAATTTTGCCATGGTCTGGACCTTACAAGCGATTACTACCTGCTTGGATGGTATCACTGACCTGGCAAGGTCCAGTCCAGAGGTCCTGGCGCTTACCGAAAGGGCAAAGGCCTATGCGGACTACGCCAGGACGGCGACTTTGGAAACTGCCACTCGCTCAGCTGTGGCTTCGGCCAATGCTATTGCGATTCGCAGGTTGTTGTGGCTGCGTCTTTGGGACTCAGATGCCACATCTAAGAAGATTCTGCAGAATCTTCCGTTCTCTGGTGACAGGCTTTTTGGCACCGAACTGGACAAGCTGATAAAGGATTCTGCTGAGTCTAAGATCCCGCAGAATAAACCTAAGCCACGGTACACCGTTAAGAGGAACCCAAAGCAGTGGTCCTTTCGTTCCAGCTCACAGTCATCAGCACCGTCCGCTCGCACGGACCGAGGGGGCAAGCCCGCTTCTCAGTGGCGCTCTAAGAGTCGTCCAAAGAAGCCGGCGGGGGCAGCGGCTGCCACCCCCAAACCCGCCTCTACATGACTCGCTCTCCTTTCCTGCCTCCCCACAGGTGGGGGGTCGCCTGTCTCGTTTTCAGGACAGGTGGCTACTTCACGTTCAAGATCAGTGGGTTCGAGACGTGATCTCGCGAGGTTACAGGATAGAGCTGACGTCAAAGCCGATACCCCGATTCCATCGGTCGGTCCCATCCCCAGAAAAGGCTCAGGCTTTTCACCTGGTGTTGGAGGGTCTCCGCAGGGACGGAGTGGTGGTCCCGGTGCCTTCCGGGGAGAGGTTTCGGGGTTTTTACTCCAACCTCTTCATTGTCCCAAAAAAGGACGGCTCCTTCCGCCCGGTTCTGGACCTAAAGTTGTTCAACCATCACGTGTTGGTTCGGAAGTTCCGTATGGAATCACTGCGCTCCGTGATCGCAGCTGTGTCACAGGGGGACTTCCTAGCGTCCATAGATATCCGAGACGCTTACCTTCACGTGCCCATTGCACCGGCTCATCAGCGATGGTTGAGATTCGCAGTGGGGGAAGAACACTTCCAATTTGTGGCGCTGCCTTTCGGGTTAGCCTCGGCACCGCGGGTGTTCACAAAAGTGATGGCCTCCATGATGGCTCTCCTGCACGTGCAGGGGCACGCCGTAATACCCTATCTGGACGACCTGCTGGTCAGGGCGCCATCGGAACACCTTTGTCGGCAAAGCCTGGAGGTAACCATGAAGTCTCTGGAACAGTTCGGGTGGCTTCTCAATATCCAGAAGTCGACCCTGGTTCCGACCCAGTCACTGACATATCTAGGCATGGACTTCCACACAGACTCAGCCCTAGTGTCTCTGCCACGAGTCAAACAGATGGCGATCCAATCAGGAGTGCAAGCAGTCCTCCTGTCACCACAATCATCCCTACGGGTCTTGATGAAGCTGGTGGGGCGCATGGTAGCTGCAATAGAGGCAGTGCCTTTTGCGCAGTTTCGCCTCCGTCCTCTCCAGCTGGAGATTCTTCGCAGATGGGACAAGAGGACGATCTCTCTGAATCGGCTGGTGGCACTTTCCCAACCAACCAGGGATTCCTTGCAGTGGTGGCTCCAGCCCCGTCACTTGTCGCGGGGACGGTCCTTCCTCAAACCGTCATGGTTAGTGGTGACCACCGACGCCAGCCTCATGGGCTGGGGTGCGGTGTTCTTACACCACAGGGCTCAAGGCCTCTGGACTCCGTCGGAGTCGGCGTTGCAGATCAACGTGCTGGAGATCAAGGCGGTCTATCTGGCGCTCCTAGCGTTTCAGAAGTTCCTGTCAGGGCAACCCATTCGGGTTCAGTCCGACAATGCGACGGCCGTCGCCTATATAAATCATCAGGGAGGGACCAGAAGTGCTCAGGCCCTCGCCGAAGTCCACCGCATTCTATCTTGGGTGGAGGACAACGACTGCCTGATCTCCGCAGTTCACATCCCAGGGGTCGAGAACTGGGAGGCCGACTACCTGAGCCGGCAGGGGATGGACGCCGGAGAGTGGTCTCTTCATCCAGACGTCTTCCAGGACATCTGCAGCAGATGGGGCACTCCGGACGTGGATCTGATGGCCTCGCGGCTGAATCATCAGGTGCCGCACTACATGGCGAGATCATGGGATCCTCAGTCTCTGGGGGCGGATGCCCTGATCCTGAGTTGGTCCAGATTCCATCTACCATATGTGTTACCGCCTCTGGCTCTGATTCCCAGGGTTTTGTGGAAAATCAGGTCGGAATGCAGAGTAGCCATTCTAGTGGCACCAGATTGGCCCAGGAGGTCCTGGTATCCGGACCTGTGGCGACTGTCAGGCGGACACCGGTGGGCTCTTCCGGAACGCGCAGATCTACTCGCGCAAGGCCCATTCTTCCATCTCAATTCCAGGGCCCTCAGATTGACTGCATGGCTCTTGAGGCCTGGCTGTTGACATCCAGAGGCTTCTCTCCTACGGTAGTCGACACTATGACTCGAGCTAGGAAGCCTGTTTCCAGGAAGATATACCACAGAACGTGGAAGATTTTCTTTACCTGGTGTGCCTCGAGTGGCCGGTCCCCGTGGCCCTTATCCATACCGACACTGTTGGCTTTCCTACAGTCGGGGTTGGAATTGGGTTTATCTCTCGGCTCCCTGAAGGGTCAAGTGTCAGCTCTTTCAGTGCTGTTTGACAGGCGCTTGGCGCTCCTTCCCAGGGTCCGTCAATTTCTGCAGGGGGTGTCTCGGGTGGTTCCGCCCTACAGGCGGCCACTGGACCCTTGGGACCTTAACATGGTTCTGGCGACACTGCAGAAACCGCCGTTTGAGCCACTGAGAGACATTTCCCTGTCTCGTCTGTCCCAGAAAGTGGTCTTTCTGGTGGCAATTACGTCTCTGAGAAGGGTCTCAGAATTGGCTGCACTTTCGTGCAAGTCGCCCTTTCTGGTGGTTCACCAAGACAAGGTGGTGTTACGCCCGCGGCCAGAATTCTTGCCAAAGGTGGTTTCCACTTTTCACCTGAACCAGGAGATTGTTCTCCCGTCATTTTGCCCCGCTCCCGTTCATCAGGTTGAGCGCGATCTCCATACTCTGGATCTCGTGAGGGCTGTCCGCATTTATGTGTCCAGGACTGCCTCCTTCCGGAGTTCGGATTCATTATTTGTCCTTACGACAGGTCGCTGTAAGGGGTCCGTGGCATCTAAGTCAACCTTGGCCAGATGGATCAAGGCTCCCATTCAAGAGGCTTACAGGTCTTCTGGTTTGCCTCTCCCGGTGGGATTGAAGGCTCACTCTACCAGAGCTGTCGGTGCCTCCTGGGCTTTGCGACATCGAGCTTCGGCTCTACAGGTGTGTCAGGCGGCCACTTGGTCCAGCCTGCACACTTTCTCTAAGCACTATATGGTGCATGCCCATGCCTCCGCGGAGGCAAGTTTGGGCAGGCGGGTCCTCCAGGCGGCGGTTGCCCACCTTTGAGGGGGACCATGTGTTATCCGTCTGTTGAGGAACTCTTCCCGCCCTGGGGTATTGCTTTAGGACATCCCCATTGTCTGGGTCTCCCATTATGATGACCAGAAAAAAGAGAATTTTGTTTACGTACCGTAAATTCTTTTTTCTTTAATCATCAATGGGAGACCCAGCACCCACCCAGTTGTTCCGTTGCATGTTTTGCATTTGTTCTGTTCCCTGTTGGGACAGTGTTATCCGGGTTGTTGAACCGTTTGTACACGGTTTCTTCCCGACGTTTCGGGTGTGGTTTATTTGTCTCCTCGCAGCTTATGGACCAAACTGAGGATGTTCCCTGCGGTAGGGGTTTATAAGCGGAGGGGGCGGTGTCTACAAACTTGTAGTACCTAGTGTGACCTCCGGAGGGCAGTGCCCTAAACCCCATTGTCTGGGTCTCCCATTGATGATTAAAGAAAAAAGAATTTACGGTACGTAAACAAAATTCTCTTTTTTTTTAAATTATTTCATGAAATAATTTTAAAAAAAATTGACGTGTGCTACGCCCTATTTTTGTGTCCAGCTAGGTACAACTAGGCAGCGGCTGGAATCCGCAGCGCAGGGTGGCCCAATCTTTTCTGGAAACCCCCCTTCCCCTGCTACAAATTGCAGTCCGCGGCCACCCCAGAAAATGGCGCGATCATAGAAGCGCCATCTTCCAGTGGACCTGGTGCCGGGTGGCTCGCTGGGTAATAATGGGGTTAGGGCCAGCTGTGTATTATCAGCTGGCCCTAAGCCCGAAATTCATGGGGTCATGCCAATATTAGAAATGGCTACCATTAATTTCTAGTAATCAGATAAAAAAAAGCACAACACAGTGAAAATATTATTAGAAATAAAACACAATTAGTGACTCCATCTTTATTAAAGAACCCCCCCTCTGACATAGTCCAGACTCGAGGGTCTCGCGACATCCAATCCGGATCCAATATCATCTGATTGGTTTGATGAGATGATCAATATCAGGTTCAAGGACCTGAATCAGGTGTCAGACCAGCTGTGTTTAAATCTCCTGCGCCAACACCGACAGATTATGTCGGCACGGGCTATACATACACACACATACACACACACACAATCACTCTTCCATCCCCACCCCCTCAGGGTAGCCGTGGTTTACCGCCCCCCAGGGTCACCCACCCAGTTCCTCGACCATTTCTCCGCGTGGCTGCCGCATTTCATGTACTCAGAATTACTAAACCTAATTCTGGGAGACTTCAACATCCCCATAAACAGCCCCATCTTCCCATCTGCATCCCAGCTCCTATCTCTAACCATATCTCATGGCCTCTCTCAGCTCCCAACCTTGGAGACACACAAGGATAACACGCTTGACCTGATCTTTGTCCGGCTCTGCTCAACCTCCTCCTTAGATAATTTACCTCTTTGACCACAACATTCTCTCCTTTATGCTCACAAACCCTCGCCCACCCCAGCACAGACCTATCACACATTCATAAATCTACAGGCAATTACCCCTTATACATTCACAGACTTTCTACACTCATCACTGTCCCCAATCTCCTCATTCTTCTGTCCCGATCTGGCAATCACTTAAATGACTCTCTCAGAAGCTCCCTGGATCAAGTAGCGCCCCTCACCCTCAGAACCTCCAAACACAGAGTGAAACAACCCTGGCTCACATCACAAACGCAATTCCTTCAGTGATGCTCTAGTAGTGCTGTACGTCTATGGAGGAAAACCCGCACACCAGAACACTTCACTCTATCCTCAGTCCTAAAGTGCAGGCCTCTATCACTGACCTTTGTATTGATGATCTGGCTTCTCACTTTATAGAGAAAATAGAAAACATCCGTCAGGAAATCAACTCCCAACCTCAAATCGCTGTTACACCTACCTCTCCCCACATTTCCTCCGGCTCACTCTCCACTTTTGACCCAGTCACAGAAGAAGTCTCCAGGCTCTTCTCTTCCTCTCGTCCCACCACATGCACTGCTGCCCCATCCCCTCACACCTACTCCAGACTCTCTCTCCGGTGGTCCCCACTCCTCTAACCAAAATCTTCAATCACTCCCTCTCTTCTGTCATCTTCCCCTCCTCCTTCAAACACTCTATCATTACCCATTATTCAGGTGCAAGTGGAAAAGCGGGCAGAGATTGTATATATGGGGTAAAGAAAAGATCAGACAGCGAGCCTGCTGACTAGGCGTTATCGTGGTGCCCAGACACTGAGAGAGATGTCATATTTAGGGAGGTTAGTGGAGGGCGCGAGCTGCAGAAGTTCAGTTTTGGAAAGGTTGCGTTTCCGGTAGAGAGCGGACATGATATTGGAAACTGCTGTTAGACAGTCATTGGTGTTCTTTATTACAGCGGGAGTAAGGTCAGGGGAAGAAGTGTATAGTTGTGTGTCATCAGTATAAAGATGGCACTGAAAGCCAAATCTCCGGATGGTCTGTCTAATCGGGGCCGTGTAGAGAGAGAAGAGTCCAAGGGCTGAACACTGAGGGGGCCCCAATAGTGAGAGGAAGAGGGGAGGAAGTGTAGCGAGCAAATGATACACTGAAAGAGCACTCAGAAAGATAGGAAGAGAGCCGTGTCCTTGATGCCGATGGAGAGTAGGAGATAGTGGTCAACAGTGTCAAAGGCTGCAGAGATCAAAAATAAGCAGAGCATGGTCACCGTTACATTTTGCTGTCAGAAGGTCATTGGTCACTTGGGGAGAGCAGTTTCTGTAGAATGTAGGGGGCGGAAACCAGACTGTAATGGGTCTAGAAGAGAGTGAGTGGAGAGGTAACGGGTAAGGCGGGAGTAGACCAAGTGCTCCAGAAGTTTAGAGATGAATGGGAGATTGAAGACTGGTATGTAGTTGTTTGTGCAGGATGGGTCAAGAGAAGTTTTCTGTAATAATGGAGTAATGATAGAATGTTTGAAGGAGGGGAAGATGTCAGAAGAAAATAAAGATTGAAGATTTTAGGTGAGTGGTGACCACTGGAGAGAGACTGGAGTAGGTCTGAGGGAATGAGGTCAGTTGTGCATGTAATGGGATGAGAGGAGCCTGGAGACTTCTTTTGTGACTGGGTCAAATGTGGAGAGTGAGCCAAAGGAGATGTGGGGTAAAATGAGGCGTAGCATCTCTTTGTGGCCAAGAGCTGATTTCCTGACGATATTTTCTATTTTCTCTCTGAAGTAAGAAGCCAGATCATCAGCACAGTGGTCAGTGATGGGGGTCTGCAGTCTGAGGAGAGAGTGAAAGGTGTCAAAGAGTTACATCAGTTAGCCAGCATGCACGGTCTTCTGAGATGCACTGGAAGCGGAGATCAGTGATTGACTGCAGCACTGTATACGTAGGGATCAATGATGTGACCTGGTCAGGGGCCCGCTGACCCACCCCTGCTTTAGCTAGGTCTGCGTCATCAGTGAAATGCATCGCGGTGCTGAGACCCATCAGTTCCCTGCACTGTGTGATGCACATTGCCAACACAGCTGCTGGGAGCTGACGGCGGAGGTGCAGAGACACACGAGTGACGTCATCCACCTTGCTGCACACTCTGGCCGGGCTGAGCGCTGGCTAGAGGACTATAGTGACATGAATTTGATGTGGGGCATCAGTAGGTATGTAAAGCAGGTGTTAGATCAGTGGCCTACAGCAATTTAACCCCTTCAATACCATACATACCTCAGTGCCCACTTTGATGGCCATTTTTGGGCCAGTCATCTAATTTTTGTATCCGTTTTTATGTGTATTCACAACAGGACACATGACTGCATACTATTATATACTTAGAATGGTTTCTTTTTATTGAAAGCCCTGTAAAAATCAGAAAATAAATAGTAGCCGAATAAGAAACCACCGTCAGCATCGTCCCTTTAGGGTTGTTGGCAAAGTGGCTTCCCTAGATGAATTAGAATGCAGGGATGAAGCAGTAACGGGAGCACACCCGGAGCAGCCGGCACCGGGAGCTCCAGTAGCACGTGATCCTGCGTGTCACGTGACGCTCCTCCGGCAGGCGGTCCTGGCTCCTTTCAGTGGAGAGTGGCCGCTACCCAGCTGTATGGCGGCGGCGGAGGACGAGGCGGCGGCTCATACCTGGCTGTCTGCGGTGCTGCGTGACCTGGCCCGGGCTGAGGGACAACTGAGGCCGCAGGACCGAAGTGTAGGCCGAGACGAGGCGGAGGGGGAGCTGACCGAGTGTGTGCAGCGGACTGGGGGGGGCAGGTGAGGCGCAGCTGTGTATGGGGGAAGGGGAGAGCAGGGCTGGGAGAAGGCACGTGGTGGGTGAGGCCGTGAGGGACTACAAGTCCCAGCACACCGCATTGTGATCTCGGATCGCGATATGAGTCACAACAGTGAAGCTCCATGTCCCAATAACATGAGATGTGATGCTGGGTGGGCACTTCTGTTGGAGGAGATGTCCCTAGAAATGTCAGTTGTGGAGGAGATCTCCAATGTGGTGTTCCTCTGTAATTCCACCTGGAAATAATAATCACTTAACGTACCGTCACACACAGCAATATTGCTAGGCAATTTCACAGGTAATTTGCTGGTTGCAGTGAAATCATGGACACATTGTTACATTTGTACACTGCAACAAAATAGAACAATGTGTCCATGATTTCACTGCAACCAGCAAATTGTCAGTGAAATTGTCTAGCAATATTGCCTCATGTGAAGGTACCTTTATAGCGTCATCATACTGCACAGCACTTGACATACATCAGTTATGGTACCTTTACACGCCGCGACGGCAGGCTGGATACATCCCGCTACAGGCTACAAATGTAGCTTGTAGCGCCAATGTAGCCCGTCATAGCGGCGTCTGAAGACGTGACGATACAGCCAGCAACAGATACATCTGTTTCCTAGCTCTGCTCGAAAACTGATGGCTACAACGCCGATGGTAGCGAGCTGTATCGGCGTGTAAAGAGGCAACGGAAGGGAACTCGGGACAGCCTGCGATGTAGCTGCAATGTAGCTAAGGCGTGACCCTGGCTCCGTGTTACCGCGCCCCATGTGCGATCATTGGTGGAAGCTGCTGCATGACGATTGGTAGTCTCTGCATAGGGAGGCATATTTAAAGGAGCTGACCAGTCACACTACACAATTGCTCGAGCGTGCTGTATTACTCAGCCTCCTGCGTTGCCTGCCCAATCAGGATGTTATTGCTTCGTCCTATCAGCGTACGGACGGCTCGTAATCCACAATTGTAGCACGCCTATGTGCTGGCCCTGCTGCACCAGGTACGCCCATAGTAGCTGGTTATAGCGGTGTGTAAATGAGCTACAGCTGGCTACTTGAGACACCCGGCGATGTAGCTAGCTATAGATGTAGCGTGGCGTAGCGCATCTTGTCGCGGCGTGTAAAGGTGATGCGTTGACCGTTTGAGCGTGCTCGTGCACGTGAAGTAGCGGGATGTATCCAGCCTGCCGTCGCGGAGTGTAAAGGTACCATTAGGGTACCTTTACACGCCGCTACTGGCGGGTGGATACAACCAGCTACTTCACGTGCACGAGCACGCACAAACTGTTACAAACGGTCAACGCACCATCTTTACACGCCGCCACAAGCTACGCTACGTTACATCTATCTCTGGATACACCGCCGGGTGCCATAAGTCACCTTCTGTAGCTCACCGTACCTCATTTACACACCGCTACAACCAGCCAATATGGGCGGACCTGGTGCAGCAGGGACAGCACATAGGCGTGCCACAATTGTGGATTACAAGACGTTCGTACGCTGATAGGACAAAGCAAGAAACCCATGATTGGCCAGGCATCGCAGGAGGCTGTTTAATACATGACGCTCAAGCAATTGTGTAGTGTGACTGGTCAGCTCCTTAAATATGCCTCCCTATGCAGCGACTACCAATCGTAACGCAGGAGCTTCCACCAATGATCGCTGAAGGGGGGCGGTATCCCGGAGCCTGGGTCACGCCCCAGCTACATACCAGGTACATTGCCTGGTGTCGACACATCCCTTCTGTTGCTTCTTTACACACCGATACAGCTCGCTACAATCGCCTGTGTAGCCACCTGTTTTCTGATCATCATAATGGGAGACCCAGACAATGGGGTTTAGGGCGCTGCCCTCCGGAGGTCACACTAGGTACTACAAGTTTGTAGCACCGCCTCCTCCGCTTATAAACCCCCACCGTAGGAGACATCCTCAGTTTTAAACTTAGTGTGCTCGGAGGATCACGCTTTGCTTGCACTTCACTGCATTCTCACAACTTACGTGATGGCGTATGAAGACAAGGTAAAAGGTCCCATTCGGGACCCTCGACAGCCTCCCCGCTCACCCTTGTGGAACACGCTGGTGGAGGTACCGGAGGGCTTTTAGCCTGGACACTTTAGTGTTCTCCCGGTACGCTGTCGTGCTCCTTTCCTTTCCATCCCTCCATGGAGGCTCTGGATAGGGGGAGCCTGGAGCCTTGCACAGCTCCGCTCCGTCCGAGGCCTCCCTAAATGGTGCTTACAGACCGGACGGAGCCAGCCCAGTCCGAGGCCTCCCTAAATGGTGCTTACACTCCGGACTGGTGCTGTACCCCCGTCCGAGGCCTCCCTAAAGGTGCTTACAGACCGGACCGGCACTGAGGCACCTGGTGTGTCTCCTGTGTGCCTGGGGGTAGTGTCTGTCACTGTGGTGTCATGACACTCAGACCGCGCGGTTACCCTCGGGTCCGCGGTTCTGGCGGTGACCCTGTGCTGGGGTCTCCCTGGCTGACCGCCCTGTGTTTCACAGGGGCTGAGGCTGTAGACTGCGGGTGTTTTTATGTGTACATGCAGTCTGAGAGTGTGTGTGGTGATATTCACTCTCGTTTCCCGCGCTGCGGGCTCCGGCACCTCCATTGCTGAGGCAGTCTGGAGGAGGAGGAGGCAGCCCTTATGGTGACATCACCGCTGGGCGTGTTGTGTGTTCTTCCCGCGTGTTCCTGGCTCCGCCCACATCTTCACTGTCGGCGGCCATCTTCTCCCTCACTTCCCGGCTGGGATCTGAACTGCAGCGCGTGTCTGCACTTGCAAGGGAGACCGGAACTCGCGGAGGTCACACACACACACCGCTTCCTCCTACCGCTTTACTGCGGTCGGTAAGCCACCGGGATTCCCGGTTTGTTTGTGAACTTTGGCTTATATTCCCCTCACTGTGGAGATGTCCTCAGCTGGGAAGCATGCTGCTAAGGCGGCGGTGGCCACCATTGTCTGTACTACATGCAACGGGACACTGGTGGAGGGGTCCTGCAATAACTGCGGACGCCCAGAGGCCCGATCTGCTACTATTGAGTCTGCAAATCCGGGATTATACCCTGAGGTTCAGGGGATCCCAGGGCCATGGGAAACGCAGAATAAGATCAATGAATCTCTGCTGTCCCAGATGTCCTCCATGTCGCAAACCCTGGAGGCACTGCATAGGAGACTGGAGAACCCAGCTACTCCTCCTAGTTACCCCCGGGTGTCTCTTACTTCTGCTGTAAGACCCCCTAAGCGAGCCCGTGAGGCTTCTCCTGAGCTCCAGACTCTCTCTGAGGAGGAGCGTTCCTCTGATGGTGAGGAAGATGATGGGGGTTCTACTCTTGGGTCTATGTCTGAACCTCCAGATGGGGTGGAGGATCTGGTGTCCTCCATCAATGAGACATTGCGTCTTGTCACTCCTCCTGAGGAGGTGACTGTACACCCCAAGGAGATCTATCAATGGCTGCGGCCAGAGGCTAGACCAAGTGGCTCCTTCATGGACCACACTAATTTCGGAAGGGTGATTAAAGCTCCCAGGTTGCATCCTGGGCGGCGTTATGTCCGTAAAACTAAGGACAATCGCTTTCCCTTTCCCCAGGAGGCGCTCCAGGAATGGTCGCAGTCTCCCAAGGTGGATGCTTCCATGACTAGGATTGCTGCGCGCTCCTTGTTTTCTGCCTCTGATAGCTCCTCGTTGAAGGATGCTACTGATAGACAGGTCGAGCAACTCGCCAAGTCTTCCTATGAGGCTGTGGGGTCTTCGTTTGCCCCTAATTTTGCCGCAGTCTGGACCCTACAAGCGATCACTATCTGTTTGGATGGTATCACTGATCTAGCTAGGTCCAGTCCAGAGGTCCTGGCTCTCACTGAGAGAGCAAGGGCCTATGCGGACTATGCCAGGACGGCATCTTTGGAAACTGCCACTCGCTCTGCTGTGGCCTCGGCCAATGCCATTGCGATCCGCAGGCTATTGTGGCTGCGTCTCTGGGACTCAGATGCCACATCTAAGAAGATTTTACAAAATCTTCCGTTCGCTGGTGACAGGCTTTTTGGCACCGAACGTGACAAATTAATAAAGGATTCTGCTGAGTCTAAGATACCGCAGAATAAGCCTAAGCCACGGTACACCGTGAAAAGGAACCCTAAGCAGTGGTCCTTTCGCTCCGGTTCACAGTCATCAACGGCGTCCACTCGCTCAGACCGAGGGGGCAAGCCTGCTACTCAGTGGCGTTCCAAGAGTCGTCAGAAGAAGCCGGCGGGGGCAGCGGCTGCCACCCCCAAGCCCGCCTCGACATGACTCGCTATCTCATCCTGCCTCCCCACAGGTGGGGGGCCGCCTGTCCCGCTTTCAGGACAAGTGGCTTCTTCACATTCAAGATCAGTGGGTTCGAGACGTAGTCTCAAGAGGTTACAGGATAGAGCTGACGTCACAACCAATACACCGATTCCATCGGTCGGTTCCATCTCCAGAAAAGGCTCAGGCTTTTTACCTGGTGTTGGAGGGACTCCGCAGAGACGGAGTGGTGGTCCCTGTGCCCACGGAAGAGAGGTTCAGGGGTTTTTACTCCAACCTCTTTATTGTCCCAAAGAAGGACGGCTCTTTTCGCCCGGTTTTGGACCTCAAGTTGTTCAACCGTCACGTGTTGGTTCGGAAGTTCCGCATGGAATCCCTGCGCTCAGTGATCGCGGCTGTGTCACAGGGAGACTTCCTAGCGTCCATCGATATCAGGGACGCTTACCTTCACGTCCCCATTGCACCAGCTCATCAGCGCTGGTTGAGATTCGCAGTGGGGGAAGAGCACTTCCAATTTGTGGCACTGCCATTCGGGCTAGCCTCAGCACCACGGGTGTTCACAAAGGTGATGGCCTCCATGATGGCTCTCCTGCATGCGCAGGGACACGCCGTCATACCCTATTTGGACGACCTGTTGGTCAGGGCGCCATCGGAAGACCTTTGTCGGGTAAGCCTGGAGGTGACCATGGAGTCCCTGGAACGGTTCGGGTGGCTTATCAACATTCAGAAGTCGACCCTGGTTCCGACCCAGTCATTGACATATCTGGGCATGGACTTCCACACGGACTCGGCCCTGGTGTCCCTACCTCAAGCCAAGCAGCTTGCGATCCAATCAGGAGTGCAGAATGTCCTCCTGTCTCCACAGTCATCCCTACGGGTATTGATGAGACTGGTGGGTCGCATGGTAGCGGCGATAGAGGCGGTGCCGTTCGCACAGTTTCGCCTCCGTCCTCTCCAGCTGGAGATTCTTCGCAGATGGGACAAGAGGACGATCTCTCTGAATCGGCTGGTGACACTGTCACAACCAACCAGGGACTCTCTACAGTGGTGGCTCCAGCCACTTCACCTGTCACGGGGCCGGTCCTTCCTAAAACCGTCATGGTTAGTGGTGACCACCGACGCCAGTCTGAAGGGCTGGGGGGCGGTGTTCTTGCACCACAGGGCTCAAGGCCTCTGGACTCAGTCGGAGTCGGCGTTGCAGATCAACGTGCTGGAGATCAAGGCGGTCTATCTGGCGCTACTGGCGTTTCAGAAATTCCTGTCAGGACAGCCCATTCGGGTACAGTCCGACAATGCGACGGCCGTCGCCTACATAAATCATCAGGGAGGGACCAGAAGTGCTCAGGCCCTCGCCGAAGTCCACCGCATTCTACTCTGGGTGGAGGAAAACGGCTGCCTGATCTCCGCAGTTCACATCCCAGGGGTCGAGAACTGGGAGGCCGACTATCTGAGCCGACAGGGGATGGACGCCGGAGAGTGGTCTCTACATCCAGACGTCTTCCGGGACATCTGCGGCAGGTGGGGCACTCCGGACGTGGATCTGATGGCCTCACGGCTGAATCATCAGGTGCCCCAATACATGGCAAGATCTTGGGATCCCCAGTCTCTGGGGGCGGACGCCCTGATTCTGAGCTGGTCCAGATTCCAGCTGCCATATGTGTTTCCGCCTCTGGCTCTGATTCCCAGGGTCCTGTGGAAGATCAGGACAGAATGCAGAGTGGCCATTCTAGTGGCTCCAGATTGGCCCAGGAGGTCTTGGTACCCGGACCTGTGGCAACTGTCAGGCGGACACAGGTGGGCTCTTCCAGAACGCGCAGATCTACTTGCGCAAGGGCCATTCTTCCACCTCAATTCCAGGGCCCTCAGATTGACTGCATGGCTCTTGAGGCCTGGCTGCTGACATCCAGAGGTTTCTCTCCTACAGTGGTTGCCACTATGAATCGGGCAAGGAAACCTGTTTCCAGGAAGATATACCACAGAACGTGGAAAATCTTTTTTACCTGGTGTGCCTCTGGTGGCCGCTCACCGTGGCCTTTGTCTATCCCGACATTGCTGGCCTTCCTACAGTCGGGGTTGGAGTTGGGATTATCCCTTGGCTCTCTGAAAGGTCAAGTATCAGCACTTTCAGTGTTGTTTGACAGGCGCTTGGCGCTCCTCCCGAAGGTACGTCAATTTCTGCAGGGGGTGTCTCGGGTGGTCCCGCCCTATAGACGACCTCTGGACCCTTGGGACCTAAACATGGTCCTGACGACACTGCAGAAACCGCCGTTTGAGCCACTGAGAGACGTCTCTCTCTCTCGTCTGTCCCAGAAGGTGGTCTTTCTGGTGGCGATTACGTCTCTGAGAAGGGTCTCAGAATTGGCTGCACTCTCGTGCAAGTCACCCTTTCTGGTGGTTCACCAGGACAAGGTGGTGTTGCGCCCACGGCCTGAATTTTTGCCAAAGGTGGTTTCAACATTCCACTTGAACCAGGAGATTGTTCTCCCATCATTTTGCCCCGCTCCCATTCATCAGGTTGAGCGCGACCTCCATACTCTGGATCTCGTGAGAGCTGTACGCATTTATGTGTCCAGGACCGCCTCCTTTAGGAGTTCGGATTCCTTATTTGTCCTCACGATGGGTCGCTGTAAGGGGTCCGCGGCTTCAAAGTCGACCTTGGCCAGATGGATCAAGGCTCCCATTCAGGAGGCTTACCGGTCTTCTGGTTTGCCTCTCCCGGTGGGTTTGAAGGCACACTCTACTAGAGCTGTAGGTGCCTCTTGGGCCTTGCGACATCGAGCTTCTGCTCTACAGGTGTGTCAAGCGGCCACTTGGTCCAGCCTGCACACTTTCTCTAAGCACTATATGGTGCATGCCCATGCCTCTGCGGATGCGAGTTTGGGCAGGCGGGTTCTCCAGGCGGCGGTTGCCCACCTTTAAAAGGGAACCATGTGTTATCCGTCTTGTTGAGGAACTCTTCCCGCCCTGGGGTATTGCTTTAGGACATCCCCATTGTCTGGGTCTCCCATTATGATGATCAGAAAAAAGAGAATTTTGTTTACGTACCGTAAATTCTTTTTTCTTGAATCATCAATGGGAGACCCAGCACCCACCCAGTTGTTCCGTTGCATGTTTGCATTTGATCTGTTCTCTGTTGAGACAGTGTTTCCGGGTTGTTACACCGTCTGTGCACGGCATTCTTCCCGATGTTTCGGGTGTGGTTTATTTCTCCTCGCAGCTTATGGACTAAACTGAGGATGTCTCCTACGGTGGGGGTTTATAAGCGGAGGAGGCGGTGCTACAAACTTGTAGTACCTAGTGTGACCTCCGGAGGGCAGCGCCCTAAACCCCATTGTCTGGGTCTCCCATTGATGATTCAAGAAAAAAGAATTTACGGTACGTAAACAAAATTCTCTTTTTCTGGGCAGTGCTCGGAAACAGATGTATCTGTTGCCGGGTGCCTCCTACCATCTTTACACGCCGCTACTACGGGGTATTTTGCCGCTACAAGCTACTTTTGTAGCCTGTAGCTGGTTGTATCCACCCGCCAGTAGCGGCGTGTAAAGGTACCCTAATACTGTGCCCATTGGGGCTCACAAGCTAAACTCCCTATCAGTATGTCTTTGGAGTGTTGGCGGAAACCCAGGCAAACGGGGAGATCCAGCATACTTGCAGAACGCACAGCTGGAGGTTGGCGGGTGGACTGGTAGGCCACATGCACACGCTGAGTATTTGAGGAGTTTTTTACCTCAGACAAAAGCAAGAGTGGAGCAATCAGAGGAAAAGTCTAATGGTGGGTTTACACACACCAATTTATCTGTTCAATATCTGAACCAATCTCTGGTTGCAGTGAAATCATGGATACATTGCTCCATGTTGTACACAGCCACAAAATGGAGCAATGTATCCATGATTTCACTGCAACCAGAGATTGGTTCAGATATTGAACAGAAAAATTGGTGTGTGTAAACCCACCATAATAGAAACACCTGCACCACTTCTGTATTTAATCATCCACTCCTGGGTTTGGCTACAAATACTGAGGTAAAAAACTTATCAAATACTCAATGTGTGCACGAGGCCTTAGGAATGTTAGGTGTTGGAGGACATGGCTCGACAGTTTCTAACAAGTGTATATTTTTGAAGTTCATGCGGTTGTGAAGCTGTTTAGAAAAGTGAGGGTAAGACCCCCAGGTGGGGTGTAGCCCCCTCTTGCACACTTAAGTTTACCAGTAGGTGTGATCAGTTTAGTTGATGGGCGGGGCAGTAGTCCACACGCTATAATGGATCATGCAAGGGGGGAGCTATGCCCTGCACCCCACTCACATGGAGATCTTACCCCCGCTTCTATTATAATCAGCTCCACAACCGCATGGACTTAAAAATTAAGATTTATTCCCTCGGTGGACCGCTGAGCCATGTCCACCACCACCTAAGCCGCTCATGTCCCACAACGTTCAGCCGCTTAAACTGCAAGTTTGCCTGTTGTCCTTGGTGGGATATGGAAAAATGGAACAGACCCCAGAGCTGCAAGACTGCTGAGCCACTATGCCTAATTTAAAGTGAACCTGTCAGCAATTTTCTTCAATATAAACTGCGGCCAACACCAGTAAGGCCTTATATACCACTGTCTGGATGACTGTATACAAATCCCCAGGATAATCTGTATAATGCTAAAATAAACAGCTATTATTATACTTACCTAGGCAGGGGTCCAGTGCGATGGTGTCGTAGGTCTCAGGCCAGCGCCTCCTTTCTTCTTGCGATCGCTTTCTCCTCTGTTTCGTGCAGGTGACATGTCTTAAGTCACCCACACAGACTCCTCCGTTGCACTCCTGTGCAAATGTACTTTTCTCTGCCCTGTTGAAGGCAGAGCAAAGTACTGTAAAGCAGACATTATATGATTTTTCCCTGCACCTGCACATTACAGTACTTTGCTCTGCCCTCACTAGGGCAGAAAAAAGTGCGCTTGCACAGAAGCACAATGCAGGAGTCTGTGCGGTGACGTAAGATGGCTCACCCGCGAAAAAAAGAGGATTGCATTCACAGGAAAAAAGAAGGAGCTAGACAGAGACCAGTGCGCCCAACAGGTGAGTATAATAGCTGTTTATTCGCATTATACAGATGCGTCTGGGGACTTGTATACAGTAATCCAGAATACTGTATAAAAGGCCATATTGGTGGTGGCCACAGCTTATATGCAAAAAAAAAACTGCTGACAGGTTCGCTTTAAGTAGTTACCATTCCTCCATCTGTAAAGTGTGGTCCTACAGTCTAAGGCCTTCTTTACACTGCTCTCCTACATGATTTGTGTAAGGCGGCCGTCACACGGTTCAATGTCCTGCACGATATCGCTTAAGCGATCTGCTTTTTGATCGCTTAAGCGATATCGTTTGTGCATCGCTACGTGCGATCAAGCGATTTTACAATGTAAAATTGCTTGATCGTGACATCGCAGATATGAGAGCCGGAGCTCATATCAAGCAATCATCGCTTGTTCAATCTGCTTCATCGTGGTGTATGACACCACATGAACGATCTCCCAGCGGCAGAGCCTATGCTGGGAGATGGTATCTATGGTAAACGTCGGGTTACTAAGCGCCGCGCGGCGCCTAGTAACCCGATGTGTACCATAGTTACCAGCGATCTCGCTGCTCCACATCGCTGGTGAGTCTGTCTGTGTGACAGCTCACCAGCGATGTGAGCGATATCGTTAGCGATCGCGCGTGCACGTGATCGCTAACAATATCGCTCACGATATTGTAGCGTGTGACTGCCGCCTAACATCGACATACGAGGCTTGGTTTGGGTAAGGAGGTCCATGGTGAGGCTGGGAATTGTTCCATAACATGGACTGTAAAAAATCAAGCGCTATATGATCGTGTGATTAAAGTGAACCCGTCACCCCCACCAGGGCCTATTAAACTAAAAGTGCCACCTTCACCAGTTCCTGTGCTGCATTTTGTGAAGGTGACTTCCACCCCCCATCCTCCCCCCCTTCAGACACCTAAATAAAGACTTTATTAAATCTCCCGCCCTGTATGCTAATGCTTAATTTAGGTCCGGGTAGAACGCACCCTTACCTGGACTTGAACGGCGTGCTGGTGTTACTCCTCCTTTCCTCCGGGACCCTCTTCCTCTCCTCTGTGTGACTTCGTCGGCACCTGGGCAGATCCCTCAGTTCTCGGGCATGCTCCGTAAACTCTGCCCGAGAGCTGAGGTAACATGGTATAATGCAGGCACCAGATCTCGCCCTGTGTGTTCTTATACTGTATACAGACTTCGCGGTTTGTAATCTGGCGAGGAGAGGAAAGAACAGGCACAGTCATGCTGTTTGCGCAGGCGCAAGATTCCCAACCCCGCTGTCTGTATACAGCATAAAACCACACAGGGCGGGATCTGGTGGCCTGCATTATACCACGTGAGTTCAGCTCTCGTTCGGAGCTCATGGAGCATGCCTGAGAACTGAGGGATCTGCGCAGGCGCCGACTAAGTGCAAGAAAGAGAGGAATGGGCTCCTGGAGGAAAGGAGGGAGTAACACCAGCGAGGTGTTCTGGTCCAGACAAGGGTGCGTACCTCCCGTACCTAATGTATGCATTAGCATACAGGTAAAGTCTTTATTTAGGTGTCCAGGGGATGGGGAAGATAAAAGCCACCTTCACAAAATGCAGCATAGGCATTGCTGAAGGTGGCGTTTTTAGTTTAATAGGCCCTGAGGGGGTAGTGACAGGTTCCTTTGAAAGCCTTACCCTTGTTGGGTAGTAGTCATATCCTATTTCCAGGCCTTTTTCAGCTTGGGCTACATGTAAAGGGCAACGTTTCTGCTGAACTATCCTAGAGACTTGAGTGATAATTAATCAAGACTTGTGTTTTGTACACCAACCTCAATACAGGGGGCATGGAAGTAAGGGGTGCTAAATCCTGTAAGAGGCATGCACCACATAATAGAGTTGAAATGTGCCACACCTCAGAGTCAGAAATGTACAGAAGTCTGCGATTTTGTGGTGAAAATTATTAATTTGTTGCGCTCTTTTGCATAGCGTTTCCCACTTTTCAAAAAGTTGTCAAAACTGATGTGAAAATCCCAGACATTACAACATTTTTATGCAAATATGATTTGCGCAAAAATTGTCATACATATAGAAATGACAGCCGAGGTTTGTGGGCATGACCAGCTTAGGTGGTAGGCATGGTCTGATGAGCGTGACGTTTCCTTTTGCAGAAGGAATAAACATTAATTTTTAAGTCCCACAGGGTCATGGATTGGTTTATAATAGTCGCGGGGGTCTGGAGGTAAGACCCGAAGTGGGTGGCTAAACCCCTCTTTGCATAGTTAAAGCAAACTTGTGGGCAATAGCAGCTTAGATGGTGGATGTGACAGGAATAGCCATCCACACACTAAAATTGATCATGCACTTTCCTGCTGGGGATCTCTTACCCTGAGACCAGCTTTTATTACAAATAACTCCATATGCACATGGACTTAAAATTTTCAGGAATACCCAGGCCAATGTCCTCCAATACCAAACATGCCTACCACCCAAGCTGGTCATGCCCTGCTAACCTCCAGCTGGTAATTTCAAACCGTGTATGCCACATTGCTGGCTGAAACCTTTTACCACTGAGCAATAATTTAAATAAAAATTATTCATTTCTTTTCAGTTTTATGCTTTATTATTCCATAAATTATATAGCCATAAGATGGCTTGTTTTTTTGGAGGACAAGTTGTTCTTTTTAATGATGCCATCAATTTTATCATGTGATGTACTGAAAAATGATTTGCCATTTGCCAAGAGCCGTAGCATTTTTTTATTGAGCTGTGTGAAGACTTGCTTTTGGATCCCAAGCCTATGTTTTACTAGTTAACATATAGGGGTACATAGGATGTTTTGAGTGCATATTATCAACATCACTAAGTAGCTAGAGAAGCACTCCTGCTTAGCATGCTGTAAATGCCACTGTCAGTTGACAGCGGCACTTAACAGGTTAACACTTAAGATGGAGCTCCCCTCCACCCACGACTGTTAGAGGCAGATGATGGCCCACAGTTATCTGTCGGGATATGGGGGAAGCAGGATTTATTTAGGAGCCCACATCAGTCAGGAAGCCGGCAGATAGCGTACATAGTACATCATATGTCATTAGGGGATTAAACCACTCAATAAATTGTCCCTTTTAATGTGTCAAAAAATGTTCTATTTAACGCCTTGAGGCAGAATTGGTACAAATTTTATATTCCCCAAACCCCAATCTATGAGCCATGTCGGTTATCGCAGCCACTGGATGGGAGTAATGAGAACGGCCTCCTACCTCCCAGCATCTGCAGCTCTACTTTTGATTAGGTGGCTTGGCATAATGTCATCAAGGTGGCGTAAACCACATGTGATATCTATCAGGCCGGCTAATCGTAAGTGCTCCCATCCAACAGCCTCAGTTTACCAATGTGGCCGATTGGACCAGGTTCTGCCAATTGATTTACGCCAACTCTATCTAGGAGGCCACTAGAAAGGCAAAAGGTTAAACTTCTTGGTAAGCTTGAGGGTTTCCTAAAGTGCGCTGTTCATCCCTGTAAAAAGCTGCATGTTCTATATTTGCAACAGTGGAATTGATTCTTCTAATAATGTGTGATACATTTAGTATTTCTCTGTTAATATACGGCTTCATGGTGTGCAGAGCAATTGAAAGGCAATAGACACACACCTTTGATTTATTGTCTATGGGATTATCACACAGTTGAGGTTTATTTGCATTGTGTCATCAAATAAAAAAAAGAGAAATGGTCCAATTTTTGACCTGCGTCACAACTGGGTTTGCAAAGTAATCAGACAGCACACTGATACCTTCCATGTTGCATCCTGCTGCTATACTTATTTGTCTGGGTAGGAAAGGCTTGGATTATTTATTTTTGCTTATGAGAACATCAGAAGTCATATTGATGACATGTGGACCAAGAAATGAAAATTGGATAAAAAAAAATACTCACCAAAATCAATAGTTTTTTTTTTTTTTTTCTGTATGCAATAAATAAATAAGCAGATGTCTGAATGATGTCTGAGATGATGTTTTTTCCGCAGCTTTCATTGCCATACACTTGGCTTATCCGAGATTTTGTGTTTTTAATGATGGAAGGGGGGGGGGAGTAAGGTGCTCCAGGACACCCCTTGTAGCAGTTTTTTTTCCAGGGAAGTCAAAATGATCAGATATTCTAGTTAAACATGGCCGACCCATTCACTCCTCTAACATCATGTTTTGGGGCAGAGAGGAGGGCCCCATACACTTTAAATGATCAACCAGTCTCGGCGATATTGGCAGGTTTGCATCACATCCTTGTGTGTAGAGGGCCTAAAGCAAGGGTAGGGAAACCTGTGGCTCTTTTAATGGCTGCATCTGGCTCGCAGCCAAATCTATATAAAACCGTTTTAATATCTTTTATATATATAATAATATATATATATACAAGTTAAACTGATGAAGTAAAATGAATTACATCAGGATGATCTTTGCCGACCAGGGCATGCAGCTGACACACATACCGCCTTTGCAGCCTTTGTCGGGTGGCCGCCGCCACAGTATGGTGTTCCGGGTGCCGCTCTGTCCCTGCTGCTGTACCTATACGGGTTAAGCCAATCAGAGGCCAGCAGCCGCGGTCGAATCAGTGGCGCATGACATCGCATACGGGAATCTGATTGGCCTGCCGCTGCTGGCCTCTGATTGGACTGCAGCTGCTAGCTTCTGATTGCTAACGTATGGGTATGACAGCAGATTCAAAGTGGCACCCGGAACACCATTTAGCGCGGACCGCGGAGGATCTGTGTGTGTGTTTTTTTTGTTTGATTTTTTGGCAGGTACTGTCACTGTGGTGGGTGCTGCAAGGGGATGATGGGGGTACCATATTGGGGGCTGCAAGGAGATGATGGGGATACCATATTGGGGGTTGCAAATGGCTGTAAGGGGATGATAGGGGTACCACATTGGGAGCTGCAAGGGGATTCATCATTGGTTAGCAACAGCATAACAACTTTATTAAAAATAATTTAGAGGCTTATTGTACTTTAAAGTGTTGGTCTTACATAAAATGCACACATTTACTTGTATTTAGTATTAGGCCTCGTTCATACTGTGCATATTTTTCCCACATTTTTTCGCGTGGGTTTTCCCCCCAAAGCGCACCTGCGTCTACGTTTCACAGCAAAGTGAACGGACTTTCACTTTTGCTGTTCACACGCAGTGCTATTTTCGACTGCTCTTTTATGGGAGAAAGCGTGCGCGTAAATAGAATGAACATGTTCATTCTTTCCCCCTTTTTGCACGCGCTTTCTCCAATAGGCCCCATGATAACCATTGCAAATACGCATCGCCATTCAGACGATGCGTAATTCCAGAGAAAGCCGCTATATGCGTTGAAACGCGTTGTGGCTAGAGGGATCTATTTGTCGATTAAAGCTGAAAGGTAAACTATTTACTAGCCGAGTCCTTGTGTGTACCTTAGCGCTCATTATATCACATTATTTTTTGGAGCTACATATACTTTCTTCCCGGCTGGGAAGTGTGATAGCCAACAGCTCTGGGCCGCAAGACCTTGACAGACATCATTACACCACTCCCTTGGAACAGTTACTTGCAGAGAGAGAGATACGGAGAGCACGTGCAGGTTCCATCCCGCCGCTCATATTCAACAAGGAGAGCCCAGCAGCACGAGCGTTTAATCCAGTTGTACGGACTTGCACAACTCGAAAAGGTGAGCGGAGGGGTTAATAAACCGACCCCATGTATTGATCCATAACAGTTTGGCGCAAACGATTTTGTTTTTTTCCCCTTTTGTATTGCATGCAGCGGGAATACGCCGGCGCTGATGTCACAGAGGGGAGGAAGAATCCTGTTCCTCCTCCCCTGTTTCACATCTGTCACGGCCCCCATCAAATGTAAAATAATGCCAAATGTATTAAAAATAATAAAGATTCTTAGGGTATGTGCCCACAGGACGTTTTTTAAGCAGTCCTGAACGCAGCAAAACCTGAGGATCCTAGAGTCCTTGACAGGAGATTACCTATGATCTTGTCTGCATTTTCTGTGCGTTTCTTGTGCGTTTTTATGGCGTTTTTGATGCTGGGTTTTTTTCTGCGTTTTTTCCATTGACTGACGCAAAAACGCAGGAAAATAATTACCGTATTTTTCGGTTTATAAGACGCACTTTTGTTCCCCAAAATTTTTGGGAAAAGTGGGGGGTGCGTCTTATAATCCGAATACGGATTATACACTGCAGGGGAGGCTGGGGGCAGCAATTGAGCGTGTCCGGGGCTGGAGTGGGCTGGCTGCGGGGCTGCAGAGAGAGCAGGCAGATCTCCTGCTCCCGCTCATTTAATATGCACTGCCGCTGTCCACCTCTCAGTGCTGAAGTTGCACTGAGAGACTGACGGGGGGAGCAGTGCATATTAAATGAGCGGGAGCAAGAGATCTCCCGCTCTATCTGCAGCCCCTCCATATGCCCCCCATGTCCTGCATACCGCCGCTCCACATAATACACCCAACCCCTCCATATGGTGAGCCCCAAACCCTTCCCCCCCCCCCCCCCCGTAATATGCTGCTTCCCCCTCCATTAAGAAGATGGTCCCTGGCCCTGCACTCCCCCAGTCATTAATATGCCCCCCACGCTGGCCAGCAGCAAATAAAATTAAAAAAAGCCTCCTTCCTCACCCTCTGGCGATAAGCGACAAGCTCACAGCGTCACCGCTGACTCCCGGTCTCCATGGTGCTTGGCTTCTTCCGCTCATGTGATCGGGCATACAGCGATGACATCATCGCCCGATCACATGAGCGGAAGAAGCCAAGCACCATGGAGACCGGGAGTCAGCGGTGACGCTGTGAGCTTGTCGCTTATCGCCAGAGGGTGAGGAAGGAGGCTTTTTTTATTTTATTTGCTGCTGGCCAGCGTGGGGGGCATATTAATGACTGGGGGAGTGCAGGGCCAGGGACCATCTTAATGGAGGGGGAAGCAGCATATTACGGGGGGGGGGGAGTTTGGGGCTCAGCATGTGGAGGGGGTGGGTGTATTATGTGGGGCGGCGGTATGCAGGACATGGGAATATACATGTCTGTAATAGGGTACATGTCCCATCAATAGGGGACGTGTGCCAGCGCAAGGGGACGTGTGCCAGCGCAAGGGGACGTGTGCCAGCGCAAGGGGACGTGTGCCAGCGCAAGGGACGTGTGCCAGCGCAAGGGGACGTGTGCCAGCGCAAGGGGACGTGTGCCTGCAATGGGGGACGTGTGCCTGCAATGGGGGACGTGTGCCGGCAATGGGGGACGTGTGCCTGCAATGGGGGACGTGTGCCTGCAATGGGGGACGTGTGCCTGCAATGGGGGACGTGTGCCTGCAATGGGGGACGTGTGCCTGCAATGGGGGACGTGTGCCTGCAATGGGGGACGTGTGCCATCCATGGGGGACGTGTGCCATCCATGGGGGACGTGTGCCATCCATGGGGGACGTGTGCCATCCATGGGGGACGTGTGCCATCCATGGGGACGTGTGCCATCCATGGGGGACGTGTGCCATCCATGGGGGACGTGTGCCATCCATGGGGGACGTGTGCCATCCATGGGGGACGTGTGCCATCCATGGGGGACGTGTGCCATCCATGGGGGACGTGTGCCATCCATGGGGGACGTGTGCCTGCACTAGGGGACGTGTGCCTGCACTAGGGGACGTGTGCCCGCAATTGGGGACGTGTGCCCGCAATTGGGGACGTGTGCCATCCATGGGGGACGTGTGCCATCCATGGGGGACGTGTGCCATCCATGGGGGACGTGTGCCTGCAATAGGGGACGTGTGCCTGCAATAGGGGACGTGTGCCTGCAAAAGGGGATGTGTGCCAGGTCTGGGGGTTGTGCGCCAGTTCGGGGGTTGCGTGCCAGCACTGGGGGACGTGTGCCATCAATGGGGGACGTGTGCCAGCACAAGGGGGCTATATCCAATATAAGGGTGCCATATCCAGATTAAGGGGGCTAATTCTAGGATGGGGGGCTATATCATAGGATGAAGGACCATGTAATAGGATGAGGGGGCTATGTGGGACATAAACCCTATATGATTTGTTAGACGGACACTGGCATTATAAGACGGACCCCATTTAACATTAAAAATTATTTTTTTTCTCTTTTTTTTTTTTTTACCAAAATTGGGGGTGCGTCTTATAAACAGGTGCGTCTTATAAAGCGAAAAATACGGTAACATGTCAATTCTCTCCCATCGGCACCAAAAACGCAGGGATTTGACAGTTCTTGACACTTGCAAAACCAATGTGTGGGCACAGCGTTTCTGTGAAACACATTGGTTTTGCTGGGAATCAAAACCGCAGGAATAAATTACCATAAAACCAATGGTAAACCGCAGCAAAAACGTCCTGTGGGCACTCACCCTTATACTTACCCTCCGCCGGGTGATCAGTAACCGGGAGCAGGAGCAGGTATTAAACCTGCAAAGACCTTGCATGATGGCATAATGATATTGACGCTGTGATTGGCCCGCTCGCGGTCATGTGATATGTGGTGCGCACATCACATGACCGCGAGCGGGCCAATCACAGCGCCGATTTCATTATGACATCATGCAAGGTCTTTGCAGGTTTGATACCGACTCCCGATTACCGATCACCCGGCGGAGGGTAAGTATAAGAATCTTTATTATTTTTAATACATTTGGCTTTATTTTCCATTTGATTTCGCAGTGTATAATGTGACAGATGTGACACAGGGGAAGAGGAACAGTATTCTTCCTCCCCTCTGTGACATCACTGAACAAGTAGCCCCGTAAAAACACGTGGTGTGTGAATGCACCCGCGTATTTTTACAGGGCTTTTTTGTGCGGGTCAAAATGCTAGAAAAAGTGCTGTGTGTGAACACAGCCTAAAACATATTGTATAGCTCTCGCAGAATTAAATTTTGAAATATTTTGCGATTATGGCTCCCTGGTTTAAAGGCATTGATTGTGCTTATATTACGTTATAACCTATTAAGTTATGTGAAATCAACATCATAGAGTTATTTGCAATGAGGAAGTCGTTTCTGCATGTAAACATAATTAACTCACATTTTTAGATCAGGGGCACATTGTCCTGTCTGCTTTCCGTGAGATGTCCCAGCGAGCCAGGCCCTCATACCTGACATACCATCAATACAGTAAATTTACCTCCCTAACATTCTTCTTTCACTTCACCTTTAATTTATGCACAATCACAGTCTTCATACTATTCAGTGTTTATTGTGTTTGTATGAATTTTCATTTTCTAAACTTAAAAGGGTTTTCCCGCAAAGTAGATTTTACTCAATAGATATTAGAAAAATAATATTTTCCATAACTGCGTTTAAAAATAACAAAAAATATTCCTTCACTGTGTTAATCTTACATGTGTCCCTGCTATGTACTGTTATGGGTGTGTCTGACCGTACAGGGCCATGGTTTGATCATACCACGTCTCTTTCTTGTTATGTGTTGTTGATGTGGATTTCCTCCATTGTTAATTAACAAGACCCTATAAATTACCCTCCGATAGGGAATGACCATACTGATCTGGAAGATCAGGAAAAAACCTGATTCTTACAGGATTCATTTTTTTGCCCATTCACTTTAATGATTTCAGGTAGAATCTTGTTGCTTCAGGTTTTTTCCTGAAATCATTAAAGTGAATGGGCAAAAAAATGAATCCTTTGAGGGTGGGTTTACACGTTTCAATATCGTTGCGATATCGCAATTCAATGGCGCGGGAGCGCGCATTTAGTGCACGTTTCTCCCGCATTGCATCGGAGGTTTACGCATTGTGATTTAGGAATCCCAACGTCCGTACGATGTCTACGCCCCCCAACCCAGGATCGACCATTTAACATGGGAGTGAATGGGTGACGTTGAACTTCACATCGTAGTTGGGCTGTCACACAGCACGATCCGGCTCCAATCTCCATTCAATATCGGAGCATTGAATAGCACGCTCATTCAATCCCCGATATCGCATTGACATCGTTCCTGCATCGCATTGGACGTTCACACCATACAACGCAGGAACGATATCGGCTCCAACGATCGAACCACGTGACTTTTCATTGAAATTGGACGCCGATATCGCAACGTGTAAACCCCCCTTCAGAATCAGGTTTTTTTCCTGATCTTCAAGATCAGGAAAAAAACGCAAGTGTGAAAGGCCCCTAAGAAATAATTTTTGATTTCTGTGTACCACGTTGATCAACACCTTTCCTGGAGATTACAAAAACAAAACCCTATTCCTTCAACGATATGGCCCACATCCTTCTCTCACCTAGATGTAAACAGAACCAAGGGATCCCCTAAAATGCTTGATAGCAGAGACTTCTACATTAACAAGTATAAGACTTTTAGTGGTTTTAGCTGGAACCATACAGTCCAGTAACCCATTTGATGAAATGGAGAGATCAAATAGGCCTTCCTTGGCCGTTATTGCATGTCTCAATAATGTATAAAAATCAGAGATTATGTAAATTGAACCCCTGTTTAGTTGCTTGAAAGTACAAAAAAAAGTCCATCTTAATATAATTGGTGCACATATCTCAACCTTTGCTTCTTCCAATCCACAGATCATTCCAGATGATACAAATCGCTCGGATAAGGATTGCTCCATATTTGGGTTATTTTTAGGTTTCAGGTATTGTTCTAACAGTTTCTTGCAGATCCACCAGATTTTATGTATGAGGAGTAAAGTCAGGGAGCTTCTTGATTTAGCTTTGAAACTGAGAATTCTCAATCAGCTCAAAGAGGTCCTCTTCCCATTCTAAATGTTTCAGTACCAAGACACCTGTCTCCCCATGTCTTCTCTAGTGCTCACTCTCTAAAATGCTGGTATTGAAAAGCTAAGAAACACCCCAATGTATGCAGCAAGGCTAATCCTTCCTGGTTTCATTCTAGGAATACCCTTTACTGTTGACTCTTTCAAGGACCTTGCCATGTGACTTGGGATAAGAAGTCAAACCAAAAACTACATTTGCAGACACGTTTTGGGGTGTTCAGTCTCTCTTCATATGTATAGCAACCAGAATACACACAGGGTATTGTTATAGGGAAACCATGATGGAAAATGCTACTTGTACATTTAGCAGACAGGATACTTGTTGTTTCAGAAACATTGTAACTTGTCATGACAACCAAACTGCAAGGTCTATAAACGTTTTTTTTTTTTTGTGTCCTGTTCCCATCAATGGGCATTGACATTTCCTGGTGTTTCTATACTGTGCGGTTGGCTGGCTTCCAATGTATCACAATTGTCTTGTCTCCGCACACTTCCTTCTATGACAACATTTCCTGCTTGATTTCCTTTTTCTAACAGTGTTTCCTGCAGTGAACTTTACAGCAAACATTCTGGTAACAAGGAACACATGAATCTTTTGCTTCTAAGCTGATGTGATATAGACAGAATGGGTCCAAGGCTATGTAGGAGCTGGGAATGGCTTTCACTATGGAGAAGAGTTCAATCAAGCTCAATAAAGATAATGGACAGATTCTCCTGGGATGTGTACTACACATTATCATCATCTTAGATCCGTTTTGACAAATGTCCTGGAAGTATTGACTCATTAGACTCCATAACTTGCTTTTTATGACCATATCATATTGTAGCCAGATGAGCATACAGTTACACGTCTGGAATCATTGCAGATAAAGGACAATCTTGTGAGCAAGCAAATACATCTTACCCTATGGTAACCCATGAGCTCTACTCTATGCATTCAGTTGATAACATGGAGCAGAGCTGATGTGAATGGAGGAGTCAGATAAGATCACAGGCTGTGTCCGTATTCAGTGTGTAGAGCTGAAGGCGGATAACCCTGACAACCAGCATATGTCTGGTTTAGAAACAGCCTAGTGGGGACTTTATTTTTTTTATTTATTTATTTTTTTAGGTATTCTTCCAGATTTCACCTATGAAGTATATTTGAAAGTTTATTATCACTTGCTCTATATTATTATTAATATTATTAATAAATACAAATTTAAATGGCAGATACACGTTAAATCCTGAGCTTGTAAATTTTTTTAGTAACTGTAAATGAGTGATGAAGCAATTCCTTCAATTCAGCCACCTGTCTCTTTTGACGTTCATTTAGTGTTACTCGATGGTTGGCCATGTCTACATTGAAGGGTTTCAGCTCAAGTAATTAAATAGGTTCTGCCCCATCAAGTGGCTTCATCGACAATGGCCCTTTTTCCAGCACGTCTCTTCAAGATGGAATCAGTTTTAGTGTGGGTTCTGGCAGCAATAACCAATTTCCTCACTTTGCCAATCAGAGTTCCAGCATGTTCCTCTTGCATATTGCCCTTATTAAAGGGAGCCTGACCCCTAAAAATCAGCCCCCAGCCTATTTACACCTGTCCCTGCACCACCAGTATAGCATTGTAGGCATCCCTTTGTGTCAAAAATGGGTATTTGTAAAGTTTATAAAACTGCTTTTTTTTACCTTCAGATCTGCGGCTTCTCAGTTCTTGAGAAGTCACATATGGCGTTCCCTGTGGCTTCTCATCGCCGCCTGCACATCAATTATTCACGCCCTGATGGGCGTGCTAAGGCATTCTGATCTACCTCTCCCACCACCATGGGCGGTACAGCCGGTATGACGCTATTCGCGTCATATCCGGCTATAGTAATGACGTACACCCATTGGGTGTAGGGAGGACCTCGTTAATGGGGAGAAATTGTGAAGCAAAAGAAAAAAAAAAAACATCTCTTGACTCCATCTACCGAAAAATGAAAACGTTACAGGTCTTGGAAAATGGCTACACAAATTATTTTCAGCACTAAAATAATAAACTGGACATGTTTGACATCACCGTAATCATAATGATGAGGAGAATCGTGCTGAGAGGTGAATTTTACCACAAAATGTACAGCGTAAAAATAATTCCCCCAAAAATTTCAAAATTGTATTTTGTTTTGTTTTTTCTTTTGCTTCACAATTTCTCCCAATTTGGATTTTTTTTTCTCCACATTTAACAATACACTACGTGATTATTATTTATAGAGCACCATTGAATCCATGGTGCTGTACATGAAGAGGTTACATACAAACAAGTTAAGAATACAATGAACAAACTAGCAGTGACAGACTGGTACAGAGGGGAGAGAGGACCCTGCCCTTGCAGGCTTACATTCTACAGGGCAATGGGAAGGGGAACAGTAGGTTGGGTCTGCTCTGGTGGTGCTGGAGCACCGGGTCCAGTGGTGGTGAGGTGGCACTGTGGTCATTGTAGGCTGTTCTGAAGAGATGGGTTTTCAGGTTCCACTTGAAGGTTCCAAGTCTGACTTTTTGAGGTGGAGAATTCCAGAGGATGGGGGATGATCGGGCGAAGTCTTGCAGACAGTTAGATGCGGAACATACAAGTGTGGAGGAAAAGAGGAGTTCTTGGGAGCATCGAAGATTACAAGTTGGATGATATCGTGGGATTGGTTCAGAGATAAATGGGAAGGGGGGGGGAACAGATTGTGGCCGGCTTTGAAGACAATATTAGTAGTTTGAATTGGATATGCTGGGGAATTGGGAGCCAGTGGAGGGATTTGCAGAGGGTAGACGTGGAGGAGGAGAGGTGTGGATTAGTCGGGCAGCAGAGTTAAGGACAGGTTGGAGAGGTGCAAGGGTGTTAGCAGGGAGGCCACAGAGAAGGAGGTTGCAGTAGTCGAGACGAGATGATTAGGGCATGCACTAGTAGTTTAGTAGCTTGAGGGTTTAGGAAGGAGCGGATTCTGGAAATATTTTTGAGTTGCAGGCAGCAGGAGGTGGCGAGAGCTTGAATGTGTGGTCTGAAGAATAAGGCAGAGTAAAGGATCACTCGGAGGTAGCGGACTTAGGGTACAGGACAAAGTGTGATATCATTTATTGTGATAGATCAGGTAAGGGAGGTGCGCGAGATGGGTGAAAGATGATGAGTTCAGTTTTGTCTACATTTAGTTTAAGGAATCGAGAGGAGAAAGAGGATATGGCTGATAAACATTCTGGGATTCTGGACAGCAGAGAGGGCCAGTCTGCACCAGAGAGGTAGATCTGAGTGTCATCTGCGTACAAGTGGTACCGCAATCCATGGGACTTTGAGTTATCCTAGGCCAAGGGTATAGATGAGAAAAAAAGAAGGGGTCCCAGGACAGAACCTTGCGGGACCCCAACAGAGAGGGGATGGGTTGAGGAGGTAGTGTTGGAGTGGGAGACACTAAATATGCGGTTGGTAACGTAGGAAGAGATCCAGGAGAGGAGAGGGCAAGGTCAGTGATACCAGTGGAAGAAAGGATCTGTAATTGGAGGAAGTGGTCGACTGTGTCAAATGAAGTGGACAGGTCAAGAAGGAGGAGGATGGAGAAGTGTCCGTTAGCTTTAGCGGTAAGTAGGTCATTAGTAATTTTGGTTAAGGCGTTTTTCTAGTGTAGTGGTGGGGGCGGAAGCCAGATTGAAGGTTGTCAAAGAGAGAGTTGGATGAGAGTACAGTGTGGACATACTATTCAAGAAGTTTGGAGGCAAACGGGAGCAGCAATATACGGCGGTAGCTGGATTTGGAGGTTGGGTCGAAAGATGGCTTCTTCAAGACAGGTGTAATTGTTGCATGTTTGAAAGCGGAAGGAAAGGTTAGGATAAGTGTGGTGGTGAGGCTGGGGAGGAAGTGGGATGGTATGAGGTCTGATGCACAAGTGGTGAGGTGCAATTTGGAGAGGAGGTGTGCAAGTTCTTCAGTGATTGAGGGGAGGAGGGTTAGTGGGGGAGGGGAGTGGTCTGATATACATAGGGGTTGTGGTAGTTGGGTAGCAAAGACTTCTCTGATTTGATCGATCTTGGTGAAGTGTGTTGCAAAGTCTTCTGCAAAGATACGAGAAGTAGTGGGGGCGAAGGAGAGAGTTAAATGTGTTGAATGACTGCCTTAGGTTGTGGGATAAAGAGGATATGAGGGTAATTAAGTAGCTCTGTTTAGGGGTGGTGAGTGCTGACTTGAATGTGAGAAGTGCTTGTTTGAATGCTGTGTAGTTTTGCAAATGTGTTTTCTTCCGGTCCCAATCAGCAACCCTAGACTCTTGCCGCAGCATTTTAGTGGTGTCTGTGTGCCAGGGTTGTCTGTTGATTCGTCGTGTTCTGCCGTGAACAAGAGGGGCAGCTGCATCAATCATTGCTGTGAGTTTAGAGTTGTAGAAAACTGTGGCATTATCTGTGTTATGGAATGAAGAAATGGAGGATGGTGGTAGAATAGTGTCGAAGAGTATGTGAGTGTCAACGTGTGTGAGGTTTCTGTAAGGGTACCTTTACACACGGCTACATTTGTAGCTTGTCACCAGGTAACTTACTGGTTGCAGTGAAATCATGGATACATGGTTCTATCTTGTTGCTGTGTACAAATGGAATCATGTATCCATGATTTCACTGCAACCAGTAAGTTACCTGGTGACAAGCTACAATGTAGCTGTGTGTAAAGGTACCTTAGGGTGTGCGAGTTGGTGGACATGGGTGGCAGATGAGGAGAACAAGGATGAGAAGGTAAGTAGACAGTGGTCAAATAGGGTGAGAGGGAAGGTTGTGGTGTTAGGGGGCAGAGGCAGGTAAAGATGATGTCTAGTGTATGTACATCTGTGTGGGTACCTTTACACGCGGCTACATTTCTAGGGTGGCTACAGGTAACTTACTGGTTGCAGTGAAATCATGGAGACAAGGTTCTATCTTGTTGCTGTGTACAAATGGAATAATCTCTCCATGATTTCACTGCAACCAGTAAGTTACCTGTAGCCACCCTAGAAATGTAGCCGCGTGTAAAGGTACCCTGTGTGTGGCTCTGGAGGACCATTGAGAGAGAGGCCAAAGGATGAAACAAGTGACAGGAGTTCGGAGGCCGTTGACTGGTTGGTATCAATGAGGATGTTGAAGTCACCCATTATGATGGTGGGAATGTCAACAGAGAGGAAGTGAAGAAGCCAGATAGAGAATTGGTCAAGGAACGCAGTGGCAGAGCCTGGTGGTCGATATATAACGGCCACTTGGAAGTTTGACGGAGAGTAGATACGGACAGAGTGCATTTCAAAGGATGAGAGGATGAGGGAGGAGGAGGAATTGGGTTGAAGGTGCAGTTTGTAGAAAGGAGAAGACCCACTCCACCATGTTTGTTGCCAGTGCGAGGTGTGTGGGAGAAATTAAGTCCGCCATAGCACAGTGCAGCAGAGGAGGCCATGTCGGAGGGTGTCAGTCATGTTTCTGTGAGGCCCAGAAAGGAGAGTCTGCGAGAGGTAAAGAGATTGTGAATGAAGTGGAGTTTATTACAGTTGAAATGTGCATTCCAGTGGGCTCCATAGAGAGGGGCAGTGAAGAGGGAGTCAGGGGAATGGGTTTTATATTTAAAAGATTGCAGCTGTTTCTTGTAGGTGTGGTGTGATAGGAGGGAGAAATGGTTGGGAATGTTATCTGTGGAGGTCCTGGGTTGGGAGATATGTCGCCGACTGATAGAAGCAAAGAGAGAGCAAGCAGGTGGGAGAATGAAAGTGGTCAGCTTGTTTTGTGGTTCTGCAGGAAAGGTGTGAAATTGAGGAGCTCAGGTGGGGGGGGGGGTAAGATGGATGGGGAGATAAATATTTGTGTTGGGAGCGATGGAGTTTGAAGATAATGGAAAAGGGTAAGGATTAGTGAAGCAGTTACTGTTAGAACATAGGTAAGCATGGTGAAAGTGTTAGTGGGAAAGTAAAGTAGGAAAGACAGCAGACGGGTATAGCTGGTACCTTCTGGTTACTTCTGTGTTATTTCTAAACACTTAAGAGACACTTGAGGTGACAGAGGAGACCATGATCCAGGAGACCTCCAGGTATCATTTAAATAGAGTTATGAGAGTCCAGAAAGTGATTTCAGCTGACCAAAGGGGAGGGGTGTATGTTAAACAGAACAGGCGGGGTGAGTTAACGAACAGGAGACAGGACACAATTTAGCTAATTAAACAGCAGGGAGGCAGGCCCATACCATAGAGGCAGAAATTAACATTTTGTGCAGATCAAATACATGCAAAGTGAGAATCGGGAGTGGATTAGGTCAGAAAATTTCAGTTTGTATCATAGCGTAACATATGATTACATACACAGCTCAGCAGGCAGTATCACACAGGATAGGATTAGATACATAAAATTAATGTAGTCATTCAGAAGTACATCTCGTCCCACAAAAAAGCAAGCTCTCCTCATATGTCTATATGGACAGAGAAAGAAAATGTTATGCCTCTGGGAAAAGGAGAGAAAAAAAACAAAAATTGGCTACATCGCAACCAGTGCTGTGGAGTCAGTAAGCCAAACAACCGACTCAGACTCTTCAATTTCCCTGAAACAAAAATGGACACTGACTCCATGACTCCTCCATAACCAGGGCTGTGAAGTCAGTAAGCCAAACGTCCGACTCCATCTCCTCAATTTCCCTGACTCAGACTCCACAGTTCTGATTGCTAAAGGGTTAGAACCTTATGGCCAAAACACGTTGGTTTTGCTGACCGCACTTTCTACTCTACTTATGTTCTTGAAATAAACTTGAAGATTTTAGTCCACTTATGGAGTGCCAGATATCCTCTCACAGTTTTTCTGACAAGTATGAGAAGATATGCTACAAGTCTGGTAACCTGAAATTATTATTATAACAACCTCAGGCAAAAATTATGGAATCACCTGGCTCGGGGATGTCCATTCTGTTGTTTAATTTTGTAGAAAAAAAGCAGATCACAGACATGGCACAAAACTAAAGTCATTTCAAATGGCAACTCTCTGCCTTAAGGTACCTTTACACCCGCAACTACGGTGTAGCAACTGAGAGGCAATCGGGATTCCCGTCACGGTTGCCTTGAAATTGCTACGAAGTTGTGCGTGTAATTGTGGACCCAACCCGGTGGTGATTTTCGAAGTTGCTCCCCGTTGCGGTTTCAGAGCATTGTTCTAAAACCAGAGGCAAACCTGAAGGTGAATTACCCTGGTTTTGGTGTGTGAACTGGCGATAGGGATGGAATCTGCGTCGCCTAATGATTTTCCACAGCGTGCTGGATACCGCGCCCCATCAGCGATGATTGTTGGTGGCTACTGTTTCCATTGGCTATCCCTTCACAGGGCGCCATATTTAAAGAGCTGTCCATTCACACTACACATTTGCAATGGTGTCATGTATTAGCCAGCCTTCCTGCGCAGGCTGGCCAATCATGACGCTATTGCGTTGTCTAATCGGCGTGTTTGGGGCGCGGAATACACAACTCTGTCACGCCTATGTTCTTGCGGCGCTGAACATGTACGCCCACATTCCCTTAGTGATTGCAGCATGTGAAGGGGCGTCGGGATTCAACCGGATGTTTCCCGCAAGATCTGTTTCAACTTCCGGGGAGCCACGTTCCCTTAAGTTGACGACGCAATTGCGGCGTGTAAATGCGGCATCAGCGATCGGTATCAACCGTCAAAAAACGTGCACGCGCACGTTCGGTTGCTACCGATCGCCGGTGATAGTTGCGGCGTGTAAAGGTACCTTTATAGAAACACTAAAGGAAATCTTGAAAAAAATGTGCTCGGCAGTAACAGTTACTTTTGTAGACCAAGCAGGGGGAAAATTATGGAATCACTTAAACAACTGAATGGACTTCCTCCGAGCCAGGTGATTCCATAATTTTTGCCAGGGGTTGTATTATTTATTTATATAGCGCCATTCAATTCCATGGCACTTTATATATGAAGAGGAGATAACTCGGACAAATACAGTAAATATGGACAATCAAGGACTGTTACCAGGACTGTTACAACAGTGACTGGAGCGGCATCCATAAGAGGTGATTTGTGCAAAATGGGGCAGATTTAAAATTGAGCTACAATGACACATATGTATGTGTAACATTATTATAAAACTGCATTGTGATTTTGGGAATACATTTATAAACTGTGTCCACTTATAGTATTTTTTGTTTTCTTTTAACACCACCTCTATGATATTGGAATGGACTGGAGAGGTGGTAGCAATGTGACTTCCATGTGCAGTTGAGTGGGTACAGCAGCTCATTCTGCAGACTAGCAAGTTTCCAAAGGTGGGATTCCCACGGATCATGCACTGATGTGGGTTTTATTTAAGAACTAGATGGCGGCCCGATTCTAAAGAATCGGGTATTCTAGCCTATGGTTAGCAGGGTATACGGGGGCTCAGTGGTTAGCAGAGTATACGGACGCTCAGTGGTTCCTAGTCTGCCTCAGGGCAGAGTGCAGTGGTCGGGGGCAGGGTGCAGTGGTCGGGGGGCAGGGTGCAGTGGTCGGGGGTCCGATGCAATTGCATCGAGAGCGCAGTGAAATGAATTGTGTGGATACAGGCGGGTCAGTGGGTAGCAGAGTATACAGGGGGCTCTGTGGGTAGCAGAGTATACAGGGGGCTCTGTGGGTAGCAGAGTATACAGGGGGCTCTGTGGGTAGCAGAGTATACAGGCGGGTCTGTGGATAGCAGAGGATACAGGCGGGTCTGTGGGTAGCAGAGGATACAGGCGGCTCTGTGGGTAGCAGAGGATACAGGCGGCTCTGTGGGTAGCAGAGGATACAGAAGGCTCTGTGGGTAGCAGATTATACAGGCGGCTCTGTTTGAAATACACTGTACTCAGTGTATTTGAAGTATGGCGCCATAGAGCGCGCCGCTATTCTGATTGGTCGCCGCGTTCAGCGCGGCAACCAATCAGAATAGCGGCGCGCTGTATGGCGCCATACTTCAAATACACTGACTACAGTGTATTTCAAATATGGCGCCATAGACCGCGGCACTATTCTGATTGCTCGCCACGCTTAATGCACTGACCAATCAGAATAGCGCCGCGCGCTATGCCGCCATCTTTAAAATAAACTGAGTACAGTGTATTTGAAGTATCGCGCCATAGAGCGCGGTGCTATTCTGATTGGTCGTCGCATTCAGCGTGGCGACCAATCAGAATAGCGCCGCGCACTATACCGCCATCTTTGAAATACACTGAGTACAGTGTATTTGATTTATCGTGCTATAGAGCTCGCCGCTATTCTGATTGGTCGCCACGCTGAATGCAGCGACCAATCACAATCGCGGCTCGCAGTACGGAGGAAAATGCCGGCTGGCTCGCGGCTGGGCGGAGCTCAGCCACGGCTATGTACGGCACGGAGCTCAGCGGTTCGCTAGCTGGTCATCTCCCGGCTGACTCGCCGCGGACCTCCGTACCATATGTAGCCGCAGCTGAGTTCTGGGCTGTGGCGGCCGGGAGACGACCGGCTAACAGCGGTCGTCTCCCTGCTGGCTCGCGCTGGCTCCGGCCGGCGGTCCGTGGGCGGGAGACGAGCGGCTAAAGCCAGTCGTCTCCCGCCCGTGATGTGTGGCGGGCGGGAGACGGCCAGCTCACGCCGGTTGTCTCCCGGCCGTGTGTTTGGGGCACTGTACAGGCGGCCGGAAGCGTGGCGGGGCAGCCTGAGTCCAGCTCCACTTAGGGCCGCCATGTTGGTCCACCGTTCAGGGTGTACACTGTGGTGACGTCACCGTAGCCGATGACAAAGTGACGGAAGTCCTGGCCAAAGTGACGGAAGTGAGCTTGGGCTTTTATATATTAGATAGGCTATCAATTTATAGTTCCAGAAAACCCTTTTGAATGGAGCCTGTCAGTTTGATTTATATTGCCTTAGGCTACGTTCATACGCGGCGCATTTTGCCACATATTCGGCAGTGGCTCTTTTTTGCTACAAGCAGAATTGGAGCAGAACTTCGTTATTGAAGAGAAAACATACAGTATTTTAAAATGGCAGCTGGGGCACCTAATCAGTTATATTTTCCGCTCAGCTAGATATGGAGAGATTAATCTCCCAGGTCTGTATAAATCAGCTGATGTAATTATCAAGATTGTAGGCAGTTTTCCTAGTGGTGTCAAAAAGATTCCATTCACCCTTTGGCTGTGGGCAGACAGTGTGCCACATGGCAAAACCAACAGGTTTCATCACAAATTACCCAAGCTTGGGCTTTAATATGCTTCATCTGTAGGAACCGCGTGGTACAAGTAGTACAAGTCTAGAACCATCATATAAGGGCACCATGAGACTTTTATTCCGATCCCATTTTTTGAGGGTTTGCTTTTGGTGATGGCACATAGTTGATTCCACATGCAGACAAATTATAGAGTGTATTGCAGTTACTAAAATGGATGTTGCACATTGAATTTACCTCGGTGGTTGTGGGCTGATGCCTCCATTGTGTCCTTGTCAGATGGTGGCCACCCACACATCTTTGGGGGCTGTAGTCTTCGCTGTTAAATGCATAGTTATGGAAATAATCATAAAGCAACACATAAGATCTGTGTGAAGGGCAAGAATATATTTACATTAAAATAAAGCTCACCTTACTATTTCAGCCTCTATATAACTGCCTTTGTGAGTTAGTGCTAAGCGTCTGAGACCTCTGGAAAGTCACTTTCATTGTTATGGTGAGTTTAGTTTTGTCCTTTTAAAGCCCACATTCTGATGTGGGGGAATTGTTTTGGGCTGTAACACTGTTACACCAGAAAAGAAAAACCTAATGGGGTCATTGCCATGGCAAGGGGAAAGAGCCTGTCCGATCCGATAACAAAATTAACTTGCAGGTATACAGTTAATGGAGGTTAACAACATAATGCAGGAGCAAATGCTCGACTGCAGTACTTAAAGTGCAGCAGTCATGAAAACAATGAACTGTTTCTTCTGTGAACCGTTAGCTTTCAGTCATGCAGGCGTGTCTGTAGCAATTAGTCACGCTGAGAGCATGGAGAACGGCTACTGTAAGTGAGGCGTGGCACTGACTGACAGCTGGCTCTAGAGTGCAGCAGTGCTCACTTGTACTTGTAGTACATTTTAACTTTCGTGAATGTAAAGGAAATGGTGAAAATGTTAGGGGTTTCTCAGTAGGCTGATTACCTTTTTTATACTTTTGCAGAGATGGTCCTTCTTGGCTAGCTGCCAGTTTAGTTGGAGCAGCTGTCCACAAGACTCTGCAGTCTGACTTGGACCCATTCCTTGAGAGGAAGCAGGATGTGGTGGAGGGACCAGAAAACGATGAGCAGGTTCAAGATCGTAAGTATAACCTATAGTAACAGATCAGGCCAATCATACATGTAATTACTGCTATCTATGTCTATTACCATTTAGGAGCTGGATGTTCATTACATTGAATATAAAGATGTAGAGCCGTAAGTTATAGAATTGTTTTGTGAAAGTAACAATAAGATTCTGCAGTGCATTCAAAATAACATGACATTTATACTTTAATCCACAATAAAATGCTTTTAGTGTAGGTTTATTTAGGGGTCCAAGTTGTGTTTTCTTGTCATTGATCTTGATATGCTAAAATCATGGGATCCTACTGTGTGTCCTAAAAGCATCACTGATTGCATGTCTTTTTTTAAGAAAGCTATGGCTTTAAGGGAACCTATCAGCTGATTCATGCTTCTCGAACTATGAGCACCAAAATTGCAGTCAGGTATGTTTTACTCTGAAACGCAGCAGTGTTTCAGAGAAAACCTAGTTCAATAAGTTGACCAGGGACTATAGGGAGAGATTAATGTGGAGTGATTCCCATCCAGTTTCTTCCTGGACCTCACTTTGTTATTCACAGAACGATCCCATGTATGTACACCTAAAGAGACCTGACAATCATCTTGATCAGATTGGAGGCTGCACCAAAATAATCACATGTGAAACTATATTTTCTCTGAAACTCCTCCGCATTTCAGAGTCAATCATACCTGACTGCAATCGTTCAGCTGGGCTCTTATGCTGCCTAAACAACAAGCAGCAAGTCTCGGAGACCAGCTCATGCATTAGAAACATATATACCGTATATACTCGCGTATAAGCCGAGTTTCTCCTTCGCCTCATTGGGGGACACAGGACCGTGGGTGTTATGCTGCTGTCCACTAGGAGGTGACACTAAGTATACTTCTGAAACAAGAAAACTGTGGCTCCTCCCCTGCAGTATATACACCCTGGCTGACTGCAGCCTCACCAGTTTTAGCTTAGTGTCATTAGGCGGTAGATGCGGTCCACGGACCACAATACTACAACATAGTTAGTTTAGATTTTTTTTTTTCGTCTACCACAAAGGATTATATGGGGCGACGGTATCTTCGCATGCCGATCTCCCCAGAACCAACAACGGACGGGAACGCGGAGTGTCACCTCCACGTACCCCCTTCTGCCACGTAGGATAGGGAACAGGGCGACGGTTCCTTTGCGTTCCGATCTCCCTGTCCTCCCCAGACCGGCGTTTTCTTTGGGAATTGCCCCCCGTCTATCTGTGCAAGGACAACCATTGGAGGGAATCTCCCCTACAGAATGAGATCTTACCTTGAGATGGAACCTCCAAGGAGATGGACGCCAGGTCACAGACGCCTCCTCATATTCTTCTTGGATTATGGGTCGAGCTGCCAGCATGCCCTCCCCATTCCCCTGCCGGGACACTTGGGTTGAGGAGCCGTCACCAGGTACACAGGGCTCCTTCCGGACCCTGCATCTTCATTTAATATATTAAGGTTTTAATGTGCATTATATTCCCCCCTGTCACCCCTGTCCCTCCGTCCAGGCCGCCACCATTATGCCGAATCTGTAGCCGGCCCTCCGCGCCAATGCGCGCTGTTTTTCGGCCGCGGGCTTCTACTCTAGTCCCCGGTTTGCGGCCTTCTTTTCTAGTACCGCCCCCCGCCCGCCTCCGTCGCCGCCCTCATGACGTATCGCGGCCGGGAGAATCTCCCGGCCGCATCATAGGAGGCGGGACCCGGCGGCTCTCTGGCGCTTCTCGCTCATCGCGAGATTACCTGTGCGCCATTTTCCCGGCATCACTGTGCATCATAGGAGGCGGGACCCGGCGGCTCTCTGGCGCTTCTCGCTCATTGCGAGATTCCCTGTGCGCCATCTTGCCCACATCACTGCACTGCTCCCGCCATCTCTGCACGTGGGACGCCTCAGGGGGACACTGGATCTGGCTGGCGATCCATTAGGAGGGTAAGAGGCTGCTGTGCCATTTTCATTGTGGGATTCTCCTAGCAGTTTCTGCACCCTGCCTGTATTTGGTGGTTAAGTACACAAGTGCTCTATTGAGACGATGCAGAGCTCCAGAGGTAACAAGAAGGGCCCTAAGTTGGCGACCTTCTATTCCTTGTGCACCACCTGCAAAGCACAGCTGCCCAGCGGTCATACGACCCCTCATTGCCAAGCCTGTGGTTTATTTAGCAGGGAGCCTGAGGTTGCAGCCTCCTCAGCTCCTGAGACCTCTTCTGTGCCCACTGCCCCCACCATGGCCGGTAGTCCCCACGCCACCCCAGAATGGGCAGCGTTCCTGACACAGTCTTTGACTCAGTCCATGTCTCAGTCCATGGAAAGGCTGACCTCAACCCTTCTTCAGGTTTTACAGGCCCGACCCCATCCAGCCCCCTCGGGGCCCTCTGAGTCAGAGCCGGACAATACGGAGGTTCATGAATCTAGTACCAGGGACGAGGAACAGGAGTCTTCTCCTTCTCATCAGGTCCCTTCGGGAAGTTCTCAGGGTTCTCCATCCCATGAACAGGAGACCGGCTCCCAGTCACTCCAGGCCCCGTATGATTCCGAATCAGATCAGGACCTGTCCCTTGACTTGGACAACCCTGATACCCAGGCTATGATTCAGGACCTGATATCAGCAGTTAACCAGACGCTGAATGTTACTAGCGCCACGGCGGAAACTCCAGAATCCGTGATATCTTTTAAGCGAGTAAAGCGCCCACACAAGTTTTTCTCTGATCATCATGAGTTCAAAGAACTTGTGACCAAACACAGGGCTCGTCCTGACAAGCGCTTTGGCAACAGAAGGACCATGGATTCTCGTTACCCTTTTCCCCCCGCCGTCAGTCAGGACTGGGCGGAGTCCCCTCAGGTCGATCCTCCAGTCTCCCGGTTGGCCACGCGCACTCTTCTGTCCCTTCCAGATGGGTCATCTATCAAGGACCCCACTGACCGCCAGGTCGAGCAATTAGCTCGCTCAATTTTTGAGGCTTCCGGTTCAGCTTTAGCTCCGTCCTTTGCCTCGGTGTGGGTGGCCAAAGCTGTTGCCTCCTGGGCAAGCTCCCTTCGTGATACCTCACAGTCCCCAGAAGGGTCCAACATGGCTAACCAGATTACCATCGCAGCGGAATATATGCTTCAAGCGGCACTCGACGCCGCTGGCTGTTCGGCTGTTGCGGCAGCTAATGCTATTACCATCCGCAGAGCACTCTGGCTCCGCGAATGGAAAGCAGACTCTGCTTCCAAGAAGTCCCTGACAAGTCTACCATATCTCAGCGGACGCCTCTTCGGGGAAAAGCTGGATAAGCTAATTTCAGATGCCACGGGAGGAAAAAGCACGTCCCTCCCGCAACACAAGCCCAAACGGCCCCCCTTTCGGCGCCAACAGACTCGGTTTCGATCTTTCCGCAACTCTTTTGGATGGTCGGTCTCCCGCCCGTCTCAGGCCAATAACAGATCCCCTCGGAGAGACAGGAACTTTCAGCCCTCCCAAAGATCCACGACTGCCTGGCAGCCTCGCTCTAGGCAGCCAAGACCCAAGGGATCACGACCTCAAAGGTTTTCCTCCTCCTGACTCCTTATCCCTTCCGGAAGATCCCTCCCAAGTAGGCGGCCGCCTCTCTCTTTTTCGGGACACCTGGCTCGCTGTCGTAGACGACGAATGGGTCAGGGAGGTGATTTCTTCCGGTTATTCCATAGAGTTCCGATCACGCCCGGCCGATCGTTTTTTTCCCGTCTTCTCTTCCAAAATCTCCAGCGAAGGCGCGCGCCATTCTCAAGGCCGTCGACTCTCTCCGGCTGGCAGGAGTCATTGTCCCAGTTTCTCGATCAGAAAGATACACAGGGTTCTATTCAAACCTGTTTGTGGTGCCCAAGAAGGACGGGTCTGTTCGGCCAATTCTAGACCTCAAGCTCCTCAACAGGTCTATCAAACTGCGTCACTTTCGCATGGAGTCGTTGAGATCCATCATAGTATCGATGGACCAAGGGGAATTTCTCGCGTCGATAGACATCAAAGATGCGTATCTCCACATTCCCATTTGCCTCGTTCATCAGAGATTCCTACGCTTCGCAATCGGCCAGGACCACTTCCAATTCGTGGCTTTACCGTTCGGACTCGCAACGGCCCCCAGGGTTTTTACGAAAGTCATGGCCGCGGTCATGAAGGTGCTACATTCCAGGGGAGTCATGGTTTTACCTTATCTAGACGACCTTCTTATCAAGGCGCCATCTTTCACAGACTGTGAGGAGAGTGTTCAGATCACCATAGACACCCTCGTACGTCTAGGTTGGCTGTTAAATCTACCAAAATCCTCTCCGGTCCCAAGCCAGACCATTACCTTTCTAGGAATGGTGTTCGACACCCACCGCGGCTTAATACTTCTTCCGCGACAGAAAGCCGTGTCTCTACGTCAGCGCGTCAGGTCCTTGCTCCGCCCCAAACCTCACTCCCTTCGTTTCGGAATGAAGGTTTTGGGGATGATGGTAGCGGCTATGGAAGCGGTGCCGTTTGCTCAGTTGCATCTCAGACCTCTGCAACTAGCTCTCCTATCCTGCTGGGACAGGAACCCTGCCACTCTGGATCGAACCCTGCGACTGTCTCCGCCGGTGAAGCAGTCTCTTCTCTGGTGGCTCCGGCCTCTCTCTCTCCAGATAGGGAAGTCGTTCCTACCAGTGAACTGGGACGTCCTTACAACCGATGCCAGTCTGATGGGTTGGGGGGCGATTCTTCGTCATCACACAACCCAGGGCAAATGGTCCCGTCAGGAGGCCACGCTTCCCATCAACTTACTGGAGATCCGTGCCATTTCTCTAGCCCTGCGGGACTTCCATCATCTGCTGGCGGGACGTCACGTACGAGTCCAGTCCGACAATGCCACGGCAGTGGCATATGTCAACCACCAGGGCGGCACGCGCAGCTCAAGAGCAATGTCCGAGGTTCGTCCAATTCTCCAGTGGGCGGAATCCACGAGATCGGTGATCTCAGCGATCCACATTACCGGGGTGGACAATTGGGCGGCGGACTTTCTAAGCCGCCAAGGCATCGCCTCGGGGGAATGGAGTTTGCATCCCGAGGTATTCCACCAGATATGCCTCAGGTAGGGGACTCCGGAGGTGGATCTGATGGCTTCGCGGCTAAACAACAAAGTACCCTCGTTCATGGCCAGATGCCACGACCCTCGAGCTCTGGGAGCAGACGCTCTAGTACAGTCCTGGTCTCAGTTCCGACTCTGCTACATTTTCCCACCCCTGCCACTGATTCCAAGGGTGGTAAAGAAGATCAAGGCGGAAGGTGTGTCGGTGATCCTCATCGCTCCGGACTGGCCACGTCGCGCCTGGTACGCCGATCTGGTACGTCTGATCGGCGACTCCCCCTGGCGCCTGCCAGATCGCCCAGACCTGCTTTCACAAGGCCCTTTCCTCCACCAGAGATCATCGGCCCTGAGTTTAACGGCGTGGCCGTTGAAACCTGGGTTCTAACCCAGGCCGGCTTGTCTCCAGAAGTCATTGCAACTATGCTGAGAGCGCGGAAACCTTCTTCAGCCCGCATTTACCATCGCACATGGAAAAATTTTTTCTCTTGGTGTAATTCTCAGGGCCGACCACCCCTACAGTTTTCTCTGCCGGCCATTCTAGGTTTTCTTCAGACCGGTCTTGACTCAGGTCTTTCCTTGGCTTCTTTAAAGGGACAAATTTCTGCCTTGTCCGTACTTTTTCAGCGCAAGCTAGCTAACAGGTCGCAGGTCAGGACTTTTCTACAGGGAGTCGCCCGACTCGTTCCTCCTTACAAGAGACCCCTGGATACCTGGGACCTAAATCTAGTCCTGGACGTTCTGCAGAGGGCACCCTTCGAGCCTCTCAGAGATGTTCCTCTCCGTATTTTGTCCCAGAAGGTTGTGTTTCTGGTAGCAATCACCTCTATACGTTGTGTGTCGGAACTGGCGGCTCTGTCCTGCAAGCCCCCCTTTCTGTCCTTCCACCAGGACAGGGTTGTCTTGCGTCTGGTCCCGTCCTTTCTTCCGAAGGTGGTGTCCCCGTTTCATCTGAATGAGGACATAATTCTGCCTTCTTTTTGTCCGGCGCCGACTCATCGAGTGGAAAGGGCCTTGCATTCACTGGACTTGGTTCGGGCTCTTCGCCTTTACATTTCCCGGACATCGGCCTTTCGAAGGACAGACTCTCTGTTCGTCCTTCCGGAAGGTCCTCGTAAGGGCCTGCGTGCTTCCAAGGCCACTCTTGCCAGATGGATCAGGACTACGATCATCGAAGCCTACCAACTCAGGGGCCAGCCCGTGCCAACGGGGCTGCGTGTGCACTCTACCCGGGCGGTGGGGGGCCTCGTGGGCCATTCGGCACCAAGCTTCTGCCGAACAAGTGTGCAAAGCTGCCACATGGTCAAGCCTTCACACATTTGCTAAACATTATAATGTTCATGTCCAGTCCTCGGCGGAGGCCAATCTGGGCAGGCGTGTTCTGCAGGCGGCAGTTGCCCACCTGTAGGATGGAAAGATGTGCTTAATTTCCCACCCAGGGACTGCTTTTGGACGTCCCACGGTCCTGTATCCCCCAATGAGGCGAAGGAGAAAAGGAGAATTTTGTGTACTCACCGTAAATTCCTTTTCTCTTAGCCTCTCATTGGGGGACACAGCACCCGCCCTGTTGCCTATTAGGTTTTTTCTTGTTATCTCAGTTCTGGTTGTCTCAAATCTGTTATACACAGTTTAGTTCACTGAAGTGTATTTGCATATATATGTATGTGTGCTATCGCTTCTCCTACTGCTTTATTCACAAACTGGTGAGGCTGCAGTCAGCCAGGGTGTATATACTGCAGGGGAGGAGCCACACTGTTTTCTTGTTTCAGAAGTATACTTAGTGTCACCTCCTAGTGGACAGCAGTATAACACCACGGTCCTGTGTCCCCCAATGAGAGGCTAAGAGAAAAGGAATTTACGGTGAGTACACAAAATTCTCCTTTTTTCAGCCCAAAAATTGGGCTGAAAACTCCCCCCTCGGCTTATACACGAGTATATACCCAGTGGTAGTATACAGCCGCCCGCCCGCCCCCCCCCCAATCAGGATCCAGGGCCCCCCCCTCCTTGCTCTGCAAAACCTGCAAAGTAAAATCATTATACTTATCACTGTCCTGTCGCCGCCGTCCCCGCCGCTGCCGACATCGCGATCCCTGGCTTCATCCGTCTTCTTCCGGCTTCCTGTGGTCGCAGGCAATGACGTCATTGCCTGCGCCGACCACAGGAAACTGGAAGAAGACTGGGAGCGCGATGGCAGCGGCGGGGACGACGTCGACAGGACAGTGATAAGTATAATGATTTTACTTTGCAGGTTTTGCGGAGCAAGGAGGGGGGGCCCTGGATCCTGATGGGGGGGCCTGTATACTGATGGGGGTGGTGGGCGGGCGGCTGTATACTATCACTGGGGCTGTATATACCTCTGGGGCTGCTGTATACTACCACTGGGGCTGTATATACCTCTGGGGCTGCTGTATACTACCACTGGGGCTGCTGTATACTACCACTGGGGCTGCTGTATACTACCACTGGGGCTGCTGTATACTACCACTGGGGCTGCTGTATACTACCACTGGGGCTGTTTATACCTCTGGGGCTGCTGTATACTACCACTGGGGCTGCTGTATACTACTACTGGGGCTGCTGCTGTATATACCACTGGGGCTGCTGCTGTATACCACACTGCTGGGGGCTGTATACCTGTGCTGGGGTCCACCCTCGGCTTATACACGAGTCAATAGGTTTTCCCAGATTTTGGGGGCAAAAGTAGGGGGGTCGGCTTATACACTGGTCGGCTTATACACGAGTATAAACGGTACATTTTACAATAATACACTGCAGCTTTCAGAGAAAAACAGAGTTTGAAGTAAGGACTTGGTGACTAGTCCATAAATAATGTATCCCCCTGCTCAGGTCTTCCTTATGTGTATATACAAATTGTCACTTCATTGAGGAAGTAAAAACTTGTGTGTGTGTGTGTGTGTGTATATAGGGAGACATCAGTCATACTAGCTCTGCAGATGGGAATCTGCCTTATGACCGAGTACCCTCATTCCATGGGAACATAGATGTTTAGAAAGCAGGAGCCAGCTTAATTCTGGCTGAACCAGTGGCAGAATAAACCAACTGACAGGTTCTCTTTTTTTTCTTTATATCTTCACAACGATTATAACCAGTTCTTTTGTATGGAGTGGTACATTAGCCCCCTCTATTGGTGAAAAATGCATCCAACATGGGGAAAAGCACATCATTTCTTTGCTATTGTTTTCTCAACGTCTCTCTTTAATAAAATGAAAGCATGCTATTCTGTGATGATGTTTTATAATCTACAATAAATTAAAAAGCTCAATCAATAAAACAGGCAATGCTAAGTAACTTTGATGTATTCGATCAGAAATTTGGATTATTTCCCCACTTCATTTCCTTTCTTCTACCGCCTGATCTCATGATCCACTATGGAAGAGCAACTTAAAGAGAATTTGTCAGATGGTTTTTGTTATGTAATATGAGGACTGCATTTTGTAGGGTTAACACAGAATTCAATGATGTATCACATGTCAAGCTCCTGTGCTGTTGTTTAATTAAACTGAGTATTTTATCACTAGGACATTATCACTGCTGCGACTGACTAGCTTGTGCCATGTTGTCCAACTCTGCCCCATCATGTGATTAACAAAACAAAGTATTCACTGATCTCAGGGAGACCAGTTCAAGAAAACACTGCGGGCAGCCAGCTAAAGCGCTCAACACAGTGAATTCCTAGGCGCATTGCCCCCTGGGAATTTTTAATATGCAAATAAAGTCTGTGGAGCCTCGTTTAGGAGTCTCAACACAGGACTAGCCAGATCTTCCTCTAGTGAAGGACCTAGCCATGATAACCACCATATTAAGTGGCCCTTTGAGTCAATATCCAGCTCTTTACAAGCTTAAAGATATGACAAGGGAATACCAAGGCCAGGTATCCATCCACAGACAGCTGTTTCGGGGCTCCACAGACTTTATTTGCATATTCAAAATTCCCAGGGGGCAATGGGCCTAGGAATTCACTGTGTTGAGCGCCTTAGCCGGCTGCCCGCAGTGTTTTCTTGAACTGGTCTCCCTGAGATCAGTGAATACTTTGTTTTGTTGGTCTACTAAGCATTGCTCCCACCTAGCCAGAATCCTACTCCACACTGATGAGGGGCAACACCCCGAAACAGCTGTCTGTCAATGGATACCTGGCCTTGGTATTCCCTTGTCATATCTTTAAGCTTGTAAAGAGCTGGATATTGACTCAAAGTGCCACTTAATGTGGTGGTTATCATGGCTAGGTCCTTCACTAGAGGAAGATCTGGCTAATCCTGTGTTGAGACTCCTAAACGAGGCTCCACAGACTTTATCACCATCATGTGATTAGCATCGGCCCACTGTCTATAGAAATGTACATAGAGAGCGGGTGCAGGTTTTATGGTTCTGTTACATGGCTAAATTGCCTTTCTTTCTGATCTCTTTGCTTATATCATGCTGCTCTCAGATGAGGTAGCAAGAAACTGCTGACATTCCATTTAAACCTGCCTTGCTCAGACAAGAGGGCTGCAGCTGTCGTGTTTCACAGCCAGTATCCTCTATGAAGAGAGAAAAAGATTGAGCAGCAGGAAAAGGAACAGACAGAAACAGAAAAACATTGTGTATATACCAGGTTTTCACCTCACAGTCGGGCTCATTGTTATTGGCACCCATGAAGTTTAATTACATAATGTGGAATATCTGCTGAAAACAATAAATCAAGTGAAACAGCTTTTTTGAATAAAGCACGAGTGTTAATTACAAAAGAGCAAATTATAAACAATTTAAAAGAAAACAATGGGAGGTAAAAATAGAAAACCTAACGCTTGCTATGACACTGGTATTGGCACCCTTTACATTAAATTAGTATGGAAATACATTTTGACTTTCCTGTGGTAAATCACAAATGAGAATCACTTGTGATAAATTGTCGTTTCCCATGTGACATGAATTAGCCAATGAATTCAGTGTTGTAAAAAGCCACTTGTTAGGCCCTGTTCCTTTGTCACAATTATGAAGACAAAGAAGCTGTCTGAGAACATCAGAACTGCTATTATTAGGAAACATTAGACCTCCAAAGGGTAAAAAGCATTTCCAAAAACCTTGGTATTCCATTTTCAACAGTGTGCAATGTTAAGACGTTTGCCAAGCAAACATGGGAGAAAGCGGAAAATTGACGAGAGATGCCTTCGAGGTTGGTGCGAATGGTGGAATAAACACCACATCAAACATCCAAAGACCTGGAGACCAACCTGGAACAGTCTGGGGTCATGGTTTCAATAAGTACCATACGCTGCACACTAAACCAAGCAGAGTTTGATGGGCGAAGGCCAAGGAAGAAACCATTACGGTACTAAAGAAATACATAAAAAGGAACAACTGATCTTTGCCAAAGAATACCTTGACAAACTACAATCCTTCTGGGAAAATATTCTGTGGACAGATGAAATAAAAATAGACCTTTTTTGGCAATGCAACACAACATTTTGGTCGCACACCGCACAGTGAAGCTTATAAAGATCAGAACACCCTACCAACAGTTAAGGCCCTGTCACACATAGCGAGAACGCTATTAAGTCACAGGTTTTGTGACCTCGCCAGCGATTTCTCTACGTTTGAAACTTGGCAGCGATCAGGCCCCTGCTGTGAGGTCGCTGATTGTTACAAACTGTTCTGGATCTTTGTTTGGGCGTTGCGCTCCCGCTGGGAACGCTGCATCGCTGTGTTTGACAGGGACAATGACCAGCGATCTCAATACTACGGCCGAGAGTGACAATTCCCAACGACCTCCTATCATTCCGGATCGTTGCTGAGTCCCTGGTGAGATTTGACTGTTTGACATCTCACCAGCGACCCCAAAGTGACGCACCAGCGATCTCTACCAGGTCGTATCATTGTCTGAATCGCTGGTGTGTCGCCAAGTGTGATGGTACCCTAATGCAAAGTGGAGGATTCATAATGCTGTGGGGTCGCTTTGCTGCATCCGGTACTGGAGGCCTTCACCGTATCACAGGAATCATGGCATCAGAGAATTTTCAAGAGATTTTAGAGCGAAATGTCCTAGTACCCAGTGTAAGAAAACTTTGTATCGAAGATCATAGGTAATCCTTCAGGATAATGACTCAAAGCACACATCCACAAGTACACAGGAGTGGTTGATAAAGAATGAATGGACTGTTTTAAAATGGCCATCAATGAGGCCTGACACCAATCCCATTGAAAATCTTTGGGGTAAGCTGAAATCTGCCATTGGGAAAAAAACCCTGCAAACATTCAAGAACTTGAACAAACTGCAGAGGAAGAGTGGGAGAAAAGACCAGCTGAGAAGTGCAAGAAGCTTATAGATGGCAACAGGAAACATTGGAGGCTTCATCAATGCCAAAGGTTCTGCAACAAAGTATTAAATAGGGGCCTTTATTGCTGCACATGCTGTTTATTCTGTTTCTTCTTTGATATTGCAATATGTAAGTTGACAAGCAATGTTTTATTGCTGGAATAAAAAGAACAAAAACATTGATGCTCTATCTTTAGAATATGTGTATTTCACAGGAAAAATGTATTATAAATAGCTAAAACTTGAGCTGCTGACAGAAGGCAGGTATCAATGTTTTATTGTTCTATTACTTTGAACCATCAATTAAAAAATCCGGAGGATATAACTTTGGGACATTTCCATTTATTTCTGAAGATAATGTACAGTCTATAAAAAAATGAAGGAGTTCCAATAATGGTGTGCTGCACTGATTCAGATGAAGACAGTTCAGCATCTCTGTAAAGTGTCCTCCACGTTGCTGCTGCTTGTCTCTGTGTGTTGTCGATGAAAGAAATCACTGCAGCTCATCTCCACTAGCTAGCAGTGGATTACAAATTACAGATATATGCCGAGGGAGAAGCTGGTGAGAATGCAGGATCCAAAGCACATACTGTCCAGGTATAATATTTATCATCTACACCCAGGTAACGCCTTATTCTGAAAAGTTATACGAAAACACAGTTACCCTTTAATATGTTCATATAAAAGTTCAATGCATAAGTTCTGTAATTACTAGCTAATTGTAGATTGGTCAAGAGCAGCTGTATTTTTAGGTTTTGTTTTGTTCTCTCCCCTAAACCATCCAGCTTCCGTTAAGGTTAACTTGTATGGCAGGGGAGAACTCCTTTTGAAAGATTTCTATAAAATTACGAATGTTACTTATAGTTCTCTGAATATTTTTTTTTTCTCCTGTAGTTTTCCGCTCTGGACCCTTACTTCAACGCTGTCTTACCTCTCTCCAAGAGATTGGTGGTCAGTGGCAGCTACAGATGCCCTCAGCACCGACCACGAAACGCTTTTTGTTTGTCTCTACTCACGCAATTCGCAACACAAGAAGGAAAATGGAAGATCGTCATGTGTCACTCTTGGAATTTAACCAGCTTTTTGGTTTCACGGTAAAAAAACAACAAACTAATGACTATTTATATTCCTTTCCAGCTTTCTAGTCCTATTAGACTACTACCGGTGCTCGACGAACTGATACAAGCAGTATCTGCTTTCTACCTTTGATACAGGCTTATGAACAGAGTCCCTATTTTTGCTGGCAGATGAAGTCTATAGGACCATCATGTCTCTCATGATGGTACTGCTATGAAAAGCCAGCCAATGGTAGACATTCATAGGAGACCGTTATTTTTGCTATGTACAGAAATGCTCTGGTATTGGTGCATATAGTATACTAGATTTGGACCCGATGCTAGCACATCAGGAGGGCGGTGACATCATGATGGGGGCAGCTCTGTGATGGTGGCGGCTGTCTCTCCCCCACAGTGCTCTCTCCCAAAGTATGTAAGTATATGTATTTTTATTTAAAATCCTGTTTCTGCAGGTTGGGGGGTTAATAATAAAGTGTCAGTCTGGCAATCTGTTTAATTTACTGGTAGCAAATGTGTAGGGCTTCGCTGTATTTTGTCTTGCCAGCATAGGTAAACCAAGCAGCTACTGACTGCCAACCCCCACTGTCTGGTGTTACCTTCACTGGCAATGGACATTACAGGAAATACTTATTTTATATTTGTTATTTAAATAAATAGCTAAAAAAGAAATTGGTGTGGGCTCCGCCTTATTTTCTATTGCCAGCCAAGGTAACCCAGACAGCTGGGGGCTGGAATTCTCAGCGTGGTCCACGCTGAAAATTTCTGTCAGTAGCCGCTCCAGAATTGGTGCCTCTATGAGAGACGCCAAAACTAGCGGTTACCCTGCTCTTCCAGCTGCCGTGTAGCGGTGGCAGACTGGGAAATAAAGGGGCTGATGTTAGCTTTTTTGGCAGCTGATGTTAAGCTGTATTGCTAATTTCAGCCATCAGTATGTCACCCGGCCATTAGCAATACTTTCAGTAAAGGGGAAAAAAAAGCACATACAGAGAAATGTTTTATTACATACAAAATAGAGACACCTCGTTATCCACTTTATTAGCTCCCACCAAGTTCCCCTCCAAAATAATCCTGTAATCTTGCAGTGGGGCAGTGTGATGTCACGCGGCCAACATCTTCGTATACCTGAGTGTCCAAAGATGGCGTCCTCGTGTACTGCATCCGTGTGTATGCATATGTGTACATGTATGCCGCATGTGTATGCGTACGTGTTCGCGTGTATGTATGTGTTTGTATGTATGTGTGTATGCGCGTATGTGTATGTGTGAAGGTATGCTCATGTATGTGGGTGTGTGTGTTACATGCGTGTTTGTGTATGCATGTGTCTGCGTGTTTCTGTGTGTGCATGTTTGCATGTGCGTGGGTATGTGCATGTTTGTGCATATGTGTGTGTGTGGGGACATTATTCTGTGTGTATGCTTGTTTGTTTGTATGTGTATGCACGTGCGTATGCGTGTTTGTGTATCTGCGTATATATATGCACATTTGTGAGTGCTTGCGTGTGTGTATGTGTATATGTGCATGCTTGCCTATGTATTTGTGTGTTTGTATATGCATATTTGTGTGTGCATGTGCATAATTGTGTGTATGTGCATATTTATGTGTATGTGAGTGCTTGTGTATGTGTGCGTGTGGGGACATTATACTGTGTGTATGTATGTGTCTGTATGCGCGTGCGTATGCATGTGTGCATCTGCGGGGACATTATACTATGTGTCTGTGTATGCGTCATGCATGCATGTGTATATGCGGACATTATACTGTGTGTATACGCGTGTTTGTGACTGCGTGTGTTTGTGCATGCTTGTGGGGATATTATACTTTACGTATGCGTGTTTGTGTGTACGTGCGTGTATGTATGTGCATGCGTGTATGTGTGTATCTGCGTGTGTGTATGCACAGGCGTGTATGTGCTTGCATGTGCATATGTTTGTGCTTGCGTATGCGTGATTGCATGTGTATATGTGCATGTATGAGCTTGTGTGTGTGGGAACATTATACTGTGTGCATGCGTGTTTGTGCATGTGTATATCTACATGTGTATATCTGCATCTGTCATTGTACTGGCGTGTGTGTGGGGGGCCATTATACTGTATGTGTATGTATGTGCGTATGAATGTATGTGTGTGCTTGCATGTGTATAAGTGTGTGCACATGTATATGGGGGCATTATACTGTGTGTTTATATGTGTATGTAAGTGTGCTTGCATGTGTGTATGTATGTGTATGTGGGGACATTATACTGTGTGTGTATGCGTGTTTGTGTGTGTGTGTGTATATCTATCTGCATGTGTATATCTGTGTGTGTATGTGTGTGCTTGTATGTGTATCTGGGGACATTATACTCTGAGTATGTATGTCTCTGTGTATGCATGTGTTTGTGTGTAAGTGCATGTGGGGACATTATACTATGTGTATATGTATACATGTCTATGTGAATACATGTATGTATGCATGTATGTCTGTAGTGTGTGTGTGTATGCGTGTGCCTGCATATGTGTATGTGGGGACATTATACTGTTTGTGTATGTGTGTGCTTGCATGTGTGTATGTCCGTGCACGTGTATGTGGGGACATTATACTGTGTATCTGCATGTGTATATCTGTGTATGCATGTGCGTGCTTGTGTGTGCATGTGCGGACATTATAGTGTGTATATGTATGCATGTCTGTGTGTATATATGTGAGTACACATATGTATGTGTGTACATGCATGTCTTTAGTGTGTGTATGCATGTGTGTATGTGTGTGCTTGCATGTGTGTATGTATGTGAGGACATTATACTGTGTGTGTGTGTATCTGCATGTGTATATCTGTGTTGGTGTATGCATGTGCGTGTATGTGGGGACATTATACTCTGTGTATGTATGTGTCTGTGTTTGTGTGTAAGTCCGTGCATGTGTAAGTGTGTGTGAGGACTTTATACTGTGTGAATATGTATGCATGTCTGTGTGTATATATGTGAGTACAGGTATGTGTGTACATGCATGTCTGTAGTGTAAGTGTGTGTATCCGTGTGCGTGCACTTGTATGTGGGGACATTATACTGTGTGTGTGTGTGTGTGCTGATGTGTGTATGTGGGGACATTATACTCTGTGTATGTATGTGTCTGTGTATGCTTGTGTTTGTGTGTAAGTGCGTGTGGGGAGATTATACTGTGTGTATATGTATGCATGTCTATGTGTGTATATATATATGTGAGCACATGTATGTGTGTGTACATGCATGTCTGTAGTGTGTGTGTGTGTGTGTGTGTGTAGTGTGTGTGGCCTTCCGATGCCTGCCCACCCACCTCCGTGCAGTCACAGCCGGCAGTAAAGACCGTGGTTTGCGGCCTGTGCTAGAGATGGGGTGCGGCGGCACCATAGGGCACCCGCACCCCATCTCCAGCACAGGCCGCAAGCTGCGGTCTTTCCTGGCGACTGTGACTGCACGTAGGTGGGTGGGCATGCATCGGCGGGATGCGTCGTGTGTTGTCAGGCGGCATCTGGTCCTAGTGGGGGTCCGGTGGCAGATTGTGGCAGGGATCCGGCGGAGGGACCCAGCGGTGTCTCGCTGGTAGTACTGCGCAAAGGGCTGGTACCACCAGCGGGTGCCATATTGAAACATCCATCACTTAATGCTCCAATATGGCGGTCGGCGTACTTCCAGCGCAGAGCGGTGGATTATGGGATTCGGGGACGTCTGGACGGAAGTGGATGATGGTCAATTTTAGGTACGTATATATTAGATGTTCAAGTCCCCTAAGGGTGCTATAAAATGCAGTTAAAAAATATTTTAAGAATATGAACATTTTCTATAAAAGTTTGAATTCTCGCCCATTTTCAACTAATAAATATAAAGAAGTAAAAAAAAAAAAAAATACACGTGATATCTCCTAAAGTTCTGATCTATTACAATATTACAGCATTTTTCAATCCGGTTAATCTATTTTATGAGAAAATCTAAACTCCAAAATTGTGGATCCTTAACCACTACAATACTGCACAAATATGCAATCAAAGACGATGAAAACATCACACTTCCCCTCAAACTATATCAATGAAAGCAACAGTTTAGGGCGCTGAAAGCAAGCCTTCATACTGCTCAAACAACCAAAAATTGAATATGTTATAGAGCATAGGTACAATTCCTTTTTTTTTTTTTTTTTTCATAACGAAAGTCCAAATTTTTTGTCCCCAATTTTTTATAAAACATTACGCTTGTCTAATACTTGGAGAATCATATTGCCAAGTCATTTTTACCATATAATGAACGCTGTATAAACAAAACCCCAAAAAATATTGCTTGGGCTGCTTTCACATTAGCGCTTTTCGCTGATCGCGGCAGTGAAAAAACGCAACTGCCGCGATTACCACATAACGGCCGCACTTGCGGTTCACTTGTGGCAAGCCCCATACAATGTATGTCTATGGGGCTTGCGGTAAGTGTGCGGCAAGTGCGGCTGCGAAAAAAACGCAGTATGCCACGTTTTTTTTGTGGCCGCACCTGCCGCAAGTGCCGAAACCGCACCTGCCGCAAGCCCCATTGACAATGTATGGGGCTTGCCGCAAGAGCGGCCGTTATGTGGTAATCGCGGCAGTTGCGTTTTTTTTAACCGTAACTGCCGCGATCAGCGTTTACCGCTGATGTGAAAGGGGCTTTAATTTCTGTGCACTTTGATTTTTATTCTAATTTTCCAGTACATAAAATGATAAAATAGGGGGATGTAATTCAAAAGTACAACTTGATCTGCAAAAACCAAGCCCTAATACGTCTTTGTGGGCAGAAAAAAAAAAAAGTTTAAGCATAACCGCCGTTTACATTTTTAGTTAATAATCATGTAGAGCAAGTGATTTTAATAAACTTTCAATTATACTTCATTAGAAGATTCTGGTTAAAAACCATTCATACACCTTCCACAAGGTGTCCCCACTACATTGTGTGTGAAGCAGACATATGTTCATTATCAGTCAGATCCGTCTTCCCAGTGAATTACAGGCATGTAACCATATAAGGGAAAGGCGGCGTGGCCTACACTCCTGACTGCAGCTGGTGAGGAAACAATGTGTCACATTAGCTGAGATTACAGCACAGTTCTTAAGTAATCTCAGAAGGTTCGCATCACTGTAAACTCCTCTGCACAAGCTTCTGATCTGTCATCTGGCTCCACACAGCTCAATCACAATCTCTTTTAACCACTTCTCTGTTGTTACACTGCTCCCTATCAGCCTGCTCTCAGAAGCTGTGGAAATACACACATAGTACTGGCAGACGCTGACCACGCCCACACAGCCATAAAATGCTGTTTTTAAAGGAGCACTGAAAAATGTGAGAACATAAGTCATATGGCACAAAAAAAAGCATTATGTTAGTTATCCTAGTTGCTGTGTGACCCATGATTAACAACCAGTGCAGTATTGTTTTTTGTTTTATTATTTTACATTTACACTTTAAAGCTCATGAAAAAAGAGGAGGAAGGGGCAGTAATGGATAAACACCCAGTTGGAAAGGGGTTAATGTATGTTAGGCTATGTGCATATGTTCAATATTAACAGCAGAAAATTCTGCAAATTCTGATGTGTACGCAGGAAAAAAGGCTGCATTTAAATAATTGTTTTTTGTTGGGTATTTTTCCCACTTATTAAATTTGGCGAAATAAACTGCAAGAATTGACATGCCATTGGTCTGCTGTAAATCTGCAAGGAAAAAATAAGCAAAATGTGCAGAACTCTCCTTCACTTGGCTAATACCGTAAAATGCTGCTAAATTTGTGCAGAAGCAACAGGCGCACATAGCCTTAGAGCAATTTTAAGCATAACTTTTATTAAAAGGAATGCCAGTTTGATCAAACCTCCCCAGCTGTATGTATGGGAATGTAAGTATTTGAAGTGTAAATCCATTGAGACCTTTTATCTGTTGCTGCATTCCAAAGTAGTCCGCATTTAATGCAAGCCTTGCCTCCTGAGGTTGTTACCCTGCCCAGCAGCAGCCTCATTGTCAATTAGAATGCTAATTACTCTGAAATGCAGAAACCAATAAGACGAAAAGATGTTGATGGATTTGCATTTCAAAGTACAGCATGCCAATATATCTAGAATGGCAGATTTATCTTATTGACAGATTCCTTTTAAAGGGAACTTGACATGCTGTTTTTTGTTTTTAAACTTTCTCCAATGTTATTTAGTTCATACATTGTGCATAACTAACATGGTTTTAGGAAGAAAAAAAATCATGTACCGTATTTTTCGCTTTATAAGACGCACCTGATTATAAGACGCACACCCCCAAATTTGGTGAAGGAAAAGAGAAAAAAATAATTTTTAATGTTAAATGGGGTCTGTCTTATAATGTCAGTGTCCGTCTTACAAATCATATGGGGTATATGTCTCTTATAGCCCCCTCTTCCTGGTACATGGTCCTCATCCTGGGATATAGCTCCCCCATCCTAGATATGGCCCCCTTATTCTGGTTATGCCTGGCACACGTCCCCCAGGGCTGGCATACGTCCCCCAGGGCTGGCACATGCCCCCCAGGGCTCTCACACATCCACTAGGGATGGCACATGGCCTCAAGGGCTGGCACATTCCCCCCAGGGCTCTCAAACATCCCCCAGGGCTGGCACATGCCCCCCAGGGCTGGTACACGTCCCTCAGGGCTGGCACATGCCCCCAGGGCTGGCACCTCTGCCCCAGAGCTGGCACCTGCCCCCCAGGGCTGGCACCTCCGCCCCAGAGCTGGCACATGCCCCCCAGGGCTGGCACCTCCGCCCCATAGCTGGCACTTGTCCGCCAGGGCTGGCATATGCCCCCCAGGGCAGGCACACATCCCCCTGGGCAGGCAGACATCCCCCTGGGCAGGCACACATCCCCCTGGGCAGGCACACATCCCCCTGGGCAGGCACACTTCCCCCTGGGCAGGCACACTTCCCCCTGGGCAGGCACACTTCCCCCTGGGCAGGCACACTTCCCCCTGGGCAGGCACACATCCCCCTGGGCAGGCACACTGCCCCCTGGGCAGGCACACTTCCGCCTGGGCAGGCACATGGCCTCCAGGGCTGGCACTTGTCTCCCAGGGCTGGCACATGCCCCCCAGGGCTGACACCTCCGCCCCAGAGCTGGCACATGCCCCCCAGGGCTGGCACCTCCGCCCCAGAGCTGGCACCTCCGCCCCAGAGCTGGCACCTCCGCCCCAGAGCTGGCACCTCCGCCCCAGAGCTGGCACATGCCCTCCAGGGCTGGCACCTCTGCCCCAGAGCTGGCACATGCCCCCCAGGGCTGGCACATGTCCCCCAGGGCTGGCACATGCCCCCCAGGGCTGGCACCTCCGCCCCAGAGCTGGCACATGCCCCCCAGGGCTGGCACATGCCCACCAGGGCTGGCACATGCCCCCCAGGGCAGGCACACATCCCCCTGGGCAGGCACACATCCCCCTGGGCAGGCACACTTCCCCCTGGGCAGGCACACTTCCCCCTGGGCAGGCACACTTCCCCCTGGGCAGGCACATGCCCCCCAGGACTGGCACTTGTCCCCCAGGGCTGGCACATGCCCCCCAGGGCTGGCACTTGTCCCCCAGGGCTGGCACTTGTCCCCCAGGGCTGGCACTTGTCCCCCAGGGCTGGCACTTGTCCCCCAGGGCTGGCACTTGTCCCCCAGGGCTGGCACACGCCTCCCAGGGCAGGCACACTTCCCCATGGGCAGGCACACATCCCCCTGGGCAGGCACACGCCCCCCAGGGCTGGCACTTGTCCCCCAGGGCTGGCACTTGTCCCCCAGGGCTGGCACATGCCCCCCAGGGCTGGCACATGCCCCCCAGGGCAGGCACACTTCTCCCTGGGCAGGCACACATCCCCCTGGGCAGGCACACTTCCCCCTGGGCAGGCACATGCCCCCCCAGGGCAGGCACATGCCCCCCAGGGCAGGCACTTGTCCCCCAGGGCTGGCACATGCCCCCCAGGGCTGGCACATGCACCCCAGGGCTGGTACATGGCCCCCAGGGCTGGTACATGGCCCCCCTTGCTGCTGGGCAGAAAATAACAAACATTTTATACTTACCTCTCCAGCGCTTGCCTCAGTCTTCAGTGCCTTTCTCCCTGACTGCAGAAATCTCCCTCCGAGGTCCCAGTGAAGCCGGTCATGTGATCGGGGGCTCACTGATGACTGCAGTGCGGTGATGTCATCAGTGTGCACCCGATCACATGACCGGCTTCACTGGGACCTCGGAGGGAGATTTCTGCAGTCAGGGAGAAAGGCGCTGGAGAGGTAAGTATAAAATGTTTGTTATTTTCTGAACAGCAGCAAGGGGGGCCATATCCAGGATGGGGGGGACTGCAGGAACATTTAATATGCCCTGCTCCCCTGTCCATACCTCGGTGCTAGCTTCAGCACCGAGGTGATGGACAGCGGCAGTGCAGTGAATATTAAATGAGTTAATGAGCGGGGGTCACGTGACCTGCCGCTGCCTCCTACAGCCCGCCCCAGCCCCGGGACACACTCCAGAGCTGCCCCCACTCTCCCCTGCACCGTATGTTTGTTTTTTAAGACCTTTCCCCCACTTTCCCCCAAAATTTGGGGGAACAAAAGTGCGTCTTAAAAAGCGAAAAATATGGTACCTATAATATAAAACATTTTACATTCTAAGGGGCCTTTCACACTAGCGTTTCTGTCCGGATTCGGCAGATCCAGACAGAACACAGCACCTGCTGCATTTACCGCCTGACGGCTGCACTTGCAGTACACTTGCGGCAACACCCATGCGTTGTCTATGGGGCGTGCGGTATTGCCGTGATCTGGCAGTTGCAGCCGTGAAAAAAAAACAGCCTACCGCGTTTTTTTTTTCGCGCCCACAACTGCCGATTCGCAGCAATGCCGCAAGCCCCATAGAGTATGCATGGGTCTTGCCGCAAGTGTATCGCAAATGAGGCCATTGGGCTGCAGATGTGGTATTCTGTCTGGATCTGCCGGATCCAGACAAAAACGCAGGTGTGAAAGGGGCCTTATATGTTTGCATTAGATACCTATCATTGGGGTGGATACTTCAGCTGGTATCAGTCACATCAAGTTTTTTCTTTCAAACCAGGTTAGTGATGCATGATCTAAAGGACATTAGGGGCGGTATAAAAACAAAAAACAATATGACAGGTTCCCGTTACATAAGTCTGGCTATAACAATGAATTTACAGTCCTATGTAGAAATGTCTGCATTAGGTTTGCAGATTTACCCATTACTGAGATGGGAGCTGGCAGTTGGTGCTTTAAAGTTCTATCAAGAACTGAAACTAGTTTTAGGAAAACTTGCAGCAGAATATCTGCACCAACTGCCATCTCCTATCTCCATTAATGGTAAAATCTGTCTTCACTGAACACAGATTTTACCCATAAATTGTGAAAAGTGAAAGATCAGTCCACGAGATGAAAGAAGCAAAGTTCTCTGAGATCTGGCAAAGTTGCTTATTTTTATGTCTACTATTGATATATGAAATCAAAAATTATAGAAACGCTTACTCATTATCCCCTTTCTCGCAGCTCATTGTCTATAGACATTGTATATACAGAACCTGGTGTGGGCAGGTGGAGCTTTCTCATCCTGCTCCATTGATAAATATTTAGAACTCTGTCAGAACCGATCTACCAAATAATCTAAGTGATCCATTGTTAGATTCAGGGTCTTATTGATGATGTACCAGATTTCCTTTAAAAAAATAAGTTGGACTGCCTCGCACTGAATCGATTGATGATTAAATATTTCTTACTTTCAGGATGGCGTTGAGAGATCATATTTTGCCGTTTTTGATGGCCACGGGGGAATAGATGCTGCTAATTATGCTGCTACTCACGTCCATGTCATGGTGGCGCGTCATGAGGCATTGATGTCAGATCCTGGCAGGGCATTAAAAGAAGCCTTTCAACGTACAGATGCGATGTTTCTTAGAAGAGCAAGAAGAGAGGTAAGTAAACACGAGAGTCTTCTGAAAGTGTTCAGTTATGAAATTCACACAGGGTATGGGGGTTTTTAATAGCGTCTGTCAAAACGGTTTATACAGTTGTGGCCAAAAGTATTGACATCCCTGCAATTGTCAGATAATAATCAGTTTCTTCCTGAAAATGATTGCAATCACAAATTCTTTGGTATTATTATCTTCATTTAATTTGTCTTCAATGAAAAAACACAACAATAATTGTCCTAAAGCCAAATTGGATATAATTCCACATCAAACATAAAAAAGGGGGTGGACAAAAGTATTGACACCGTTAGAAAAATAATGTGATGCTTCTCTAATTTGTGTAATTAACAGCACCTGTAACTTACCTGTGGCACCTAACAGGTGTTGGCAATAACTAAATCACACTTGCAGCCAGTTGACATGGATTAAAGTTGACTCAACCTCTGTCCTGTGTCCTCCTGTGTACCACATTGAGCATGGAGAAAAGACTGCAGACCAAAGAACTGTCTGAGGACTTGAGAAACCAAATAGTGAGGAAGCATGAGCAATTTCAAGGCTACAAGTCCATCTCCAAAGACCTGAATGTTTCTGTGTCTACCGTGCGTAGTGTCATCAAGAAGTTTAAAGCCCATGGCACTGTAGCTAACCTCCCTAGATGTGGACGGAAAATAAACATTGACGAGACATTTCAGAGCAAGATTGTGCGGATGGTGGATAAAGAACCCAGACTAACATTCATATATAGGAATTTAACATTCAAATAAGTTCAAGCTGCCCTGCAGTCCGAGGGTACAATAGTGTCAACCCGTACTATCCGTCGGCGTTTGAATGAAAAGGGACTCTATGGTAGGATACCCAGGAAGACCCCACTTCTTACCCCGAGACATAAAAAAGCCAGGCTGGAGTTTGACAAAACTTACCTGAGAAAGCCTAAAACGTTTTGGAAGAATGTTCTCTGGTCAGATGAGACAAAAGTAGAGCTTTTTAGGCAAATGCATCAACATAGAGTTTACAGGAGAGAAAAAGAGGCATTCAAAGAAAAGAACACGGTACCTACAGTCAAACATGTCGGAGGTTCCCTGATGGTTTGGGGTTGCTTTGCTGCCTCTGGCACTGGACTGCTTGACCATGTGCATGGCATTATGAAGTCTGAAGACTACCAACAAATTTTGCAGCATAGTGTGAGAAAGCTGGGTCTCCCTCAGAGGTCATGGGTCTTCCAGCAGGACAATGAGCCAAAATACACTTCAAAAAACACTAGAAAATGGTTTGAGAGAAAGCACTGGAGACTTCTAAGGTGGCCAGCAATGAGTCCAGACCTGAATCCTACAGAACACCTGTGGAGAGATCTAAAAATGGCAGTTTGGAGAAGGCACCCTTCAAATATCAGGGACCTGGAGCAGTTTGCCAAAGAAGAATGGTCTAAAATTCCAGCAGAGCATTGTAAGAAACTCATTGATGGTTACCCGAAGCGGTTGATCAGTTATTTTGGCTAAAGGTTGTGCAACCAAGTATTAGGCTGAGGGTGCCAGTACTTTTGTCTGGCCCATTGTTGGAGTTTTGTGTGAAATGATCAATGTTTTGCTTTTTGCTTCATTTTCTTTTGTGCTTTTTCATTGAAGACAAATGAAATGAAGATAATAATACCAAAGAATTTGTGATTGCAATCATTTTCAGGAAGAAACTGAGTATTATCTGACAGAATTGCAGGGGTGTCAATACTTTTGGCCACAACTGTAGATGTGAAAATGTTGAATAAGACCCTGTTCACATCACATTTTCGTTATGGATTTAGCAAGAACACCAATAATCTCTTGACGTCCACATGTACACTATGATCATGTGTATAAGTTTTTATTGCCAAATGGAGTCCTTTTGGCCTATGCTCTGTTTATTGAAGAAGTATAAAGGTAACAAAATGGGATTGAGATGAATAGTAGACTGAGCTTGTTTTCTTTTCTGCATGGATGGAGACTGATTGCTTTCCAGCTTCTGTGTGCCTCATACTTCTTCCTCCCCATACTGAAACCCGTCATGATGCTGTCATCAAACATTTCCACTCACAGCTGGCACTAATCATGGCTTCCAAGGCAAACACCAACTGGGTAGTTCTCTAAATGTGGACAGTAGCATCCCATGAGCTCAAGCTGTAGATTGTCTCAGTTGAGAGGTGGGGACATTATTGAGAGCCCCTCTATGAATTTGATATGGTCTGTCATTTTCCTTGTCGTCCAAATCTGGGAGACCCTGACATTGGGGTGTTATATGCTGCCCCCTGGAGGTCAACACCAAATATAGAAGAGATTTACTCCTCCTTCTCCCCTGCAGCATATACGCCCCCTGCAGAAATACTGTCAGTTTGTTATTTGGTGTCGTTGGAGGCACATCTCCACACTGAAGCTCCTGCTACAGATGAAGTTTTGGGGACCATCGGGGTCCCCCGGCATGGGCCTTCGGCCCCATATGCCGTGCTCCCTCACCATACCCTTTCAAAGGGCCTCTGGTGAGGTGGAAGCTGACTGAGGGGTTCACAGTCTGTGCCCCTGGCCGTTACACAGTCACTGTGTGGCCCCCTGTGACGGAGTTCAACTCCTGGTAGTCACAGGCGATGGATGCAGGCTCAACCACATGTACCGAGCTGGCCCCCTATCTTCTCCCCCTCTGGGGATCCAGGTATGTGCTGGCATTTGGGGGCCCCCGCATCCACAGCAGGATCCAGGACTGGACCTGCTGTAGTGTCCCTGCATTGGCCCCTACCCTGGTTGTAAGTCCACCAGCGATCCCTTCCCTGCCTGTCTTAGCACAGCAGGGGGACGGGGCACAGGGCTCAGGGCATGGGGCTCCGTTTCCCGCATCTGCGGGTGTTTTTGTGGGACTTCCGCGCCGGACCCCTCACGCAGGCCGTCCGCGGCCTCAAATTTAGTCCCCGGCTTCGCCGGAGGCCTAGGCCGCGATCCCGCCCCCTGCTTGTCTATCTGCAGCAGGGGGGCGGCTGTGCTCAAAATGGCCATAGCAGCTCAGGGCTCGGTCTCTGGCCTCTCCCCCTCTCAGGGCTTGGCCTCTGGCCTCTCCCCCTCCTGTGTACTCAATGGGGCCACAGTTCCCGTGTTTTTACAGGCCCTCCCTTCTCTGACTCCCCCCTCTCTCTCTGTGGGGGCCATTTTGGCCTCATTCTCTTGCTTCAGCATACAGCTGCTGCTGGGAGAGCTGCTGCTGGGAGACTCAGACTTGGGATCCGGACTTTGGAAGTGCGGTAAGCCACACCATTGGTGTGGATTCTCCTCTATGGCATCCCCTTCTGTTATACTGTCTTTCTGGTAGTTGTACACAGGATTGGGTCAGACTATGTCTTCTTCTAGGAGCAAGGGTAAGACCCATAAGGCTGCAAAATTGTATGCAACTTGTACAGGGTGCAAAGTCACATTGCCTGCACAGAGTGTCCATCCCCTCTGCACGGTCTGTGAGCAGAATGGGTCACCGCCGGATCTCCTCGGAACCCGGCCCCAGGTGGCTGCCCCTACCCCCTCTGAGGAACAGGCGTCCGCTCCCCCAGTTTTAACTCCGGCTCCTCAATGGACTGACGTCTTATCTCAGTCATTGTCTGATTCAGTGGCCTTGGCAGTGTCACGAGCTATGTCGCAATCAGTAGCCTCCATGACTAGGTCCATCATTCAGGCCATCAACCAGAGCCCGGACCAGGACTGGAGGGTTCTCCCTCGGTCCCGGGTCAATCTCTCCCTCTTGGGCGTAACAGGCCCTCTCCGTCTCTAGGAGAGCCCAGCTCCAAAAGACTTTGCCGAGACCCTTCCCCCTCCTCGCCCAGATCTCAATCTAGGGAACCTCTGGAGGAGGGTGAGGAACAGGACTCTTCGTCCTCTGGCTCAGAGGCGGCCTCTGACTCGGTCCCGGAAGGGGACGCTCTGGCTGACAATATTGTCTCCATTATTAATGACATTCTTCGCATTCCTGCTCCCGACACTCAGTCTGAGCAGCGAGACAAGGTCTCTCTCAGGAATCCGAAGAGACCTGCCAACATCTTCTCTGATCACCATGACTTTACAGACACGGTGCAAAAGCCTAGGGCTTGTCCAGCCAAACGTTTTATGCCAAAATCCACGGATCCCAAGTATCCGTTTGCCCCGGCAGTACTATCTGGGTGGTCTCAACCTCCTAAGGTGGACCCAGCCGTAGCCAGATTGGCTACTAGAACCACAATTTCCATTGCCGACAGCTCGTCTTTAAAAGACTCGGCAGACCGTCAGGTTGAACTGTTGACCAAGTCCATCTATGACGCGGTCGGCGCTGCTTTTCCCCCCACCTTTGCAGCGGTTTGGTCTCTTAAGGCACTCTCTCTAAGTTTACTGACGCAGTTTATGCCAAGACTCGCCAGGCGGTTCCTGAGGTGTCCCCCCTTCTAGAACAAATGGCTATGGTCTCGAAATATGCTCTTAACGCCGTGCTGGATTCAGCCGGTCGTTCCGCAGTGGCAGCCGCCAATTCCCTCGCCATTCGAAGAATTCTCTGGCTCCGGGATTGAAAAGGTGATGCTTCTTCCAAGAAGCATCTTACAGGGATTCCCTGTACCGGGGATCGTCTTTTCGGGGAACGTCTGGACGAACTTATCAAAGACACAACAGGAGGCAAAAGTACTCTTCTGCCCCAACAAAAAAGTGGAAAACCTGCGCAGCAAAGGTCTGCCAGGTTCCTTTCGTTCCCCTGGCTGGTCCTCCAGACAGTCCTCCTCTAACAACAGAAACTTTCGTTCCGACAAGGCCCAGTCCTCCCGAGGTGAGGGTTCTTCCTGGCGCTCTCGCCAGCAGACATCCTCTAGTCAGAAGCCGTCCAAGACATCCTCTGCATGACTCGCATGGCTCCAGCTCCGCACCCAGAGTCGGGGGCAGATTGTCCCTCTTTTGGGACGTTTGGCTCTCCGACGTCTTAGATCAATGGGTGCGAGACATTATCTCTCACGGCTACTTCATAGAACTGAACTCAGTCCCCCCAAGACGATTCTTCATGACATCTCCCCCTCCCGCAAAGATACGCGCTTTTCAACAAGCGCTGGAAGCTCTGAAGCGGGAAGGAGTCATTGTCCAGGTTCCCGTCAGGGAACGGTTTCAGGGATTTTACTCAAATCTCTTTATTGTGCCCAAGAAGGACGGGTCCGTCCGCCCTGTGCTGGACCTAAAACTTCTCAATAAACACTTCAAAGTGAGGCATTTTCGCATGGAATCGCTTCGTTCTGTGATAGCCTCAATGTCTCAAGGGGAATTCTTGGCATCCATAGATATAAAGGATGCATATCTACACATCCCAATTGCCCTAGCTCGCCAACGGTTCCTGCGTTTTGCGATTGGAGACGACCATTTCCAGTTTGTGGCTCTCCCCTTCGGCTTGGCCACCGCCCCACGAGTATTCACCAAGGTGATGGCCTCCGTAGTCGCCATACTGCACTCGCAGGGTCTGTTGGTCATCCCTTACTTGGACGACCTCCTGGTCAAGGGTCCCTCACATCAGGAATGCCAGCAAGCAGTGTCCGCAACTCTGTCGACGCTCCGGAGGTTCGGCTGGATAGTCAACCTCCCGAAATCGGTCCTCGTGCCTTCCCAGAGCCTGGTATATCTGGGCATGCTGTTCGACATTCGTGCAGCGCTGGTACTTCTGCCTCACGAGAAGGTCGTCTCTCTCCAAGCAGGTGTTCGCTCCATCCTCCCTCCTCGCTTGTACTCCATCAGGCATCTGATGCAGATCCTGGGAAAAATGGTAGCTTCGATCAAAGCAGTCCCATTTGCACAACTCCATCTGCGTCCCCTTCAGCTGGAGATCCTTCGGGTCTGGGACAAGAATCCGAGGACCCTGGATCACAAGATTTCCGTGTCCCCCATAACGAGGGACTCTCTCCAGTGGTGGCTGACAAATCAGTCCCTGTCTCAGGGTCGCTCCCTCCTCCCACCATCTTGGTCGGTGGTCACTACGGACGCCAGTCTCTCCGGCTGGGGAGCGGTGTTTCTTCACCACAGGGCTCAGGGTACATGGTCTCCGGTGGAGTCCTCCCTTCCCATCAACATTCTGGAGATCAGGGCAGCATACCTGGCTCTCCTGGAGTTTCAGCCGCTCTTAAGCGGCCGCCAAGTGAGGATCCAATCAGACAATGCGACCGCCGTCGCTTATATAAACCATCAGGGAGGCACTCGCAGCACCCTGGCGATGCTGCAGGTTCAAAAAATCCTGTGCTGGGCGGAGGCTACGGGCTCCGCTATCTCCGCGGTCCACATTCCGGGGGTGGACAACTGGGAAGCAGACTATCTCAGCCGGCAGGGTATGGACCCGGGCGAATGGTCTCTCCACCCAGAAGTGTTCCAAGCCATTTGCAGGCGGTGGGGGACGCCGGATGTCGACTTGATGGCATCTTTTCTCAACCACAAGGTTCCGGTGTTCATAGCCAGGGCTCACGACCACAGGGTGTTGGCGGCGGACACTCTGGTCCAGGATTGGTCTCAGTTCCGCCTGCCATACGTGTTTCCACCTCTGGCTCTGTTGCCTCGAGTGCTCCACAAGATTCGGGCGGAATGTCACCGGGCGATTTTAATCGCACCCAATTGGCCCAGGAGAGCCTGGTTCCCAGAACTGCTCCGCCTCGCCGACGGCGAACCGTGGGGTCTACCAGATCGTACAGACCTTCTCTCTCAAGGTCCATTCTTCCGCCACAATTCTGCGGCGCTCAGGTTGACTGCTTGGCCCTTGAATCCTGGATCCTGACACAATCGGGTCTTCCCCGGGAAGTTCAGGACACCATGAAACAAGCTCGTAAGCCTGTCTCGCCAAGGATTTATCACCGGACGTGGAGAATTTTTCTCTCCTGGTGCTTTACTAAGGGCCATTCTCCGTGGCCTTTCTCCTTGCCGACATTACTTTTGTTTCTTCAGTCGGTGCTGGACTCTGGTCTTGCCTTGAGTTCTCTGAAAGGACAGGGGTCAGCTCTCTCCGTCCTTTATTCCAAAAGGCTGGCGAGGCTCCCTCAGGTTCGCACATTTATGCAAGGAGTGGCCCACATTGTCCCTCCTTACAAGCGTCCTCTAGATCCTTGGGATCTTAATTTGGTTCTCTCGGCTCTTCAGAAACCTCCGTTTGAACCTATCTCGGGTATCCCTTTGTCCACCCTGTCACACAAGGTGGCATTTCTGGTGGCTATCACCTCGCTTCGGCGGGTGTCTGATTTGGCGGCGTTGTCATGCAAGCCCCCATTCTTGGTGGTGCATCAGGACAAGGTTGTCCTGCGCCCCGTTCCCTCTTTTCTACCGAAGGTGGTCTCTCCTTTCCACCTCAATCAGGATATCTCTCTTCTGTCCTTTTGCCCAAACCCAGTTCACAGGGTTGAAAAGGCCCTCCACACTCTGGACTTGGTCAGGGCTCTGAGGGTGTACTTGTCTCGTACAGCTCCTCTCCGTCGGACGGACTCCCTCTTCATTCTCACGGCTGGCCGCGGCAAGGGCTTTTCCGCTTCCAAGGCCACAATTGCCCGTTGGATCAGGTCGGCCATATTGGAGGCCTATTCGGCCTCGCACATGTCACCCCCAGCGGGTCTCAAGGCGCATTCCACCAGGGCTGTGGGCGCCTCCTGGGCTTTGCGGCATCAAGCCTTGGCCCAACAGGTGTGTCAGGCTGCCACTTGGTCAAGCCTCCACACGTTCTCAAAGCATTACCAGGTACATGTTCATTCCTCAGCGGATGCAGGTCTGGGCAGACGCGTCCTCCAGGCGGCTGTTGCCTACCTGTAAATGTCTGAGTTGCCTTTCAGGGTGCAGTGGTTTTTTTCCCACCCAGAGACTGCTTTTGGACGTCCCAATGTCGGGGTCTCCCAGATTTGGACGACAAGGAAAAAGAGAATTTTGTTTACTTACCGTAAATTCTTTTTCCTTTAGTCCGTAAATCTGGGAGACGCAGCACCCTCCCCTTTTGGCCCTGCGGGTGTACCTGTGGCTCTTATCAGCACATAGTCTTTCTGTTGGCCATGGTTCTGGCCTTATACTTTTCCTGTTCGGCCCTGTTGGCCGGGAATTTGGTTTGAAGTGCAATGTTTTTCCTCCTACTGCTTATATACCAAACTGACAGTATTCCTGCAGGGGGCGTATATGCTGCAGGGGAGAAGGAGGAGTAAATCTCTTCTATATTTGGTGTGACCTCCAGGGGGCAGCATATAACACCCCAATGTCAGGGTCTCCCAGATTTACGGACTAAAGGAAAAAGAATTTACGGTAAGTAAACAAAATTCTCTTTTTTGAGCTGCTTCATGGGATGTCAGAGAGACAACCAAGTTAAACCTTGCAGTACCAGATGGTGGGATCTACCCACCTCCCTCTTTCTGCTGGCCCACACTCCTCCATCTCCAAAACGGCATCTTGACCTCTAATATGTAGGGGTGTTAAAGAGATGGAGGGGACTATATGACATCTATCTATAACTGTTCCCCCAACTCCAGTCCTCAGGAGCCACCAAGAGTGCTTGTTTTCAGGATTTCACCAGGATGTGGCTAAATACCAGAATGGATGCTATTTACCAGGATGAATATAATATACCAAGATGGTGACTATATACCAGGATGGATGCTTTATACCATGATGTGGACTATACACACTACTGTTCAAAAGTTTGGGGTCACCCAGACAAGTGTTTTCCATGAAATCTCATAATTTTATTTATTAAATGAATAGATTTGCAAAATGAGCTATAGAGATTGCAAAATAAATAGAAAATATGGACCATACATTGACAAGGTTAGAAATAATGATTTTTATTTGAAATAGAAATTTTCTCCTTCAAAGTTTGCTTCAGTCAAAGAATGCTCCCTTTGCAGCAATTACAGCATGGCATGGCATTGCAAAATGGAGTGATGGCCTTCCTTATTCAAAATCCCCCCCTTTTTTTTTCTTTCTTTTTATAAATCAGATAGTTTTTTGTTATCAAGCTGTGTACAAATAAACAAGTCACATCGCATGAGTTTTATTTCTTTTTACATTTTACGTGTCTGTGAAATCCCCCAACAAGATACCACCCTCCCCCCTCCCAGACAGCAAGCCTTATTCAACATATGAGGATTGATATACATAACATACCAACAGGTCATGTATACCGTGCTCTCCCCTTGCCTCTCATCCTATTCTGTGTACTACAACCATCCCAAAGTTACCTTAGGACCCATATTCCAGCCATGGTGCCCACAAATATTCAAACAGGTCCATTTTCCCCCGTTTATGATATATACTCTTTTCCATCTTTGCGATGTACCTAGTCTGCACCAAAATTTCTGCTGTGATGGAGGATCAACATCAACCCAATGCTTAGCAATCAGCTTCCTCGCTACGTATAGCGATCTAGCGATGATTACTTTCAGTTTGTTATCCACCAAAAGGTATTCCATATACCCCAAAAGACACACCAGAGGGTCTCTTGGTATAATGCAGTTGTATGATGCTTCCACCCTTGTAATTACCACCAGCCAAAATTCCGCCTTCAAAATCCCTTTTACCTTGTACAAATCTCCCATTTTCCCAGCACCAAAGCAACCCCAGACCATCACATTACCTCCACCATGCTTGACAGATGGCGTCAGGCACTCTTCCAGCATCTTTTCAGTTGTTCTGCGTCTCACAAATGTTCTTCTTTGTGATCCAACTACCTCAAATTTTGATTCGTCTGTCCATAAAACTTTTTTCCAATGTCTGTTATTTTGCCCATATTAATCTTTTCCTTTTATTAGCCAGTCTCAGATATGGCTTTTTCTTTGCCACTCTGCCCTGAAGGCCAGCATCCTGGAGTTGCGTCTTCACTGTAAACGTTGACACTGGCGTTTTGCAGGTACTATTTAATGAAGCTGCCCGTTGAGGAGCTGTGAAATGTCGTTTTTCTCAAACTAGAGACTCTAATGTACTTGTCTTGTTGCTCATTTGTGCAGCCGGGCCTCCCACTTCTCTTTCTACTCTGGTTAGAGCCTGTTTGTGCTCTCCTCTGAACGGAGTAGTACACACCGTTGTAGGAAATCTTCACTTTCTTGGCAATGTCTCGCATGGAATCGTCTTCATTTCTAAGAACAAGAATAGACTGTTGCGTTTCACATGAAAGTTCTCTTTTCTCCTTCGCCTCATTGGGGGACACAGACCGTGGGTGTTATGCTGCTGTCCACTAGGAGGCGACACTAGGCAATATCTGAAAAAGAGTAATTGACTCCTCCTCTACTAGCATACACCCCCTGGCTGGGCCCTTACCCGACCAGTTTTTGCTTAGTGTCTTAGGAGTGCAGACCTCTTTTATTTTTTTCTCTTACTTTTTTCTTTATTTTTACTTTTTACTTTCCTCTGAAGAGGACATAACATCGGAGGAGTATTGCAGCCTTCATACTCGCTAGGATGCGAGTCAAGGCTGTTGCACAAGGGGATCACTCTCCATACTCCTTCCTCATCTGCACATGGTCAGGGGACCATGCTGAATAGCTCATGGGAGAGCTAACCTCCCCGGTCGGGTCGAGGTTCCAGGTATGTGGCCACAGGTCCTCCGGAGGCTGCAGGGTTCTGGCCTGCCACAGAGTCCTCCGGAGGCTGCAGCAGGCTTCTGACCGGAGGGATCCGGTGACAGAAGGGAGTGCAGGGCTCCGGATGGAGCGCACAGGGACCAAGAGGGCTCCTTGCTCATTCCCTCTCTTCCCCCCGTGCCTGCATGTTCCCCTGCATTTCCCGGCCTGTGGATGCAAACGTATCCTGATGCATCCACAGCCCCCCTTATGGCCTCATCGTCAGGGACCCCCTTTTGGGGTCCGTGCTTCTCCTTTGCGCCTCCTGCGGGGACTTTTTTAGTCCTCCGCGCCGGCCCCCACTGTTTTTCGGGGCCGATAATTACTCTAGGCCCCGGCTTCGGCCTAGCGCTGGCAGGCACGCCTCCCGCACGCCCCCTGGATTGCATCACGGAGCGCGTCATGCGGGAGGCGGGCCGTTGTTTCGCGCTCCTCGCGAGGTTTCCTGAGTCTTGGTCACGCCCCCTTGTTCCCCTTCTCCGGTGGCCACAGCGCCGTCCGGAGCTGCTCCCCTCGGGCCGCAGCTGTAAAGGGGGCTCTTACTAGCAGCACCGCTCACGCAGGTGCTGAGCAGTGCAGGTTAAGGCCCCAGTTTAATGTCCCAGATTTCCCACCGCCTCCATCCTAAGGGGAAGTCTGAGGACGCAGTTGCTACAGGAGACCTACAAATAGGGCTCCTCTGGGAACTAGCTAATTGCTTAGCTACGTATTAATGCACAGTGGGTCTCACATTTACTCTGTGAAGAATATTCATGCATAGGTTTCTGTGCTATATATATATATATTGTACTGTTTCTCTTCTCCCCAGCACGGCAGTATTTAGTCAGCAGTTCATTCTGCTGCTCCCCTCTCCACCCCCCCCCCCTCTGTCTGGGTATGCATACAATATTATATCTTGCAGTCAGCTGGAGTTTAAGCTAGAAAGGCTTATTCCCATACAAGGGGGGTATTTCTAGTGGGGACTGCAGTTGAGAATACAGTGCCTATAGTATATGGCAATGAGGTTGGATCAGGAGACTTATGACGTAATGTGGACAACTTGTCCATGTCTCATAAGGCTTGTGGCTTTGCCCGTATTACCATCTATCCCAGGGTATTCCCTGGTCGACCCTACACATGATGGTCCGACCTTCCTAGGCCATCCACAGTGGAGTACTCAGACTGACGCCCAGATACCTCTCAGTCGCCCAACATGCTTCTTCTAGGTTCTCCTCAAGTCAGGATGCTGGGTTGAAGCGGAGATTCTACCGTCACACTCAACCCCCTCGGTTGGGGGTGCTGTTGCAGTCGTCATATTTCAAGACTGCACGACTCTGTCACGTTCTTCCTTTGCCATCCACATTTGGACAGCTGCGTAGGAGTTGACTCTTCTCAGGACTGTCCAGCATCTTTCCTCAGAACCAACAGTCGGGCCTCTGTGTGACAGCAACAACGCCGGGGCTCCAGGCCCGCTAGGCGGTTATATATGGGTCCCAGCTGCCCTCGCTAGCTCACCAGGTTTCCTATTTAACAAAGGGATCACTCTCAGTGGCATTTGATTCACGGTTACCGTATGCAGGTCGACAGGATCTCGGTGTGGTTCCTTCACCATTGTATTTCCACGACTCCGGGTCAATCACCCCTCCTACGAACACGACTGATCTTCCTGCAGGGACCTATACTCAGTTCCTGCAGGGAACCAAGCGTTCACACAATGGTCGGTTCTGGATCCCTCCGGACTCCAGAGATGCAGGGTTGCGAGGATCACTATCCCCCCCCACACAAAGGTTTCAAGGACGGGTCTCTGACACATGAGGTGCCTTGCATGCTCCTCCCTCAGCTCCCCTCTGTTGGGGTGCAGTTTTGAGAACTCCTAGCTATATCCATACTACTCCCTCAGCTCCCTTCGGGCAGGGGGCTGGGTCAAGGTTACGAATACCGCATGTTTTTTCGTCTTCCTCCACTTCCTCTGGTGGAGTTTCTGGTCGGAGTTCAAACATCAGGAGTCTACCCAGCCTACCTCCCCAAGCTACAAAACATTCAGATGCTGGGTTGCTGGCCGTGGAACAAGAGGTCCTGCGGCCACTCGCCACACCTGTCATGCAGGTGCATTGAGAAAACGTGCACGTGCTTGCAAGGTCCACCCTGAAGCAGGACCTACCAGTCTCCGTTGTCTACACGGACCCTACTCTGGTTGAATGAACCTCAGGTGGACCGTCTGGTACGCGGCATGGCCGTGAGTACGGTTCCCGTTTTTTTTTTTTTTTTTCCTTACTTGGAAGTTCCTTCAATAGCGACACAGCACAACTGGGTCGCTCCCCCCCTCAGCACGCCGCCCAGCGCAACCGAGGCCTGGTCCCAGATCTACATCCAGCACGCACGCCCTCATTCATGCAGTGAACATTGTACGGCCGTAATGGCTGCGAAAGCTTTACCTTCGGGATGGGCGCTTGGCATACATTTGGAAGGCAGAGCCTGTCCCTACGAAATCCCTCACGGGATTTTTTGGTTTGAAGGCAAACTAAGGCTTCAGACTGTAGGAGCTTCTCCCTTACACTGACTAACTGTCTATTCTCCATGTGGAACAGAAGGTTTAAGGCCTCTAACAACGGCTTTTTTCTCTCAGTTGTCTCGCCATTCCCGGAAGTTGCGTCTACTGAGGGCGACGGTACCTTGGCGTACTGATTTCCCGCAAACTACAACAGGCAGAAACACGAGGTGTTTCCTCCACGTTCTTCCTCCTGCCACAATGGATGAAGCCCTGGGCGACGGTTCCTATGCGTTCCGCTCTCCCCCTGCCGTGATGGGTGCAGTCAAGGATGCAGTCGTGGGCGACGGTTCCTATTCGTTCCGATCTCCCCCTGCCAGGTTGGATGCAGTCGTGGGCGACGGTTCCTATGCGTTCCGATCTCCCCCTGCCATGATGGATGCAGTCGAAGATGCATTCGTGGGCGACGGTTCCTATGCGTTCCGATCTCCCCCTGCCATGTTGGATGCAGTCGTGGGCGACGGTTCCTATGCGTTCCGATCTCCCCCTGCCATGATGGCTGCAGTCGTGGGCGACGGTTCCTATGCGTTCCGATCTCCCCCTGCCATGATGGATGCAGTCGTGGGCGACGGTTCCTATGCGTTCCGATCTCCCCTATGGACGGCTTGCCACAGACTTTCAACATCAAGCTCCTCACAATGGATATCTGAGCTTGCTGCGGATGACGTAGCTCCGGACCAATTTTCAGACTCCCCAATCGCCTCCGGCTCCTGGATTGCAGCATGCTGATGGCCATTGCAACAGCTAAATCAATGCCACAGACTAAATGGCACAGTACTATACTACTACAGTCTCCCCAGCCGCCAATGGTGGCCCCTGGGTTGTAGCGCACTAACTGTCGCCGAACTAGTTATTTCACATCAGGCATCAGAGTATAGCTCTGCCACCCGGGACAAGAGCAGGATGTCGGCACGCCTCTCAGGACCAGTTGTACTTCATATGCCTTAATCTACGTAGAGAGGCCCCCCTTCGTTCCAGATCGCTTGAAGACCTTTTCACTTGAGCTCCGATGTTACGCTTCAAAACGGTACATAGGTGCTGTGACCTAGTGGTAAGAACAGCTGTCTACCAACGCAAAGTTGCCCGGTTCGTGCCCGGGTACAGGCATCTTGTTAATCTTCAAGTCATGGTCTCTCTCGCCTATGTTATTTCCCGGACTACGGATGGGTCATCAGTTCCATTTGACGAAGTTGAATACATCTTAGTTATCACATGTTAATCTCCAGGTAGACTACTTCAACAATCAGGTATTACACTGGGCACATCTTTTTCCCAGTGGGGCCGTCTTTATCCTGTCTGACTGTCGTTAGTCAGAGGTTTTTTTCTTTCAACGGGTCTTGGCTTCCTCGAGTTCTCTAGTCTGAGCACGGATACGATAATCCGCTCCTGAATACAGTTTTCTCCCTGGTATGTTTCTATCTGCATACCCTTCTCGGATGCACGCACAATCATATCCATCGGAGTGCCTTCTCTCCTTTGGGCCCACTTTCCACCCAGACAGTCCAGGGGTTTCATCTCCTCGACGTGTCGCTGACAGCAGTCGTCACCCTGTTCTCTGTCTAGGTTTACTGTTCATGCTTCATTACTGCCAGACGTTTGACGTCCTGTACTCACCGGCAGACCCCATAGGTTTGGGGGTTTTTCCCCCTCACATTCTGGGGTTTTGGGCATCCATGGGCATGGATGTTTACGTATGTATGTATATATGTGTATATATATATGTGTGTGTGTGTATATGACAAAAGGCCTATTTCTCACTTGCAGTGGCTTTCCACGCATCATGGCTTACCTTCCTGGGTACATCCCTTGGGTTTTAGCCACCCTTGCCGGGACGTTCACAGGTGTGTTTACGTAAGGTTTACTCTGGTCCTGTTACCAGAGATCTGACTTTTTCTCCGGCTGCCATCGCTGTATGCACCTTAGATGCTGGTTCTGCGTCTTCTGGTGCTTCCGGCTTCAGTTATCTCCTTTTTATTCTCAAGTACCTTGCTGTTTTCTCGAAGTTTCCATACGCTGTTCCCAGAACTATGTGTCTTCTGGAGACACTTCCATTACCACTACCGGTTCATACTGTTCGGCTGTGGCATTTCCTAGTTGCAGGCTTTCCTCCACCTTTAACGGTGCTTGACCTACGCGGTCACCCTTATGAGGGTGGTTTTTTTTTCATCCCACCTGCAAGTCCTTTTCTCCATCCCTGTGCTTCTTACCAGGGCATTGAGTGATGTTGGGTACATTCTGTCTCTCTGCCAGTCTTTGTGCCTGTTTGGACATTCCACACATGCAGAGACCGGACTCTCTAGGTCATTTTTTTCTTCAGAATGATACCAAGGGACTATGCCAGGTTCCCCGGTCACAGGTCTATTGCCTTAGAACTGCTGGCTAGAACGGCTGGCTAGATATGGTATGGTTTTTCGATCATTGCATACCAAGGTTCTCTACTCCTAGGAAGGGAGTATCCTAGATCTTGGGCGCCAGGGCTATGTACACACAGGTGTGCTCGCCAGCCGTCTGAGTTAGTCTTATTTTTAGTGATCATTTTGACGTCTATACTCAAGCGTTAAATAACGCAGATCCGGGTATACGTATTCCCCAGGCGGCAATATTCCACCTCGGTAGTGCGTTTTTAGAAGAGTTTATAACAATATTCTCTCCCACCAGGGACTGCTTTAGGACGTCCCACGGTCTGTGTCCCCCAATGAGGCGAAGGAGAAAAGGAGATTTTTGTGTACTCACCGTAAAATCCTTTTCTCTTAGCCTCTAATTGGGGGACACAGCTCCCACCCTGTTGTCCGTATCGGGCTTTGTGGGTATTGTTTCTATCTTGAATGCTTTCCTGTATACATGCCTTTTCTTTAGCCTTACTTTCGTTGAGCTTCACATTGTTTTTTCTATTAAGCTCTACGGTCCTTTGGCGTCATATATAGTCGCCCTTGTCTGACCTAATTCTTGTCACTTTCTTCTTCTCCTACTGCTTTAGCACAAAACTGGTCGGGTAAGGGCCCAGCCAGGGGGTGTATGCTAGTAGAGGAGGAGTCAATTACTCTTTTTCAGATATTGCCTAGTGTCGCCTCCTAGTGGACAGCAGCATAACACCCACGGTCTGTGTCCCCCAATTAGAGGCTAAGAGAAAAGGATTTTACGGTGAGTACACAAAAATCTCCTTTTTCTGGCCATTTTGAGAGTTTCATACAACAAACAAATGTAATGCTCCAGATTCTCAACTAGCTCAAAGGAAGGTCAATTTTATAGCTTCTCTAATCAGCCAAACCATTTTCAGCTGTGCTAACCTACTTGTACAAGGTTTTTCTAGGGTCTTCTAAACGTACATCAGCCTTCTCAAACAGTTAGCAAACACAATGTACCATTAAAACACTGGAGTGGTGGTTGTTGGAAATGGGCCTCTATACACCTATGTACTGTAGATATTGCATTAAAAACCAGGCGTTTGCAGCTAGCATAGTTATTTACCACATTAACAATGTATAGAGTATATTTCTGATTCATTTAATGGTAGCTTCTTTGAAAAGAAAAAAAAAAGTGCTTTTCTTTCAAGGACATTTCTAACTGACCCCAAACTTTTGATCAGTAGTGTATCAGGGTGGGGATTATATACCAGGATGAGGGACATTACCAGAATGGGGACTAAATACCAGGATGGATTCTATATACCAGGATGAATATTATATTACCAGGATGCAGACCATATACCAGGATGACGGATCATGTATACCTGGATGGGGAATAATTTAGACTTAAATGAATTACATCAGGATATATATCAGGATGGGGTGATGTATACCTGGAAGGGGCCCAGAAACAGGGACATTAGGAGAAAGTTTGGGGACATTACCTTTATTACAGTGCCAGCAGCAGATCTCCACCTCATAACAGTGTATCATGACCATATTTTTTGCTTAAAATTTTATTTTCCTCCTCTAGACCTGTGTGAATCTTATGGTGCAGTGTGTCTTATAGTCCAAAAAATTAATTGGTGGAGAAAAGTCTAACTTGATACACTTACCGTAGGTCTTTTTTTTAATCTATATACTAATAGTTACCACCAAGGAGAAAAAGTAACTGCTAAGGGCATACTGTAGAGATTCAATCACTAGACATCTCCATGAAGCAGTTTAACTGAATTACAACTAGGGGCAATGTATTGATAATATGTATGTATAATTATTTTAATTTTTGGGATAAAGGGGAGAGGGTTGGCTTTTATCGTTATGTTACTATTTTAGTGGCACACTTTGGTACTGTTGAATGCTATTATTCCACATTTCGAGTATTGTGCTTTATCATTCCTCCCGGATTTATAAGTGTAAATGTATTTCTATAGAGACTTCGCAGTGGCACCACTGGAGTATGTGCACTGTTGGAAGGTGAACAGTTACATGTGGCATGGCTGGGTGACTCGCAAGCCCTTCTTGTACGACAAGGGAATCCAGTGACTCTCATGGAACCTCACAAGCCTGAGAGAGAGGTGAGTTGTGCTCTGTACACCATCATGGATTAGTTTTTCATGTAACCTTGAGAAGGAAGAAAAAAACTGTGTGAATTTTTAAATACATATGTCTTACAGGATGAGCGTGAGAGAATAGAATCCCTGGGGGGCTGTGTTACTTTTATGGGGTGCTGGCGAGTTAATGGCACTCTCGCTGTGTCCAGAGCAATTGGTGAGTAATTTTTTAAGGGGTTTTTCTCCAACTTTTAAACATATCTGTCCCTCCATACTTGTTATCTATCATTCCAAGGGGGCATTTCAGGGCTCAGTTTTCTGGATTGGTCTGACCCCGCCAATCTGCATGTTTTACTTTTACAGTTAAGAGACAACCTCTATTCAAAAATTAAGTGTTGGGAATAACCTAATTTACTTTAACCCCTTCAAAACCCAGCCTAGTTCTTCCTTACTGACCTGACCATTTTTGGCAATTCTGACCACTCTCCCTTTATGAGGTTATAACTCAGGAACGCTTCAATGGATCCTAGTGATTCTGAGATTGTTTTTTCGTGACATATTGGGCTTCATGTTAGTAGTAAGTTTAGGTCGATAATGTTTGCGTTTGTGAAAAAATCAGAAATTTGGCAAAAAGTTTGAATATTTCGCAAATTTTGAATTTTTATTCTGTTAAACCAGAGAGTTATGTGACACAAAATAATTAATAAATAACATTTATTTCCCACATGTCTACTTTACATCAGCACAATTTTGTAAACAATTTTTTTTTGTTAGGAAGTTATAAGGGTTCAAAGTTCATCGGCAATTTTTATTTTTCCAGCAAAATTTAAAAAAACATTCTTTTTAGTGACCACATCACATTTGAAGTCCCTTTGAGGGGAATACATGACAAAAAACATCCAAAAGTGACATCATTCCTAAAATTTGTTGTCCCCTCAGTACACAGATACCTCATATGTGGTCATAAACCACTGTTGGTGCACTTTTTGAATGGAAAATTAGCTCCAATCGTTAGCAGACACCATGTCGTCTATGGAGAGCCCCTGTGTGCCTAAACATTAGAGCTCCCCCACAAGTGACCCCATTTTGGAAACCAGTTCCCCCCCAAAGGAACTTATCTAGATGCATAGTGAGCACATTGAACCCCAGGTGCTTCACAAATTGATCCGTAAAAATGAAAAAGTATATTAGTCTAACATTAGACTAACATTATGAATCTCTGGCTTTTAGTGCCAGCTGCCAATAAAAAAAGCTGGAATTAACCCCTTTATTACCCAGCTTGCCACTGGCAGCAGTGCAACTGGTAGAGTGGGTACAGCACCAGAATATGGCGCCTCTAATGAATGTGCCATTTTCTGGGGTGGCTGTGGGCTACAATTTTCAGCGTGGGGGCCCCAGATTGTTTGGGCCTTTTCCACGCTGAGAATTCCAGCTGCCAAGTTGTACCTGGCTGGCAACAAAAAATATGGCGAAGCTCCACATAATTTTTTTAGTTGTAGAAATAATTTTTTTTTAAAAAATGATGTTGGCTTCACCATATTTTTAGTTGCAGCCAGGTACAACTTGGCAGCTACAGACTGCCAGCCACCCCCTGATGCCTAGGCGTACTTGGCTGTCAACTAAAAAACAGCAAAGCCCGACATAATTTATTGATGTATTTTTATAGAATTTATGGGGGGAGGGGGAACAACGTGGAGCTTTGCCATATTTTTGGTCCAGCCAGGTACAACTAGGCAGCTGGAGGCTGGAATCCTCAGCATGGAGAGGCCCAAGCGTTCTGGGCTCCTCATGCTACAAATTCCAGCCCGCGGCTACTCCAGAAAATTGTGCATTCATTGAAGCGCCACTTTCTGTCGCTGTATCCGGACTATTACAGTTGCCCTGGTGCCGGTGACAAACTGGGTAATGAAGGGGTTAATGCCAACTATTTTATTGGCAGCTGACCCTAAGCCCGAAATTCATAATGTCGGGCCAATGTTAGACTCGGCCATTAGGAATCTCTAGTAAATAGTCAAAAAATACACCACACAGAGAAAAATCTTTTTATTAGGGAAAAAAAAACACAAACAAAATTCAGACTCCCATCTTTATTACTCCCACATACCCTCCATCATAGTCCAAAACGATGGTCCCATGACGCTTGATCGCCTCTACTACATCCAGAGACTGCAGAAAGGGATCAAGCGTCCTCTTATTGTGGTCTCTGGGGTCACGGTGATTGTGCACAGTATGGCAATGATCTGCCATACAGTGCAACATCACTATGACCACAGAGACTACAACAAGAGGACACTTGATCCCTTGTTGTAGTCTCTGGGGTCACAGTGATAGTGCACGTATGGCAGATCATTGCCATACAGTACCCAATCAGTGATAACCAGAGACAACAACAAGAGGATGCCTGATCCCTTGTTGCAGTCTATGGTGTCATAGTGATGGTGCACTGTATGGCAATGATCTGCCATACAGTGCACCATCACTATGACAACAGACTACAACAAGGGATCAAGTGTCCTCTTGTTGTAGTCTGTTGTCATAGTGATGATGCACTGTATGGCAGATCATTGCCATACAGTGCACCATCACTGTGGCAAACCCAAGTCTCTGAGATCACATGATTTCTGAGGCTTGGGTCAGCTGACCCGACGTTACCATGGCAACGTCGGGTTACCATGGTGAGCGGCTTATCGTAATTACGTTTTGATTAGCTGATGACCGCCGGGGAGTGCTGAGTGACTGCATTCCCTCTCCCCGGACCCTAAGTGCTGTGATTGTAAGATCACAGTACTTAGGGGGTGACAGAGCTCTGGAAACATGGTGGCGGTGCAGGGCACATGTGCCCGCCCTCCGCCTGCTTCTGTCCGCACTTCGGTGCAGCCCGATCTCCCTGCACAGTGACCAGGCTGCAAAGAAGCGATCTGACAGGCCGGGCACAGTGATCCGCTATGTGATCGCTGTGCCCAGCTGTGAGATCACTCCTGTGCAGCCTGGTCTCCGTGCAGGAAGATGGGCTGCACAGAAGTGCGGGCAGAAGCAGGTGGTGTGCACAGTGCTCTGCACCGCCTCCATGATGCTTCAGCTGAATGGGAGAGATCATTAGATCACTCCCCATCAGTGTGGAGGGGATGATACCAGCCCCTTCAGCGCTTCAGCCTATGAAAGGGGTTATGAAAGCCCTTCCTTAGCTGGAGTGACGATCACTGTGATTGACTGTTCAAACAGCCAATCACAGTGATCATGAGGGCAGGGTGGGGAATCCATTTTCCCTGACATTAAGCCCTGGTGCTCTGTGATAATCACAGAACACTGGAGCCCGATGGCGGTAACAGCCATGACCTTGTACAATGTCAAAGATCAGGAAGTCACCGATTTTCATGATATTGTACAACGTCAAAGGTTGGGAAGGGGTTAGAGTTATTTCCTTTAAGACGGTCCTCTAGGTAGCATTAACCTCAGCTCGACGGATAGGAGACATTCAGGCCTTCTCAGCAGACCCTCCTTTTACCTTGTTCCGAGACGATAGGCTAGAGCAGGGGTCTCAAACTCCAGGCCTCGAGGGCCGCACACGGTCCAGGTTTTCAGGATTTCCTTAGAATTTGACAGTTGGTCATTTGATTACGAACTGTCAAATACTATGGAAATCCTGAAAACCTGCACTGTGTGCGGCCCTAGAGGCCTGGAGTTTGAGACCCCTGGGCTAGAGTGATATTAAGACCTAAGCCAGCATACCTCTCTAAAGTAGTCTCTACATTTCACCAGTCACAAGAGATTGTTTTACCCACTTTTTGCAGTGGCCCTACCAATGATAAGGAACTTAAATTACACTCCTTATATGTCAAATGCTGTCTGGAAAAATACCTAGAGTCCATAAGTTCTTGAAGGAGAGGACATTTGATCATGCCCCCTCCAGCGCTCCTGCCTATAAAAGGGGCTATGACAGCCCCTTTCATATCTGGAGTGAAACTCAGTGTGATTAACTGTTCAAACAGCCAATCACAATGATCGTGGGGGCGGGGTGGGGAATCCACACCTACCCTCCCCCCCTTCCCCCGACATAAAGCCCCGGTGCTCTGTAAAAAGAATCAAAGAACACCGGGATCCGATGGCCAATGCCTCGGTAACCGCCATGACGTTGTGGAACCTCACAGGTCGGGAAGTCACCGACTCATGACGTCCCACAACGTCATAGGTCGGGAAGGGCTTAATAGTTGTTATTATGATTGTTAGGATGACTCTATTGCCTGAAGCATCATGCTTCGTTCTGGACTATGAAGTGAATAATGCAGCAGGTACTATTGTCATGGTAAGAAGCCTCCAAATAGGCTATGCAGAGAAGTCTTTGTTAAAAAGCTTATGTCTAGATCAGTAGAAAAGCATATTGAAAGGATTGATATTCCCACAAGGTACGGTTAGATCCATTTTAGTGTCTGCAACAAGCATGCATGTCACAGGCGGTGTGCAAATTAATTCCAACACTATTTAGTACAAACCTGAAATGAATGGTTGGCATTAGTCAAACAGAAACCAGCCCAGACAAGATTTAGTGATAAAGGTTACAATGTACAGAGTTATATAATGACCTGGCACCCCACATTCTGCCTGGAATTTTTATTGTGAACAAATATGCATATTATGATTTACTGGTGCAAATTTACATGAAAGCCACACAGATAATTGGCAAACCAGATTGAAAACCATATTGAAGTGTTTCATGAATCACAGCCCTGCCCTGATGTCTAAAATACGTTGGGGTCACGCAATACCGTCTTGTCACTACCACCAAAACGTGACATTCCGCACCCCCTGGGGTTACATAATGTCAGCTTAGCACAGGTTTAAATAGACACCCCCTGTCCACACGAGCACATGTAGGCACAGGAAGGGAGAGTGGGTAATTCATGCAAATTCTGGTGTGATCCCACACTCACTCACAACCCTGACAGGCTGGGAAGACCCTTTCACTAGCTCCAGTGAAACGGAGTCCTGCCAGCCTGGTAGTACTGCCACCAATTCCTCGTTAAATATAAGCCCGGTACCTTAACGAGAACCCCAGGGTTAAATTGTATTTTTAATCGCCTTAAGGGAACAATAGACAAAACACTATATACACAATGGCTATACATTATATTATACAATGGCCAGATATGCACACAATGCACGGCGTAACCTCTCTAGAAGACGACAATGGCAACTTCCTGGCAGCGCTGTTTAGTCAGTAAACCAGAACTCCGACTCCTCAATTTCCCTGAAGCTGGCTCCATGACTCCCGACTCCCTCATACATGACTCTTGTTTAAATGATACACTTATTGTAGTTCAATGTAAACATCAGGCTTTAATCATTATTATAATACGATAATCAAGATATTTGGATAGAACACGATAATATTTCATAACAACAATTTGTATATATTGCATTGAACTAATGTACTCTATTTATTAGATATTCTAGGAGTCTTGAGTCTGTCCCTTTTATATCGACTCCACCAAAATGGGCTCCAACTCCCAGCCCTGCTTCCTGGCACCCACATAGAACCCGTTGGTCACTCCCTTCCCTGCTCCCGGGTTGGCCCTAGTTCCCCTCCCCTTATGGCTCATAGCTTCTCACCAGGAGGGCCTAGGGAGGTGGTTCTGATGCCATCAGATCTGGCCAGGTCCCTGTTACTATTGGAGACCAAATATTGCTCTACCTGGCTTCTACTAGCAATTCTACGTATCTCCCACTTCGGGATGCTAAGAAGAATCAAGACCCAGGTGAGTATTTAACCTGTTCCCACGGTCATATACCGTATATACTCGTGTATAAGCCGACCCGTGTATAAGCCGACCCCCCTACTTTTGCCCCCAAAATCTGGGAAAACCTATTGACTCGTGTATAAGCCGAGGGTGGACCCCAGCACAGGTATACAGCCCCCAGCAGTGTGGTATACAGGCCTCCCCAGTGGTAGTATACAGCAGCCTCCCCAGTGGTAGTATACAGCAGCCTCCCCAGTGGTATATACAGGCCCCAGCAGTATTACAGCAGCCTCCCCAGTGGTAAATACAGGCCCCAGCAGTATTACAGCAGCCTCCCCAGTGGTATATACAGGCCCCAGCAGTATTACAGCAGCCTCCCCAGTGGCATATACAGGCCCCAGCAGTATATACAGCAGCCCCAGTGGTATACAGCAGCCCCAGTGGTGTGGTATACAGCAGCCCCAGTGGTATATAGCAACCCCAGTGGTATATAGCAACCCCAGTGGTATACAGCAGCCCCAGTGGTATACAGCAGCCCCAGTGGTATACAGCAGCCCCAGTGGTATACAGCAGCCCCAGTGGTATACAGCAGCCCCAGTGGTGTGGTATATAGCTGCCCCAGTGGTATATAGCTGCCCCAGTGGTGTGGTATATAGCTGCCCCAGTGGTGTGGTATGCAGCAGCCCCGGTGGTGTGGTGTACAGCAGCCCCAGTGGTGTGGTGTACAGCAGCCACAGTGGTGTGGTGTACAGCAGCCACAGTGGTGTGGTGTACAGCAGCCACAGTGGTGTGGTGTACAGCAGCCCCAGTGGTGTGGTGTACAGCAGCCCCAGTGGTGTGGTGTACAGCAGCCCCAGTGGTATACAGGCCCCCAAATGCTGGCCCTCGCCCCCCTCCGTTGTAAGGCCCCCCCTGCTGCTCAACTTACCATCCCTGGTCTTCTGCACCGCGCCGGTCTTCCGTGCTCCGTCCTCCATGCGCCCGTCCTCGACTGCATCCGGGGTCCCCGGCGGTCGTAGTAACGATGACGTCATGCGACCTACCGGTCACATGACCCGGATGCAGCTGAGGACGGAGCACGGAAGACCGGCGCGGTGCAGAAGACCAGGGATGGTAAGTTAAGCAGCAGGGGGGCCTTACAACGGAGGGGGCGAGTGCCAGCATTTGGGGGCCATATATTTAGATATGCACTGCTTCCCCCTGCCGCTGATTGACAGGGGGAAGCAGTGCATATATAATGAGCGGCTTCACGTGACGGGGCGCTCATACAGCAGCCTCCCCCCGCCTCCTCCAGCCTCCCCAGCCCCGGACACAGCCCCCACCACCGTATTGACCCGTGTATAAGCCGAGGGGGGGACTTTTCAGCCCAATTTTTGGGCTGAGAAACTCGGCTTATACACGAGTATATACGGTAAGTCGTGTAGGGCTCGAATATATGGGAATTCTATAATCCTGTATGATATTACGTAGTCTGGGTGTTTCTTTAAAGGGGAACTCCAGTGAAAGAGAACTTTTTAGTAGTCCCTGCCCTGCTACATGATTAAGCAGAGCTGTACACTGCTGTTCTAGGATCTATAGATCTCTTAATAAATTGATAAAATCATACCTGCTCCTCAGCTCTGACCCCCACCTCATGGGACCCAGAATCTTCAGCCTGGCAGCTTCATGTAACAGCAAAAAGCAGGAGGTGTCTCGGGGCGTGGACCCTGGGGCTGTAGGATCATCCTATATTCCAGTGAGGAGTGATGATGATGATCCATTGCAAGTTGGTGCGATAGGAAGATACCATGTTCCTATGGGAGAGGGGAGACCATGCAGAGCTGAATCGATGAATGTAATCATTTGCCTCTGTTCCCATCCTCACAATAACAGTACACATTATGCATCATCATACAGTAGAGGATCACAGTGTATATTTCTATCTGCTTGGTGACATGATTGCTATTTCAAGCCTGGATCACCTGTCACATAGAATCGTATATCGGGTACAGGATTGTATGTGTGAGCATGGGGCTGGCGGTCACGCCCCCTCCCTATACAGAAATGTGAGGGGGCTGGAGTGTAGACTGATCCTGCAGCTCCCAGCATCTACGCACCCTACACACCTCTTCTCAAAAGCAGCATCAAGCTCTCAGGCTGAAGATTCTCGGTCCCATGGGGGAGGGGGTCAGAGCTGAAGAGCAGATATGATTTTATCGAATTATAAGAGAAACTATAGATCCCAGAACTGCAGTGTACAGCTCTGCTTCATCATGTAGCAGGGCAGGAACTGTACTAAAATATTTTCTCTCACTGGAGTTCCCTTTAAAGCTTTGGCTTCCACCTGGAGTTAGTCGTGTAAGAAGGCTTTGTCCCAACTATTTTCTCCTACAGTTGTGACTTTTCCAGACTTGGAGCTGTGCAGCTAGACCACCTGCAGATGTCATGTCTCGGATTCCCTATTTGAATAGGAAGTTTATAAGGCTGTGTGCCGACACTGCTTTTTTTAATGCTTTTTTGTGTCGCCTTTTGTCACAAAACTATATGCCTGCCCCTACCCCACAAAACTCCATGAGAATAACCAAAATGTTGTGCTCACAATGCTTATTTTTTCCTTGCGGTTTAGACAAAAGAATAGGCAAGTCATTTGTTTGCTGCGTTTTTGTAGCCCTCTCAGCCATTGACTATAGTAGAAAAATGAATGACTACAATCTGCACCAAAAACGCATGTGTTTTGTGGTGCGTATTCCTGCCACAGGGTGCAGTTTTGTATTTTTTTTGCTGCAGCACATACCCTAACTCTCCGATCAGATGGCGCAAGCATAAAGAGCAATGATCTTTTTTTTTTTCTTAATGATTCAGTTTCTTCCATTTGTGGTACACTGAAAGGAAAATAAAGTGACAAAACAATTCTGAATACATGCTACATACATATCCTAAAATGAGGCATATTGGTTGAATGGTGTAACAGATTGTTTTGTTTTCAAAGTCTGCAAACTACAATGGTATCATTAATAATATTATAGTTGCCATACTGTATGAATGAACCATTGTTACCGACAGGGCTATGGAGTCGGTAAGCTAAACATCCGACTCAGACTCTTCCGTTTCCCTGAATCTGACTCCAGCTCCACCAAAATGGACACCAACTCCACAACCATGGCTGTGAAGTCAGTAAGCCAAACATCTGACTCAGATTCCTTAATTTCCCTGAATCCGACTCTGACTCCACCCAAAATGGACACCGACTCCACGACTCCACATCCCTGGTTACTGACTACTGATCCTACATAATGCCACACAACTAGCTGTCAATCCCAACAGTCATTTCCTCCAGTATCACTTTCACTTGAAGGGTATATACACACTGACTCTTTTTCAGGCAGGATACCGCCTGGAATCTGCCTGAAAAAGCACCTCTTAAAATGAACACCATGCAATGTGAAAATGACATTCCTGCACACGTTCTATATTATGTTCTGTACTTGAATTTCAAGAACCACATGGACGGGCACTGAGCTGTGCCAACAGATGTCCACTGACCTTGTTTTTTTAACGGATCCGTCATCCGTTAACAGAGATAGGGCTGGTAGGAGCTGTACGTTATTTTCTGAGCATGCTCAGTACAGCAAAACAGATCTGTTTTTTTCACGGATCCGTCTCCATAGACCCCATGTTATTTGATACGGACAGCTACGGATCCATGTCTGTCCGTTTGTGTCTGCTTTTTTCAAGGCAGCCCAAAATCGCAACCGTCTCCGATTCTAGTTGCATGAAAACAGCGGACCCAAATGGATCAGGAACAAAACTAACACACACTGATGGCCATCTAGGACCCATCCTTGCCCATAGGGATACATGGGAGGCCAAGACAGTTTTAAAACGGATAGACACGGATCACAAATCACGCAGTGTGAAGGCAGCCTTAGCCATTAAAAGGTATCACAACTATAAGGTTATTATTTTTCCACTGAGAGCAATCAAAATTGTTTAATGGCGTAGTAATCTTAGTGTATGTAAACTTGTGACTTTGCAGGAAGTAATAAAAATGCCTTAAAACATTCTCTATCTCTCATTATTCTGGCATTTGTCAAATATTAATACTTATGGTAATCCTAATTGACCTAAAATAGGAAAGGTTTATTAGCATTTCTGTCATAGTGAGTAAATATATGCATGTGTCTTTTTATATTTATATTAGATTTTCCACTCACATTATTGGTTATATACTTACCTTACCAAAAAAATATCAACTCTTCACATTCAGCCTGTTTATGGTTTATAGCCAGTACGGATTATACTTGTATAACTTTTCTTCTCTTTCCAGGTGATATTGACCAAAAGCCATATGTGTCTGGAGAAGGGGATGTGTCGTCCCATACCCTTAGTGGCTCAGATGACTTCATTGTTTTGGCCTGTGATGGTTTTTATGATGCGATGTCTTACGCTGAGGTTCCCGGCCTTGTTTTAGGTCACCTTCAGGAGAATGGTGGAGATGGACAACATGTGGCTGCGAGGCTGGTATCAGCTGCTAAGGAGGCAGGCTCTAGTGACAATATTACTGTTCTGGTTATCTTTCTTCGGGACCCTGCTAAAGTTTTGGAAGATTATTTGACACATGGAAGTGGTGAAGGTGAACCTATGTTTGATTTTGGAGATGCAGGAGTAGAGCTTGCATCAGACCATGCAGGTTGAGATCACTCTTTACTGACATTAATCTCAGGACACTTTGTAAGGAAGGGTATTAAACTGTTGAGCCCACCTACATTTTATTTGTCAGGAAATCCTGTTCAGGTAGCCTAAATCGCTAAATCATTTCTCAACAAGAGAGATGACTTTCCCCTGTGACATTGATGGAGTTTAAAGGGACAGTTACTAAAACAGTGTATTTAATACTTTTTTCTTAGTAATTCAGGTTACAGATCAGCACGCCCTCTCTTCAGTATGACTACAGGAAAGCACTATGCTCTACTTTTCTTCTCAGTATTTTGTGGCAATGGCCAACATATAAATTACAGTGTGGGAGGACACAGACTGCAAAGTATTTTATCTCTATTGCAGTCAGTGATGGGGGACACCGCCTCTACATTCTCAGCTGTGCTATTAAACCCATAATATTATTTAATAAAGGAATTTATATCAGAAAGTGCTTAAGGAAAATGAGCTGTATGACAAGATCCCTTAGATTTGACATTTTGTTTTCATTAACAGCTCCTTCTATTCAGCCATATTACAACTGCTTATAAGATATATATCTAGTGCCATTGAAGGGCTTTGTATATCTGGGCATCTCTTATATCGCCATTGGCATGAGCTGTAATTGTTATGCATTTCACACACTTCTACTATAAGGGGTTACAAATGCAAAGCTTTAATATTTTAAGGGTTCACATTGCATTTTCCCGTTCTGTCAGAGGCTCACATGTGAATCTTTGGAAAACAGGATCTAGGCTTTTGATGGGGCAATAATGGAAAGAATGTTGAAGGAATTTGTCGGTCGTACATTATTTTCTGCCTATTTGATGTGGGCTCCAAGACATGGGTCTACTTCATCTAGGAGCCCATCTCATATAGGAAGATATGGACCAAAATGACGTCTGTCAGAACACACAGTGGCTCTCTGCACCATTACAGTCATACAGTTATCACATACTCACAAATCCTGTTTCCAGGACCTCAGATATAAGCCCCAACAGAGTCACTGATGTGATGAAAACTCAATGTGAACATAGCCGAAAGCAAACCTGTGAAGCTATGTTCACACAGGGTAGTTTTGCTGCTTTTTTTGCGTGTTTTTTTCCTTTGGTTTTATGCTAATATATACTAATAAGAAAAACTGCGTTTTTCATTCCCAGCAAAACCCTTTTTGATTCTGGAAAGTCATGCACACAGCTTGTTTTTTTTTCCCTGACAGAAATGGAATCTTGCTTGGTTTTTACGGAGACCGAGATCTCCGTGGCCATGGTAAAATCCAAAAGCAGAGGTCAAAACCGCGCAAGAAAAAGCAGCAGAACCGCACATGACACCAGATCAATAACCTAACAAAAAAACGCAGGAAAGTTACTGCCAAATGATCTTTATTTAATACAAACACATCAGGATTTGCTGCAGAAAGAAAGCACTGTGTGAACATAGCCTTAAGATGATTTTGCCACTATGGATGGCTGTGCAGGTCCTACAAAAACAATAAAAGTGAATTACTCTCCTTGTATTAATCCAGGTAGCAGGTCAAGAAATGAAGCTTTGAATGCGCATGCAAATAAGCCTGAAAGTGCACTGGACCTGCATCTCTTTATAACTCCCCCAGTAGCGTAACTTGAAGCTCATGGGCCTTGATACGAAAGCTCCAACGGGACACCCCAATAGCATTATCCATTTCTATAGGTTAAAGGGACTTTTGGGGCCCCTTAGGCTCCATGGTCCGGGTGCGATTGCAACCCCTGCACCTATTGCATTTACGTCCCTGCCCCTCTGTATAAACACACCCACCCAAGCACATGGCTTCAAGCTTGATTTCTCAGCATTGCCACATCAAATTACTACAAATTATTTGTTATAGATCTATAAAGCTAAACCACTAGTTTAAGTAGTACAATCAGCCTGGCAGGTTTCCTTTAAGTGGAGGATACTTATGTTTTTGCTTTTAAGGCAAAAATATCCTAAAAGTTAATTTCCTATTGTTTTCCAGCAGTGCTGCATTCCATTAGAATAATGGTGCATAATATAATTCTAAGGCTAAATGGATCCAGTATATACAACTCTTATGACATTCATTTACACTTTTGCATGATCATTAGGAGGCCTTAAATATTTTCATGGAGCACTATCCAGTGATTTCCTATTTATTAAAAATCGTTGCATGTGTGCACTGAGTGCAATAACATAATTGTCGTCTATTACCATTTCCATTGGCTCTCTTTGTCTCTCTGGCATTATGTAACAACATATGTGACTTGCCAAACCACACAGCGTCTTCTGTGTGGACATTTGAATATACTTAATGTAAGGCCGGGGCTCCACTTGCAAGAGCGATGCTAGTAACTTGCGCCTTTCTCGTATCAAATCACCCGTCACTTCCGCCTGCTCTCTAGACAGGAGCGTGACGCTGTATAAATAAATACATGCAGCTGATATGCTCTTGTCTGGAGACGGGGCAGCCGCGCCAGGTAATACAGTGTGAGGCACGCGTGTTTCTCGTATCGCTCTCACAAGTGGAGCCGGAGACACACGAAGCGAGACACATGTGAGATACCGGCACGAATCTTGCAGCACTCACTTGGCACGGCCACAGTCTCTCTGGACAGGAGAGTGGAGCTGCTTATGTTTCTATGCAGCTGACATTCCCGTCCAGAGAGTCTGTGTGACATGCCGGGTGATTCTTGCGACACTTATGTGAGTATCTTACATGTGTCTCGCATCGAGATCTTGCCTCCCTAAGTCTGCGACTCAGAATTAGGCTCTCTAACCTCATACTGAGTTTCATAGACTTGCTTTCTGAAAGTGACCTTTGGAACAAAACAAACAGCATGGGATTTGGTAGGTCCTATATGCGGTCATATGACTCCAAAGTGGACTGAAGAGCATCTGGATACGGCACCAGTTAGTATCTTATTACACTCATTACACATATACGCATTATTGTTAACAAACGGAAAATAATACAATTTTTGGCATGCTCCTTTAAGCAGTAAGGCTGATATACTAGTGCATCTCAATGACCTAAATATCAAAAATCAATGTAATATTGCCATGTTTCAGGGTGTTTACTGGGAGCCCTAAAACACGTTACTAATAAATCAATATTATATTCACCCTTTGATGTCTCGTGGAATATGGCAGTGCGGTTTTTAACCCTTCATCCTCCCTACTTTAATTTTCTGAATTAATGACCTTTGGATTTTCATTGGCTGTAAGCCATAATCATCAACATTAACAGAAAAAAGTTCTATAACTAGGTCACTGTGTTTGTAATGACTCTATATAATATGTGTTTCGCTTTTTGTATTTTTGTATTGAATTAGTGAAATAAATTAACTTCTTGATGATATTCTAATTCATTGAGGTGTACTAGTAGGTCCAGTACTTTGCTGTCATTGGTAATCTGCCGTAACATGGAAGTTGTCTTGGCAGACAAACAAGTCACTCATGTATAATTTTTTTAATTTGGCATATCATAGAAATAATTATTCCTAGAGGGCTAAAGGAGACTTTAAGAATTCTCATTTATTATGCTAGCCAAGCTTGCGGTTATTGGGGAACACTTGTTCACTGAAGGGGCAAAACTAACTTATTATTTTGACTAAATGTAGTATGGTTCTTTACAAGTATTCTGAGCTATTTCTAATATTTGGAGCCAAAGCTCTTCATTATAGATTGCCATTGTGTTTTTTTATATTAAACATACGAGTGCCTACTGCTTATGTATACTATTTTAATATTGTGCTTCTGTCGGTGTTTGTGTGCCTTTTTTAAATTTTTTTTTATCATTTACAGTGTTATGGTTTTATACAAGTGAATCTTTTAATTTTATTTTTTGTTAGGGTTTCTTTCTATGGTTGACTTCTGACATTTGCCTGTTGTGGGATTCAATAAATTCCTGTAAACTAGAGGGGATTGGGTCGGACAATGAAGCTAAATATTCTGTTCAGTATTCTGGTAATTAATCTAAAGGAAAGTGACTGTTATATAACCTCTGTACACTTACAAGTATTGTAGAAATAAATGTTTGCATAAATAAACACGTGCCATATATGTATCACTGCTTAATCTGTTGGTGCAATGTACTACTTTCATTAATAGGCCTGGAACCCAGCTAACTAATCATTTTATATACTTAAAAAAAGTCTACCTAATAGTAAAAAAAATCTTTAATTTCTTTTCTCTTTGATATAATACTGCAGAAAAAAATATAGCTTTATTCAGAGGAAAAAAACTCATCCATGGTTGCTGGTCTGGCAGTGTGGGGGTCAGATCTGATAATGTCTGGATGTCATGTCTGGACCTGGTCAGCCTTTATCTGCGCTTGCCCTTCTGGCTCTGTGAGAGTGGTTCAGAAATGCTTCAGGTATGTGTATATTTAATATAGTCTTGCTTCAATGTAATCAGGAGGCCGTATAGGCACAGCGTATATAAAAAACGTAGAGTAGGACTGCTCCATCTGAGAGTGCCGTGACTTGGCAGGGTAGCTCAAAGAATTGATCAATTGTTTGCCAAATGTCTCAGTTTTGAAAGTACAGTTAGAAATTAATATGTGCACATGCACTTTTTGTACTGCATGCTAACCATAGGCAGCGCTGGCTTCTTGGCTTTTTTATTTGAAAAAAAAAACTTGCTCTCACCTGATGAAAACACATTAGGTGGGCTGCGCTGTTGCAGTAAATTGATCCCTCAATGATAATGTTTTGTTTGTATGTTTTTTCAATGCCATATCTGCGCCTTTTATTGAGTGGAAAAGAAGTTTTTTTCTCTAACTTGATAAAGGTGCTGTTATGGCGTTAAAATGTATTGTTAATAGCGAAAAAAAACACCTTGTAGATTTTCTACAGCATTACAGCCCACCTACGATGTTTTCATCCAACTGACTCCAATATTTCCTGGAGGATCTATCCACCAGTGATGGGACCGCAGCAGTTGTTTTTTTTCATGTTTACATAAGAGTAGCTCTTTGAGTTGATTAGAATTGAATATGACTAGTGATGAGCGAACCCGCCAATGTTCTGGTTTGGCGGACCCAGTCAGACTGGGAATACCAGCCCCTAGCTAGGGCGAAGCCCACACATTTTATTTTGTAATTCTTTATTTAAACAATGAAAAAATAATAATGGACTTATGTATTTTGATTGCCAACCAAGGTAAAGCCAGACAGCTGGGGGTAGCAGCTTGTAACTGTCCTCTTTATCTGCGCTGAGAATCAAAAATACAGCGAGGCTCTCTCATTTTTTTATTTATTTATTTTTACACTACTGTGCAGGGTATATACTAGAATGTGTGGTCTGTTTCCAGGTTACTGCCTTGGCTCCAACAGCCACTCAGTCACCCACTCTCTGTGACAGCATTTATGATTGGCTGTTGGCCCCTCACTAGTGAATAATCAGGAAGTTAATGAGCAGCCCCGAAAGTACAAGTGCACGGACCCCGGTAAGTATGAGGTGATGTTTAATCAATGTTTTGTTTCTTTTAAACGCCCTCCCAGCACCCGAACAGTAACACAAACCTTTCGGGAAGTTTGTGTTCAGAGTCCCTGCCCAAAGACTAGCTTTCGGTATGGACCCGAACTGTAAAGTTCACCCATCCCCAAATATGACAAAAAGGAATGCTGAAATTGCAATGTCAGATCTACTGGGTTTAAACTCATAATATTTGTGAAACTGAATAATTTTCTATCGTTGTATGTCCTTTCCTATATTCTGTTTTAATGTAACCTATATAGTAATACTTTAATTAAACTCAGTGTGCACTACCAGAGTTTTTGTTGCTTGGGTGTGTACTTTTCCCCCTGCAAGATGTTGTCTAAGGATAAGTAAGGAGAAAAACAAAAAAGATCCCAGAAGGTGAGAAGAACATGCCTTTATGTGAAAAATGTTCAACTCCACATCCACCAATCTTTTAGGCCAATTTAATATTCTAAAACTGGTGAAAGGGTGCTTTTTAACCCCTCCACCACCCGACGATTTTCAGTTTTTTTGTATTCCATTTTTCTTCTTCTTCCAAGAACTATAATTTTTTTTTTATTTTTCTGTCGGTATGGACATATGAAGACTTTTATTTTTGTAGCATGAGTTGTACTTTTCAATGACATTTATTTTACCATATAGTGTACTGAAAAGGAAAGAAATTCCAAATGCAATGACATCTTTTTATTCATCATGTTTACTTATGGACTGACGTGCCCGTATGATGCGTCGGGTTGGTACGAGTTCATAGATGCCAAATATTGTTTACTTTTATGTAAGTGATGAAAAAAAATCTGATATTTTAAAGAAAAAATTGCGCTTTTAGCACCATTTTCCACAACCCGTGACGTTCTCATTTTTTGGGATCTGGGGCTGTGTGATGGCTTATTTTTTGCATCTTGTGCTGATATTTCTAATGATACCATTTTGCGGTGGATCCACTTTTTTGATCGCCCGTTATTGCATTTTTTTGCAATGTTGTGGCAACCAAAAAAACATATTTTCTCCGTCGCATCACTGGACATGTATTTTTTCCATTACACAGTTTACCAATCTGGTTAATTGATTTTATATTTCAATAGATCGGGCATATCTGAATACGGCTATACCATATATGTAGGGCAGGTTCACGTCTGTGAACAGGAGAAATTACTTTCTGTGGAAGCCAACATCCACAGGAAGTGAGCCATGACAGCATCCAGGGTCCTCACAGGGACTGTTATGGCAACGCATCGCGGTCTCTTGATCGCTTCACAGGACCTCCGATGCCGGCAGGAAATAGCGCAATTCCAGCGGTGGTGCTTTGGAACGCACTGTCAGTGATTGACACCATTATCCAAAGGGTTAACTCTGCCAATAGGATCAGCTGACACGTGAGGGATGATGCGTGTGAACTCGCATCTAAGGGAGGGAGGCGTCCTATGACGCTCCTATATGTCATAGCTCATGAAGAGGTTAAAGTGTATATCTAGTGGAAAGAAAATTAAAATCTCAAAGTCCCACTCCAGCATATGTTGTTTGTTTTATTTTTCCACTATTATTTAATAACATGTAATGAATGTCCAAAGTGTACGTTAAAATACTTACCAATCACTGTCTTCTGCTATCTGCAGCACTGTTCCAATCCCCTCCTGCCTCGTGAGACCATAATCATGACCCGTCTGTTCACAACACAGCTTCTATTTGGACTGCAAGTCACTTTCTCAATATAAGTTTTATGAATCTCAGGATGAGGCTGTCATAGACTTGCATTAAAAAAGGAACTAACAGCCCATAGTTTGAGCTGGCAAGATAGAGCAGTGGTCACATGAAGTAAGCAATGGATCATCACAGCCCTTGAAACAGCAGAAAACAGCAAACATTTATATTTTCATGCATACACTGAATATGCATTACAGATGGCTAACAAAACAAACTGTGAAATAAAGTGCTATTCCAGTGGGTGTTTGTTGTTTCTTTATTAGTGCTCTTAATTACTCATGTAGTGTCATATGAAAAGCCTCTATAAAGTTGCCACTTTTTACTGTAAATCTCACCTTCTCTAATTAACAAGTCCTAGAGAAGAGAGAGGTGCAGTACAGTCCTGATCAGGGTCTCCTAGCTCACTTTATACTTGTCACTCTTCTCTCTTCCTCTCATTCCAGAGAGGGAGAATCGCTTTTTTTTGAAAGAGCACAAGGGCTGTGGTAATTGGCCTTTATAAACTAGCAAGTTTAATGCTTAGACAAGATTGTGCCAATTGCTGCAGGATTTTGTTTCATAATCGCTCAATCAATCCACACCTTGTGGTATTGCCTTAAGGCTAGATTCACACATCCTAGAGAAATGGAATCATGATCTTAACAAAAGTGTGAATAAATCCATTCAACAGTAATGGCCAAAAGTTTTGAGAATGATACAAATATTAATTTTAACAAAGTCTACTGCTTGTGTTTCTAATGGCAATTTGCATATACTCCAGAATGTCATAAAGAGTGATCAGCTTAAAGGGAACCAACCACCTCAGATCACCCTAATACACAGTTAGTACATGTCCCTGCACCCTAAGGATACCTTTCCAGCACTGTTTTTGTGTAAAATCTTGCATTAGTATAACTCATATAAAGAGTTTATAAACTTACCAGCCTGGTGACTTCTGGGCGTATCCCTCTTTCTGTTATACTTCAGGGCTGTGCATTGCATGCCTGTGCTCCCCCTCCCTCTGTGCAGAGGAGATAACGATCACGCCCATCAGGGCAGGGCAGCAGGCACGGAGGGAGGGGGAGCACAGACATGCAATGCACAGCCCTGAAGTATAACAGAAGGAGGGATACGCCCAGAAGTCACCAGGCTAGTAACTTTAGGGGTGATTTGAGGTGGTTGGTTCCCTTTAACAGCAATTACTTGCAAAGTCAATATTTGCCTAGAAAATGAACTTTAACCCCCAAAACACATTTCAACATCATTGCAGTCCTGCCTTAAAAGGAGCAGCTAACATCGTTTTAGTGATTGTTCCATTAACACAGGTGTGGGTGTTGATGAGGACAGGGCTGGCGAACAATCAGTCATGATTAAGTAAGAATGACACCACTGGACACTTTAAAAGGAGGCTGGTGCTTGGTATCATTGTTTCTCTTCAGTTAAGCATGGTTAGCTCTAAACACGTGCAGCCATCATTGCACTGCACAAAAATGGCCTAACAGGGAAGAGTATCACAGCTAGAAAGATTGCACCTCAGTCAACAATCTATCGCATCATCAAGAACTTCAAGGAGAGAGCTTCCATTGTTGTCACAAAAGCTCCAGGGCGCCCAAGAAAGACCAGCAAGCGCCAGGACTGTATCTTAAAACTGTTTCAGCTGCGGGATCGGACTACCAGCAGTGCCAAGCTTGCTCAGGAATGGCAGCAGGCTGGTGTGAGTGCTTCTGCACGCACTGTGAGGTGGAGACTCTTTGAGCAAGCCTGGTTTCAAGGAGGGCAGCAAAGAAGCCACTTCTCTCCAGAAAAAAACATCAGGGACCGACTGATATTCTGCAAAAGGTACAGGGAGTGGACTGCTGAGGACTGGGGTAAAGTCATTTTCTCTGATGAATCCCCTTTTCGATTGTTTGAGACATCTGGAAAACGGCTTATTCGGAGAAGAAGAGGTGAGCGCTACTACCAGTCTTGTCTCATGCCAACTGTAAAGCATCCTGAAACCATTCATGTGTGGGGTTGCTTCTCAGCCAAGGGAATCGGCTCACTCACAGCCTTATAACTTAGTAGGGGAACAACAGGATCTTAGTGGTACATGGATGCTACACCTCAGCATAATGTATACAGCGAACAAAAATATGTACAAATGCATCCCATGAAAAATGTCACAATATAGTCTAGATGCAGGTAAAATTAGAGTTTAATATAAAGTGCAGTGCATCAGAACAATATTGCATGACATTGTGATATCATCACACAGATAGATCAGCACAGAGGAGGAGGTGAAAGACACACAGTGCCTTAGTACAGATCATAGGGTACATAGGATGTTTGTCTCAATGAGCATACAAAATATGTAGAGCATTATAAACACAGACCGTTATTGTCAGTGGCTGGGCACAATTACAGACAGTAATAATACATCCAACAACAAATTAAGGCAGCCCAAAATAACCATTAAGTCCAGTTTAGAAGCACTACACTCAAAGATCCATACCCATTATGATCAGTGGCAGAGCTGCGTGTCAGGAGAACCCCGACACGTGTTTCCCTTTGTTCATCAGGGGCCTGTGGTCACTCACAGTCTTGCCTAAAAACACAGCCATGAATAAAGAATGGTACCAGAATGTCCTCCAAGTGCAACTTCTCCCAACCGTCCAAGAGCAGTTTGGCACCCAACAATGCCTTTTCCAGCATGATGGAGCACCTTGCCTTAAAGCAAAGGTGATAACTAAATGGCTCAGGGAATAAAACATAGAGATTTTGGGTCCATGGCCTGGAAACTCCCCAGATCTTAATCCCATTGAGAACTTGTGGTCAATCACGGGTGGACAAACAAAACCCAACAAATTCTGCCAAAATGCAAACATTGATTATGCAAGAATGGACTGCCATCAGTCAGGATTTGGTCCAGAAGTTGATTGAGAGCATGCCAGGGAGAATTGCAGAGGTCCTGAAGAAGAAGGGTCAACACTGCAAATATTGACTTGCTGCATTAACTCATTCTAACTGTCAATATAACCTTTTAGTACTCATAATATGATTGCAATTATATTTCTGTATGTGATATAAACATCAAACACATTTAAAAACCAGAGGGCAACAGATCATGTGAAAAAATAATTTTGGTGTCATTCTCAAAACTTTTGGCTATGACTGTACTCTATGGGTTGGTGTGTTGTACAATGAAAAAAAATCAGACCACACACGAATATATTACAAAGATAAGCCAATGTAGCCTAAAGGCAAGGTTCACATTGCGTTTGTGTTGCTTGTTAAACAGACCCATTTGAAATTACCGCAAAAGTTGCATATTTTGCCATTTTTTTGCTACATCATCAACGTATGCTTTAATGCAAACCTATGTGTTTAACTAATTTTGGTGTCCATTTCTGTGCTATCCATTTCTATCTGTTTGTTCATTGCAATGGACAATACATTTCTTTTCTTTTGATATAATTTTAAAAAAAACATGTGGGGCTTCACCATATTTTTGGTTGCCAGCCAGGTTCAGCTAGACAGCTACAGGCTGCCACCTTCCTCCTGTTGCCTACTTGTACCTGCCTGGCAATCAAAAATACATTTTTCGGGTCTTGCTGTGAGCGGGGTGATGCAGGAAAGGTCACCTGAGTTCAGAGCTGTAGCTGAACTCAGATGACAAAGACTGTGACATGAAACCGCTCACAGCAGGAGCTGAAAATCAGTCTGTTTCTGGTATTGCCGTGATGGGACATTGCAGAGGATCGTGAAGAGTTTGTGTGAGAGTAGTAAAGACTTGAATGAGGCGTGTGTTTGTGTTTTTTTCCCAAATACCTTATTTCTCTCTGTGTGGTGTATGTGGAACCCCTGCTGGGGATTGCAACAGGACCCATCCGATGCAAAGAGGGATTTAGGGTGGCTTCAGATTAGCGTTCCCCTCCGCAGCGTTCTGCGGAGGGGAATCGCCATGTGTGCGCAGCGCCCACCAGCTCCTATCTTTATAATGGGAGCGCACGGTGCTGCGCTTGACTGCTCATGACCGTGCGCACCCATTCATTCCCATGTGTGATCTGTGCACAGGCGGACGCCTGCGCACAAATCACACAGTCTCGTCCTCACCAGGGACGCGACATGTTGCATTCCTGGTGCGGACGAGAGTGTGTGATCTGTGCGCAGGCATCCGCCTGCGCACAGATCACATATGGGAGTGAATGGGTGCGCTGTCAAGCGCAGCACCGTGCGCTCCCATTATAAAGATAGGAACTGGCGGCCGCTGCGGTCACATTGCGGATCCCCTCTGCAGAACGCTGCGGAGGGGTCCGCAAATGTGAACCCAGCCTTACACCTTGGTACTCACAGCACACAACATCTACCACCCCAGACCTGGAGGGGGAGCTCTACTGGTTGCCTTAAGCCATATCCCCAGTAAAATATCCAGGTCTGAGGGGAGGAGTCAGTTAGGCAGTTAGCCTGCTCTGAGCAGAGAGGAGAGCAGTGCAGTCCAGAGAAGCAGCCTAGAGAAGGTGCTGGAAAGACTGGTTGCTGGCAAAGCAAGGCCCAGAACCAAAGGACACTGACCCGCTGTGGAGCACCCCAGAGAGAGGGACGGAGGCCAGTGCAGGAGTAAGGAAAAAGGTCAAGGGACCATATATAGTCCACAGGACTATATATGCAGGAGAAACACTGAAGCAGGAAAAGCCCGGAGAAACTAGGACGATCTATTCCCCTGAGGTACTACTTAATAGAGAAACTCAAACCTGACCAAGCACAGGTCCAGGAGCCCAAGAGGAGAGTAGGGACCCCACAGGAGGCCCTCATTGTCGGTTACAGAGTAAAGCCCTGAGAGGGAAGGAAGCGGCGAGTTCAGCTATAGGCAGGACTTACCACAAACCACCGTACACCGTAGCAGAGGAGGCCTCACCATTCTCAAGGTGAAAATCCCAAATTGCACTGAGAACCTGGTATCCCTCTTGGACTGTACCTGTTACCGGACATCAGTAAAAAAAGGTACCAAAACAAAGACTTGTGTGTGTGTCTGCTTCCCCGCCGCTGCCCACAGCGTTCCCTGCAAGCTGCTACTACGACTCCCCTCATCCACCCTGCTGCCCTGAGGTAAAGCTCCACCTGTGGGGAGCTGTACTACACTGAACTGCACCACCATCACTTCAGCGGCTGGCCGCAGTGCTGGTATTCATCGTTACCAGGTACCACAGGTGGCGTTACAACACTACTACCCCCATCCTCATCACCATTCCCCCTAATCCCCACCACTGAGGGTCCAGGGCACGGAATCGGGAATCAACCAGTCGTGATCCCCCATCGAAGCAGTCGTTCTGACCCGGGATCCGAGTACCCCCCTACCCTATTGACCACCTCATGTATTGTTTACTATTTACGTAGACCCGGCAATTAGGAACATTGCTTGAGGTATCTAACATTGGCCTGACATTACAAACCTCAGGTTTAGTGTTAGCTGGACCCTTATGGGGCACCAGCACAAGGGCAACTGGAAGTATCGGAAACAGCGCCAGAAAATGGCGCTTCTATAAATGTGCCATTTTCTGGGGCGGCTACTGTACAATTTGCAGCGTGGGGGGGCCAGATTGCTTGGGCCTCGCCACACTGAGGATTCCAATATGGCAAAGCCCCACATCATTTTTTTTAATTTAGTAATTAAAAAAAAAAGGGCTCTCCTATATTTTTTGATATCAGCCAAGTAAAACTAGGCAGCTGGGGGTGGGTGGCAGCCTGTACCTTCCTTCTCTACCTGGGCTGCTGACCAAAAATACAGCCGAGCACCACGTCATCAGTACAAAACATACACATCAAATACTTGGGGGTCACCACATGATGGGCACCCAGCTGTCTGACACACAATATAATGTGTGCTACGTTATATTGCATTTGTAATAAAGTCCAATGGAAAAATAAACGTTAACGTTTAGTGCAAGTTTCCTTGATAGGACAAGAAAAACATGCTAGCCTTCGTTTTCATGAGTCTTCAAAAAAACGTATCCTTTGCAAACGGATGTCCATTTTGACATGCGTTAGTATGCATTTTATGCATTGAACCCTATGGATGCGTTAAACAGTTCATTACATTGTGTTTGTGCTGCTTTCAAATGGATCCATTAAATGGACCGCTCAAATGCAGCGTGAACCCTGCATAAGGGTATGTGCCGATCCTGCGTATTTGGGGCAGAAATTTCCTGCATGTGGTTTTGGTACAGATTGTTGCCATCCATTTTTTTTTCTACTACAGTCAATGGCTGGGGGGGCTACAAAATGCAGGCAAACAATTGACAAAAAATAGAATAGAAAAATAAACATCGTGGCCACAACACTTCAGAATTCTTATAGACTTTGCTGAGGTAAGTATAGGCATGCAGGTTTGTGACAAAATGTGACAGAAAAAGGCTGCAAATGTGCATAAGAACACTGTGCACAAACCCTATCTTTAAATACTACTTGTAATCGTGTTCCAGTAAGTTAATTTCAGTTATTAAAGCTACATTTTTTTATATCTCTAATTAGAATGCAAAAGGCTGTAGTCATTCAGTTTTGGTATACTGAAACAAATGGATAGCTAATACACAAAACGCCTTGTTTTCCCTTCCTTCCCTCTCCCTCTTAAATAACTAGAACGTACATAAGCTATTTATGTGTTTTTTTCTAACAAATATCTTACACAAAAAGATAGTTATTCCTTATCTAATATATAAAGCTGAATGTGTGTGTGTGTATGTATGTATGTGTGTATATCCGGGATTGGCATCTACACCGTCGCAACTACAGCCACAAAATTTTGCACAGTCACACGTCTGGACCCCGAGAGCGTCATAGGCTATGTTGTGAGGTGAAATTTTAACCCTGCGCTTTCCAGTTCACCAAACAATTTTGCCCCTATCTACATAATGGGGAAAAAGTGAATGGAAAAGTGTTGGAGGAAAATCGACAGCTGTCGACTATAGCCACAAAATTTTGCACAGTCACACGTCTGGACCCCGAGGGCGTCATAGGCTATGTTGTGAGGTGAAATTTTAACCCCGCTCATTCCAATTCACCAAACAATTTTGCCCCTATCTACATAATGGGGAAAAAGTGACAGTTACCAGTTGACAGTTGTGAATGAGAGGGGCTTAATGACAGCACCAAAGACTAACATCATATGCCAGCATATACTCACTAAGGTGGGGCCCAAACATGGGATATTCACCACGCACGGGGACATGTATACACACCACACGCACACAAAGAGTAACAGCAAGTGTATAGTCGCTAAGGTGCAGCCCCAACATTGGATACTCGCCATGCACCCGAACAAACACACACCACAAAGAGACATACACAACACAGACACACACACCACACAGACTCCCCCCCCACACACACACACAGGGGGACACACACATAGCCACCCTATAGGGACACATGTACTCACCCCACAGGGACACACACACACCACACAGACACCCCCACACACACCCTATAGGGACACATGCACTCACCCCACAGGGACACACACACACACACACAAGAGACACCCCCCCCCCAGAGGGACACACACATGCACACCCTATAGGGACACATGCACTCACCCCACAGGGACACACACCACAAAGAGACACACACAACACAGACACACACACACACACACACAGTCCCCCCCACAGGGACACACCCTATAGGGACACATGCACTCACCCCACAGGGATACACACCACACAGACCCCCCCCCCCTCCCCACAGGGACACACACACATGCACTCACCCCATAGGGACACACACACCACACAGACAGACACAGATGTGCACAAATCACCTCACACAACTCGCCTCATACGTGTGCTATCTTTAATTTCTAAACATAAACATCTGATTAAAAACAGCAACAGGTGTGAGGACCATGATCTAACAGCTGAATATCCCAGGAACCTATTCCTTCATAATAAGAAGAGTTTAACAGCAGGAGGTTATAATCACCTTCAACACTCCTCTGACCATTAGAGGGACAAATACAAGCGGCCACAATAATGCAATATGAGCAATTATATGCAATAAAACCAATATACGTTAGATTCCTAAAAGTTTTTAATTATTTTTCATATAATACATATGTAAATATATGTTTGTGAATTTAAAATAAACACCAGAAACATAGGTACTAAGATTGCATAGTGTTCTCATTTTAAAAATAAGCCATGAAGCAAAAAGGGGAGCGCTGAGTCTATCCTTAAAAATAGTCATACACATATATATCTGTTTTTAGATCATATATGATCAGGGTAGGGCTACACACGGTGCCCCCCAGACTTATAGCAGCAAACCCAACGCTACACTTATTTGTTTGCTCCGGTGTATAAACAATTTTATGATTAAAAACAACCAATGTGCAACACATGTGCCATATAGGGAATTAAGGCAGATGTCAGTCACATGAGCTGTCTATTATGTGTATGTGTGAGGTAAAATATACTGCCCGGCCAGGGGGAGGGTTTACTGTTGGCTGCAGATTTATTAGGCTGCCTATAGCAACCAATCACAGCTCAGCTTCTATTTTCTTACAGGTCATTAATATGACATATTCAAATTCTATTTTGTGATAGCTAACATCAGTTATTTATTAACCCGGGCACAGCTGGGTACTACAGCTAGTTATGAAATAAAGACAAAGGCATATTGCCCTTTTTTACATACATACTGTAGTTGCATGAGTTGTGGGTGTGACTACATGGGGTTGATCTGTTCTCATTCACGCACCGCATCTGCCGCGATTTAAAAAAACCGCTGATGTGAAAGGGGCCTAAGAAAGGCAAAAAAGAAATGCATAAAAGGGAAGCAAGGCTGCTACATGTTTCTGTGAAAGCAAGCAACATGTCAGACACAGAAACCTCCTATTCTGCATGTCTTTTTGGGAATCTGAACAAGAACTTCTAAAATTCCATGACAAATTCAACACATTTCATCCCATCATGAACTTGACATCAGACCACTCAAAAACTGAAAAAAAATTTCCGGATACCCCCATAAAAATTCAAAATAGTTAATTCCAGACATCAATATGTCGGAAACCAATTGAACGTTCCACATGCCTCAGATGGGACAGCTTCCACGCTAAACATATTAAAAAGTCCACTTTCTTCAGCAGGGGTGGGGAACCTTTTTCCTGCCAAGGGCCATTTGGAAATTTCTACCAACCTTCGGGGGTCGCGCAAAATTATCACCTTTAAAATTTCCTGACTATGTCAAAACATTCATTAACTCACCTCTAATGTGGTGTCTTGCGCTGCTGCTCTTTGGTTCGGCTGTGATGTTTGATGATACTGATTTTGTTGCTGCTCACAACTGCCTTTCCAGGATTATGTTGGCCTGGAGCACAGTCTACTCTTTGTGATAATAATTTTTGTAAATCATATACATCACATAGGAGACACTGGGACTATTGCATATAAATCATTGGAGAAAAGGGGGGCATATACATCACAGGAGGGACAGAGGCATATACATCACAGGAGGGGCTGGGGCATATGCATCACAGGAGATGGAGGCTTATAGATCGCAAGAGGGTCTGGGGCATAAAGATCACAAAAGGGGCTGCGGCATAAAGATCACAAGAGGGGCTGGAGCATATACATCACAGGAGGCTCTGGAGCATATACATCACAGGGGGCTGGGGGGCATAGACATCACAGGAGGAGCTGGGGGGCATAGACATCACAGGAGGAACTGGGAGCATAGATATCACAGGAGATGCTGGGGCATATACATCACAGGAGAAGTTGGGGGGCATATACATCACAGGAGGTGTTGGGCATATACAGTTAGGGCCAGAAATATTTGGACAGTGACACAATTTTCACGAGTTGGGCTCTGCATGCCACCACATTGGATTTGAAATGAAACCTCTACAACAGAATTCAAGTGCAGATTGTAACGTTTAATTTGAAGGGTTGAACAAAAATATCTGATAGAAAATGTAGGAATTGTACACATTTCTTTACAAACACTCCACATTTTAGGAGGTCAAAAGTAATTGCACAAATAAACATAACCCAAACAAAATATTTTTATTTTCAATATTTTGCAGAATGTTCCACTTTTTTGCACTCATGAACTCCTGGGTAGCTTTGGCTGTATGCTTGGGGTCATTGTCCATCTGTACTATGAAGCGCCATCCAATCAACTTTGCAGCATTTGGCTGAATCTGGGCTGAAAGTATATGCCGGTACACTTCAGAATTCATCCGGCTACTCTTGTCTGCTGTTATGTCATCAATAAACACAAGTGACCCAGTGCCATTGAAAGCCATGCATGCCCATGCCATCACGTTGCCTCCACCATGTTTTACAGAGGATGTGGTGTGCCTTGGATCATGTGCCGTTCCCTTTCTTCTCCAAACTTTTTTCTTCCCATCATTCTGGTACAGGTTGATGTTTGTCTCATCTGTCTATAGAATACTTTTCCAGAACTGAGCTGGCTTCTTGAGGTGTTTTTCAGCAAATTTAACTCTGGCCTGTCTATTTTTGGAATTGATGAATGGTTTGCATCTAGATGTGATCCCTTTGTATTTACTGTCATGGAGTCTTCTCTTTACTGTTGACTTAGAGACAGATACACCTACTTCACTGAGAGTGTTCTGGACTTCAGTTGATGTTGTGAAAGGGTTCTTCTTCACCAAATAAAGTATGCGGCGATCATCCACCACTGTTGTCATCCATGGACGCCCAGGCCTTTTAGAGTTCCCAAGCTCACCAGTCAATTCCTTTTTTCTCAGAATGTACCCAACTGTTGATTTTGCTACTTCAAGCATGTCTGCTATCTCTCTGATGGATTTTTTCTTTTTTTTAAGCCTCAGGATGTTCTGCTTCACCTCAATTGAGAGTTCCTTTGACCGCATGTTGTCTGGTCACAGCAACAGCTTCCAAATGCAAAACCACACACCTGGAATCCACCCCTGACCTTTTAACTACTTCATTGATTGCAGGTTAACGAGGGAGGCGCCTTCAGAGTTAATTGCAGCCCTTAGAGTCCATTGTTCAATTACTTTTGGTCCCTTGAAAAAGAGGAGGCTATGCATTACAGAGCTATAATTCCTAAACCCTTTCTCCGGTTTGGATGTGGAAACTCTCATATTGCAGCTGGGAGTGTGCACTTTCAGCCCATATCTAATATATAAAAGCCCAAGCTCACTTCCGTCACTTTGGCCAGGACTTCCGTCACTTTGTCATCGGCTACGGTGATGTAACCACAGTGTACACCCTGAACGGGTGGACCAACATGGCGGCCCTACGCAGCGGGACTCAGGCTGCCCCGCCACGCTTACGGCCGCCCGTACAGTGCCCCAAACACACGGCCGGGAGACAACCGGCGTGAGCTGGTCGTCTCCCGCCCGCCACACAACACGGGCGGGAGACGACCACGGCCCACGGGCTGCCAGCCGGAGTCAGTGCGAGCCAGCAGGGAGATGACCGCTGTTAGCCGGTCGTCTCCCGGCCACCACAGCCCAGAACTCAGCTGCGGCTACATATGGCACGGAGGTCCGCGGCGAGTCAGCCGGGAGATGACCGGCTATCGAACCGCTGAGCTCCGTGCCGTACATAGCCGTGGCTGAGCTCCGCCCAGCCGCGAGCCAGCCGGCATTTTCCACCGTACTGTGAGCCGCGATTGTGATTGGTCGCCGCATTCAGCGTGGCGACCAATCAGAATAGCGGCGAGCTGTATTGCACGATAATTCAAATACACTGTACTCAGTGTATTTCAAATATGGCGGCATAGTGCGCGCCGCTATTCTGATTGGTTGCCGCATTCAGCGTGGCGACCAATCAGAATAGCGGCGCGCTCTATGGTGCGATACTTCAAATACACTGAGTACAATGTATTTCAAAGATGGCGGTATAGTGCGCGGCGCTATTCTGATTGGTCGTCGCGTTCAGCGTGGCGACCAATCAGAATAGCACCATGCTCTATGGCGCGATACTTCAAATACACTGTACTCAGTGTATTTTAAAGATGGCGGCATAGCGCGCGGCGCTATTCTGATTGGTCACTGCATTAAGCGTGGCGAGCAATCAGAATAGTGCCGCGGTCTATGGCGCCATATTTGAAATACACTGTAGTCAGTGTATTTGAATTATGGCGCCATACAGCGCGCCGCTATTCTGATTGGTCGCCACGCTGAACGCGCCGACCAATCAGAATAGCGGCGCGCGCTATGCTGCCATGCTTCAAATACACTTTACACAGTATATTTCAAATATGGCGGCATAGCGCGTGCTGCTTATCTGATTGGTCGCCGCGCTGAACGCGGCGACCAATCAGAATAGCGGCGCGCTCTATGGTGCGATACTTCAAATACACTGAGTACAGTGTATTTCAAACAGAGCCGCCTGTATAATCTGCTACCCACAGAGCCTTCTGTATCCTCTGCTACCCACAGAGCCACCTGTATCCTCTTCTACCCACAGAGCAGCCTGTATTCTCTGCTACCCACAGAGCCGCCTGTATCCTCTGCTACCCACAGAGCCGCCTGTATCCTCTGCTACCCACAGAGCCGCCTGTATCCTCTGCTACCCACAGACCCACCTGTATCCTCTGCTATCCACAGACCCGCCTGTATCCTCTGCTACCCACAGAGCCCCCGGTATACTCTGCTACCCACTGACCCGCCTGTATCCACACAATTCATTCCACTGCGCTCTCGATGCAATTGCATCGGACCCCCGACCACTGCACCCTGCCCCCCGACCACTGCACCCTGCCCCCGACCACTGCACTCTGCCCTGAGGCAGACTAGGAACCACTGAGCCTCCGTATACTCTGCTAACCACTGAGCCGCTGTATAGTCTGCTAACCACTGAGCCCCCGTATACCCTGCTAACCATAGGCTAGAATACCCGATTCTTTAGAATCGGGCCGCCATCTAGTTATATATATAATTGTATTTCTGAACATGTTTTTGTAAACAGCTAAAATAACAAAACTTGTGTCACTGTCCAAATATTTCTGGCCCTAACTGTACATCACAGGAGATGCTGGTGGCATAAAGCGCACAACGGGGCACATACAGCACTAGGGAGCAGAGGCAGCACTGGAGGGTAAATACATTGGGGGTACATACAGCATTGGAGGAAATATAAAACACTGGGGGGCACAGACATCCTTGGGGACACATACTGTACTGGGGCCACATACAGTACTTCGGACCAATGGCAGCTGCATCATGTTTGTGGAACTTGGGCATATTTTGCACTGACCCCAACTACAAAGTGTGTCCTCATCTCATGCTGGTAAGCACACATTCATTAGCGAACACATAGCCTGAGGTATACAGCACCTGGGTGGTACATGGAGCCTGAGGCATACTGCACAGGGGTACACAAGGGCCAGAGACGTACGACACACGGGTAAACGGGGCCAGAGGCATACGACACACGGGTACTCAGGGACCAGAGGTGTACGACACAAAGAGTTCATGGGGCCAGAGGCGTACGACAAACGGGTACTCGGGCCAGAGGCGTACGACACAAAGGTGGTTTCATAGGGCCAGAGGTGTACGACACGGGGCCAAAGCAAAAAGGAGATCCAGCAACACATCCAAAGGAAGATAGATAAAAATCAATATGGACATATGATTTTAACATGGCTTCACATGATTTTTACCTCCCTTGGCTATGTTGCTGGATGCAGCTCCTTACTGCTGACAGTCCTCATCCCTGCACGACGGAGAAGTAGCGCAGAACATACGCTTTATTTACTTATTCTGACACCTTTTATGTTTACTCACTGACCTCCTGGAGGTGGAGGAATTGTGTACTTAAGATGTGCAGGAGCTGATTGTAATCATCAGGGAGTCGGAGCTGGACAGCGCAGAGGCTCCTGCCACACGGAACGTCTCACGCTATGTTGCACATCAGAAACAATTCTGGCGCGCACCTCTGACGATTTAAAGGGACCGCGTTTCAAAAGGAGCAAAGTGGCCGCGGGCCGGATCAGGTAACATGGCGGGCCGAATCCGGCCCGGGGGCTGGACGTTCCCCCACCCCTGTGCTACAGCCAGGCCATCAGATCTAATCGTATCTGTTCCAACCCAAGGGACAAGGATGAACACTTAACCCATCTTAAAAAAAAAACTTTTTAAAAAAAATGGTACCACCCCACCTCACCTTCATTGATGATCAGATAATTGGAGCCACAAGTATCCCTAAAAGTTACTTCAACACAGAGTAACAGGAAAATCATTGTGTAACTCTGGTGGTGAACTACAACCCACAGCTTGAGGTATTGAGAAAACCTGCTAAGAAACTTCACCATATGCCACACAAAGATGACAGGGTAAAAATAATATTCAAGGACCCTCCCTTTTAATGCTACAGGCAAACTCCTAATTTAAGAAACCTCATGATCCTAAGTTCAGTGCCTTCAGATACACTAAGAGCAAAGTATCCTTGCAATGGGAGGACTTGCAAAACCTGCACTCATGTAAGAGACCAAGCACAGTATATAGATCTCCAACATACAGCAGGACTATAAGATTCCTGGAGCAATCACATGTTCCTTTTCCAATGTGGTGTACTTCATTCTGTGCACTATATGTCATGTTGGGAGTTTCTATGTAGGAGAAACAGGACAGACACTGAGAGCAAGGATGAGGTCTCATCGCCATACAATTACAGACAAAACTCATTTACCTGTGGCCAAACATATTTCTGTGGTTCAGGACACAACATAGACAATGTGAAAGTAGTCATATTAAAAGGCAACTTCAAATCCCAAAAATATTGAAGGGTCTGGGAATACAGAATGATTTGAATCTTTGATTCTGTCAGGAGGATTTATGTCTAGAGATGAGCGAACTTCGCTCGAACATGTTAACCAATTTTAAATCTGGACTGAATTTGGCATTGTGCGTTTCGCACTTCGAATGTTTGAAAAGTCGAATTCAAGTATTTCTTCGATAATGTTCGAATGACAAAACATTAGTGCATTCAGTAATGCTGTTATATTTTTCAGAGTTATCCATAAAAGATTATTCAGCTTAGTTCCAGTGTTTTTGGTCAAATCCTCTGTGACACAGTGGTGCTTGTGTTAACAGCTGCACCAATCCTGTGCTGAAAACTTTTATTGCCACATCCAGGTAGCAACCACACTTTTTGCCTAGCACAATTTTTTGGCAAATCCCCTGTGGTGCAGTGGTACTTGTGAAATCTGTGTAAAAAAAAAGCTGTTGTAGTCACATCCAGGCAGTAACCACAGTTTTTGCCTAGTATCATTCCTTGGCAAATCCCCTGTGGTACAGAGGTGCTTGTGAATCTGTGCAAAAAAAAACATTTAGTGCCACATCAGGCAAGTAACAAATCCAAGCAGCAACCACAGTTTTTGCCTAGTACCAGTTTTTGGCAAATCTGGTCTGCTGGATTCACAACCCCAGATTTTTCCAGCCTACAACAACTGACTTGCAAATCTGTTACCAACAAATATGAGTGGTAAAAGCTGTGGTCGTGGTGGTAAGGGGAAAATGCTTTATGTCCATAGGGTAGGTAGTAAAGTAACCAAAAGTTCTGCTCAACAAACACCGACTTTTAGCCAAGTCGGGTATCATCCCTTAGGCAGCAGAACATCGCTGACATGTAGTTGAAGTTCATAAAGAGCAGGTGCTACAATGGATATCAAGCGCTCCATCAAGTGGCCTTTCCTGCACCTCAACTTTAACAGTAGCACACTGCAGTCCTCACAGGTGTCAACCCAATCACACGTTTCCATATGTGTCACAAGTCTCCAGCCGCCATACTGAGTGTTGGTCAACACAGATGGCTGAGTCTGCAAAGCTGTTCACGCATACTATAGCCTAGGAATAAGAGATCTGCTCCAAAGCTTCACTGAGTCAAAAGGAGGCAGTGATCTCCACCAATGCACAAAAGGTTCTACATTTCTGGGTTTTTTCAGTTAAAATGGGGTGCAGAGTGTACATTAATGAGAAAAAAATGAACTTTTTTTAATTTACCAAATGGCTGCAATGAAACAAAGAGTGAAAAATATAAAGGTGTCTGAATACTTTCCGTACCCACTGTATTATACCTTACATCTACTCTGCTTGAGTACAAGCGCTCAGTGCATCATGGTGGGGCTAATAACTTAAATACATCTTCCCACCTGCTAGAAAATAGTGCCCACATTGAGCCATCTAGAAAGTAATAATTCCCCCCTTGACCCTTTGACAGTCACAATACCCTGATTGCCTCTACGCAAGTACTCACTTAACAGTTAATAATGTCCCCTTAGACCCCCCCCTTGACAGTGCCCCATACACAGTATGATGGGCCTACAACGTATACATATTGTGATGTCCTGACGACACCCATGTGCACAATAAGATATCCCAATAGCTCCTCTCTAGACAGTGTAATGTTCCCACAAATCCCTTATACACAGTATGATAATCCCAAAGCTCCCCTACACACTGTATTATACTCAGAATGAGATCCTCAAAGCACCACTCTATATAGTATGATGTCCCCAAAGCTCCCCTATACACAGTATATTGGCCCACAGCTCCCCTCTATACAGTGTGATGCCTCCACTGTTCCTCTATACATAGTATGATGGATCCACAGATCTGCTTAATACAGTATGATGAGCCCACAGCTGACCTATTCACAGTGTGATGGGCGCACAACTCCCCTATATGTAGCATGATCCCCCCACAGCTCTCCTCTACACAGTATGATGCCCACACAGCTCTCTATACATAGCATAATGGTTCCACAGCTCCCTTATTCACAATATGATGTCTTCAAAGTTCTCTTCTCCACAGTATAATGACCCCACAGCTCCCCTATACACTATGATGAGGCCACAGATCCATGTATACAGTATAATGTCTTCACAGCTCCCCAACTCACAGTATGATGGGCCCACACCTCACCTCTATGTAGTATGATGCCCCCACAGCTCCCCTATACAAGTTAGATGTCGCCATAGCTGCCATCTACATAACATGATGTCTTCACAGCTCCCCTCTACACATTATACAAAAAATACAAAATGAGCATATACCCTATAGTAAGTAAATAATTAACTAGTACTAATACATGTAAGTAACAGAGTACTTAGTTAACATTGCTTTTACGCTTTTTGATCAAACAATCTCACCACGACAAGCTGTACCCAGTCTGTACGGTCCTACTCTAGTATTAAAAAGTTTACCTGTGTCATTGACATCAATGTGAATAAGGGCAGAGAGGAAAAGGGCCCATCTGCAGCCACCCATCCATGGAAGCTATATAGATGAAATGCCTAGCTCAGAGAGAGAGGGACCATGCACCTATTTGTACAAAGTGCAAAAATAGAAAAAAAAATCTAATAAAACACAGATAAGGTTTTTAATACTAGAGTAGGACCGTCCTGAGAGGGTACACCTTGTTACGATGGGATGGCTTTTTTTCCCCCTTTATTTTTGTACTTTGTTTAAATATGGACCCTCACTCCCTGAGCTATGCATTTCATCTATATAGCTTCCCTTGGATGGATGGCTACAGTTAGGCGCTGTTCTTCACTGCCCTTCATATTCATGTCACTAACACAAGTAAGGCTGGCTTCACACTGCAGGTTTTGTGTGCCAAAACCAGGAGTGCCTTCAAAACCCAGAACAGGTGTCAATCTTTCAATTATACTTTTTTCTGCAAGTTTCACTCCTGGTTTTGGCACACAAAATCTGATGAACCATGATCAGGGAAAAACTGCAGTGTGAAACCAGGCTGAGCTCTTTAGTACTAGAGTAGGACTGTCCAGATTGGACACAGCTTGTTGCGGTGGAATGGCTTTTAAACTTTTTGATCAAACTGCATTAATTAAGTACCCCATGTTATTTACATGTATTAATACTATATCATTTTTACAGTCCCTGACAGAAGTTATGTCACTTATCCATGTTATGTATCAAAGTTTAAACCTGACGTTAACTTCATCCATTGGTTGTATAAATTACTCTTTTGAAAGCTGAAACCCTCCCAAATTTGGGTTAGGTTAAGAAAATAAATTGGCATCAATGCTGAAATATTGATCATTTAATGAACACAGAATGGTCAGATTTTGGCAAGACACAGGTTTTGTCGCCCACAGAAAGTAATTTGATTTTCGAACAAATAATTAACTTAAAACACAAATATATGTTGCATAACATTGGTGAATGAAGTTGTGGTGGTATTAGTCATATTTAATATTTTGTGTGACTTCTATGAGTTTGAAGGACTGCATTCATGCGGTTCAACAATTATTCATACAATTTATTAATGAAGTCATCAGGAATAGCAAAGAATGCAGTCTTACATGCCTCCCAGAGTTCATCTAGATTCTTTGGTTTTGTCTTCCAAGCTTCCTCTTTCATCCTACCCCATACATGCTCAATGATGTTCATGTCTGGTGACTGGGCTGGCCAGTCCTTGAGCACTTTGATCTTTTTTGCCTGGAGGAACTTTGTTGTAGAAATGATGTACAGTCATGGCCAAAAGTATTGACACCCCTGCAATTCTGTCAGATAATACTCAATTTATTCCTGAAAATGATTGCAATCACAAATTCTTTGGTATTATTATCTTCATTTAATTTGTCTTCAATGAAAAAATGCACAAAAAGAATTGTCCTAAAGCCAAATTGGATCTAATTCCACACCGAACATAAAAAAGGGGGTGGACAAAAGTATTGGAACCCTTAGAAAAATCATGTGATGCTTCTCTAATTTGTGTAATTAACAGCATCTATAACTTACCTGTGGCACCTAACAGGTGTTGGCAATAATTAAATAACACTTGCAGCCATTGACATGGATTAAAGTTGACTCAACCTCTGTCCTGTGTGTTTTGTGTACCACATTGAGCATGGAGAAAAGAAAGAAGACTAAAGAACTGTCTGAGGACTTGAGAAACCAAATTGTGAGGAAGCATGAGCAATCTCAAGGCTACAAGTCCATCTCCAAAGACCTGAATGTTCATGTGTCTACCGTGCGCAATGTCATCAAGAAGTTTAAAGCCCATAGTACTGTGGCTAACTTCCCTAGATATGGACGGAAAAGAAAAATTGACGAGAGATTTCAACACAAGATTGTGCGGATGGTGGCTAAAGAACCTCGACTAACATCCAAACAAGTTCAAGCTGCCCTGCAGTCTGAGGGTACAACATTGTCAACCCGTACTATCCGTCGGCGTCTGAATGAAAAGGACTGTATGGTAGGAGATCCAGGAAGACCCCACTTCTTACCCCGAGGCATAAAAAAGCCCGGCTGGAGGTTGCCAAAACTTACCTGAGAAAACCTAAAACGTTTTGGAAGAATGTTCTCTCTTTTTGGGCAAAGGCATCAACATAGAGTTTACAGGAGAAAAAAAAAGGCATTCAAAGAAAAAAACACGGTCCCTACAGTCAAACATGGTGGAGGTTCCCTGATGTTTTGGGTTGCTTTGCTGCCTCTGGCACTGGACTGCTTGACCGTGTGCATGGCATTATGAAGTCTGAAGACTACCAACAAATTTTGCAGCATAATGTATGGCTCAGTGTGAGAAAGCTGGGTCTCCCTCAAAGGTCATGGGTCTTCCAGCAGACAATGACCCAAAACACACTTCAAAAAGCGCTAGAAAATGGTTTGAGAGAAAGCACTGGAGACTTCTAAGGTGGTCAGCAATGAGTCCAGACCTGAATCCCATAAACACCTGTGGAGAGATCTAAAAATGGCAGTTTGGAGAAGGCACCCTCAAATATCAGGGACCTGAGCAGTTTGCCAAAGAAAAATGGTCTAAAATTCCAGCAGAGCATTGTAAGAAACTAATTGATGGTTACCGGAAGCAGTTGATCGCAGTTATTTTGGCTAAAGGTTGTGCAACCAAGCATTAGGCTGAGGGTGCCAATACTTTTGTCCGGCCCATTTTTGGAGTTTTGTGTGAAATGATCATTTTTTTGCTTCATTCTCTTTTGTATTTTTTATTGAAGACAAATTAAATGAAGATGATAATACCAAAGAATTTGTGATTGCAATCATTTTCATGAAGAAACTGAGTATTATCTTACAGAATTGCAGGGGTGTCAATACTTTTGGCCATGACTGTATGAGATGGAACACCATCCTGCTGCAGAATTTGACCCCTTTCATGATTTGGAATGTCAGAGGTAGCTAATGCATCTTGATATTTTAGGCTATTGATATTGTCTTCCACCTTGCAAATGTTTCACACACCCCTATACTGAATGTAACCCCAGACCATGATCTTTCCACCACCAAATTTACAGTGCCTACAAGTAGTCTTCAACCCCCTGCAGATTTAGGTGGTTTGATAAGATGCAAATAAGTTAGAGCCTTCAAACTGCAAACGAGATTAGGATTTATTAACAGAAGCATAAATCTTACAAACCAAAAAGTTATGTTGCTCAATTGAATTTTAATAAATTTTAAACATAAAAGTGTGGGTCAATTATTATTCAACCCCTAGGTTTAATATTTTGTGGAATAACCCTTGTTTGCAATTACAGCTAATAATCGTCTTTTATAAGACCTGATCAGGCCGGCACAGGTCTCTGGAGTTATCTTGGCCCACTCCTCCATGCAGATCTTCTCCAAGTTATCTAGGTTCTTTGGGTGTCTCATGTGGACTTTAATCTTGAGCTCCTTCCACAAGTTTTCAATTGGGTTAAGGTCAGGGACTGACTAGGACCACTCCATCACCTTGATTTTTTCCCTCTTGAGCCAGGCTTTGGTTTTCTTGGCTGTGTGCTTTGGGTCGTTGTCTTGTTGGAAGATGAAATTACGACCCATCTTAAGATCCTTGATGGAGGAGCGGAGGTTCTTGGCCAAAATCTCCAGGTAGGCCGTGCTATCCATCTTTCCCATGGATGCGGACCAGATGGCCAGGCCCCTTGGCTGAGAAACAGCCCCACAGCATGATGCTGCCACCACCATGCTTGACTGTAGGGATGGTATTCTTGGGGTCGTATGCAGTGCCATCCAATCTCCAAACGTCACGTGTGTGGTTGGCACCAAAGATCTCGATCTTGGTCTCATCAGACCATAGAACCTTCAACCAGTCTGTCTCAGAGTCCTCCAAGTGATCATGAACAAACTGTAGACGAGCCTTGACATGACGCTTTGAAAGTAAAGGTACCTTACAGGCTCGTCTGGAACGGAGACCATTGCGGTGGAGTACGTTACTTATGGTATTGACTGAAACCAATGTCCCCACTGCCATGAGATCTTCCCGGAGCTCCTTCCTTGTTGTCCTTGGGTTAGCCTTGACTCTTCGGACAAGCCTGGCCTCGGCACGGGAGGAAACTTTCAAAGGCTGTCCAGGCCGTGGAAGGCTAACAATAGTTCCATAAGCCTTCCACTTCCGGATTATGCTCCCAACAGTGGAGACAGGTAAGCCCAACTCCTTGGAAAGGGTTTTGTACCCCTTGCCAGCCTTGTGACCCTCCACGATCTTGTCTCTGATGGCCTTGGAATGCTCCTTTGTCTTTCCCATGTTGACCATGTATGAGTGCTGTTCACAAGTTTGGGGAGGGTCTTAAATAGTCAGAAAAGACTGGCAAAAGACATAATTAATCCACACATGTGAAGCTCATTGTTCTTTGTGCCTGAACTACTTCTTAATACTTTAGGGGGACCAAACAGAATGCTGGTGGTTTGAGGGGTTGAATAATAATATTGACCATCTGAATTAACTTTTAACGCTTTAAAAAAAAAATTAAAAATTAAAAAATCTTTTTGGCTGCAGTGCATTTCCCACTTCCAGGCTGATCTACAGTCCAAATGTCACAATGCCAAGTTAATTCCGCATGTGTCAACCAGCTAAATCTGCAGGGGGTTGAAGACTACTTGTAGGCACTGTAACTGTTTTCTGGGTGTATTTTGGATCCATACGGGCTCCAGTAGGTCTCCTGCAGTATTTGCGGCAGATGTGGTATAATTCTACTGAAGATTCGTCAGAGAAATCCACCTTCTGCCACTTTTCCAGCGTTTATCAGGCTGTGTGACTTTGCAAATGTCACATGGCTTTTTATTTGCCTTTTGTTTAGTGCTTGCTTCTGGGCACTGATTCGACCATGGAGGCCATTTCGAGACAGAACCCTACAAATTGTTCTAACTGACACAGGGACTTGAGGTGACCAGGCCTGTTGCAGCTCTGCTGCAGTTGAAGAGGGGCTTGCTTGCCTGTTTTGCATCTTGTGGTACTTCAACCTGTCCTGGTTGGATACAACTGTTTCTACTTAAAGCTGGCAGCCGTTAATCCTGAATGTGGTTTATGGAGCTCTGGGACAAATCCGATGTTAGTCTCTGCAGAAGTCTGTAAGTAGTGCTGGAGTTTTCTTTTCTTTTTTTTATTGTTATCCTCTCTCACTCAATCCCTGTTCTAGGCTATAAAGTGAGCATAAATCCCACCTCAACACAGACCACACACCCCCAACTACACAACACATTGCCATACTCACCAAACACACAAGGTGATAAGTCCCTGAAATACACTACTGTCTGCCAGTCAGATCACACACTCTAAGACTATGGATTCTTTTAGAGAATACAAGGATCAAACATATTAACATTTTAGGCTACATTCACACGGTGCGCTATTGCACCGTTTTTTGTGTTTTCGCTGGATCTGCTATTGCAATGAAAACGCAGTGAAATTCAGTGACGTTGGCTGTTTCAGCCAAGTTAATTCATTTCACAATTTGGCATTCAGATGCAGCATTTCTTACAGAGCCGTTCTTGGGCTCAAGAACAGATCCATAAAAAGAATGAGCATGTCAATTCTTTTTACGTTATCTGCTACGCTATTTACTCACCTCCCTGTGCTCCCATGGTGACCTGCGATGTCCTCTCCTCTCAGAGGCTGCAGGACCTGTGAGAGTTGTCTGTTTGGTGCTCAAGGACCTGGTACTGCACCATGTGACTGAGCAACATCACTCAGTCACATGCTCAGGCTCATAGTGGCACCAAATACTGCAACCTCCCAGTATGAGAACACCGCTGGAGATCACCGTGGAAGCACATGGAGGTGAGTAAATAGCACAGCAGCATTCGCACACACAAGGCTATATTTTGTGAGGATCCATTATTGGTGCAGAAACTGCACCAAAAATGAATCCTCAAAACGCTGTGTGTGAATGTAGCCCTAAAGCATAACCGCCATATAAATATTTATTTCAATAATAATGTAGAACAATTGATTTTAATAAACTTTCAAATATACTTCATTAGAAAATTATGGTTGAAAACCATTCATAAACCTTCAACAAGATGTCCCCCCTACACTCCGTGTGAAGCAGACATATGTTCATTATCAGTCAGATCCATCTTCACAATGAATACGGGCATGTAACCATATAAGAAAAGGGGTGTGTCCTACACTATGAGCCTGCAGTTGAGGAGGAAACAATATATCATATTACAGCACAGTGCTGAGTAATGTCAGGATCAGTGTAAACGTCTTTTTCCTTGGCACAAACTTCTCTGATCTGTCATCTGGCTCCACACAGCTCAGTCAGGATCTCTGCTGTCACATTGCACTGCTCACTATCATCCTGCTCTCAGAAGCTGTGGAAATACGTACACATTGCACTGCTCCCTATTAGCTGCTGGCCACATCCACACAGCCATAAAATGCAGTTTTTAAAGAAGTACAGAATAAAGTAAATACCCTATTTTTCGCTTTTTAAGACGCACTTTTGTTCCCCCAAATTTTGGGGGAAAATGGGGGGTGCGTCTTACAAAACGAACGTATGGTGCAGGGAAGAGTGGGGGCAGCTCTGGAGTGTGTCCAGGGGCTGGGGCAGGCTGGCTGCGGGCTGTAGGAGGCAGCGGGAGGTCACGTGACCCCCGCTCATTAACTCATTTAATATGCACTGCACTGCCGCTGTCCATCACCTCGGTGCTGAAGCTAGCGCCGAGGTATGGACAGGGGAGTAGGGCATATTAAATGTTCCTGCAGTCCCCCCATGCTGCTGGGCAGAAAATAACAAACATTTTATACTTACCTCTCCGGCGCTTGCCTCAGTCTTCCAGTGGCTCTCTCCCTGACTGCCGCAATCTCCCTCCGAGGTCCCAGAGAAGCCGGTCATGTGATCGGGTCGCACACTGATGACTGCAGTGCGGGTGATGTCATCAGTGTGCGCCCGATCACATGATCAGTTTCTCTGGGACCCTCAGGTGGGAGATAGGCACTCAAAGACTGAGGCAAGCGCTGGAGAGGTAAGTATAAAATGTTTGTTATTTTCTGCCCAGCAGCAAGGGGGGCCAGCTGACAGCCCTGGGGGCATGTGCCAGCCTTGGGGGCTGTGCCAGCCTGGGGGGCATGTGCCAGCCCTGGGGCGGAGGTGCCAGCCCTGGGGACTTGTGCCATCCCTGGGGGCATGTGCCAGCCCTGGGGCGAGATGTCAGTCCTGGGGGACTTGTGCCAGCCCTGCGGGACTTTTGCCAGCCCTGTGGCGGAGGTACCAGCCCTGGGGGACGTGTGCCAGCCCTGGGGGGGCATGTACCAGCCCTGGGGCGGAGATGCCAGCCCTGGGGGACTTGTGCAAGCCTGGGCAGTGCGTCATGGGACGAGAGGTGCCAGCCCTGCGGGGACTTGTGCCAGCCAGTGGATGTGTCAGAGCCCTGGGGGCATGTACCAGCCCTGGGGGACGTGTGCCAGCCCTAGGGGATGTGTGAGAGCCCTGGGGGGCATGTGCCAGCCCTGGGAGATGTGTCAGAGCCCTGGGGGGCATGTACCAGTCCTGAGGGATGTGTGAGAGCCCTGGGAGGCATGTGCCAGCCCTGGGGACGTTCAGAGCCCTGGGGGCATGTACCAGCCCTGGGGGATGTGTGAGAGCCCTGGGGGGCATGTACCAGCCCTGGGGGATGTGTGCGAGCCCTGGGGGGCATGTGCCAGCCCTGGGGGACGTATGCCAGCCCTGTGGGACGTGTGCCAGCCATAACCAGAATAAGGGGGCCATATCAAGGATGGGGGAGCTATATCCCAAGATGAGGACCATGTACCAGGAAGAGGGGGCTATGAGAGACATATACCCTATATGATTTGTAAGATGGACACTGACATTATAAGACGGACCCCATTTAACATTAAAAAATATTTTTTTCTCTTTTCCTTCACCAAATTTGGGGGTGCGTCTTATAAGTCAGGTGCGTCTTATAAAGCGAAAAATACGGTAAGTCATATGGCATAAAAAAGCATTATATTAGCTGCTATGTGACCCATCATTAACAACAAGTGCAGTATTGTGTTTTTTTGTTTTTCACTGAAATGACATTTACACCTTAAGCTTTAATATAAAAAGTTACAGCGCTTACAATAAAAAGATATAAAAGGATAAAAAATAAAAAAGACATACGAATCACTCCATGTCAAGTGAACCAATGATTATTACCTCTATATTTTTAATTCTTTTGAGATTTTGTTATTTGATAATGGCATGTCAGACAATGCAAAATGTGAAGAGAAAAATTTCTAAAAATCTTTTTTTTTTAATGATTTTCAAAGATCGGAAAAAGTGAGAATTTCGGTGTTGCCTGTATTTACATTTCTCCTCATTACTGAGGCTAGAAATAAGCTAGAGAGACAAAATAAACACCATTATACTCAGACTGTACAGGCTTTCACCAGATATGTCACAAGAGGATCTTTGTTAATATTTTACCCATGCAAACGCAAAATTTTAAAACGCATTTCCAAAGAATCGGTTTAATTTAAACATTTCCAAAACTGCCCATGTGTCTGCTATGCTCTTAGCCACATCTGTACCAAATTTCAAGTTGGGATCGCGATGGGATCATATTTTAAAATATTTAACTATTATAGCGTCAATGGGTCATTCCATATCAAGTGATCCAAATATTTTTTCCCTGACATCTTTAGATTTTGTTATTTTTTTTTTCTATATGAAGTACAACTTTAGTTAATTAAAAGTTTTTAATTTTTTTCTTCCTCACTTAATTTTTTACAGATTTTTAAAGTTTTTAAAAAGCACGAATTTTGGCCTGGTATGGCTTTACATCTTTTATCATACCTCAGGCTAGAAATAAGATAAACAAAATAAACACCATTCTACTCAGAACTGTACAGGCTTGTCAATGTCAATTAACTGCTGTGATCATTTATTCCCCTGCAAATACATATTTTCTCTACACTGTATGATGGTCCTTCAGTATATCGTGGCCCCCTCAGTAGTTCCCACACTGTATGAGGGCCCAATTAGTAGCCCCCACTCTGTAGGATGGCCCCCTTAGTAGTCCCCCACACTGTATCATGGCCCCTTTGGCAGCCTCCACACTGTATGATGGCCCACTTAGTAGCCCCCACAACATAATGGCCACCTTAATAGTCTCATGCTGGATGATGGCTATATCATGGTCCCCCTAAGGAGTCCCCATGCTGTATAATGGCTCCCTTAGTAGGCCTCTGCTAAGTGAGGGCCCCCTTAGCAGCTCCCACTCAGTATGAAGGACCACATTAGCAGCCAATAAACTGTATCATGGCCCCAATAGTGGTATCAACTATTAGAGGGCCCCCTTAGTTGCCCGCACACTGTATCATGGCCCTCTTAGTGCCGAGTCCTGCCTATATGTATAAGGGTCACCATAATAGCCCCTACTATGCATGAGGACAGCTGCTGGGTGGAATTGAACTTTATCCCCCCCCCACCCCAATAGTATTTGGATTCAGTCCTAGTGGTGGCGCCGATGTGGGTTCTATGACCACTCTGTATATCAAGAATGGCAACAGTAACCTCGCCTCCCACATTGACTGACAGATGGATGTAATGCTGAACATCTGAACAACCAAAGAAGCAGAGTTGCACCGCAAAACGTAAATAATTGTCGGTGCTCAAGTGCTGAACAAGCAAGACATGATATAAAGAAAAAAAGAATCCAGCATATGACTTGAGCACACCAGCAAATAGTAAAATATAAAACATCTTATTCAACATGTTAAAAAACACTTAAAAACAATTCTTTTCGGTCATTTTTTTCCCGCCCACATATGACAGTAAATTTGACAATAAATAATGATGTTTTCCTTGCCTTAAATCTGCTTATTGGTGCGGTTATTGTATCATATGAGTCATATCTCACCTTTCTATCACTTGGCTGTATTCCTTGTATGCATGGTCCACTAACAGTTCAGATATACAGTTGAAACCAGAGGTTTACATACAGTATACAAAAAAAGATACATATGCATGTTTTTCTCATTATCTGACACGAAATCAGAATGAACCTTTCCCATTTTAGGTCAATTAGATTTATCATAATTATTTATATTTGCCAAATGCCTGAATAATGAGAGATAATGTTTTAAAGGCATTTTATCACTTTCTGCAAAGTCACAAGTTTACATACATTTGTACTTGGTACCATTGCCCTTAAAGGGAACCTGTCACCTGGATCTAAGCGCCTACACTATCACTACATGTCCCGGCACCTTCCTAGCTGCTCCCCATCTATCCCTCTCTGAGCTTAATCCGCCCTATAAAACAGCAGAAAAATAACTTATAACTCACAGAAGTCCCTAAGGCTAGGGACTGAAAAAGGCGGCCCCAGGCTCTATTCTGCCCCTCCTCGATGTAGCAGCACAAGCCCCGCTGGGCGACGTTATTCTTTCTTCATTGCCACCTCCTCCATTTGGAATCTCCCGCCTGCCTTACACCTATCATGTTGTGGTGATGCGACCTCGATGTGTCCCCTGACCGGGACACAGCATATGGGAGATTGTATCTTCTGCTCTGTAGCAGCACACACAGGGTAAGCTGCTACTGGAGTCGAGTGCTGATTGAAAGCACTGACACCCAGGTGTGTGGGTGAATAGGAGATGATATGAGCTGACCTGGACTGTGGGGAGGGGGTGGAGTGTGTCAGGACAGTAGCAGGAGCTGCTGTGTAGAGAGCTGTGTGAAGATTTAATACAGCCTGTGAGCTCTCTCAGAGTGGATGTTTATGAGGCTAATGAGCGGACGGTGAGGAGAGAAAGGTTGTGTGCTGACCTAACACAGCCTACCGGGGGAAGGTACAGAGCTTTTATATCAGCTGTTGGGATTGTATGAGGTTGTACTCGGCTGCGCCCCGGAACCTGGAGGTCTGTGAATACCTGAACTGTGCCATTAAATGTTGTTGTGTGAGTAAATACCTTAGTCACTGCCTTCTGTCGTGCCGATCCTAACCGCTACCTTACAGTTGTAAAGCGGGTGGGAGATTCCAAATGGAGGAGGTGGCGATGAAGAAAGAATAACGCCGCTCAGCGTGGCGTGTGCTGCTGCATCAAGGAGGGCAGAATGGAGCCTGGGCCCGCCTTTTCAGTCCCCAGCCTCAGGGACTTCTGTAAGTTATAAGTTATTTTTCTGCTGTTTTATAGGGCGGATTTAGCTAAGAGAGGGATAGATAGGGAGCAGCTAGGAAGGTGCAGGGACAGGTAGTGATAGTGTAGGGGCTTAGATCCAGGTGATAGGTTCCCTTTAAACTGAATGAATGACTTGGGTCAAACATTTTGGATATCCTTCCACAAGCTTCTCACAATATTTGGTAGGAATTTGGGCCCATTCCAATGTTTGTAGGTAGCTTTGCCTGCACCTGCCTTTTCAGCTTTGACCATAAATTTTCAATAGGAATGAGAGCAGGGCTGTGTGACGGCCACTCCAAAATATTGACCTTGTTCTACTTAAGCCACTTTGTAAGCAGTGTGGCGATATGCTTCAGGTCATTGTCCCTTTGAAAGACCCATATCCCCGCAAGCTTTAACTTCCTGCCTGATGCCTTGAGATGTTGCTTCAGGATTGCCACAATATTATTTCCTCATGATGTCATCTATTTTGTGCAGTGCACCAGTCACTCCTGCAGCAAAACAGAACCACAACATGATGCTGCTACCCCCTTGTTTCACAGTTGGGATGGTTTTCTTAGGCTTACAAGTTACTCTCTTTTTCCTCCAAACGTAACAATGGTAATTATGGCCAAACAGTTGAATTTTAGTTTCGTCAGACCACAGGACATCTCCTAAAATGTAGGTTTTTCCATGTGTGCATTTGCAAAAATTAAACTGGCTTTGTTATGTTTGTTTGGAAGTAATGGCTTCTTCCTGGCTGAGTGGCATTTCAGTTCATCTTGAAATGTGAGAAAATTGCATAATAGGGTCTTATCTTTATATGAAAAGATATCAGAATCTGCTCACCTGGTCCGGTTGTGTATACCCACAACCAAGCATGAGCCTGAGGGGTCACCTGCTGCAGGATCCACACATCCACGGGTCACCGCAGTGCAAGAAATGCTCTGTAGGATGGTGTGTCGCACGATCCGCACTGCTGCCAAGGAAACACCAGGACACTGGAGTATCTGGAAATGTAGCTTTATTCCTCCAATCTGACATGTTTCAGAGCTAAACCCAGCTCCTTCCTCAGGGAAGCTACATTTCCAGATACTCCAGTGTCCTGGTGTTTCCTTGGCAGCAGCGCGGATCGTGCGACACACCGTTCTGCAGGGCATTTCAGTTCATCTTGACACAATGTTACCAGATCCCGCCATCATCTTCACAAGGTCTTTTGCTTATGTTCTTGGGTTGATATACACGTGTAGGACCAAAGTATGTTCATCTCTAGAGACACAGAACCTGTCTCCTTCCTGAGTGGTGTGGTGGCTGGACATTCCCATCTTGTTTGTACTTGCGTATAATTGATTGTACTGATGAAGGGGCACCTTCAGGTATTTGGAAATTGCACCCAAGGATGAACGAGACTTGTGCAAGTCAACAATTCTGTTGCTGATATCTTGGCTGATTTCTTTAGACTTTGGCATGATGGTACACAAAGAAACAGGTCATTACAGGTGTGCATTAAAATACATTGACTACATCCACAGGTGTGTCTCTAACTCAGATGTTTCCAATAAATTTATCAGAAACCTCCAAACACATAACATCATCATATGGGCTGTCCCAAATTGCTTAAAGGCATATATTAACCCCTGGTATGTAAACCTGTGACTTTACAGAAAGTTATAGAAATGCCTTAAAGCATTCTCTCTCTCTCTCATATATAATTTTGGCATTTGGCAAATGTGGTAATTCTGATTGACCTAAGATGGGAAATGTTTATTCTGATTTAATGTCAGATACTGAGAAAAACATATAGTGTATGTAAACTTCTGGTTTCAACATTATATGCATCCTTTTCTGCTTTATTGAGGGCCGTATTACATCATTGAGAGTGCTGACCACTGCTGTGAGGCAGGGAGGTTTTTTTTAGGTATACCTTTTACAGATAGTTACCTTATACATTTTTGGCTATAGCACTTTATATGTGTCTTTTGTACATACTCATTGAGCTTTTTAACCATCTTTTTATTCTAACAGTAATAAAATTGTAATTTTAGGAGTTACTTTTTTCTGTGAATTTGTTACCACTCACAAAACACTAATAATACTGCACACAATAGAGATATATGATATAGAGAACAATGCACTAGACACTGCACAATATGATGAAATCCCACCCACTCTGCTTGTACTGTACAACGCAGCATTTTGGGTGCAGTGAAAACACACTGCGTCCAAAACGCAGGTAATCCTGATCCTGGGTGCTTACACTTAAAGATTTTTAAACGCATTTTAATATAGAGACCGCTCGGAAATTGTCTGCAATGATAACAACAAAATATTTATATGGAAAAAAAACCTCTCCGGGTAATGTGGAATCAATAAAATGCTCATTTCTGTACCTACACATTTGCCAGTAAATATGATGGCGCTCTGACTCATGGGCAGACACATATAGCAGCATACACTGATCATACTTTGGCCATAAGCAGTGTTACCTAATCCAGCACAGCACTATCACAGCCAGTGCGACAACATGAAGAACGTACATCTTAAGAATCTTAGAAATGGGGAACAAGCAACAATCTGTAACCATAACCACAGCTGTTTACAAGCCAGACCTTTTGTGAATGCTTGGTTGTAGCTGCTTATTTGATACTGAATTAGACAAATGAGAAAAATCCTCTTTGTCCAACATTTCATTGAAAAACAGTTTTGAGCATGAGTATGTTATTTATGCCTTTTATAGAACTGCTTATGTTCAGCAGCTTCTCCTCCCTGATACTTTGTCTGTGTTTCATAGCAACAGGCATTCACATCACACGATAACTTCCTGTCCACAAGGCTACATGATGATCAATACACTGATCCCCCCCATATGAGGCCAGATTTCTAAAACTGGGAAAACAATACACAGTTCCTTCTATACCTTGTTATTAGTGTTGTAGACTAAGAAACAAATGACTAGCTAAAATGTGTGTCCCTTCAAACAATTTGATTTTGCCTGAACAATTACTGGCCGGATCTATTGACTAAATACATAAATTGCCCTCATGCATGTTTTACATTAATGAGAGCATTCATACATAATCCTTTATATACCTGAGATCAGCTATAATTAGTGATGAGCGAGCATGCTCGGCACTACTCGGTACTCGCACGAGTATCACTGTACTCGGGCTACTCGCCGAGCACCGAGTAATCTCGCGATACTCTTGCTGTGCTCGTGGTCGTCATCTCTGCATGTTGGCGCTCTTTTGAGAGCCAGCCCACGTGCAGGGATTGGCTGGCAGACCACTGCAATGCCACAGCCCTGTTAGTTGTGGCATAGCAGTGATTGGCTGGCCTGCACAGCGTGACCGAGCCTTTATAACTCCCGGCGCGCTGTGCTCGGCACACAGCCATCCAGACAGTCAGTGTAGGGAGAGTGTCTGCTGCTTAGGGACAGATTTGCGGCCCTTACAGGTAGATCCGGAGCAGGGCTGCAAACTGCTGCTGCTGACCACAACAGTCCTTCTCAGGACTAATCTAGGAGGATATAGGCAGGGTGATCCCGATCGGAGTCCAAGCTTTCCAGTGACCAGAACAGTCCTTCTCAGGACTAATCTAGGAGGATATAGGCAGGGTGATACAGATCGGAATCCAAGCTTTTCTGTGACCATTAGAGTCACCACACTCTTGAACTTACTACCTTAATACAGGTTAGGGACTAAAATCCTCTCCTGAAACCATTACAGTCACCAGACAGGTGTACGTACTACCTTAATACAGGTTAGGGACTAAAATCCTCTCCTGAAACCATTACAGTCACCAGACAGGTGTACGTACTACCTTAATACAGGTTAGGGACTAAAATCCTCTCCTGACACCATTACTGTCACCAGACAGGTGTACGTACTACCTTAATACAGGTTAGGGACTAAAATCCTCTCCTGACACCATTACAGTCACCAGACTGGTGTACGTACTACCTTAATACAGGTTAGGGACTAAAATCCTCTCCTGACACCATTACAGTCACCAGACTGGTGTACGTACTACCTTAATACAGGTTAGGGACTAAAATCCTCTCCTGAAACCATTACAGTCACCAGACTGGTGTACGTCATACCTTGATACAGGTTAGGGACTAAAATCCTCTCCTAAAACCATTCAAGTCACCAGACTGTTGTACGTCATACCTTGATACAGGTTAGGGACTAAAATCCTCTCCTAAAACCATTCAAGTCACCAGACTGTTGTACGTCATACCTTGATACAGGTTAGGGACTAAAATCCTCTCCTAAAACCATTCAAGTCACCAGACTGTTGTACGTCATACCTTGATACAGGTTAGGGACTAAAATCCTCTCCTGACACCATTACAGTCACCAGACTGGTGTACGTCCTACCTTAATACAGGTTAGGGACTAAAATCCTCTCCTGACACCATTACAGTCACCAGACTGGTGTACGTACTACCTTAATACAGGTTAGGACTAAAATCCTCTCCTGACACCATTACAGTCACCAGACTGGTGTACGTACTACCTTAATACAGGTTAGGGACTAAAATCCTCTCCTGATACCATTACAGTCACCAGACTGTTGTACGTCATACCTTGATACAGGTTAGGGACTAAAATCCTCTCCTAAAACCATTCAAGTCACCAGACTGTTGTACATCATACCTTGATACAGGTTAGGACTAAAATCCTCTCCTAAAACCATTCAAGTCACCAGACTGGTGTACGTATACCTTATACAGTAGGGACTAAAATCCATCTCGTGACTACAGTCACAGACTGTGTAGTCATACTTGAACAGGTTAGGGACTAAAATCCTCTCTGAACCATTACAGTCACCAGACTGGTGTACGTCATACCTTGATACAGGTTAGGACTAAAATCCCCTCCTGAAAACCATTACAGTCACCAGACAGGTGTACGTACTACCTTAATACAGGTTAGGGACTAAAATCCTCTCCTGAAACCATTACAGTCACCAGACTGGTGTACGTCATACCTTGATACAGGTTAGGGAACTAAAATCCTAATCTCTTGTGATCTCAACAGTCACCAGACTGGTGTACGTCATACCTTGATACAGGTTAGGGAACTAAAATCCTAATCTCTTGTGATCTCAACAGTCACCAGACTGGTGTACGTCATACCTTGATACAGGTTAGGGAACTAAAATCCTAATCTCTTGTGATCTCAACAGTCACCAGACTGGTTGTACGCTCTATACAGGCAAAATGCGCAAAGGTCGTTGGCAAGCAAGGCGTTGGCAAGGAACAAGGAAGTGGACGTGATGGTGGTGCAGGCAGAGGCCGAGGTCGTGTGCAAGCACTAATTTTGCAACAACAAAGGGCCACATCTCCTCGCTCGCACGTCCTGTCCCAAATTCTTGGGGCCCGCAGCAGTACACCACTGTTGAACCAAGACCAGTGTCAACAGGTTGTTACTTGGATAGCGGATAATGCTTCAAGTCAGATGGGCACCTCCACAAACACCCTGTCTTCCACACGGTCAACTGTAAGTAGCCGTGATACTGCACCGCACATTTCCCAAACTGATCCTCCTTCCTACCACCTGGCCGAGTACACGTCCACGGACATTACTGATCCCACACTGGGACACTCAGAAGAGCTGTTCACGTATCCATTCGCAGAATCTGGCCTGTCGCCACCTCCTCTTGAAGTGGGTGATGAGGAGATGGTATGTACAGATGCCCAAATATTTGAGCAGCCACGTTCTCACGAACGGAATGTTGTCAAAGTGTCTCAACAAGGGGTGGACGATGATGAGACACAATTGCCAGGAAGTCAGGAGGAGGAACAGGGTGTGGAAGAGGAAGACGACGTGGTGGATGATCCAGTAGCTGACCCAACATGACAGGAGGATATGCAGAGTGAGAACAGCAGTGCACAGGGGGAGGGAGGCGTAGCATCCCAACAGGCAGTACGAAGCAGGGTTGCGTCCGCAGGCAGAAGGCAGGCAACCGTTCGCCGGAACAACAACACGACTCAAGGTGCCTGTGCAAATGTTCGGTCTTCCCGAGTCTGGGAGTTTTTTAAGTTGGCTCCAGAAGACTCTAAAAAGGCCATTTGCCACACCTGCCATGCCAGTATCAGCAGGGGTACGAAAACTAGCAGCCTGACCACCACCAGCATGATCAGGCACATGCCAAGCACCCGACTTTGTGGGAAGTACAACAGAGTCGAGGAGCGGTGCTTGCTGATGTCACTGCTACGTCTTCGCCTGTTGTGCATGCGAGCCACTCCCCTGTCCATGCTGGCCGCGAACAAGCCTCCGGCCCTGCACCTGAAGTTGCCCACGCACAAATTACACCACCATCAAGCACGTCCTTGTCCCAGCGCAGCATTCAATTATCCATTCAGCAAACATTTGAACGCAGGCGCAAATACGCTGCCAACGCCCCACATGCCACAGTGTTGAATGATCACATTTCGTGACTCATAGCGCTAGAAATGTTGCCTTTCCGGCTGGTGGAGACGGACTCATTCCGCGACCTGATGGCGGCTGCTGTCCCACGTTACTCGGTCCCCAGCCGCCACTATTTCTCCAGATGTGCCGTCCCCGCATTGCATAACCATGTGTCCAACAGCATCACACGTGCCCTGAACAATGCTGTTTCAGCCAAAGTCCACCTAACCACAGACACGTGGACAAGTGCTTGTGGGCAAGGCCGCTACATCTCCTTGACGGCACACTGGATTAATATTGTGGAGGCTGGGACCCAGTCTGAGCGAGGGACGGAACACGTCCTTCCCACACCAAGGATAGCAGGCCCTACCTCTGTCAGGGTTTCACCGACACTCTACAGCTCCGGAATGTCATGCTCCTCAGCCTCCTCCTCCTGCGCATCCTCATCCACTGTACCCTCCACACCAGTCCCAAGCTGGAAGCACTGCAGCACTGCTTCTGCAAAGCGGCAACAGGCTGTGCTGAAGCTAGTCTGCATAGGTGACAAACCCCACAATGCAGAAGAGGTGTGGACAGCTCTGAAACAGCAGGCAGATCACTGGCTCACACCTCTGAACCTAAAGCCAGGAAAGGTCGTGTGTGACAATGGCCGGAACCTGGTGGCAGCTTTGAGGCGAGGCCAGCTGACGCATGTTCCATGCGTGGCCCATGTGCTCAACCTGGTGGTTCAGAGGTTTGTGAAGTCATACCCAGAGGTGTCTGACCTGCTGGTAAAAGTTCGGCGTCTGTCTGCACATTTTCGCAAGTCACCTGCTGCTTCAGCCGGCCTTGCCGGCTTTCAGCGCCGTTTGCGTCTTCCGGCCCACAGACTGGTGTGTGATGTCCCCACGCATTGGAATTCAACTCTGCACATGTTGGTCAGGATATGTGAGCAGAAGAGGGCAGTTGTGGACTACCTGCATCACCTAAGCCGTCGGGAAATGGGTCAAACTCCACACATAACACCTGAGGAGTGGAGATGGATGTCGGACCTATGCACCGTCCTCCAAAACTTTGAGGACTCCACCAAGATGGTGAGCGGCGATGACGCCATTATTAGCGTCACCATACCACTACTCTGCCTTCTAAAACGGTCTCTGCTGAAAATCAAAGAGGATGCATTGCAGGCCGAGCGCGATGACTTGGAGCAAGAAACAGTAGTGGGTGTGGGTGAAAACACACAGCCCAGCCTCATCTCATCACAACGTGTAGTGGAGGACTATGATGAGGAGGAGGAGGATGAAGACATGGAGCAACTCTCTGGCCAAATTGAGGATATGACATGCACACCAGTCATACCCTCGATTCAGCGTGGCTGGCCAGAGGACAGGGGAGATGAGGAGGAGGAGGAGGAGGACAGCATGTTCAGTCATCGTGTTGGTCTGGATACTGAAGTGATGGCTGTTAAGAGTCTGGCGCACATGGCTGACTTTATGGTAAGCTGCCTGTCTCGTGACCCTTGCATTCAGAACATCTTGGCCGACAATCAGTACTGGTTGGCAACACTGTTAGACCCACGCTACAAGGAGAACTTTATGTCTCTCATTCCTGAGGCGGAGAGGTCAGCCAAAATGCAGCAGTTCCACATGGCCATAGTCACGGAAGTAGTGAAATCATTCCCCTCACAAAACGCTAGCGGCATAGGTCAGGATTCGGTGGACAACCAAGGCGTACGGCCGAGAGGGGCACAAGTCCAATCCGCCAGAGGTAAGGGAACTGTCTTTACGATGTGGGACAGTTTTCTCAGCCCCTCACGTACCACAGCCCCTGAGGTGCGGGGTAGTGCCACCAGAAATGCTAAGTTTGGGCAGATGCTGAAGGAGTACCTTGCAGATCGAACAACTGTACTGCGAGATTCCTCTGTGCCTTTCAATTATTAGGTCTCCAAGCTGGACACGTGGCATGAATTGGCTCTCTACGCCTTGGAAGTCCTGGCCTGCACTGCCGCTAGCGTTTTATCAGAGCGTGTTTTCAGTGCTGCAGGTGGAATCATCACTGATAAACGCACCCGCCTGTCAACTGAAAATGCTGACTCTGATCAAGATGAACAAGGGTTGGATTGGGCCAGACTTCACCACACCACCAGCAAATGACAACTGAATTAAAATTTTGTTATGTGAATTTACCATGTACCTCCACTCACCCATGGGTACACACTTCAGGACTTTGGCTAATCGCTGGACTGCTCCTCCTTCTCCTCATGTGACACCATGATGACCGTTACAATAGTTAGGCTGTTGTTTGAGGTATACCCGCAGTGGTAAATTTTTTCGCCCATTCTTTTAGAATGGGCATTACAACGACAGGAGACCCGATCCTTTTGAATGGGAAAAATGTTTTGAGGCCCTCCTGCACGTCTCTATCCAGGGACAATGTGGAGCCTCCCAATTTTTGGCTGCCCTGCCAAAGGGCTATACTACAATACACCCACTTGAGGGTTACAGGCCCTCCTGCACGTCTCTATCCAGGGACAATGAGGAGCCTCCCAATTTTTGGCTGCCCTGCCAAAGGGCAATACTACAATACACCCACTTGAGGGTTACAGGCCCTACTACATGTCTGTATGCATGGGTCATTGTTGAACCTTCCAATTTTTGGCTGCCCTGCCAAAGGCCTATACTACAATACACCCACTTGAGGGTTATAGGCCCTACTACATGTCTGTATGCATGGGTCATTGTTGAACCTTCCAATTTTTGGCTGCCCTGGCCAAAGGCCTATACTACAATACACCCACTTGAGGGTTACAGGCCCTCCTGCACGTCTCTATCCAGGGACAATGAGCCTCCCAATTTTTGGCTGCCCTGCCAAAGGGCAATACTACAATACACCCACTTGAGGGTTACAGGCCCTACTACATGTCTGTATGCATGGGTCATTGTTGAACCTTCCAATTTTTGGCTGCCCTGCCAAAGGGCAATACTACAATACACCCACTTGAGGGTTGCAGGCCCTACTACATGTCTGTATGCATGGGTCATTGTTGAACCTTCCAATTTTTGGCTGCCCTGGCCAAAGGCCTATACTACAATACACCCACTTGAGGGTTATAGGCCCTACTACATGTCTGTATGCATGGGTCATTGTTGAACCTTCCAATTTTTGGCTGCCCTGGCCAAAGGCCTATACTACAATACACCCACTTGAGGGTTACAGGCCCTACTACATGTCTGTATGCATGGGTCATTGTTGAACCTCCCAATTTTTGGCTGCCCTGGCCAAAGGCCTATACTACAATACACCCACTTGAGGGTTATAGGCCCTACTACATGTCTGTATGCATAGGTCATTGTTGAACCTTCCAATTTTTGGCTGCCCTGCCAAAGGGCAATACTACAATACACCCACTTGAGGGTTACAGGCCCTACTACATGTCTGAATGCATGGGTCATTGTTGAACCTCCCAATTTTTGGCTGCCCTGGCCAAAGGGCTATACTACAATACACCCACTTGAGGGTTACAGGCCCTACTACATGTCTGAATGCATGGGTCATTGTTGAACCTCCCAATTTTTGGCTGCCCTGACCAAAGGCCTATACTACAATACACCCACTTGAGGGTTACAGGCCCTACTACATGTCTGAATGCATGGGTCATTGTTGAACCTTCCAATTTTTGGCTGCCCTGGCCAAAGGGCTATACTACAATACACCCAGTTCTTGTTTACAGGCCCTCCTGCACGTCTCTATCCAGGGACAATGAGGAGCCTCCCAGTTTTTGGCTGCCCTGGCCAAAGGCCTATACTACAATACACTCACTTGAGGGTTACAGGCCCTACTACATGTCTGAATGCATGGGTCATTGTTGAACCTCCCAATTTTTGGCTGCCCTGGCCAAAGGGCTATACTACAATACACCCAGTTCTTGTTTACAGGCCCTCCTGCACATCTCTATCCAGGGACAATGAGGAGCCTCCCAATTTATGGCTGCCCTGGCCAAAGGCCTATACTACAATACACCCACTTGAGGGTTACAGGCCCTACTACATGTCTGAATGCATGGGTCATTGTTGAACCTCGCAATTTTTGGCTGCCCTGACCAAAGGGCTATACTACAATACACCCACTTGAGGGTTACAGGCCCTACTACATGTCTGAATGCATGGGTCATTGTTGAACCTCCCAATTTTTGGCTGCCCTGGCCAAAGGGCTATACTACAATACACCCACTTGAGGGTTACAGGCCCTACTACATGTCTGTATGCATGGGTCATTGTTGAACCTTCCAATTTTTGGGTGCCCTGGCAAAGGAAGATACTACAATAGACCCAGTTCCTCAAATGGGCACATTATTTCAAGACAGGGCTTCATGTTCGTCTCTTCTCAGGGTCATCGGAGTGCCGCACAATGTTTTCACGTAAAATCTTTCATGTAATCACATAAAGTAACATACACCAGCTGTATCTCACTATTGGGTATGTGCCCTTAACATTTCCACCTAAATATTCATTTTGGTGTCATTTTGGAAGGTTTTCTGGAGACTCCGTAAAATGGCGTGAAACTCGGACAACATTGTTCACAGCTGTGACTTTTGAGTGAGAAATGCTTCCAGGGGTCTTCACCATGGTGTTGCCATGTCATTTGAGCACTCTTCTGAGACTTTTGTGACATTTTTAGGGTTTCTACATGCTGCCGGCAGTCATTTCATAAAAATACTCGTGTCTCCCATAGGATAACATTGGGCTCGTTACTCGGGCCGAGTACACGAGTATCTCGGGATGCTCGGCCCGAGCTTCGAGCACCCGAGCATTTTAGTACTCGCTCATCACTAGCTATAATATATATAAAGGTAACATTTAATTAAAAAAAAAAGAAATAGATATCATGAGGCTACTGTGTCTTACTGTCTTGATTTATCATGGGGGTCCTGAGACTCAAAACACCATTATGACGTTCACATGTCTTTCATGACCTGTGCATAGAGATACAGATAGCTGGAAAAACAGATTGGCGCACATTGGGTTTTATCTGAGATAATAGGGTATACCCATGGATTTGCTCACCTGGAGTCATCATGAATCAGTCACAACCATCATAAAGACATGTAGATGTGGCGCCCCTGGTCCGGTTGCCACAATGGTATCGCCTCCTTAACCGGTGGTGGTATCATGCTTAGAAGCAGATGGAGCTCCCTACATCAGGTATCCACACATCGGCACACAAGCCTGATCCCTGACTAGAAGGGGGAGCACAAGCCCCTAGTTAAAGTGATCCTAAACCCAGAAACTGACCCCCCCTTATCTTTAGACCTGTCCCTGCACCCCCTCTTACCATTTCTAGCCATCCCTTTTGCATAAAAAATCGCTTTTGTAAAGTAAGAGAAAAGTATATAATAGTTTGACCTGTGTGAGTTCCCCGTTTCTGTTTGAAGCCGCAGATAGGCGTGCCTGTCTGCTGCTGCCTGGTAATTATTCACGCCCTTCTCTGCTTGCTGCCTTTGTGAGTGTGTGGCCGCGTCATGAAAGGGGGCGGGGGCATCACGCGATTTAGCCCCGCCCCCTTTCATGTTGCGGCCACACACTCACAAAGGCAGCAAGCAGAGAAGGGCGTGAATAATTACCAGGCAGCAGCAGACAGGCACGCCTATCTGCGGCTTCAAACAGAAACGGAGAACTCACACAGGTCAAACTATTATATACTTTTCTCTTACTTTACAAAAGCGATTTTTTATGCAAAAGGGATGGCTAGAAATGATAAGAGGGGGTGCAGGGACAGGTCTAAAGATAAGGGGGGGTCAGTTTCTGGGTTTAGGATCGCTTTAATAGGGTGCTGCCTCTTCTGGCTGGGGGGAGGAATCAGAGGATGAGTAGGGTATGAGAGAGGCCAGGGAGAGGATGCACAAGGAGTGAAGAGCTCTGGGGTTTGGGAGCTGCCAAGGCTCACCCTGGAGTGGCGCAGAGAAAAGGACACCAGAGTCCTTCGTTGCTTAGGGGACTTTAAGCCCTGGGAGCTAAATCTGGAGCCCAGGGGATTTCAAGTCTTCTGGTCACAAGTGTGTAAACAAAAACACAGCAGTATATAGAGGGCCTGGAGCTGTGAGAACGGGAGCAACATCTGTTATAGGCTCGCATTGCCTGCTAGTTGGGAGACCACCAAGAAAGTAAGGAGAGAGAGAGAGGGACACATTAGCTCACAAGCAGCTGAGGCTCTAATAAAAAGCACAGCAGGAAGGTGTGGCGCCCCACTGGTCAGTGCGCCACTGTAGGGGTACTGCACCCAAATCAGAGTGTGCAGTATCCCAGTCATTGGAGGGGATAATGTCCAACTGAGGCTCTCATCCCAGCATCCCTACACCTAGACTAGGGGACCAATCAGCTAACCCATTACCAGGGTAATCGGTCCCGGTGGGAGGAGTGTTAGGGTAGAAGGAGCGGGAAACACACAGACGGATCGAGTCTAGTCTGAGGAACGAAGCAAGGTGCAAGTCCTAGAGGGACTCCACAGGGAGGGCGCCCAAAAAGGAGTGGCGACCCAGACAGAAGGAGAACCAGTGCCAGACTGTCAGATTAACAATCTGGGGGAATCCCTGTCCATAAATGGGGTACCGGTTCCATGTCACGGTGCAGGCGAGTCCAACCCTGAGCCGCCAATACTGGTGAGTCGCAGGTCTGCAAGTAGCCCTCGACCTCGTCCACAACGTACAGCCCCACCAGGTACCCTCAAACCGGGTTAAGCCCCTTAGAGAAGAGAAGGGTAACCTCATCACACCCGACAGGCCTGGTAGAAAGTAGGTTTGTACAGAGCAGCGCATGGATAGAAAGGAGGTACAAGAAAGACACAGAGGACAGTGAACGTAGTAGAGAACACTTGGAGAGCCTCAGAAAGACTTTGTACCCTCCGGGGACTACCCGGCCAGCTACCCACAAAGACTGCGTGACTGTAAACTGAAGTGAACCGTGAACTGTTACCAGTAAAGTACCCGTACAGAGTCAGCAAGCTTCCAGTGTTTTATTCTGCTTAAGTTAAGAAGTAGCTGCTGCCACATCGACCAGCTCAGCAGCACTGCCCCGGGGACCCCGCTCTGCCTGCAGGGAGCGTTATCAACTGGCTGCAATACCACCATCCTCGGCGATCTGACAGTGGCGCTGGTAAGATTACCAGAAATTGCAGGTGGCATCACAAGACTTTATTCTTTTCCTTTTTCTCCCTTTTTACCCAGTGACCCCCCAGGGTCCGGGCCTGGGCACTGAGACATCAACCCCAGCATTAACGCCCGGATACCAAGTTCTGAAAGACCCTTGGGCGGGTCAAAGGCATACGATCCCCCCTGATGGAGTGGATTTCAACTGCTTTCGGGCTGACCGTATCCCTGAACCTGGTGACCAGTACCCCGGGACCTCACTGCTACCAAACACCAGTAAAGGACTGAAATTCCATGTCTCTCTCTGCTTTTTCCTGCGCCTCCCTGCACCCACAACCACCACTATCATCCACACTGGCTCTAATACCAAACCCTGGGGACTCACTCCCTCTGTGGGGAGTGATACACCTGGCTGCTACAACATCCATTCCCTGGGGTCACTTCAAGTCCTTCTAACCAGAATCCACAGATGGCATCACGATAAACTTTCTTCCACTCTCATCATCCCCCTATAACTTGTTCAGTCAGGGCCACGGAGCTGGCCAATCACCACCATGACATCCCAACAGACCTCCTTCCGGGCTACCAAGTACTCTAGCCCTTAAGACCGTGACAAAGTGGCGTCTACGTAACAGGATTAAAGGCCCGCCACCAAGTAGAGGGCTGTGCACCTAATCCCCATTCTGTACTGCTTTAGAACTGTTGTAAAACACTGCATTGGAACAGTGAGAGCTGCCATTGCTGCAGCACATGTGGCATTAATGATATGTGAGGTGTCCCATTGTGGGCAGAGCCTTGGAAACGGGGCCAAGAGAGGTCCCTCCCACTTGCATAGACAGTACCTTGTCTGTCACTCGAGCTGAGGTGCCTGCCTTCTCCCTTTTGCATCAGACTGTGGGAGGATATTGTTGCCACCCCCTGCAGAGACTGCACCTCCCATCTTCACTAGACACTGCAGAGAGACTGATCCGCCCCTCTCCACTGTGAGATGTACCGATAGGTGACCCCAGAACCCGGCCTTCTGTGTGACATTGTAGTGAGGTGAGCAATTCAGATTGTATCATAGAAATGGATATGGAAATGAACTGTGCACAGTCCGCTACTGCCCCTTGTGAACAAGTGCTGAAACAAACGCAGGGAAGTGGGAAATTCCCTTGTCAGCAAATGTGTTTACTCAGGAAGAGAGAGCAGCAGGAAGTCAGTACAGATCCAGAGCTGAGCCAGGGAAGACCTGCGTGTGGATGTCTGTTGAAAGTGGACTACTTTGCTACACCTTGCCGGAAAAATCACCCCGCAGAAGCCCCCGTGCCTGATCCTGGGCCACTGGACTTTGGTGCTGTGACTCTGGCCGCTCTGCAAAACCTTGCCCGCCGAGCACCCGGAGTGCATGTGCAGTGGCCGTGACCGACATAAGGGAGCCATTTGTACTGCCGTGATCTCCCTTCTGCTGCTCGGTGTGCCCTGAGACTGGGAGAGACTAACAAAGAAAGATTCCGTTACCTGCGGCGAAAGGGGACCAAAGAAGAAGACTGAGGAGTTTCCCCCTTCAGCGCTGCATCGGGACCCGTCCTCGTGAGATCCCCAGGCCTGCGACGTGGGAGCGACATCTTCTTCTGTGATAGACTGGTACGTGATTTTAGGGAAAGTTAGGGAAAGATATCTCCATTTTGTTTTTTTTTTCTTTTTCTTTTTCTTGCTGCGTACCCGGAAGAAGTGAAGATCCAGAGACTCTAATATATACAAGTGCGCATATAGTTCGGTTGACTGTGATATAAACATGTTTGCCAGTAAAGAAACGTTATTATCAGTTAAACCTGAGTATGGGGATTCTGTTGAGAAAGATCATACACACACACCCGCGGCCTTACCACCGGTCGCTACATCTGGCGTAGTCGGCAGGATGTGTGATCAACATAATCTCCTCCCGGTAGTAGCTTATAACCAGACTTATACTACGGCCTGCAGGTCCATATCCGGTGCCAGCACTCCGAACAGTGACACGGAAGAATTGAAGCAGATAGTAGCAGAGTTGCAGAAACAGATACTACAGCTACAGCTCATGCTAGACCAACAGGCGGACAGGCAAGCGAGACAGCAACCCAGCCGGCCTATGGGAAGGTGCTGGACATGCGGCGACCCCCGCCATTGGGCAAACCGTTGTCCGCATCCTCCACCCGTGGTCTGATATACCAGAACCAGCAAGTCATGCCCCACAACAGCAGCCACCTTTAAACTAGACGCCCCAGCCAAAGCAGCTCGCTCGGCAGGGGAGATCAGGGAAAAGGGTGTGAAGAGACAGAGCCAGACCGATAAGCAAGTGCTGGCCACTCGGGTCCAGGGGACGGTGAAGTGGTTTAATGTCCGCGATGGGTATGGCTTTATCAACAGGAATGACACAAAGGATGACGTGTTTGTACATCAGACTGCCATAAAGCGTAACAATCTTCGTAAGTGCCTCTGCAGCATTGGTGATGGGGAGGTGGTACAGTTTGATGTTGTGAATGGAGAGAGGGGTACAGAGGCCGCCGACGTCACCGGTCCTGGGGGTGTTCCCGTTAAAGGAAGCAGATTTGCCAACCGGCGCCGCTACCGCCGGCGATCCTACTCTCCCCGGGTAGAAAATGGGACTGAGTTTATTGGAGATATTGTGAGCCCTGAACAAGGGAGCGAAGGTGAACGGGGGGATGACGGTTTCCCCCAACAGAGGTCCCTACCCCGCCGGAGATCAATCCCTGTGATATCCACAGCCATCACTGCCTTGGAGCCGATGGTTGTTGACAGGGACTGTCAACCTTTAAGTGGGGGGGTATGTAGTGAGGTGAGCAATTCAGATTGTATCATAGAAATGGATATGGAAATGAACTGTGCACAGTCCGCTACTGCCCCTTGTGAACAAGTGCTGAAACAAACGCAGGGAAGTGGGAAATTCCCTTTTCAGCAAATGTGTTTACTCAGGAAGAGAGAGCAGCAGGAAGTCAGTACAGATCCAGAGCTGAGCCAGGGAAGACCTGCGTGTGGATGTCTGTTGAAAGTGGACTACTTTGCTACACCTTGCCGGAAAAATCACCCCGCAGAAGCCCCCGTGCCTGATCCTGGGCCACTGGACTTTGGTGCTGTGACTCTGGCCGCTCTGCAAAACCTTGCCCGCCGAGCACCCGGAGTGCATGTGCAGGGGCCGTGACCGACATAAGGGAGCCATTTGTACTGCCGTGATCTCCCTTCTGCTGCTCGGTGTGCCCTGAGACTGGGAGAGACTAACAAAGAAAGATTCCATTACCTGCGGAAGGGGACCAAAGAAGAAGACTGAGGAGTTTCCCCCTTCAGCGCTGCATCGGGACCCGTCCTCGTAAGATCCCCAGGCCTGCGACGTGGGAGCTACATCTTCTTCTGTGATAGACTGGTACGTGATTTTAGGGAAAGTTAGGGAAAGATATCTCCATTTTGGTTTTTTTTCTTTTTCTTTTTCTTGCTGCGTACCCGGAAGAAGTGAAGATCCAGAGACTCTAATATATACAAGTGCGCATATAGTTCGGTTGACTGTGATATAAACATGATTGCCAGTAAAGAAACGTTATTATCGGTTAAACCTGAGTATGGGGATTCTGTTGAGAAAGATCATGCACACACACCCGCGGCCTTACCACCGGTCGCTACAAACATCATCGCAGGTCCTGTAAGCACAGTGGAGGGAAATGTGTTAAGTGCAATTCTTCAAGTTAAAGACTGTGCCTGTTTCCAAGTTCTTGCCTGGAGACAGAGGCTCCTGCAGGAGCCCCTGCAGTGTGTGTTGTGTGATCCGTCCCACCATCGAAGTAGCAGACTGCAGCCCTGTGAGTGTAATACAAGAGTGCAGCTGTACGGCGACTGGTCGTGCAAGGAGCAACGATCTGCAGCATCTAAAGCAGTGAGTCGTACCTTCGCAAGGGTTAACTAGGAGGGAAGATGCCAAACTATGGTGACCCCCAGTAGCGAGCGCCGCAGCCCCTATTCTACCATTATCTATGCCATATATACCCGTTGCAGCCTGGCTGCCCCAATACTCGGGTGAATCTTATACCCGAAGTGACTTTAAGGAAATCTGCGCAGCTTATTTGATGTCTATACACTGATCGAAGGACAGGAAGTCAGCATACTGACCGGTCAGCTCACTGGCGCCACCCAGAGGGAAGTCAAATCCTGGCCTGATGCTGAAAAACGGGCTGTAAGGCACATTTTTGCTAAATTGAAAGGCAAATTTGATACCCATACAGCGGCAGAGATAAAAATGCGGTTCTTTGGTTGTAAACAGAGCAAGATAGCATCAGAGACTATGCCCTCAACCTACAGGAGGCGCTAAAGGCCATCAAACAAATAGATCCAAACAGTGTGCAGGATGAGGACAAGATGCTGACAGAGCAATTCATGATGGGTCTTCTGTCACACTATCATAAGACTCAATTGCGCATAATGTCCTTACAAAACCTTGATATAGACTTCGCTTGGTTCAAAGACAGGGCCATCCGTGCGCTACAGAAGATGATCCCTGCAAAAGCCTTACCCGACAAACTACCGGCAATTCTGTACCACCAGGGGGCAGCATCCTTGCCCAAACACCTGATGAACCATGTGCACAGGTTCAGAGTGACAACTCCTCTGCGGACTTGCGCTCGCAGGTACAGGAACTGACCAACGGTATGGCTGCACTGGTTAAAACTGTTCAGTCTCTACACACATCTTCCCCTACAGAGAGGATCCAGCTGGCAGCAAATTCGGATGACCTGCCATGGCAACGACAGGAGAAGACCATCGACCCATATCAGAGGAAGAGCCACCAACTACTACGACCCATCCGGGTGACCCATTTGCCAATGCCGTGACAAAGTTGGTCACATTGCAAGGGAGTGTCTGATAAACAAGTGACCCCTGGGGCAGAGGACCAACCCCCAGGATTAAGACAGTCCAGTCCAAACAACTGGAGGGACAAGTATGTCAGAGGACGGCCGATTCTACCTGTCGTGATTGATGGCATCCCTATAAACGCCCTCCTGGACACCGGTTCACAAGTAACCACTATGCTTTACATACTATACAAATGCTTGTGGGCTAATGCTGACTTCAATCGCCGCCCTGATGAAGACTTAACGATAATAGCGAGTAATGGTCAGCCCTTGCCTCCGGTGTGGTATAAAGAGGTTACCATTAAGGTGGGGAGGGTGGAACTTAAATCTCAGGGGTTGATAATCGTTGACATAGACAAACGCACGTTCAACCCTATGATCACCCTCAGTACAAATGTCATTGAGAACTGTCTTAGTGAGGTCATTGTACTCCTGCAGCAAGTAGCTGAGACAGCCAGCTCTAGATGTCAGCGAGTCCTTCAAAAGGAGATTAGGGCCCTCATGCAATGACAGCAGGTAGAACTGTCCAGTGGAGAGATTGGTAGCGTAAGGGTGAGTGACCCATATCCCATTGTGCCTCCCCCTAAGAGTGAGACTATGATATGGTGCATAGGCGTCAAAGGCCAAGACTACCAGGCCGTAGTTGGGCCAGTCTACTCTGACAGCAGACCCACTGTCCTGACCGCTAGAGGGTTAGTGGATGTCAGAAAGGGAAGACTATGCGTATGAGTGCTGAATTGTGGGGAAAATGAAGCCAACTTACCTAGGTACACCACTGTAGCCAAACTCTTTATTGTCAGTTTAGTGAAATATGTATCTCAGCGACTGGACACCAGAACAGTTAAGTGGCTAAATTCTGTGTCAATACACAAGAGGTCACGACCTGTTTTATTTAAGCACAAGCTAGCTCTCCAGTCATAATGACTGCAGGTCTCCCCAAGGTGCCATCCTGAGAAAACCACAGAGTGAAACATTTCACACCTGTAGCCAGAAAAGAAGGGGATCAAAGACTTCACCAAATGGGGTTTACTATGACAGTTGATATTTACTGTGGGAAAAGAACTGGTTTAGACAAAAGAGCATTTGAAAAATAATACATGCATGGGTAAATTACTGAGTGTCCAATCATAGACCCAGAATTAGAATGTTAAAATGGAAGGCTGGTCTACAAATCTGACCTCCAGTCTGAGCCTATAACTGGACTCTCCCAGCCAAAATCCTTGGTCACAGAGATGGGGCAGCTGAACACTGCTATGATCATCATTCCATATTTCCGCCTTTCCCATCGGTCACAGAAGACATAGTTTAGGTTTCTGTAAGGTTTCTCCTTTTTATTTCATACTGTATTGTATATGTGTATGTCACTTTTATTTCTATTTTTTTTATCTTTTATTTGTAAGCACTGTACCTTTTATATTAAAACTTTAATAAGTCTGAACCTTGTATGCGCTAACGAATCCATAACCCTAGGAAGGGTGTGATTGTGTTGATTGTCTGATAAGTCTTAGTCTAGGGGGACTCATCGGCCCCAAACCCGGTGAGTAGTGGCATAGTGTGTGAAGCGGGGAGCACAGTCTGTGTCGGGGTGTGATTGATGCTCCCTTTCAACATAGGACGGAGGTTGAATGCTGGATTGAGTTAGAGGAGACAGATTAACCCTTGCAGGCGCAACCCCATTTCACATGCTGGAAAGTGGGTACGTGACAGTCAGTAACAATGCTATCCAGGCAATAGAACCCTTGAACCCGTCTGAATCAGCGGAGGACAATGGCTCTTCAAGTCAGTTGGAGGACTGGTGTCAGAAAATGTATGTTTGCATTGACTCCATTCCTTCACACCAGAAAAATGGGGTCTACCGAGTAGTCCAGGAATACAAGAGGGTTTTCAGTAAGAACTCCCTAGATTTTGGGCAGGTCAAGAGGATCCAACATCACATCCCTACAGGAGATCACCCACCTATCAGAGGTATCATCCTTTCCCTCCTGCCTATTACCAGTGTGCCACCAAAAGTATGTTGAAAGAGATGAAAGAGGCAGTGGTAATAAGGGACAGCTGCAGCCCTTGGGCAGCTCCCATGGTATTGGTCAAAAAGAAAGATGGTACTATGTGTACGTGTGTAGATTATAGGCAAATAAATAGAATCACCCACAAAGGCGCTTACCCCTTGCCACGCATAGAAGAGTCACTAGCGGCACTAAAATCAGCTACTCTACTCTAGACTTAACCAATGGGTACTAGCAGGTTCCTGTTGCAGAGGCAGACAAGGTACAAACTGCATTCACCACACCAATGGGGCTATGTGAATTCAACTGTATGCCATTCGGGTTGTGCAACGCACCTGAGACATTCCAGAGACTGATGGAGTGCTCCCTCGGGCACAAACATTTTGAGGCTGTGTTGTTGTATCTGGATGATGTCATTGTATATTTAACCCCTAGACGACAGCCTAACGTCTACAGACGTCGGAAAAAAAGGGTACTAAAGCCCAGCCGTACGTCTGTAGACGTCAGGCTAGAAAATGCCCTGTAGCACAGCCCCTGTAGCAAAAATCTCTAGGGTGTCAGCGTACCGATTGTAGCTGAGACCCTAGAGATTAGTAATTAGCTAGTTTTTTACCGGCACCTGTAATGTGATGACCTGTAAGCACCGTTTACCGATCATCACATTGCACAAAGTGAAAGTGCCGGGAAAAATGCTTTCACTTTGATCCGACATGAAAACACATGTCGGAACAAAGTGAAAGCATTAACCCCCTAGCCCACCAAGACCCCCAGTACTGGGGATCATCATCCCCCCCCACCCCCTATCCATCTAAAAATGGCGGCCGGCGCCAAGCCCGCCACCTCCGCTGCATCTCTATGCGATCTGTCAGATCGCATATAGATGCCGCCATTCCTGCGGGGCCACTGGTCCCCTCAGTGGCCCCCCAATGTCATCCCCCCTCACCCCTGGTCTCACCCCTGATCTCCCCCTCCTCCCTGCGCGGCTCCCCAGCTCCCCCTCTTCCCTGCGCGGCTCCCCACTGAATCCCCAGCTCCCCCTCCTCCCTGCGCGGCTCCCCTCCGGTCATCAGAGCCCCCCCTCCTTCCCCAGGTCTTCCCCATGCTGTCCCCTCGATCCCCGACCCCCCCTCCGATCTGCAGCCCCCCGTTATGCTCCGCTCCCCCCCGGGCCCCCTTCCCTGCTGCTCTCATACTTACCCGTCCTGCAGCGTCGCCGGCCGTCTTCCCTTGCCTCTGTCCCGGCGCCGCTGCTCTGCGTGCGCCGGAACAGAGGCAGAGTTAACCCCTCAACGACCACACAGGGGTCTTCTGCAGTTAACCCCCTGTGTGGTCACAAGGGGTTAGCTGCAGATCATTATCCCTGTGTGATCACAGGGGGTTACTGGATCTGCAGTTAACCCCTTGTTACCACACAGGGATGATGACCTGCAGTTAACCCCTTGTGTGGTCACAACGGGTTAACTGCAGGTCATCATCCCTGTGTGGTCACAAGGGGTTACTGGATCTGCAGTTAACCCCTTGTGACCACACAGGGATGATGACCTGCAGTTAACCCCTTGTGTGGTCACAAGGGGTTAACTGCAGGTCATCATCCCTGTGTGGTCACAAGGGGTTACTGGATCTGCAGTTAACCCCTTGTGACCACACAAGGGGTTAACTGCAGGTCATCATCCCTGTGTGGTCACAAGGGGTTACCGGATCTGCAGTTAACCCCTTGTGACCACACAGTGATGATGACCTGCAGTTAACTCCTTGTGACCACACAAGGGGTTAACTTCAGATCATCATCTGAATGAGAATCGTCGCGGGACCTCCCACTGGACTACGTCGGACCTTCCCAATGGACTACGTCGGACCATCCCACTGGACTATGTCGGACTTCACTGTAATAAAGATGGGGTCTAAATATGTGTTTGTGTTTTTTTTTCCAATAAAAATATTTTTCTCTGTGTTGTGTTTTCTTTACAATCTATTAGAGATTCCTAATGGTCCGGTCTAATATTAGCCAGACGTTATGAATCTCGGGCTTAGTGCCAGCTGCCAAAAAGCTGGCATTAACCCCTTATTACCCAGTCTGCCACCGCTAACACGGCAGCTGGAAGAGCTGGATACAGCGCCAGAAAATGGCGCTTCTATGAATGCGCCATTTTCTGGGGCGGCTGCGGGCTGCAATTCGCAGCGGGGGGGCCCAGAAAGCTTGGGCCTCCCTACGCTGAAGATTCCAGCCCCCAGCTGCCTAGTTGTACCTGGCTGGCCCAAAAATATGGCGAAGCCCACGCCATTTTTTTTTAAAATTATTTCATGAAATATAAAAAAAAAAAGGAGCATCCCTATATTTTTGGTTTCCAGCCAGGTAAAACTAGGCAGAAGGGGTTGGTGGCAGCCCGTAGCTGCCTGCTGTACCTGGCTGGACCAAAAATATGGTGAAGCTCTACGTTTAAATTTAATAAAGAAATACTAAAAAAAAAAGCAGGGGAGGAGACAACCAGGACACGGCTCTAAAAGTGAGAAATTGTGTGAAAAAAAGAAAATGTTCATAATGACATTATCAAATTCTGTGAAGTAGCTGTAGATTCCAAATGCTCACTATACCCCTAGATAGAATCCTTGAGGTGTCTAGTTTCCAAAATGGGGTGACTTGTGCGAGAGCTCCAATGTTTAGGCACATAGGGGCTCCCCATATGCGACATGGTGTCCGCTAACTATTGGAGCTAATTTTCCATTCAAATTGTTAGCGGACACCATGTTGCATATGGAGAGCCCCTGTGTGCCTAAACATTGGAGCTCCCCAACAAGTGACCCCATTTTGGAAACTAGACACCCCAAGGAATTTATATAGATGCATAGTGAGCACTTTGAACCCTCAGGTACTTCACAAATGGATCCATAAAAATGAAAAAGTACTTTCTTTTCCACAAAAAGTTTCTTTTTTCATTTTTACGGATTCATTTGTGAAGCACCTGGGGTTCAAAGTGCTCACCACCCATCTAGATAAGTTCCTGGGGGGGTCTAGTTTTCAAAATGGGGTCACTTGTGGGGGAGCTCCAATGTTTAGGCACACAGGGGCTCTCCATACGCAACATGGTGTCCGCTAGCAATTGGAGCTAATTTTCCATTCAAATTGTTAGCGGACACCATGTTGCATACGGAGAGCCCCTGTGTGCCTAAACATTGGAGATCCCCCATAAGTGACCCCATTTTGGAAACTAGACCCCCCAAGGAACTTATCTAGATGCATAGTGAGCACTTTGAACCCTCAGGTGCTTTACAAATTGATCCGTAAAAATGAAAAAGTACTTTTTTTCCACAAAAATTTTCTTTTGTCCTCTATTTTTTTCATTTTCACATGGGCAACAGGATAAAACGCATCCTAAAATTTGTTGGCCAATTTCTCCTGAGTGCACCGATACCTCATATGTAGTCATAAACCACTGTTTGGGCGCACCGCAGGGCTCGAAAGAGAAGGAGCGCCATTTGACTTTTTGAATGGTAAATTAGCTCCAAAAGTCAAATCGCGCTCCTTCCCTTCTGAGCCCTGCCGTGCGCCCAAACAGTGGTTTATGACCACATATGAGGTATCGGTGTACTCAGGAGAAATTGCCCAACAAATTTTAGGATGCATTTTATCCTGATGCCCATGTGAAAATGAAAAAATCGAGGCTAAAAGAAAAATTTTTGTTGGAAAAATTAAAATGTCCATTTTTTGTTTCCACTTTGCTTTAGTTGCTGTGAAGCACCTGAAGGGTTAATCATTTTCTTGAATGTAGTTTTGAGTAGCTTGAGGGGTGCAGTTTTCGGAATGGTGTCACTTTTGGGTGTTTTCTGTCATGTACACCCCTCAAATGGACTTCAAATGTGATGTGGTCACTAAAAAAATGGTTTTGTAAATTTTGCTGGAAAAATGAAAAATTGCTGATGAACTTTGACCCCTTATAACGTCCTAACCAAAAAAAATTTTTTTTCCAAAATTGTGCTGATGTAAAGTAGACATGTGGGAAATGTTATTTATTAACTATTTTGTGTCACATAACACTCCGGTTCAACAGAATAAAAATGACAAATTTGAAAATTGTCAAATTTTCAAAATTTTTGCCAATTTTTTTATATTTTTCACAAATAAACACAAAAATTATCGACCTAAATTTACCACTAACATGAAGCCCAATATGTCACGAAAAAACAATCTCAGAATCGCTGGGATCCGTTGAAGCGTTCCAGAGATATTACCTCATAAAGGGACACTGGTCAGAATTACAAAAAACAGTCTGGTCATTAAGGTGGAAATTGGCTTCGTCACTAAGGGGTTAAGAACATATGAGGACCACCTAAAACACCTAGCAGAAGTGTTGAAAGCGCTGTCCAACTTCAGCTTAAAGATCAAACCATTAAAGTGTCATCTCCTGAAACCCAAAGTGCAGTACTTAGGCCACTTCGTGAGCGCAGAAGGAGTAACACCGGATCCAGACAAGGTGATGGTCATCAAAGATTGGCAAGTACCCACTACCAATTTTTGAGGTTAGTCGGTTACTACAGATGCTTCATCAAGGGCTTCAGGAAAATGGCTGCCCCCCTTCAGGACCTCCTAGTGGGTTACTCCAAAAAGGCCAGAACAAAGAGTCCCCTGGTCGAGTGGAATGCCAAGCTGGAAGAATCATGACCTCAAGCAAGCTCTCACCGGAGAAGAGATGCTGGCTTACCCAGACTATGGTCAGCCATCTATCCTCTTATCCTCTACACTGATACCAGCAACGTCGGCCTGGGAGCTGTACTATTTCAAGTACAAAAGGGCAAGGAGAGGTTTATCGCCTATGCCAGCAGGAAGCTTCGCCCTACCGAGAGGAACCCTGCCAATTACAGTTCCTTCAAGTTGGAGTTCCTGCCCAACGTCTGGGCAGTGACCGAGAGGTTCAAGCACTTCCTCGCCTCCTTCAAGGTCACTATCTTCTCTAATAACAACCCGCTGACGCATTTGGAAACAGCGAAGCTCGGTGCCTTAGAACAACGGTGGATGGCAAGGCTGTCCAATTATGAATTTGTCATCAAGTATCGAGCCGGTAACAAGTATGAAAGCGCCAATGCCTTATCTCGAATGCTGAATCCTCCTGACTCAGAAGAAGACTAGTCAGGCCTGGAAGAGATCAAGATGCCAGCATCCCACCCACCAGGGTGCTTCCCAATGCTCTCACTGCATGAATAACAAGCGTTTAGCAGTCCGAAAAGTCTCCCTCAATCCACTACCTCATCGTGGCTGGGCAGAGACAAAGGACAGAGATCCACCTGTCTGCATGGTGAAGGAATTGTTTGGAGCAGCTGATTCATCTCCAGCTCCTGATGCACCACCAGAAGTCTTAGAATGGTGGAAAGAGAGGAAGAAGTTAGTTCTTGTATGAAGGAAAACTGTGATGAAGAACTATTAATGCCCGTACACATGAGCTGGTGTGGCAGATAGTGGTTCCAAAGAAAGATGCATCCATGGTCCTTTAAGTCTACCACAACAAGGCAGGACACTTTGGATGGAAGAAATTAGTGGCCGTAATGTGTGAACGTTTCTTGTGGACAGATATGAAACGGTCCCTTGAAAAGTGGTGTAGAGAGTGCAGTCCATGTCATCTTAGAAGAAAAGATCATGACAGCCAGAGGGCCCCCTTGCAATCCATCGTCGCCAAGCAAGCACTAGACCATGTGAAACTGTCCCCAGGTCGGTCGGGGTACACTTATGCATTAGCTATTTTGGACCACTATTCCTAGTGGTTGTGCCAGTAGAGCAGGGGTAGGGAACGTCCAGCCCTCGGCCCCGCGATGTGATTTGATCTGGCCCGTGGCTACTCTGCCCATTTTGTGACTGCGGGCTCTTTAATTTATAAGAGGCGTGCGCCGGAATTATGTCTGACATGCAACATTGCCAGCATGTGAGAGTTCTGTGTGGGAGAAGCTGCTGCATAAACATTTAGGTGAAAAAATAAATAAATAAAATCTTTCTGCTAAATCGGGATCTCCGGGCAGTCAGGGAAAAGGAGTGTCAGTAGCAAAAAGAAGATGCATCCAGCCGCACAGCCAAGGGAGGGAGGCACAAATCATGTTAAACCATGTTAAAATCATATAGGTCCATATTGATTTTTATTTATCTTCCCTTGGATGTGTTTCTGGATGCATCTAATTTTTGCTCTAGCCCTGTGTACCACTCATATGTTGTATGCCTCAGGCTCCATGTACTCATGCGTTGTATGCCTCATGAGATGAGGACGCACTTTGTAGTTAGGGTCAGAGCAAAAATGCGCCCTCGTCCCACAAAGGAGGAGCAGCTGCCACAGCATGCAAAGTATTGTATGTGTCCCCAATGATGTCTGTGCCCACCATAGTTGTATATTTCCTCCAATCCTGTATGTGCCCACCAATGATTTATTTATCCTCCAAAGCGTCTCCTGTGATGTATATGCCCCAGCGTCTCCTGTGATGTATATGCCCCAGCGTCTTCTGTGATGTATATGCCCCAGCGTCTCCTGTGATATATATGCCCCAACGTCTCCTGTGATACATATGCCTCAGCGTCTTTTGTGATGTATATGCCCCAGCGTCTCGTGATGTATATGCCCCAGTGTCTCCTGTGATTGTATGCCCGCACATCTCCAATGATGTATATACAGCAGTCCCAGTGTCTCCTATGTGATAGATATGATTTACAAAAGTTATTATCACAAACAGTTAACTGCACTGCAGGCTGCCATAAAGCTGGAAAGACAGTTGTGAGCAACAACAAAGTCAGTATTACCCAACATCACAACCACACCACAGAGCAGCAGCTTCAGACACCAAAGTAGGGGTGAGTTAATGAATTGTTTGACATAGCTGAGTAATTTTTAAGGTGATAACTTTGTGCGTTCCCCGTTGGTAGAAATTTCCAAATGGCCCTCGGCAAGAAAAAGGTTCCCCAACCCTGCAGTAGTGGATCAGATGGCAAGAACAGCTGCCAAGGCCTTTCCAAGTGTATTTCTGCCGACTTCACGGTTATCCTGATCGAGTCTTGACACACCAAGGCCGAGCCTTCGAAGCGGAAATCTTCCAAGAATTCTGCAATTTGTACGGTTGCAAGAAGATCCAGACAACACCATATCACCCGCAAACCAACGGTCTATGTGAGAAAATTAACCAGGTGATCGACTTGCTAAAGACGATACTGCTGGAAGAACGCAACCTGTGGCCTGAGAAGTTACCAGAATTATTCGACATGTTCAACCACATCCCTATAAACTCGACTAACTGCAATCCAGCCTATCTGATTCGAGCAAGACCAGGTAACCTTTCCATCGACCTGGAAATGGGAGTTCTAACACCAGAAGAAGTACCTGGCCAGCCAAACACAGACTGGGACGCTGAGAGACAACTTTAGTACCGCAAAGTCCAGCAGTGTGTAGAAGAAAGTCTGTCGTGAACCCACCAAAGCAGGAGAGGGACTACAACCAACATGCCCCTGCCGCTCCCTTATTACCAGGAGAGCAAGTGTTGAAAAGAAAAAGGACACAAGCTCGATGATCAGTGGGAATCTGAACCCTACACAATCTTACCATCCAACTTCGACAATAGTAGAGTATGCCTCATTACCAGGGATGGAGGAAAAACGTCTGCTGCTGTATCCAGAGACCACCTGAAAGTGTGCTCAGTCCAATTGCATGAGAAAGATAAAAGTCAAGACATTCTGCAGCAAACAGAAGAGACTGAAGCAAAGATCTGCACAATCCTAGGTAAATTTCCCCAGTCCTGGACACAAGCAAACAATGCAGTAGTGGTGCCAGTTTTAACATTCCCGCAGTTGACAACGCCAGAAACATGCGAGACGCTGAGTCTTCTTGATGAAGAGCAGTTTACCACGACAATAGATGCTTCGCCCGTTTCAGACCAAGAGAACTTGTCTCCTGCAAGTAGTGAGTCTGTCATACCCATGGTAAGTTTAAGAGGTCATAGAAAATCATCCAGCATTCCCGTATTACGCAAATCTTACAATAGTACTGTCAGCAATGAGCCTGTCACACCTAAAGCAAATTTACCAGGTCATAGAAGGTCCACAGATATACAGTACCAGTACTGCATAGATCCCAGCGTAGTACACAGGGAGAGACCCCGGGTCATTCTAAACTTGACCTATAAGTATGTTTCAAGAGTTTGCGACTGTACATATGTTAAAGTATACTTTCTTGTAACATTGGTTAAAATATTGAAAAAGTTTGCACCCACATCTACTTACATAATTGCCTTGGTACTTCTGCTTCTGTCCGGTTGTAATGCTATGTCACTTCCACCGAAAGCCACAAGTCAATTATACACCCACTTGGGTGTAACAATATGACGCCGATGGCGGTAGTGCTGCCTGCCGCACACTACCACCAGCGGAACCTCCGCCACTGGCACCCCAACCAACCACACCATCTGTCCTTGCCCTCCTCCTTTCTCACCCCTGCCTAGCGTTACCGATGCGTTGCTGAAGGCTCCAGGAAGAGATTGTGTGAAGCGGGTCATGTGACAGGGCGGGTTGATGTGACGTCACACAGGCTGTGTCACATGACCAGCTCCACACAGTGTATTGATGGAGCCTTCAGCAATGCATCGGTAACGTCAGGCGGGGGTGAGAACTGAGGGGGCTGAGGGGGGAGGACGCAGCACAGGGGGAGAGGCAGAGAGACAGGGGGACACAGGGGGATAGGCATAGATACAGAGGGACACAGGGGGATAGGCATAGATGCAGGGGGAGAGGCATAGAAGCAGGGGGACACAGCAGGGGGATATGGGGATAGGCATAGAAGCAGGGGGACACAGGGGGAGAGGCATAGACACAGGGGGAAATGGGGGGAGAGGCATAGATGCAGGGGACAAGGGGATAGGCATAGACGCATGGGGAGACTCATAGACGCAGGGGGAGAGGCATAGATGCAGGGGACATATGGAGAGGCATAGACGCATGGGGACACAGGGAGAGGCATAGACGCAGGGGGACACAGGGAGAGAGGCATAGACGCAGGGAGACACGGGGATAGGCATAGATGCAGGGAGACACGGGGAGAGACATAGACGCAGGGGGACACAGGGAGAGGCATAGATGCAGGGGGACACAGGGAGAGGCATAGATGCAGGAGGACACAGGGAGAGAGGCATAGATGCAGGGAGACACAGGGGGATAGGCATAGACGCGGGGAGAGACATAGACGCAGGGGCACAGGGGGAGAGATATAGATGCAGGGGAAGAGGCATAGACACAGGGGGATAGGCCACAGACACAGTGAGACACAGGGAGAGGCACAGACGCAGGGGGACACAGGGGGAGAGGGATAGACACAGGGGGATAGGCCACAGACACAGGGGGACACAGTGGGAGAAGCATAGACGCAGGGAGACACAGGGAGAGGCATTGACTCAGGGAGACACAGGGAGAAACAGGGAGAGGCATAGATACAGGGGGACACAGTGGGAGAGGCATAGACGCAAGGGGACACAGAGAGATAGTCAAAGACACAGGGGGAGATAGGCATAGACACAGGGGGAGAGGCATAGATGCAGGGGGATAGGCATAAACTCAGGGGAACACAGGGAGAGGCATAGATGCAGGGGGACACAGTGGCAGAGGCATAGACGCAGGGGAACACAGGGGAAGAGGCATAGATGCAGAGGAAATGGGGAGAGGCAGAGACGCAGCGGGACACAGGGGGAGAGGCAGAGACACGGGGATAGTCATAGATGCAGGGGAACACGGGCAGAGGCATGGATGCAGGGGGAGAGGCATAGATGCATGGGGACAAAGAGGGAGAGGCACAGATGCAGGGGAACACAGGTGGAGAGGCATAGACGTAGGGGGAGAGGTATAGACACAGGGGGAGAGGCATAGAAGCAGGGGGACACAGGGGAGAAGCAGAGAGACACGGGGAGAGACAGAGACACAGGGGGACACAGAGGGAGAGGCAGAAACACAGGGGGAGATGGGGAGAGGCAGAGACACAGGGATGCAGATGCAGAGACACAGGGAAACACGGAGAGAGGCAATGACACGGAGAGGCAGAGGAAGCGCACACGGGAGAGAGAGAGATAGTGCACATGGGGGAGAGAGAGACAGTGCACGTGGGAGAGAGAGAGTGCACACGGGAGAGATAGACAGTACACACGGGAGAGAGAAAGAGAGAGAGACTGCACACTGGAGAGAGAGAGAGACAGCGCACACGGGAGAGAGAGACAGTGCACACGGGAGAGAGAGAGACAGCGCACATGGGAGAGAGAGAGACAGCGCACATGGGAGAGAGAGAGACAGCGCACATGGGAGAGAGAGACAGCGCACATGGGAGAGAGAGAGACAGCACACATGGGAGAGAGAGAGACAGCACACACGGGAGAGAGAGAGACAGTGCACACGGGAGAGAGGGACAGCACACACAGGAGAGAGAGAGCGCACACGGGGGAGACAGCACACATGGGGGAGACAGCGCACACGGGGAGACAGCGCACACGGGGAGACAGAGCAGGAGAGGGAGACAGTGCATATGGGGGACACAGCACGGAAAGGAGAAAAAGGCACAAGGGAGAGACAGCGCACAGGAGGAGACAGGCACAGAGATGAGAAACAGCACACAGACACCACCCTCCTGATGCAATAGCATCAGGCCCACATCTAGTGGGCTAAATAATGTGAGGCCTAGTAACAATTACGCGTAAGTGCCTACAAAGACTATTGTATGAACTTCTGCATTAATAATAATAATAATAATAATAAAAAATTTTATTTATATAGCGCCAACATATTCTGCAGCGCTTCACAATATAAAGTTCACATTTAAACAATCATAAGAAACAATCAGAAAATACAATACAATGCCAAAAACAATACAATACAAAGCATAAAATAATACAATAATTAATTGAACTACAGTGTTGGCCAAAAGTATTGACACCCCTGCAATTCTGTCAGATAATACTCAGTTTCTTCCTGAAAATGATTGCAATCACAAATTCTTTGGTATTATTATCTTCATTTAATTTGTCTTCAATGAAAAAACACAAAAGAGAATAAAGCAAAAAGCAAAACATTGATCATTTCACACAAAACTCCAAAAATGGGCCGGACAAAAGTATTGGCACCCTCAGCCTAATACTTGGTTGCACAACCCTTAGCCAAAACAACTGCGATCAACCGCTTCAGCTGGTGGATCTAGTGGCGCGCTATTCCATGGCAGAAGGACTCCTGGACATCTCTACACACCCTTCCTCTTCCCCCTCTCCACGGGGATCTGGTAAGACTGTTCCAGGGTCTAGGGGAGGAGGGAAAAGTTCTAAGACAGTGGAGGAGGAAAATAGGACTGCCGGCCCTGTGAGGCCTAAGGTGCCGAACTGTGGACTAAGCAAGGGGCCTGTAAGGTGTTTCCGCTGCCAGGAATGTGCCACATTGCTGCGAACTGTCCAGTAACTACTGAACCAATGCAGTGTGATGTCACAGACTTTGAAAAACGCATGGCGTTGGTTGCACGGGTAGTCTGTATTGCTGCATGTCAGGACGATATGAAAAAACTGTGTGAGTTGTCCGTCAATGGCAAAATTGTTGCACTGTTCAACTCGGGGAATGTGGTGACTCTGGTAAAGACCAGTCTGGTGTCAGTCCTGACTGGTCCATCAGATGAATTTTCTGTGACACATGTGTGCATGGAGACACCTGCTCGTACCTCACAACTGTTCCTGCATTACTACACCCTATGGGTCTGTGCATCATAAGGTGGGATGAGTTTCAGCATTATTACATGATGTCATTCAGGACAGGGATTTTCCCCAATTTTGGCAGTTGTGGGAGAACCAGTTGGTAACCCGGTGTAGCAGCACAGGCAACCCCTCTCCAACGCCTCGTGTGGGCCCAGAACCACTGGATGGTGCCCCACAAAAGGATTCAGGGGATGAATCTGCCGATGAACCCAGGGGAGAGGTGGAGGCAGCGGCCGCCTGCCTCCCAATTTGCTGGACTTGGAAGTCCAGAAAGATGACTTTCAAAGCAAGCAAATGAGACATCCTACCCTCTCTCCGGCTACAAAACATGTAAAAGTGGTAAACGGGTTACAGGTGGATCCAGGCAGTATCCTGGCTTTCTCTTACATGGCCCTGGAGAATGACTTTAGCTATCAAATAGAGAAAAAGGGGGAAGACACGGTACAACAATTGGTCGTACCGAAACCCTACAGGTGGATAGTGTTGGACCTGGCCCACGGACACATATTAGGTGGGTCACCGGGGGGGTCAAAAAAACAAAACATAAGGATATTATACTGTTTTGTTTAGCCAGGCACACATCACAATATTCGCACATATTGCGAGTCTTGTCCTGACTGCCAAACATCTGGGCCTAGTCCCCGTTTCTGTAACTCCCTGGTACCAGACCCATCATCAAGATCCCGTTTGAGAGGATTGGGATGGATTTGGTTGGGACCCTCTCCTGGTCAGCATGTGGACACCAACACATCCTTGTCATCTTGGATTATGCCACTCGTTACCCCGAGGCCATATCTTTGCGTGACACGGCCACCAAGAACATTGCTAAGGAGCTGGTGCATGTGTTTAGTCGAGTTGGCATCCCATAAAACATACTCACAGACCAGGGGACCGCCTTTATGTCAAGGGTAATGAAAGAGCTCTGCAGGCTGTTACAGATAGCACAGTTATGCACCTTCGTGTATCACCCTCAAACAGACAGACTGGTCGAGTGATTCAACAAAACCTTGAAAATGATGCTCAGAAAGGTCATAGACAAGGATGGGAAGAACTGAGACTATTTACTCCCGTATTTGCTTTTTGCCATCAGGAAAGTACCTCAGTCTTCTACCGGGATCTTGCCTTTTGAGCTTCTGTATGCCCGATGACCATGTGGACTGTTGGATGCCGCTAAAGAAACCTGGGAGGGACAGGTCACTCCATTCAAAAGCATAATAGACCAGGTATCCCAAATGCAGGACCATATTGTGGCCGTTATGCCCATTGTTAAAGATGATATGATACAGGCTCAAGGAGCACAGAAAAGGATTTATGAGATGGGGGCCAAGGTCTGTACTTTAGCACCCAGAGATAGGGTATTGATCCTGGTCCCCACGGTGGAAAGTAAATTCCTGACCAAGAGGCAAGACCCCTTCGAGATTATGGAATGGACGGGTGATGTAAAGTACAAAGTGTACCAGGCTTGTAAAAGGAAGCCTGAACAGATTTATCATGTGACCTTGGAAGGACCATCCAGCTCTGTCAGCCGGTCTGGCCCTTCGGTCTGCAAGCAGACCATGTCGGAGGTCCAGATTGCGGAGACTCTTTCGGAGCGGCAAAAGTCAGACATGAAGCAATTTGTAATAAACCAAAACTTTTTCTCCAAGAAACCTGGGCAGACCACCCTCATTAAAGATGACATCATAACAGAGTCAGGTGTAACAGTTCAGGCAAAGCCATACAGGATCCCTGAAACTCGCCGGGAAGCCGTCTCGTGAGAAGTGAAGGCGATGTTAGAGTTGGGAGTAATTGAGGAATCACATAATGCCTGGTTGAGCCTGATTGTGTTAATTCCTAAACCAGATGGTACCATCAGGTTTCGTAATGAATTCAGGTAACTGAATGAGGTCTCCAAATTTGATGTCTACCCTATGCCACGGGTTGATGAACTAATAGATCGGCTGGGAAAAGTCCGGTATATCCCGACCTTAGACATAACGAAGGGGTATTGGCAGATCCCTCTGACAGAGGCAGCTAAAGAGAAAACTGCATTTTCTACACCGGATGGTTTATTCCAGTATATGCATATGCCGTTTGGACTTCATGGGGCGCCGGCGACATTCTAGAGACTGATGTACCGAATCCTGAGGTCACACAAGCAGTATGCTTCTGCCTACTTAGATGATATTGTAATATACAGCCTGGACTGGGAGACACACCTCAAGAAAGTATTAGCAGTGATTGAGGACCCTACGGGAAGAAGGTCTAATGGCAAACCCCAAGAAATGTCATATTGGGCTGGAAGGAGCCTGGTATTTTAGGATACGTAATTGGGAGTGGAATCGTTAAGCCCCAAGTTGACAAGTTACAAGCCATTCAGAACTGGCCACAACCAGTCAACAAGAAGCAGGTGAAAGCTTCTTTGGGGATTGCCGGCTATTGCCTGCAATTCATTCCCAATTTTGCAGCCATTGCTGTTCCCCTGACGGATCTTACCAAAGGGAAAGACTCTGTAATGATCAAATGCAGCTGAAGAAGCCTTCCATTACCTAAAACTGTCCCTTTGTCTCAACCTGTGCTAGTGACTCCTGATTTCCAAACTGAGTTCGTGGTCCAAACGAATGCTTCCGACACCGGAATAGGAATAGGCGGGTGACCTGGTGGTTCCTTTCCCTGCAGACCTACAAGTTTACAGTGGAGCACCGCCTAGGCGTGCAGATGTGGGTGCCGTTGCTCAGCTGAGGTGGTCTGAGCAGGATGGGGGATATGTGAGAGTCATGCGGGATTAGTGGAGGAGGGCAGGTATATCTCGCCCAGATATCTGTCCTATGTGACCTAGCCAGGTCAGTATCACCTGGCTACTAATGAATGGGATGCGGTGGGCGGATGTAAAAGGAGGCTGGGGGTCGGGTATGTGCCTCAGCCTGGGAGCACAGAAAGTCTGTCCGTGTATGAGACACGTGTGAGTGGAAGGATTGTGCAGCGTTTATGTGGTTTGGCTGAAAGGGAGAGGCCCTCCAGTCTGTAGTTAGGTTATCGTCCTGTTTAGTTAGCGCCAGACAGGCAGGGACTTATTTTTGTTGCTGTTTTTTTCTTTCTGTTTTGCTTTCACCTAAATAAATCTGACCCAGTGTCAGTTGCACCCAAATCTCTGCTGTTGGCCTGAGTTTAATGCAGAAATTACGTGTTCTTGAACCCCAGCAAAGGCGATCCCCGAGCGTTATCACACAGTCTTACGTAGACATTTAGGCGGTCCCTCCCTCATTGACACTGTGATAGTAGAATACATATCCCATAGCAGTTTACAATGTGCTTATTTTGGGGTTGCGTTTCACCCTCTTCCCCCTCCTTCTCCTTCTCCTCCTCCTCCTCCACCACCTCCATCGCCATGTGATTCTGCAGCCCTATATTCAGATGTTCAGAGGGCCTGCAGTAGGCAAGAAACCTGAGTTTAGTGAGAGCCGTCATTGTGGCCCTGTAACATACATTTGGAAGTGCCCTTCTCTAGAAATTTTGGAGGACCCTCTTGTGTACACTTGAGAGTACTATCACTTATTCATATTGTAGGACCCTAACTCTATTCTTTAACTCATTAAATGGCAGAGACTTCATGGGGAAAGGGCAATCGACATGGAGTAATAGAAGGTAGCTGTGAGTGCGGCCTGCTATCCTCAGGTTTGGCTGAACTCTGTGAAATGGAAAAATTAAGCTGCACTAGTCAACTGGATGACGAGCTCAAATATATCTCTTGTGGAAGTCAATGGACAAAGGATATATGGTGCCCCCCTCCAGGGTGGTTTGGAGAAGCTTCTCCAAATGGCTCAGAGATTGTTATTGACAATATTCCCCAGATTATACAAGAAGAGAAGACTTCTTGATACAGTACAACTTGGTCCACAGCAGAATGTGCATCATATTTCCAAAAATGACTCCCACGGGCTGTGTTATAGGTGCAGGAAGATACCATGACAAGGACCTCCCTTGACAAACATTATCTACTATGGACTACTGCAGTAGTTGTAGTCCTCAATTCAAGTTTTCAGAGGACCATCAGTCAGTCATCAACAGTGTAAATTTCGATTGAATATGTATCCCCTATCTATGTCACAATGTTGCACAATCCACGTATGTTTTTTTGCCAGATAAATGATTTCCACCGAAGAAAAAGCTGGGCTTTGTAGTCCGCGCTGACCTCATGAAATGCCCTATGTGCGTTCCCTATTTATCCTTTTTTGCCAGATAGAGTGACTGATAGTAGATTTCGATTGAATATGTATCCCCTATCTCAGTTACAATTTGGCACAAGCCAGGCATGGTTTTCTGCCAGATAGGGTGACTGACAGTAGATTTCAGTTTAATATGTATCCCCTGTCTCAGTCAAAATGTGGTACAAGCTGTGACAAGGGCCTCCAATGACAAATATTAATTTGGTAGGACCACTGTATTTTCAAAATTTGTGCACTGCACAATGTGCATAGGGTTTGTAAAAAATTAGCTTTATAGGCTGAGTGAAGGTTGACACAGAGAGACACCATCCCAAGGGCCTCCAATCACAAATAGTAGATAGACTGGAGAAGCAATATTGTCCTAGTTTGTGTACTGCAGAATGTGCATAGGGTTTGTAAAAAATTAGCCCTATGGGCTGAGTGAAGGCTGACGCAGGAAGACACCATTCCAGGGGCCTCCAATCACAAATACTAGTTAGGCTGAGGTAGGAATAGTGTCCTAGTTTGTCCACTGCACTATCTGCATGGGGTTTGTAAAAATTAGCCCTATGGGCTTAGTCATGGTTGACAAAGGAAGGAAATGGATCTTTATGGGAATGGGTTGACGTTAATAGCAGTAGCATGAATAATCAGAATTTTTGGTGATTTTAGGTTGGCTTGCTGTCATCTGAAGGGATTAGAAAATGTGGAGATATCCAGCCCTTGTTGAATTTAATCAGAGTAAGACTGTCTGCATTTTCCTTTGAGAAGCGTGTGTGCCTATCAGTGATGATTGTCTTTAAATATATCCCCGGCACACAATAAAAGAAGAGAGATGATTATCCTTTTTGTGTTTTTTATTTTTGAAGGTGAAAAACAGGTTGTATCACACAACGTTTCGGCTCCAGTTGAGCCTTTCTCAAGTGAGTCTTCTGTATATATAGAAAGGGGGTTTGTGGTTCAGTTCCCACATGAGCAACTGCTCAGGCCAGTACCCTGTTTGAGGTACTCAGCATATGACTCTGTCCTTTGTGTCAGTGCAGCAGCATGGTGGCTGGTCTGGGTGGATGGACAGGAGTCAAATGCTGAGTACCTCAAACAGGGTACTGGCCTGAGCAGTTGCTCATGTGGGAACTGAACCACAAACCCCCTTTCTATATATACAGAAGACTCACTTGAGAAAGGCTCAACTGGAGCCGAAACGTTGTGTGATACAACCTGTTTTTCACCTTCAAAAATAAAAAACACAAAAAGGATAATCATCTCTCTTCTTTTATTGTGTGCCGGGGATATATTTAAAGACTTTGTGGCCTATTTTTCCCTTGTGCATCTAAACGGTGGTCGAGCTATACTATATGCTCTCTGGTTATCAGTGATGATTGGGCCAGTGGAACTGAAAACACGCTCTGACATCACAATAGCAGCCGGGCAGGCCAGCACCACCAAGGCATATAAAGAGAGGTTGGGCCAAGAGTTCAGCTTGGACACCCAATAATTAAAGGGAACTGAAGTGTCAGAAAGGACACACGTATCGTCACTTAAGTACCCCTTGACCATGTTCTGCTATTTCTCCCTCCTTGGCATTGTTACAAGCACAGATAGCTCTTGGTGTTCTGCTAATTTATTGAAAATTGCCCAATTTCTAAACATTTTCCCCCCACCTCTTTTGGACCTGGTGTTCGTGCCTCGTCCCATTATCCCTTGGTGTTGAAAAGAGCCGGTACCTCTGCCATTAGCATTGTCTGAGGGTGATGTTTCTACAACGACCCTCTTCAAGGATTCCATTGTAAAAGTTTGGTGACTTCAAAAGGAGAGAAGGGAATTTCTCCTTGAACCGTGGATTGAGAATGGTGGCCAACCAGTATAGGTTGTTGGATAAAATGTGTATCACATGAACTATGCCATGTGGGCTAAGCTGGCAAAAGGCAAATTTTCGGTGTCCCTAACAGTAGACCAGTACCCATCCTCTTGTCACGCTGACTCTCCTTCTCCACCTCCTCCTATTCAGCCTGGACAGACATGAAGCTTGGGTTGGGAGTCCCCTCGATAGCACAGTAAAACAAGTCCTATTCCTCATTCTCCTCATCTTCCTCTGCATCCCCCAATGTTGCCTCAGAATATTGGCTGGGATGGGTAGTATCATCCATTCGGGAATCTGGCTCCATACCAACATGCTGGCCACTCAAAATTTCATCTTTGAGATTATGCAGTGATTGTTTTAAGAGACACAGCAGCGGGATAGTTACGCTAATAATAGCCTGATTACCGCTCACAAGGTTGGTGCAGTACTCAAAGTTCTCAAGAACCTCACAAATATCTGCGATCCACACCCATTCGACAGTTGTTGTGTGGTTGCTGACTCTCAATCTGACGGGCATGTTGAAACTGGTATTCAGTTACTGCCCTCTGCTGCTCACTAAGCCTCTCCAACACATCATAGGTAGAGTTTCACCGTGTGGGCAGGTCACAAATGAGTCAGTGATTTGACAAATTCAAACGCTTTTGCAGCGCTATAAGAGTAAAAAAAGCGGTAGAGGAATGGCAGAAATGAGCGCTAATACGGCGCACCTTCGCAAGGAGGTACGTCAAATCAGGGTAAGTTTTCAGAAATTTCTAAACAACTAGATTCAGCACGTGAGCCATGCATCGCACGTGTACCAGTTGCCGACCTTTAAAGCCGCTACCAGGTTATGACCATTATCGCAGATGACCAGACCCGGTTGGAGGTGCAGTGGAGAGAGCCCCTGATTGGTCTGTTGTTTTAATGTTTGCCACTGCCCTGCTGCAGTGTGTGGTTTCTGACCTAAACAGATCAGCTTCAGCAGAGCGTGTTGCCACTTTGCCAATGCGCTGCTGCACAGGTCCCAGCTTGGCATTGAGAGGGAGGGTTATTCTGCGGAGGATGAGGAGCAGGAGGAGGGGAGAAAGGAACTGGAGTATGAAGGGAAAACCCTGACAGAAGTTGGGCCCGCTATTTTTGCCGTGGGTAGGATGTGCGATGTTCTACTTTGCGCCTTTGTCCCACCCTCCACCAGGTTCACCCATTATGCCATGACAGAAATGTATCGTCCCTGTCTACAACTTGTCCAGGTGTCTGTTGTTAGGTGGACCCTCCCGGTTACAGCATTGGTGAGAGCACAGTTCAGATTGTTTAACACATGCTTGTGTAACGCAGGGACAGCACACCGGGCAAAATAATGGGAGCTGGGAACATTGTATCGTGGGGCAGCCACAGCCAAGAGATCACGGAAAACTGTGTTCCCACAAGCCTAAACGGCATCTCCACAGCTAGCAATTTTGCAATTGGGGAATTTAGTATTTGTGCCTGTGGGTGCGTGGCTGTGTATTTATGCTTTCTTTCCAAGGTCTCAGTAAAGGACAATTGGACGCTTCGCTGGGATAAGGAAGTGAATGTGGTTGATGTTTGTTGTGAGTGAACAACCACAGCTTATCGGTAGGAGGTATGAGCGTCAGCTTCCTGAACTGCAGATTCTGAAGGTGACATGGCAGTGGTTTGATCCCCAGATTTGGTACCCTGGTGTAACGCCCACCTACTGGGGTGCTTGGCTGCCATGTAGTTTCGCATACTGGTGGAGCTGAGGTTGCCTTTGCCCTGACCTCTGCCCAACTTGGTATGGCAGATGCTAGAGACTACAATGTTTTTCTCTGAAGGACTTTCATAAGACAATTCGACACAGCAGCTGAACGCCCCCTTTCCCTGACTTGGCCCACAGCAGGGGTGGTCTTGGGAACAGTTGACCCAGTTGTCACTGGATAAACCACGACAACCCCTTAGTGCCTGTGTTGGTGCTACATATCTAACTTCCTCTGTGTACCTCTGTGTTACTGTCATGGATATGCGTGCCAACGGTCCAGGTTGGATCAGTGAACTCATCATCGTCCGCCTCGTCTTCCATCTCATCCTCCTTCCCAGTTGACATTGTAGGGTGACCTGATGGCAACTGCATCCAGGGTCGGACTGGCCCACCGGGACACCGGGAGGTCTTCCATTGGGCTCCAGGTCCCGGTGGCTCCGCCCCACACCCTACCCTTCCTTCCCCGAGATACACAAAGAGGGCTCCCCCCGAGCTACCGCTATTCATATCGGCATACACAGCACACTGATATGAATAGCCTCTCTGTCTCTGAGGTATAGCTATACCCGCCACCTTCTACACACACGGCAGTACTGCTGCTGGCGCGTGCGCAGGAGGTCAGAGTCTCAGGTTGATAATGTCATTGCCCCGGGACTTTGCTTCCTGTGCATGCGTCAGCAGCTCTGTGTGGAATAGATTCTCCAGCGCTGGACACAGTAGGATCCATCGGTGAGGTGAGAACAGTGTTATTTTTAATGCACAGTGGTTGGGATGGGATGGGGACATATAGGGACCCAGATGGGGACATATAGGGACCCAGATGGGGACATATAGGGGCCCAGAATGAAGACATATAGGAGCCCAGAATGGAGACATATAGGGTGCCTGGATGGGGACACATACCAGGGGCCCAGGATGGGGCATTGGGGACATATACTAGGGGCACAGGATGGCAACATATACTATGGACCCAGGATGGGGACATATACCAGGTGCCCAGGATGGGGGACATATATATATATATACCAGGATGAGGGACGACACATACCAACATAAGGTACTTATATGCCAGGAAGGATTTAGGATGTGGACATATATATCAAGATATATATGTCAAAAAATTATCAGGATATATATATATATATATATATATATATGTATATATATATATATATATATATATATATATATATATATATATATATATAAAGACCCCATCCTGGTACATAGCCCCCTCATCCTGATACATGGTCCCTTATCCTGGGATATAGCTTCTCCGTCCTCGATATGGCCCCCTTAATCTTGATATTGCCCCCTTAATCTGGATATGGCCCCCTTATATTGGATATAGCCCCCTTGTACTGGTACATAGCCCCCCTGCGATGGCACATGTGCCTCTGTGATCGCACATATTTCCCCTGTGATGGCACATATTTCCCCTGTGATGGCATATAGTCCCAATGTGATGGCACATAGTCCCCTGTGATGGCAAATGTCCCCTGTAATGGCATATATGTCCCCTGTGATGGCACATATGTCCCCTGTGATGCCACATTGTTCCCCTGTGATGGCACATAGTCCCCATATGATGACACATAGTCCCAATATGATGGCACATAGTCCCAATGTGATGGTACAGTCCCCTGTGATGGCACATAGTCCCCTGTGATGACACATGTCCCCCTGTGATGGCACATAGCTCCCCTGTGCGGGATTTGGCCTCCCCATCACTCTGTATGGCCCCCTATGCTGCTGCCCACACTAAAATAACAAACACTTTGAAATTACCTCTCCAGCACTGTCCTCCGTTGTGCCCTGCTTACCACACTTCCTGAGTTCTCCTGCGTCCCCAAGGAAGCCGGTCATGTGATCGGCACAGCAGAGTGACATCATCATTGCGGGATCCAATCACATGACAGGAAGCCCAGGGGACGCAGGAGGACTCAGGAAGTGCGGCAAGCAAGGAGCAATGGAGCAATGGAGGACAGTGTCGGAGAGTTATGTTCAAAGCGTTTGTTATTTTAGTGTGGGCAACAGCATGGGGAGCCATACAGAGTGATGGGGAGGCCATATCCAGCATGGGGGGGTGACTGCAGGCATATGTTATATGTGCCGCTCCCCTGTCTGCACCTTGACATGGTTTCAGCACCGAGGTGATGGACTGCGGGTGCAGTGCATATTACAAATTAATGAGCATTATGAGTGGAGGTACGTGACCTCCTGCAGCCGCAGCCAGCCTCCTCCAGTCCCTGGACACCGCTCCAGAGCCTACCCCCTCCCTACAGTATAGAACAGTAGATTTGGATCATAAAACGCACCCCCACTTTCTCCCAAAATTTGGGTGAACAAAAATGCATCTTATCAAAAAAATACGCTATACACCTGGATGGGGGACATACAATATATACCAGGATGGGGTACAGTATTTACCAGGATGGAGACACATATATCAGGGTGGGGACATATATACCAGGATGGGTGACATATAGACCAGCATGGGGACATGCATACCTGTAAGTGGCCCAGGATAAGGAATGCTTGCACATTGATTGCATGTTTATGTGGGGGGCACAGTGGTGGCTTTATGTGGGAGGCACAGTGGGGACATTGTTATTTGGGGGCACAGTAGTAGTATTATTATGTGGGGGGCACAGTGGTGACATTATTAATTGGGGTCACAGTGGTGGTATTATTATTCGGGGCACAGTGGTGGTATTATGTGGGGCACAATGGTGACATTATTATGTGGGGGGCACAGTGGTGGTATTATGTGGGAGGCACCATGGCGACATTATTATGTGGGGCACAGTGGTGACATTATTATGTGTGGGGGGAGCACAGTGGTGACATTATTATTCGGGGGCACAGTGGTGGTATTATGTGGGGCACAATGGTGACATTATTATGTGGGGGGCACAGTGGTGGTATTATGTGGGAGGCACCATGGCGACATTATTATGTGGGGCACAGTGGTGACATTATTATGTGTGGGGGGAGCACAGTGGTGACATTATTATTCGGGGGCACAGTGGTGGTATTATGTGGGGCACAATGGTGACATTATTATGTGGGGGGCACAGTGGTGGTATTATGTGGGAGACACCATGGCGACATTATTATGTGGGGCACAGTGGTGACATTATTATGTGTGGGGGGAGCACAGTGGTGACATTATTATTTGGTTGTATTATGTGGGGGGCACAGTGGTGACATTATGTGGGGCACAGTGGTGACATTATTATGTGGAGAGCACAGTGATGACATTATGTGTGGGGGGCACAGTGGTGACATTATTATGTGGGGGCACAGTGGTGACATTATGTGGAGGGCACATTGGTGACATTATTATGTGTGGGGGACACAGTGGTGACAGTATTATGTGGAGGAGCACAGTGGTGACAGTATTATGTGGGAGCACATTGGTGACATTATTATGTGGGAAGCACAGTGGTGACATTATTATGTGGGGGACATAGTGGTGACATTATGTTGGGAAACAGTGGTGACATTATTATTTGGGGGAACAGTGGTGACATTATGTGGGAAGCACAGTGGTGGTATTATTATGTGGGGGCACAGTGGTGACATTATTATGTGGTGGGCACAATGGTGACATTATTGTGTGGGGCACAGTGATGGTATTATTATGTGGAGCAGCAAGAGCGCTGTTTACATGCCCTGCCCAGGGCCATGGGGTGCTTGGAACTGGGCTGAGTTCTGCTGGGGGAGTCATGGGTGTTGAGACCCAGGTCCGTGACCCTGGCGGTGTCAATAAAAGGTTTGGGGAATACGGGTTTAGGGATAGTTGTCGTAGCGCCACCCGTGGTATTCAGCTATTGGTGGTTTCACTCCCCATGGGTGGAGCGGTTCCCCAGGGCAACTGGTGTGTTTGTGGTGGAGGGCCAGCAGGGTTGTTCTGACAGGAAAGGGGGATTGGAGCGTCTCGTAGGTAGGTCTCCAGCGGCCTATGTGTCTTATCAGTCTACCGCTCCGCAAGTGGGAAATTAACAGTCTCACACACAGTTCTGAGTTCCATACCCGGTTTACTTAGCTGTTACTTTGTTGGCACACAAAGCACTGTCCTTGCACAGTCTCAGTCCGGATAGTCCTTAGCAACTGAGACAGCTAATCCCAGACACCCCCTTTATGTTCCTTCCTTCAAGGGTTTTTCTCTCTCTCAGCACTGCCTGTCTGTCTCTTTCTCCTGCTGGTGCCTCTGCAAATAGTGCCCCAATCCAGCTGTCACGGGCCTTCTCAGGTGGTCAACCAAGTCCCCTGACCCTAGTTTGGGTGCCTTCTCAGCGGATGTGTCAGGAATAGGCTACAGCTTCTCTAGACCTAGTGGCCTCCGGTTCTGTGGCTGGAGCATAGAGTCTCCTCGCCACCTTCAGGGCCGGTCCACTGGTTCTCAACCTGCCCCTCCCCTTCACTTCAGATTCAGGCCCACAGGTGGATCACTCGTTGCCCGTGTCCCTAGTGCTCCCTCTGTAGTCAGCTGTTCCAGAACCGGGGACGAGCTCCTCGCTGCTCAAATCCTCCAAGTCCTTCTCCTTCCACTACTTCCTCTCGACTGACCTCAACTAACATCCCACCCTCCACCTTTCTCCCCGCGGTCCCACTGACTACCTGGGCCCTCCCTCTATTGGATCCGCCCGCCGTCCCTGGGACCAGGTGTGTTGGGTGCTTTTGTGGGTGTCTGGACTTACCATCCCATTTACTGAGAACAGGAATACCACACTTGTGGAATGGGTGCAGTACCCCTCTGTGGCGATCAGACCGCAGGGGCGCCACATTGTTTTTGTATCACACTGCAAGGGCAGTAATAGGGACACATACAGCAGCAGCGGCTCAGCTTTGGGATATCAGTAGGATGAGGAGTCTGTCCAGCTTGGGAATAGTAAGAAGTGTGAGAAGTCATATGTGTACTTGTTGTAATCTATCTAGATGGCTGAAGACGTTTTCATGTCGGTCTGGGGACCTAGAATGGGGCAACTTGGAGGACCAGAATGGAGGAACATAGGGGCGAGGATGGTGGACATTATTACTATATGCTGGCCAGAATAGAGGAACATAGAATACCAGGATGGAGGAACATAGGGACCTAGGACATGATTAAATAAAGGGGGCCAGAATGAGGAACATACAGTGCTGTGCAAATTAACTGGGACAAAGCATTTTTTAAGTAAAATCATAAGTTGCAGTTACTAGTCAGTAATTCAAACCAGTTTTAACTGCTTTGGACAGGTGTAAGTGTAAAACCTTGAGTAACAAAATGTGGTTTGACTGGTTTTAGTCAGAAAATAACAGCTAGCTGCCCCCTCAGCTTCAGTTGAGATTCATGCCCGTAAAAATGGATGTTACTCCACGGAAGAGGTCCAGAATTATTACTCTTAATCAACATACAAGTCTGACTGTAAGAGAAATCGCTTACACCGTTGCTTTTGGAAAATATACCGTTTCAAGAATAATTCGCACACACAATGAAACTGGATCGTTTTCTCCAAAACGAAAAGGGAAATGTGGAAGAAAAAGGAAAACGACACCAAGAATTGATAAAACACTTACCAGCAATAATAAAACTAATGCAAGAAAAACAAGTAAAGACTTGCTTTGTCCCAAATAATTTGCACAGCATTGTACATATTTGGTTTATGGTGGCCAGTGGGGACATATTTACTGGGGGACCAATTAGGGGACATTACTGCTGTAATATAATTTACTTTTGAAAATACTGTTTCCCATGAGGGGAATAAAAGGGAGGTGCTGTTAGTGTGCGGGGTGGCACTATGTCACTTTTTTTTGTTGTGTAGAAATCTTTGGAAAAGTGAGGAATGTGCTGTGGAAGAGATCAGTAATGGTACCTTTACACGCCGCTACCGAAAGGTAGAAACCAGCAGGTATCGGACAGAATTGTACCTTTTACCTTCAAAACACCTCAAAGTGGCGGCGTGTAATTCAGGTTGTTCCTCCCTGTCTCTTTGGATACCTGTGTTTCAGCCGTGCTGAAAAACAAGTAGGTATAATCCCTATAGTGGCGGCGTGTAATTGGGGCACAGGCAAGGTATTTGAGTTCCCTGGGGTGTGCTACAGCGTCATGTATACCACGCCCCATCAGCTATCATTGGTGGGGACTACTGTGTACCCATTGGCTGTCCCTGCACAGGGCGGCATATTTAACAAGCAGTCCAGTCACAATACACATTTGCAATAGCGTCATGTATTAGCCAGCCTCCCTGCGCTGGCTGGCCAATCATGATGTTATTGCATTGTCCAATCACCGTACGAGTGTCGCGTAATACACAACTCAGTCACGCCAAATGTACAGTCATGGCCAAAAGTTTTGAGAATGATACAAATATTAATTTTTACAAAGTCTACTGTTTCAGTTTTTCTAATGGCAATTTGCATATACTCCAGAATGTCATAAAGAGTGATCAGCTTAACAGCAATTACTTGCAAAGTCAATATTTGCCTAGAAAATGAACTTTAACCCCCAAAACACATTTCAACATCATTGCAGTCCTGTCTTAAGGAGTAGCTAACATCGTTTTAGTGATTGTTCCATTAACACAGGTGTGGGTATTGATGAGGACAGGGCTGGCGATCAATCAGTCATGATTAAGTAAGAATGACACCACTGGACACTTTAAAAGGAGGCTGGTGCTTGGTATCATTGTTTCTCTTCAGTTAACCATGGTTATCTCTAAAGAAACACGTGCAGCCATCATTGCACTGCACAAAAATGGCTTAACAGGGAAGAGTATCGCAGCTACAAAGATTGCACCTCAGTCAACAATCTATCGCATCATCAAGAACTTCAAAGAGAGAGCTTCCATTGTTGTCAAAAAGGCTCCAGGGCGCCCAAGAAAGACCAGCAAGCTCCAGGACTGTATCTTAAAACTGTTTCAACTGCGGGATTGGACTACCAGCAGTGCCGAGCTTGCTCAGGAATGGCAGCAGGCTGGTGTGAGTGCTTCTGCACGCACTGTGAGGCGGAGACTCTTTGAGCAAGGCTTGGTTTCAAGGAGGGCAGCAAAGAAGCCACTTCTCTCCAGAAAAAACATCAGGGACCGACTGATATTCTGCAAAAGGTACAGGGAGTGGACTGCTGAGGACTGGGGTAAAGTCATTTTCTCTGATGAATCCCCTTTTCGATTGTGTGGGACATCTGGAAAACAGCTTATTCGGAGATGAAGAGGTGAGCGCTACCACCAGTCTTGTCTCATGCCAACTGTAAAGCATCCTGAAACCATTCATGTGTGGGGTTGCTTCTCAGCCAAGGGAATCGGCTCATTCACAGTCTTGCCTAAAAACACAGCCATGAATAAAGAATGGTACCAGAATGTCCTCCAAGAGCAACTTCTCCCAACCGTCCAAGAGCAGTTTGACGCCCAACAATGCCTTTTGCAGCATGATGGAGCACCTTGCCATAAAGCAAAGGTGATAACTAAATGCCTCAGGGAACAAAACATAGAGATTTTGGGTCCATGCCCTGGAAACTCCCCAGATCTTAATCCCATTGAGAATTTGTGGTCAATCATCAAGAGACGGGTGGACAAACAAAAACCAACACATTCTGCCAAAATGCAAGCATTGACTATGCAAGAATGGACTGCTATCAGTCAGGATTTGGTCCAGAAGTTGATTGAGAGCATGCCAGGGAGAATTGCAGAGGTCCTGAAGAAGAAGGGTCAACACTGCAAATATTGACTTGCTGCATTAACTCATTCTAACTGTCAATATAACCTTTTGGTACTCATAATATGATTACAATTATATTTCTGTATGTGATATAAACATCAGACAAACACAAATAAAAACCAGAGGGCAGCAGATCATGTGAAAATATAATTTTGGTGTCATTCTCAAAACTTTTGGCCATGACTGTAGTTACGGCGCACAATATGTGCGCCCAGATTCCCTTGTGGTAGCGGCGTGTAAATGAGGGAAGTTGCTCCACATAAGGTAACCGGCGGCACCCGTCGGCACTTCCGGGGAACGAAAATACCTTCTGTGGAGCACCTTGTGGCAGCGTGTAATTGTGGCATCAGGTACCGTTAGGAACTGTTGAAAACGCGCACGTGCGGTGCCTACCTGTTGCTACCCTCGGTAGCGGCGTGTAAAGGTACCATTATAGATAATTTTTTTCTGCTGGGATGGGTCCTGGCTAGAAGATGTGATATAGAAGCACCAGTGGGTTAAATGGCCTGGTACGAAGTTTGTAGCAGGCGGTAGGAAATGTTTGAGCACTGCTGCTTTGCGTTGGGCAAACCACTTTTTTGTAATGTGGACACAGCACCAGTGGCTTAAATGGCCTAGTGCGAGGTTTGTAGCAGGTAGTAGGAAATTCTGGAGTACTGCTGCTTTGCGTTGGGCTAACCGCCTTTTTGTAATATGGACACAAGCACCAGCAGGTTAAATGGCCTGGTGCGAGGTTTGTAGCAGGCGGTAGGAAATTTTGGAGTACTGCTGCGTTACACTGACCCTGCTGGACACTAACTCTGCTGGAGTAACTCGCCCTCCGTGTACTCTAACTCTGTACTGTGTCTCTTCAGCTCTCAAAAGAGCTATTGTTTTGGTGGTACTATGTAGCTGCTGAATGGATCCTTTTAACTGTCCTTGCTCCAATATCTCTCCCTTGCTAATTTACACTGAGGTAGTATACACTAGAGGTAGCCTTAAAAGGGCTTTTGTGTTATGAAGAGGCCTAACACTCTCCCTAGCAGCTCAGCAATCTGTCCCTATGCTTCCCCAACGCTGGCTCCGGATGCAATGCTGGCAAAATGGCGGCAGCAGGGCTTAAATAGACCCTATGATGCTGGGTGGCCAGTCAATCACAGTAATGCTACAACCAAGATGTCTGCGGCATTTGATTGGTTAAGAAACCAAACATCTTTAGTGGCTGCAAAGGAGGCGCCAAAGCTGGAGGGCGGGACATCAGAATATGGCGAGGCCAGTATACAAAAACTCGCAGAATAACAATTAATACGAATACAGTACTATTCGTGCGAATAGCAGATAGTGACAAATACACTCGCTCATTACTAGTTACAACTATTACCTTCAGCTACGCGGGACCGCCATAGGCCCACATATGGCACTCACGTATGCCAATATAGTGATGTCAACATTGGAGGAACACGTCATCTATGTGTTCCACCACTTTGAAAAAGTGATGGTGTGGTGGAGATATATATATATATTTTTTAATCAGATAATTTTTATTAATAAATCAAATAGACAAACAGTCAGAAATTGTACATATTGTGTTTTTGAAAGCATAACCCCCCCCTTCCCTTCCCAACATCCATAGAGAGCAAGTAGTTGTACTAAGCAGTAGTAGCAGTAATTGATGTATCAAAACAATTTAACATTAATTTACAATATTCATGCCCTCTAATATGTCCTTTTCCATTACAGTTATGTCAGCCCCTATTATATTCCATATTCCAGCCACGGAGACCATATCTTCTTATCTTCTCTTACAAACCAGATTTCCCCCTTTTGTGATATATACCTTATTCCAACCAAGAAATATAGCTTGCCTGTGCTGGAAATTCTCTCCTAGACGGTGGTTCCTCTCTAATCCAATATCTGGCAATAAGTTTCCTCGCTATGTACAGCAGTCTAGCAATTGCTATCTTCATATTGCCGTCCATAGAGAGTTCATCCACATGACCTAATAGGCACACCACTGGCTCTCTTGGTATTACACACCTGTATGCCCCCTCAAGTCTGGCTAGTACCATTAACCATTATGCCGACAATCGTGGACATGTCCACATCATGTGGAATATGCCAGCATCTGCCGCCCTACACCTAGGGCATTTTGAAGTGGGCCTCAAATTTACCCTGAATAAAAATTCAAGTGACCGGTGAACTCTATAATAGGTATAATTGGGAAAGCCTGCCCCGTTCACTGAGGGATAAATTTGATACCCACTCCAAAATAGAATTTCAGATATTGTCATCCATTGCTCCCACCTCCATTTCCCACCTTATTTTTGCCGGAGTTGGGTACTGGAGTAAGAATGTATGCAGCAGGTCCCTATACATTGTGGAAATCACTCCTCTCGTGGGTCCCCCTCCACACACATAATCCAGCACAATATCTTGTTGTATAACAATCGGATTGTTTTTATTCTGAGCTCTAAAGGCGTGTACCATTTGTGAATACTGATATTCTCCCCGTTTCTCGGAGGCCAAATTCCACCCGTAACTGTGGGAATGGTTTCAACCCCCATCCATCCAATATTTGGTAGACATACCAGATACCTTTGGCTCGCCACTCCATCAAGCATCCCATCGCCCGAATTTCAAGCAGGTGAATATTATTTCATATGGGAGAGTATCTTGTCATTTGTGTCACCCCTCTTACATGCTTCAGTTTCCCCCATAATTTGTGTAGCAAAAACATAGAAGGGTATGTTCTCCCAACTAGTCCTATTAAGCCATCTTTCAAACTCTGCACCAGTGGGTTTTTCTCTGTCAAATTTTCTAAGATACTTTGGATGGACGGAAGTGATGCAGGTTGCGCCCATCCCCTAATATGCTGGTTCTGTGCCGCTAGATAGTATATGTATGGATTCGGCAGTGCCAGAGTCCCCTCATCTTTAGGTCACTGCAACAGCTCCAACCGAAGTCGGGCTTGTTTCTTTCCCCATATTAAACTTCTAAACAAAGAATTAATCTGCTTAAACTTCCCCTGTGGTATCCAGATGGGCGCATTTTGCAGTATATATAGCAGTCTGGGCATCAGAATAATTTTTATTAATTTGATGCCTACCACTGAAAGGTGCAATTTATTCCAAGCACTCACCTTCGCCTTAAGAAGCCCCAAAATAGGAGTCAGGTTCACGGTGAGGTACTCCGTAATTGGCATTGATATCCAGATGCCCAAATATTTGAATTTGTCTACCAGTCTAAGGGGCCTTTCACACATGCTTTTTTTTCCTGATCTGGAAGATCAGGAAAAAACCTGATTCTTACAGGATTCATTTTTTTGCCCATTCACTTTAATGATTTCAGGTAGAATCTTTTGCTTCAGGTTTTTTCCGCAAATCATTAAAGTGAATTGGCAAAAAAATTAATTATGTAAGAATCAGGTTTTTTCCTGATCTTCCAGATCAGGAAAAAAACGCAAGTGTGAAAGGCCCCTAAGTCCCCCCGTCTCCATGTCGGCCAACATCACCGCATCCAAGGCGAATAAGATGGATTTGTTCCAGTTGATTTGTAGTCCAGACAGATATCCAAAACCTTCAATGAGCCTCATGGTCCCGCTCAGGGACCCCGTTGGATTGTCTAAAAATAGCAGGATGTCGTCCGCATAGAGTGCAACCTTCTCAATCCGTCCATACTTGTGGTGGAGATATTTAGATAATATCTTCCTCCTATGGACGGGGGACTGATGAACAATTGAGGAAATTTCAAGACTACATCAACTCAATTGATGACATAATAAAGTTTACGCTAGTGACATCCTACATAATAATTGCCAGTTTCTGGCATCCGGCCACTGTGCCGCTATTCCGGCATGCACCGCGGCCGGATGCGGCGAGCCGCCACCTTCCTAACACTTGCGGCGTCCTGGCAACCCCGGCGCATGTGCGGTGGACACCAGCAGCGAAGGCCCGAATGCCTCCTAGCAACCCCCCATGCATGCGCTGTCGCTACTGGCGTCACGCCGGAAGCGGCGAGCGATGGCGCGCATGCGCCATCACGAGCCGCCGCTTTCCTAACACTTGCGGCGTCCTGACAACCCCGGCGAAGAGGGAACAGAAAGTGAGTGGGGGGGCTGAAAAAGAGCATCTGGGGACAGAAGGCCAAAAAGAGAACACAGGGGGCAGAAAGAGAACACATGGGGGACGGGGGGGCAGAAAGAGAACACCAGGGGGCAGAAAGAAAAGACATGGGGGAAATGGGGCCAGAAAGAGAACACATGGGGGGACAGGGGGCACAAAGAGAACACATGGGGGTCAGGGAGCAGAAAGAGAACACATGGGGGGACAGGGGGAAAGAAAGAGAATGGAGGGGCTGAAAGAGAGGACAGGGGGAGCAGAAACAGTACAGAGGAGGGGGCAGAAAGAGCATGGGGGGATAGGGTGGCAGAAATAGAACACATGGGGGGACAGGGGGGCTGAAAGAGAGGATGGGGGGGCCAGAACCAGTACAAGGGAGAGGGCAGAAAGGGAGGACGGGAGGGGGACAGGGGAGCAGAAAAATTGCACAGGGGGCCAGAAACAGTACAAGGAGGGCAGAAAGAGTACAGGGGCCAGAAACAGTACGGGGGGCACAAACAATACATGGGGGCAAGAACCAGTACAGTGGAGCCAGAAAGACTACAGGGGGGACAGAAGCAATACGGGGGGAGGCAGAAAGACTACATGGGGGCCAGAGAGCGCACACTGAGGTACAAAGCAACAACAGGAGGGGCTGTACACGGAAGGAGACAGTGCACACAGACAGCGGGATCACGGAAGGAAAGAGCGCGTGCACGGAGGGACAGATCACCGAAGGAGAGAGCTCTCGAAGGAAGAGAGCGTGCACGTAAGGAGAGAAAGCGCACCGAGACAGACACAGCGCACGCACAGAGGGAGATAGGGTGCATGGAGGAGCTGACACAGGGGGATGACAGCTCAAAGGACACATCATAGAGGGAAGAAAGACCATATACAGGGAGGACAACCCAAATAAGAAAGTAGATGAGGGGAAAAAACTGTACAGTGGGGTACAGAGACAGCACACAGGGGGAGGACCGCTGAAGGGAGAGTGCACATGAGAAAAGAAACATCATGGGGGGGGAAGGCGGACGGAGGGAAAGACAGCTGCTCCTCGACCCACAACAGAGCCCGCCCCCATCGTAAGATCACTGCCCTCCCGATGCGATAGCATCGGGCCTTTTTCTAGTCTTGAGATAAAATCCAGTTTTTGGATGTCTCAGTCACACTGAAAGATCAATCTATTATAACATCGTTGTGTGAAACCAACTGACAAAAATAACATTTTACAGTATGACAGCCATCATCCACAAAATATGAATCAAGCTATACCTTCTAGCCAAATGCTATGTGTAGATAGAATAGAAAACACAGAAGAGGGTAAAAAGGAGTCAATAGGAAAATTATTAAAAAAATTTGAAGATGGGGATACCTGAAAAACCTGTTAAAGACCCACAAAAAGAGAATAACACAAGGAAACGGGAAAGTTATGACACAGACAACTGGGAATAAACAGAACAGGATTCCATTGCTAACCACATTTGGAGAGGAGAGTGAGGAAGTAGCACAATCAAAAAACATTGGCCCATGTTGGGATGTTGCCTACTCCAAATAGATGAATTTAAGTCACCCCTTATTTCTGCGTACAGACAAGGGGCAAATATTAGAAATAAACTTGTACATTTGGATATACGCAGTGTGAGGTAGCGCCGGGATTGCAAGACAAACGGCAGTGAGCCCGGTATCAGTTCATACAGTACCCGGATTTATTCATGAGGCACAGAAGTGGCACAAGCCGCCAGGTTCCGGAACGCAGCCGGGTACAATTCATACATCCACTGTTCAGTAACGCGGTCCCTTCAGATTAGAAGTTCTCTCCGATCTAGGTCGCACTGGGCTCACGGGTTAGGCCGTGTTGTAATAGCACATAGCCTCTCACAACCCTGACCTGACCGCTCAGCAGCCTCTGCTGCCTCTCCTCACAGTCTAGCATGAACGCGCGCCTCCGTTCTCCTCAATGGCGCCGCGCATGCGCTGTGGGCCGGGTGTCCAGGAAGTCGTCGAGCTGCGCGCACAGCGCATGCGCGGCGCCATAGAGGAGAACAGAGGCGCACGTTCATGCTAGACTGTGAGGAGAGGCAGCAGCAGGCGACCAGGCTGATTGACAAGAGGGGACGGGTCGGAGGAGTGCGAAACCCCGCCTCCCGGTCTTAGGTCGTCTTAAGTGTAAGCAGTTATATAAGTTCATATTTGAGTGAATATAGGGCATCAAAAGCCTATAGCCACCTTCTCTGAATGCAGCCTTAGTGCTGCAGAAGGTGGCTATTTTAGCTTTTGATGTCCAGGGGGGTGACAGGTTCGCTTTAAGGTATGGGGGACCCCTTGCCTGAATGCAGCGGACATGCTGCATTCAGTGCTGCTATTAAATCAGCATGCATGGAGGGGGGGTGACAGGTCCTCTTTAAATAAACTGATGATTATTAACACGTAAGTAATGAAAACTAGTTACATAAGGAGAGACAATCTTACACATGAGCTTACTTTGTAATGTGTCCTTTGTGTATTACTATACAGCTTATTTTAATACAAAGGTTTATGGTGGGTAGAAGTATAATGTAGCTGAACCCTGTACAATATGCCTAAGTGCACCTGCCCTATCTCATCTCCAGCTATGTGATTCAGCAGCACCATTCTTTAATTAGAATGTTAATGGATGGGATTGGACGAGTAGCCTCAAGAGATTAGAGATTGATCCTGCTGGTTTTATGAGAAGGCTTTGCAGGATAAAGGCAGTAAGAGGACCCATCCAAAAGCTGTCAGTAGACCAAGTCAACTATTGTCAGCTGTTACTGACAGACAAGGCAGTCTCCATGTTTTTACATGGCAGTCCCACAATATTTATTGATGACACAGCTCATTGTTTCGCTTTGTTTTTTTTTTCATTAAAAAAAGAGTGCTTTATTTTTATCATCAAAAGAGAGCCCTATTTCTCTTCTAAGTGTAAACAATTGTACTTAATCATTCATCATATAAAATAAATAACTGATACAGTTTGAAGATATTCTTTTTGTATCCTTCATCCATTGACTTAGAAGTTTTCCACTACTAATGTGAACCCTGATCTTTTGTCCTAACTATTGATAATTAACACATTCCCAATATACTTCTACTACCTACCCTGCATCTGTAAGCTTATCTCTCTGATGCTCGTAAAGAGGGGGCTGAGAGGAGAGAGAAGTCTGATATGTCACTCACAAAGAGGCAGACCCACCTCCACCAGTGACATGCCCTGCTCAGTTGGTCTGACTCCAGTCTCCAGACCAGGAGGCTCAAAGCTAAAATTATTATTTATTTACGAGTCTCAGAGAGGTAAGCTTATAGGAGAAAAGTAGGATATCGAAAACAATCTCTGACAGTAATATTTTGCTGACTTAAGCTGTCCCCTCTTCCCCATTAGCTGTTGGCCAACAGATATGTCTCCCTTCACCCCCACACAGAGGAGCACTCAGCTTGGCTGAATGTTCCTGTGTTCTCTGAGAGAGTCGCTACCCAATTCCTCTGATATTGGACTATCTTCCAGCAAACAGTAGGATTGGGTGCAGAAATTCCAATGTTAGGAAACAGATGAGTATCATACCTTAAAAGCTGAACCGTCTTCAGGCAGCATTTTGCAACCCACTAAGAAATAAAACTTGGTTGTTTTTCTGATCCGACTATTACATTTGGCTCAGAGCAAATGTTCGCAAGTTCCTGTTTCCTGTATTGAATCAATTTTACAAACGAACATCCCAACAACACCAGCACTGCGGAGGCAGAGGAGGAGAACCCTGCCCTTGACATGCTGAAATCACAGCAACTTACTAGAAATGATAAGGTAAGTCCTCTAAGAAGCCAAATATAAAAAAAACACTGTTAATGTTGACAGTCAACTGGTTTTAGTCTCTGGGGGGAGTATAAGGGGACAAGGTGCAAGAGGGGGGAGTAAATTCAGAAAGAGCAGTGAGAGGGGAGACATTTTGGAGAAATAGTATGAAGAGTGGGCAGATTGGGGGGCCAGTAAGGAGAAGGTGCAGCTTGTGGTCATGAATATGGAGGAGGAGAGCAGTGTGTGAGGAACAGTATGGAGGGGGCCACCATGTGGGAAACAGGATAGAGAGGCAACATGTGGAGGTAAGCAGCAGTTAGCAGACAGTATGGAGACATCCAGCATTAGATGATACTGAAGCGTTGAGATAGGTATAGCTTAAGGGTAAATAGTGGAGAGAGAACAGCATGAAGTGGAGTCAGTGTAGAGGCGATAGTTCGTAATGTGGTGGTGAGCCATTATGGCAGTATGAAGTCGATATTTGAAAGTAAGTGTGGAAGGCACTTATTTAGGCACAGTGTAGGGCGAATATTTTAATTCAGGAATATTAAAAAAATGTTATTTTTAAGGGCACAGTGTTAGGATTTGCTGGAGAAGAGGAAGGTCTACTGAGATTGGCTGTGGATGTCCAAAGTCATCATGATCACTACGCGTCACTCGTCAAGTTTGATCAGACCATACAGTTGAAACCAGAAGTTACACCAGTTCTGTCAGGAGGAATGGGCACAATTTCCTACCAATTATTGTGAGACGTTTGTGGAAAGAAATCCAAAACGTTTGACCTAAGTCCTACACTTTAAGGGCAATGGTACCAAATACTAATGAAGTGTATGTAAACTTGTGATTTTTCAAAAAGTATTAAAAAGCCTTAAAACATTCTCTTTCTCATTATTTTGGCATTTGGCAAATATTAATGATTATGGTAATCCTAATTAACCTAAATCAGGAAAGGTTTGCATATGTGTATTTTTACATGCTGTATGTAAACTTCTGGTCTCAACTGTATATGCCATAAAGAGACCTTCACGAGAAAATGTCACACCAGTCCTACACCCAGTATTATGGTATTAACCTTATAGAAGTATACTTAATACAACAGTTAATGAGTTTAAAGGGGTACTCCCATCTCCAAGATCCTATCTCAATATGTAGCAGTTGTAATAAGAATATTAGCAAATACCTCCAATTAGAAATACAGTATAGCTTTCTTTATTATCTGTCGCTTACCTCATTAGCAGTATGTTTCCCTTTAACAACCTTGCCATGTTGTTTGTACTTGGACCAGATTTTAGACACAGCTGACTGTGAACAACCAACATCTTTTGCAACATTGCGTGTTGATTTACCCTCTTTTAAGAGTTTGATAATCCGCTCCTTTGTTTCAATTGACATTTCTCGTGTTGGAGCCATGATTCATGTCAGTCCACTTGGTGCAACAGCTCTCCAAGGTGTGATCACTCCTTTTTAGATGCAGACTAATGAGCAGATCTTATTTGATGCAGGTGTTAGTTTGGGGAATGAAAATTTACAGGGTGATTCCATAATTTTTACCTCAGAATTGAGTGATTCCATAATTTTTCCCCCTGCTTGGTCTACAAAAGTAAGGCTGCATACTCACGATCAGTATACGCAGTGTTTTGGACGCAGCGTCTTGCCGCTGCATCCAATACGCTGCGTAGTACAGTATAAGCATAGTGGATGGGATTTCAAGAAATCCCATCATCACTATGCTTAACCTGACCGCAGCGATCTTTTATCTACGTTGTGGGTTGCCGGCATTCCGCTCCTCTGCAGCATGTTCATTTCATGCTATGGAGTCGGAAGCGGCTCCCATCGGGTGACTGCAGGGAGTAGCCACCCACCGCACATGGTCAGTACAGGGCGGCTGCAGGCACCCGCGGCTTCACTCAGGTCCGGAGGAGCTGCGTCCAACACGCAGCTCCTCCGGACCGTGAGCACACAGCCTTACCATTACTGGCTAGCACTTTTTTTTTTTCAAGATTTCCTTTAGTGTTTATTCAAGGCAGAGAGCTACCATTTAAAATGACTTTAGTTTTGTTCCATGTCTGTGATCTGCTTTTTTTCAACAAAATTAAACAACTCCTCCTTCGAGCCAGGTGATTCCATAATTTTTGCCAGGGGTTGTAGGATATTCTAATATTCTGAGATAATGACTTTTGGGTCCCTCCAGGATGCCAGACCCCAGTCCTCAGTGAGCACCCAAGCCAGACGTAGAAAGGGCCTGCTAGTAACTGTTGTTCGGTTGTTAAAATGAACACAAGTGTAAAGGCCAGCAGCCAGTGTCAGCATGTTGTGCCTGACATTGCCATGTGCAACGCATAGACATCAGCTACATGCCAGTGGCCATTTTAATGACTGCCCCAGGTTTGAACCAGTGATACCAGCGATAGAACACCACTTGGGAATGGGAGCAAGTGAGTATTTGTTGTCTTTATTTTCTGTTTTTTTCCTATACATGAGGGTATATAGTAGGTTATGTGGGGGTAATACTGTCTATAAAAGGGCTGTGTGGGGGCCAATAATGTATATAGGGGCTATGTGGGGCTAATACTGTCTATATACAACTATGTACCAGCTCGTGCTGTTTATAGGCGGATATGTGTGGGCTCATACAGTTAGGGCCAGAAATATTTGGACAGTGACACAATTTTCGCGAGTTGGGCTCTGCATGCCACCACATTGGATTTGAAATGAAACCTCTACAACAGAATTCAAGTGCAGATTGTAACGTTTAATTTGAAGGGTTGAACAAAAATATCTGATAGAAAATGTAGGAATTGTACACATTTCTTTACAAACACTCCACATTTTAGGAGGTCAAAAGTAATTGGACAAATAAACATAACCCAAACAAAATATTTTTATTTTCAATATTTTGTTGCGAATCCTTTGGAGGCAATCACTGCCTTAAGTCTGGAACCCATGGACATCACCAAACGCTGGGTTTCCTCCTTCTTAATGCTTTGCCAGGCCTTTACAGCCGCAGCCTTCAGGTCTTGCTTGTTTGTGGGTCTTTCCGTCTTAAGTCTGGATTTCAGCAAGTGAAATGCATGCTCAATTGGGTTAAGATCTGGTGATTGACTTGGCCATTGCAGAATGTTCCACTTTTTTGCACTCATGAACTCCTGGGTAGCTTTGGCTGTATGCTTGGGGTCATTGTCCATCTGTACTATGAAGCGCCGTCCAATCAACTTTACAGCATTTGGCTGAATCTGGGCTGAAAGTATATCCCGGTACACTTCAGAATTCATCCGGCTACTCTTGCCTGCTGTTATGTCATCAATAAACACAAGTGACCCAGTGCCATTGAAAGCCATGCATGCCCATGCCATCACGTTGCCTCCACCATGTTTTACAGAGGATGTGGTGTGCCTTGGATCATGTGCCGTTCCCTTTCTTCTCCAAACTTTTTTCTTCCCATCATTCTGGTACAGGTTGATCTTTGTCTCATCTGTCCATAGAATACTTTTCCAGAACTGAGCTGGCTTCTTGAGGTGTTTTTCAGCAAATTTAACTCTGGCCTGTCTATTTTTGGAAATGATAAATGGTTTGCATCTGGATGTGAACCCTTTGTATTTACTGTCATGGAGTCTTCTCTTTACTGTTGACTTAGAGACAGATACACCTACTTCACGGAGAGTGTTCTGGACTTCAGTTGATGTTGTGAACGGGTTCTTCTTCACCAAATAAAGTATGCGGCGATCATCCACCACTGTTGTCATCCGTGGACGCCCAGGCCTTTTACAGTTCCCAAGCTCACCAGTCAATTCCTTTTTTCTCAGAATGTACCCAACTGTTGATTTTGCTACTCCAAGCATGTCTGCTATCTCTCTGATGGATTTTTTCTTTTTTTTCAGCCTCGGGATGTTCTGCTTCACCTCAATTGAGAGTTCCTTTGACCGCACGTTGTCTGGTCACAGCAACAGCTTCCAAATACAAAACCACACACCTGGAATCCACCCCTGACCTTTTAACTACTTCATTGATTACAGGTTAACGAGGGAGACGCCTACAGAGTTAATTGCAGCCCTTAGAGTCCATTGTCCAATTACTTTTGGTCCCTTGAAAAAGAGGAGGCTATGCATTACAGAGCTATGATTCCTAAACCCTTTCTCCGATTTGGATGTGGAAACTCTCATATTGCAGCTGGGAGTGTGCACTTTCAGCCCATATTATATATATAATTGTATTTCTGAACATGTTTTTGTAAACAGCTAAAATAACAAAACTTGTGTCACTGTCCAAATATTTCTGGCCCTAACTGTATATAGTGAGTCTCATAGTGAGGGCCCATGATGTTTATAGTGGTATATGCTCACACTGGCATAAATATTCTCTCATGTAAAGCCCCCATCATACTAAGCGAGATCACTAGTGAGATCGCTGCTGAGTCACAAGTTTTGTGATGCAACAACGACCTCAGCAGCAATCTCGCTATGTTTGACACATAGCAGCGACAAGGCCCCTGCTGTAAGATCGCTGATCATTACAAACCGTTCTGGACCATTTTTTGGCCGTCAGTCTCCTGCTGGGCAGCATGCATCTCTGTGTTTGACAGGGACAACGACCAACGATCTCAATACTACGCCCGAGAGTGACAGGTTCCCAACGACCGCTGTATCGTTCCGTATCGTTGCTGCATCGCTGGTGAGATCTGACTGTTTAACATCTCACCAGAGACCATGTAGCAACACATCAGCGATCCCTACCAGGTCATATCGTTGCTGGGATCGCTGGAGCATCACCAAGTGTGACGGACCCTTAGACAATCTGATGCTATATGCAAATGACACTCGGTTCACACTCTGCTGCGAGTTTCAGCTAAGTGTCATTCACTGAACTCCAATTCTCTCACGTCAGAATCTGGTCACGGGTGCAATGTATATCAAATGGCGTATATCAAACTGCACTTGAGTGACATCAGTGCAGTCCGATGTTTTGCACGCACCTATAGACTTGTATGGGTTCACACTATTGGATATACGCAGCCAATCACATCATGCAGTGATTTTTTTTCTCATGACGAATTGGCATTAGAAAGAAAACAATTGTTGGCACTGCTCCACAGTATAACATTGGAGTGAGTGCTATCCGATAAAACATCAGTCAGCATACGTCCAAGTTATAGGCAAACAGGAGTGAGCCATTTCTTTGAGGATATAGTTTTTGATGGGAGAGAACAAGAGGGAGGTCCAGATAGGTTACGTTCATATGTTGTTTTTTTTGCTGCTATTTTTTCTGCAGGGAAAACTTGCTCACTTGACGTTACAGAGACTACTTACAAAAAGAAGGTTTTGCTGTATTTCCGGACAAAAACGCCAGTGTGAAAGGGGCCTTAAACATGTACTGTAGACAAAGGACATGTAATCTACATGTCCTTTGTCTACAGTACATGTTTAAGGCCCCTTTCACACTGGCGTTTTTATCTGGATCCGCCGGATCCGGACAAAAAAACTGCACACGCCGCCTAACGGCAGCACTTGCGGTGCACTTGCGGCATACTAGCAGCAAGCCCCATGCATTGTCTAAGGGGCTTGCAGCAAGTGTGGTATAACCGCAGTTCCGCCACTTGCGGCTGCGTAAAAAAACGCTGCTGACCGCGTTTTTTTTCACGGCCGCAACTGCCACAAGTGTGGATCACAGCAATACCGCACTTGCCGCAAGCCCCATAGACAATGCATGGGCTTGCCACAAGTGTGCCGCAAGTGTGGCAGTTAGGAGTCGGATGTGGCAGATGCGGTAAATCTGCCGGATCTGCCACAATTTGAAAAAAAGTTAATTTAAGGGTGCATGCACATAGTCCGGAGGAGCTGCGTGTTGGATGCAGCTCCTCCACCTGAGTGAAGCAGTGGGTGGGCGCAGGGAGACCGCAACCGCCCTGTACTCACCATGTGCGGTGGGTGCAGGGCGGTTTCTCCCTGCAGTCACCCGATGGGAGCCGCTTCCGACTCCGCAGCATGAAATGAACATGCGGAGGAGGAGCTGACTCACGGAAACCCGCACCGCAGCTCCAAAGATGCTGCGGGCGGGTTACGCATAGTGAAGATGGGATTTCTTGAAATCCCATCCACTATGCTAGTACTGCACGACCCAGCGTTTGGGACGCAGCGCAAAGCCAAAACGCTGCGTATCCTGATCGTGAGGATGCACCCTAATACACCAAAAAATAGCTGCATTATTTGCAGTGTTTTTGCACATTCATATTGTAAAAAAATTCTTCAAAAATGCTGACAGAATTATTATTCTGCAGTTTTTAAAAATGCATCAGTTTTCCAAATCAGTATTTCTGAAATCTTATAGCTTTTTTTGGTACTGTAGAAAGTAGCTTTTAATTTGCATAAAAGACAAAACTTGTGAACTTGGTCTTAAGCCCCCATCACACATAACGAGATCGTTGGCGAGATCGTTGTAACGTCACAGGTTTTGTGACTTAAGAGCGATCTCGCTAACGATATCACTATGTGTGACACTTGGCAGCGATCAGGCCCCTGCTGTGAGATTGCTGATTGTTACAAAGTGCTCTGGGTCATTTTTTGGTCATTCTGCTCCCGATGGTCAGCACGCATCGCTGCGTGTGACAGCGAGAGGCCAACGATCAGCGACCTCACAGGCTGGTAACCATGGTAAACACCGGGTATCTAGGCAGCGTGCTTGCTTAGATACCCGGTGTTTATCATGGTTACCAGCGCTAAGCAGGGAGGACGCTGGTAACTATGATAAACACCGGGTATCTAGGCAGCGCGCTCTGCCTAGATACCCGGTGTTTATCATAGTTACCAGCGTCCTCCCTGCTTAGCGCAACCTGTAAGCAGGGAGGACGCTGGTAACTATGATAAACACCGGGTATCTAGGCAGCATGTGCTGCCTAGATACCCGCTGTTTATCACAGTTACCAGTGTCCTCCCGCTTCCAGCGATGTGGAGGTGGCTCCCTGGTCACTGAGGTGATCTGCCTGTTTGACAGCTCCCCAGCAACCAGGTAACGAAGCACCAACGGTCTCTACAAGATCGTTATCGTTGTCGGGATCGCTGTTGCGTCGTTGTGTGTGACGGGAGCTTTACTCTGCAGGGTGGCACTATGTTGCTTTTTTATTCATCTGGCACAATGTACGGTAGTGTGAAATTGCCAAAAAAGTGAGGAATGTGCGCTAGAAGTAATTAGCTATGCTATTTTCTGCAGAGACGAGTCCTGACAGGAAGACTGGATAGCGCTCTGCACCGTATGAAAAAAGGCAAAGATGAATTACATATACACTTACACTATATACAGAGCTTCTAAGTATAATGTTACCACTGATCTTTGTATCTGTTCCCTATACACTTCAGTGGGTATGGAAAGTATGCAGACCCATTTTAAATTTGTCACTCTTTGTTTCACTGCAGCTATTTGGTAAATTCAAAAAAGTTCATTTTTTTCTCATTAATGTACACTCTGCCCCTCATCCTGACTGAAAAAAAACAGAAATATACAGTAGATATTTGCGAAAATTTATTAAAAAAAGAAAATCTGAAATATCACATGGTCATAAGGACCCTTTGCTCAATATTGAGTAGAAACACCCTTTTGAGTTAGTACTGCCATGACTTTTCTTGGGAATGATGCTATAAGTTTTTCACACCTGGATTTGGGGATCCTTTGCCTTGCCTCCTTGCAGATATTCTCCAGATACTCAGGTTGGTTGGTGAACGTTGGTGGACAGCCATTTTCAGGTCTCTCCAGAGATACTCAATTGGTTTAGGTCAGGGCTCTGGCTATGCCAGGCAAGAATGGTCACAGTGACGTTCTGAAGCCACTCCTTTGTTATTTTAGCTGTGTGCTTAGGGTCATTTATTTCAATGAAATTAAGAGTGAAACATTTAAAGGGGTCTGAATACTTTCCGTACCCACTGTACACCATGTTCCAAATTATTATGCAAATGTTCTTGTTCTCTGATTTTCCTAAATGGTCGGTGCAAATGACAGTCAGTGTAATAAAAGTCATCACCCGTTAAGGTACCTTTACACGCGGCAACATTTCTAGGAATTTCACTGGCAACTTACTGGTTGCAGTGAAATCATGGAGACATTGTTCCATTTGTACACAGCAACAAGATAGAACAATGTGTCCATGATTTCACTGCAACCAGTAAGTTGCCAGTGAAATTCCTAGAAAAGTTGCCGCGTGTAAAGGTACCATTGGAGTATACATCGAATTTTATTGAAGAAACCTCCCAATGATAGCAATATAATCTTCAAAATTAAAAAAAACTCTAAATGCACTGTTACAAATTATTAGGCACAGTAGAGTTTCTAAACATTTGATATGTTTGAAAGGATTGAAAATGCTCATTGAATTTGCAGCATTAGGAGGTCACATTCACTGAAATAAAAAGCTATTTAACTCCAAAACATCCTAACAGGCCAAGTTACATGTTAACATAGGAACCCTTCTTTGATATCACCTTCACAATTCTTGCATCCATTGAACTTGTGAGTTTCTGGAGAGTTTCTGCTTGTATTTCTTTGCATGATGTCAGAATAGCCTCTCAGAGCTGCTGTTTTGATGTGAACTGCCTCACACCCTCATAGATCTTTTACTTGATTATACTCCAAAGGTTCTCTATAGGGTTGAGGTCAGGGGATGACGGTGGCCACAACATGAGTTTATGTCCTTTTATGCCCATAGCAGTCAATAAAACAAAGTATTCACTGATCTCAGGGAGACCAGTTCAAGAAAACACTGTGGGCAGCCAGCTAAAACGCTCAACACAGTGAATTCCTAGGCCCCTTGCCCCTGGGAATTTTGAATATGCAAATAGTCTGTGGAGCCTCGTTTAGGAGTCTCAACACAGGACTAGCCAGATCTTCCTCTAGTGAAGGAACTAGCCATGATAACCACCATATTAAGTGGCCCTATGAGTCAATATCCAGCTCTTTACAAGCTTAAAGATATGACAAGGGAATACCAAGGCCAGGTATCCATCCACAGACAGCTGTTTCGGGGTGTTGCCCCTCATCAGTGTGGAGTAGGATTCTGGCTAGGTGGGAGCAATGCCTAGTAGACCAACAAAACAAAGTATTCACTGATCTCAGGGAGACCAGTTCAAGAAAACACTGTGGGCAGCCGGCTAAAGCGCTCAACACAGTGAATTCCTAGGCCCCTTGCCCCCTGGAATTTTGAATATGCAAATAGTCTGTGGAGCCTCGTTTAGGAGTCTCAACACAGGACTAGCCAGATCTTCCTCTAGTGAAGGAACTAGCCATGATAACCACCATATTAAGTGGCCCTATGAGTCAATATCCAGCTCTTTACAAGCTTAAAGATATGACAAGGGAATACCAAGGCCAGGTATCCATCCACAGACAGCTGTTTCGGGGTGTTGCCCCTCATCAGTGTGGAGTAGGATTCTGGCTAGGTGGGAGCAATGCCTAGTAGACCAACAAAACAAAGTATTCACTGATCTCAGGGAGACCAGTTCAAGAAAACACTGTGGGCAGCCAGCTGAAGCGTCAACACAGTGAATTCCTAGGCCCCTTGCCCCCTGGGAATTTTGAATATGCAAAAGAGTCTGTGGAGCCTCGTTTAGGAGTCTCAACACAGGACTAGCCAGATCTTCCTCTAGTGAAGGACCTAGCCATGATAACCACCATATTAAGTGGCCCTATGAGTCAATATCCAGCTCTTTACAAGCTTAAAGATATGACAAGGGAATACCAAGGCCAGGTATCCATCCACAGACAGCTGTTTCGGGGTGTTGCCCCTCTCATTCAGTGTGGAGTAGGATTCTGGCTAGGTGGGAGCAATGCCTAGTAGACCAACAAAACAAAGTATTCACTGATCTCAGGGAGACCAGTTCAAGAAAAACACTGTGGGCAGCCGGCTAAAGGCTCAACACAGTGAATTCCTAGGCCCCTTGCCCCCTGGGAATTTTGAATATGCAAATAGTCTGTGGAGCCTCGTTTAGGAGTCTCAACACAGGACTAGCCAGATCTTCCTCTAGTGAAGGAACTAGCCATGATAACCACCAATTAAGTGGCCCTATGAGTCAATATCCAGCTCTTTACAAGCTTAAAGATATGACAAGGGAATACCAAGGCCAGGTATCCATCCACAGACAGCTGTTTCGGGGTGTTGCCCCTCATCAGTGTGGAGTAGGATTCTGGCTAGGTGGGAGCAATGCCTAGTAGACCAACAAAACAAAGTATTCACTGATCTCAGGGAGACCAGTTCAAGAAAACACTGTGGGCAGCCGGCTAAAGCGCTCAACACAGTGAATTCCTAGGCCCCTTGCCCCCTGGGAATTTTGAATATGCAAATAGAGTCTGTGGAGCCTCGTTTAGGAGTCTCAACACAGGACTAGCCAGATCTTCCTCTAGTGAAGGACCTAGCCATGATAACCACCATATTAAGTGGCCCTATGAGTCAATATCCAGCTCTTTACAAGCTTAAAGATATGACAAGGGAATACCAAGGCCAGGTATCCATCCACAGACAGCTGTTTCGGGTGTTGCCCCTCATTAGTGTGGAGTAGGATTCTGGCTAGGTGGGAGCAATGCCTAGTAGACCAACAAAACAAAGTATTCACTGATCTCAGGGAGACCAGTTCAAGAAAACACTGTGGGCAGCCGGCTAAAGTGCTCAACACAGTGAATTCCTAGGCCCCTTGCCCCCTGGGAATTTTGAATATGCAAATAGAGTCTGTGGAGCCTCGTTTAGGAGTCTCAACACAGGACTAGCCAGATCTTCCTCTAGTGAAGGACTAGCCATGATAACCACCATATTAAGTGGCCCTATGAGTCAATATCCAGCTCTTTACAAGCTTAAAGATATGACAAGGGAATACCAAGGCCAGGTATCCATCCACAGACAGCTGTTTCGGGGTGTTGCCCCTCATCAGTGTGGAGTAGGATTCTGGCTAGGTGGGAGCAATGCCTAGTAGACCAACAAAACAAAGTATTCACTGATCTCAGGGAGACCAGTTCAAGAAAACACTGTGGGCAGCCGGCTAAAGCGCTCAACACAGTGAATTCCTAGGCCCCTTGCCCCCTGGGAATTTGAATATGCAAATAGAGTCTGTGGAGCCTGTTTAGGAGTCTCAACACAGGACTAGCCAGATCTTCCTCTAGTGAAGGACCTAGCCATGATAACCACCATATTAAGTGGCCCTATGAGTCAATATCCAGCTCTTTACAAGCTTAAAGATATGACAAGGGAATACCAAGGCCAGGTATCCATCCACAGACAGCTGTTTCGGGGTGCCCACTCTTAGTTTGAGTAGGATTTGGTGGTTAGCAATGCCAAGCACAAACGTATTCACTGATCTCAGGGAGACCAGTTCAAGAAAACACTGTGGGCAGCCGGCTAAGTGCTCAACTAAGTGAATTCCTAGGCCCCTTGCCCCTGGGAATTTTGAATATGCAAATAGAGTCTGTGGGCACTCGTTTAGGAGTCTCAACACAGGACTAGCCAGATCTTCTCTAGTGAAGGACTAGCCATGATACCACCATATTAAGTGGCCCTATGAGTCAATATCCAGCTCTTTACAAGCTTAAAGATATGACAAGGGATACCAAGGCAGGTATCCATCCACAGACAGCTGTTTCGGGGTGTTGCCCCTCATCAGTGTGGAGTAGGATTCTGGCTAGGTGGGAGCAATGCCTAGTAGACCAACAAAACAAAGTATTCACTGATCTCAGGGAGACCAGTTCAAGAAAACACTGTGGGCAGCCGCTAAAGCGCTCAACACAGTGAATTCCTAGGCCCCTTGCCCCCTGGGAATTTTGAATATGCAAATAGAGTCTGTGGAGCCTTGTTTAGGAGTCTCAACACAGGACTAGCCAGATCTTCCTCTAGTGAAGGACCTAGCCATGATAACCACCATATTAAGTGGCCCTATGAGTCAATATCCAGCTCTTTACAAGCTTAAAGATATGACAAGGGAATACCAAGGCCAGGTATCCATCCACAGGGGGGCAAGGGGCCTAGGAATTCACTGTGTTGAGCGCTTTAGCCGGCTGCCCACAGTGTTTTCTTGAACTGGTCTCCCTGAGATCAGTGAATACTTTGTTTTGTTGGTCTACTAGGCATTGCTCCCACCTAGCCAGAATCCTACTCCACACTGATGAGGGGCAACACCCCGAAACAGCTGTCTGTGGATGGATACCTGGCCTGGGTATTCCCTTGTCATATCTTTAAGCTTGTAAAGAGCTGGATATTGACTCATAGGGCCACTTAATATGGTGGTTATCATGGCTAGGTCCTTCACTAGAGGAAGATCTGGCTAGTCCTGTGTTGAGACTCCTAAACGAGGCTCCACAGACTCTATTTGCATAGCAGCCAATGACACAGAGGTATTCTTTGTAGCATGAGATAGTGCATTGTCATGCATGAAGATGATTTTGCTCCTGAAGGCACGTTTTTGCTTTTTGTACCATGGACTAAAGTTCTCAGTCAGAAACTCCATATACTTTGCAGAGGTCATTTTCATACCTTCAGGAACCTTAAAGGGGCCTACCAGCTGTTTCCCAATGATTCCAGCCCAAAACATTACTCCTCCACCTCCTTGCTGACGTTGCAGCCTTGTTGGGACATAGTGGCCATCCACCAACCATCCACTACTCCATCTATCTGGACCATCCAGGGTTGGCTAGCACTCATCAGTAAACAAGACTGTTTGAAAATTAGTCTTCATATATGTCTGGGTCCACTGCAACCGTTTTTGCTTGTGAGCACTGTTTAGGGGTAGCCGAATAGTAGGTTTATGCACCACAGCAAGCCTTTGAAGGATCCTAACTCTTGAGGTTCGAGGGACTCTAGAGGCACCAGCAGCTTCAAATATCTCTTTGCTGGTTGTAAGGCCTTTTTAGCAGCTGCTCTCTTAAGCCGATGAACTTGCCTGGCAGAAACCTTTCTCATTCTGCCTTTTTCTGCACGAACACGTCTGTGCTGAGAATCAGCCACAAATATCTTATAGTACGATGATCACGCTTAAGTTTTCGTGCAATATATAATGTTTTCATCCTTTGTCCAAGGCATTGCACTATTTGTTGCTTTTCGGCAGCAGAGAGATCCTTTTTCTTTCCATTTTTACTTGAAAACTGTGGCCTGCTTAATATTGTGGAACACTCAGTTTTCCCTTTATTGGGCTCACCTGCCAAACTAATTATCACAGGTATATGAGATTGATTTCAGTGATCCAAAGAACACTGTGACGCAATTCCATCAATGGGTTTCATTGAAAAAGAAAACAAAAAACCCTATCACACTTAAAACCAATTTGCATAATAATTTGGACATGGTGTATATGCAGAAATCCTGTTTACAATGGTGGTAATATTAATGTTATTAGTATTGTGGCTTCTGCTCATTATCAGTATTGTATTATTCAGTCACTATGTGGTGGTAAAATGTGGTTGGGTCATGGTGTGGTGGTATTTGTCCCGTGTATGTGGTATTATTTGGTCATCATGTGGTGGTAATATGTAGTCTGGTCATGGTGTGGGGGTATTTATCCCTTATTTGTGATATTATTCTATCACCATTTAGTGGTAATATATGGTTTAGTCATGATGTGGCAGTATTTGTCCCTTGTATGTGGAATTTTTCTGCCACTATGTGAAGGCAACATGTGGTCTGGTCAAGTGAAGGTTTGGTGGAACTTCTCTCTTGTATTTGGAACTGTTTGGTCACTGTGGAAGTAATATGTGGTCTCGTCATGGGGTAGCAATATTTGTCTCTTGTATGTGGTATTATTCGGTCTGCAGGGGGGTGGGCAAAAGACACCTGGGCTGACCACTTGGCAGCCCTCTTGAGAGCTATCAAGCATTGTGTCAAGAGCTTGGAGCTCATCACGATCCAGAAGATGAAGTTGTCCTTCACGGAACAATACCTGAGGAACTTCCCACATGACTTCTGACAATTGACTCGCTCACAACAATGACAGGATGGGGACCATTTTCACTAGCCCCAGTGAAACAGAGTAATGCTATCCCAGTATGGCATACATAAGTCAATTACTCGTTTTGATGTTAGGCCTTGTTCTGGCGTTCACATAGGAGGTGATGCGAAGCCAGGCGCTTCTGGTTACTTCAAGCATATTACACGATGTGACCTCCCTGGCCGTGAACAACTAAGAAATATCGTGGGCTCCTTTTAACCCCTTACTTGACCAAACCCTTGATGACATCATGTGAGGACTTTTTGTGGGATGAGCGCAGAACTACAGCGAATTATGAAATCCAAGCTTTCTGCATATCTACACTTCTGAGTGTCCCAGGTAAGAAATATTACTGCCATCTTTCCTATTAAGATTTTACCTGTTCATAGATAGGAAATGTGTATTGTCTTGAAGCTGCTATATATTAATTTGAGGTTGATAGGTTTGTCCCAAGTTAAGGGAAAATAAGTATATTGTAGCGCCTGTCGCCATGACGTGGCATCTACACGGCAGGGAGGCTGGCAGCAGCGGTGTACTTACTCCTCCGGTGGGCCCACCGCCTCTGATCGGGCTTTGTCTCCTGCCTCTTGCAGGCAAGGCATCTGTCGCATGTTTTATGGGTATGTGCTTAGGCCTCTCATACAACACGCCTCCTTTTCTTAAAGGGCCAGCGCGCCCTACCTGGAAGTGCTTCTCAGCCTATGGCTGGGAAGCACAGAATATTTAAGGCACCTTCCTACTAAGGCACTTGCTATGCCGCAATCCACCAGCCTGCATCTGTCTGTATCTGCTGTGCCAAATTTATCAGCCTGCACCTGTCTGCACCTGCTGTGCCGCTATACATCTGCACCAACCAGCCAGGCTGCACCTACTCAGGAACTTTGTACATGTCAGCTCGAACCCTAGAGCCAATGCTACTAAGTCTCTCTAGGGCTGCACCCGGTGGCTACCTACCAGCAACAGTCTATCCTCATCCTGAGGATCTAGTGAAGACATGGTGGTCATCCAGACTGTTCCTTCAGGTGGCAATTGGTGTCAAGGCCCAGTGGGTCCACTCCGGATGCTCACCCAATGAGTGTTACAGTTTGCTCAGGCCATGGATCCCTCTGGCTCTAAGGTCCCACATTTTACAGAACTTCAGCAAGAGCTTGTCAACCAACGGGAGAATCAAACTTGAATAATGGCCTAAATGAAGTTGATGGACTCCCGCTTGAATGCTCTGCAAGAAGTCGATCCATCCAATCCTACCCAGCTTGCGGACATGCAGTAGGAACTCACCCACCAATAGGAGGTGCAAACTCGCATATTGGGGTTCATGCAATTGGTCGATTCTTGTATGTATATTTTGCAGAATACTGCTCCATCTGCTCCCCTAGATCCTGTTGTGGTTCCAGTTTCACATTCCAGTCCTTGTCTTCCTGCTCCTCCACAGTTTAATGGTGACTCCAAACAATTAGAGCAAGGTCCCCAATGTCAGTCCTCGAGGGCCGAACCAGTGCAGTTTTCAGGATCTCCTTAGTATTGCACAGCAGCAATGATTCCAATCCCTGTGCAATAGTAAGGAAATCCTGAAACCTGCACTGGTTCGGCCCTCGAGGACTGACATGGGACCTCTGATGTAGAGGGTTCCTAAACCAGTACATGCTGCACTTTGAACTGCTCTCCCACAATTCTCTGCTGATCTGGTCAAAGTGGCCTTCCTTATGTCCCATGTGGAGGGAGAGGCTCTCGCATGAATTAATCCCCTATGGGAAAGAGGCGATCCAGCCATTTCGAATCTGACAGTCTTCCAGGAAACCTTTTACAGGGTGTTTGAGCCAGGTCAAGTTACCTATGCGGCGTCTTTGCTTCTCAGACTACAAAAGGGAAATCTCACAATCGCCTAATATGCGGTACTCTTCCACTTGCTCTCTTCAGAACTGAGCTGCAACCACGAGACTCTGGCTCCCTCTTTCTGGGAGAGTCTAACAGGAAGAATTAAGGATGAACTAGCTAGCGGTGATGTTCCTGCCTCCCTGGACGGTTTAGTCTCCCTCGCCATTAAGATCAACCTTAGGTTCCAGGAGCACTCTAGAGAGGTGTCCTGGGACAGAAGATCCATACATCTAGCAGCATTCTTTCAGAGGACGCTCACACCTCAACAATCCGCATCTGCCTCCACTCCTGAGCCATGCAAGTCGACCAAGATGGCGGAACAACAGCGAGGGGATAGACTGACTGGCCGTGTTTTTACTGTAGAAGTACATTGCATCGAGTCCGCTTTTGTCCAGTGAAACCGCGAAACTATCCAGCTTAGGATAGGAGAGGCTATCTTAGGTGAGCGCAAGTCCTCTCCACTGCTATATACGGCTGTGTCTGTAACTACCAGAAAAAATTCACTGCAGCACTCAGCTACTACCAAAAATGTACACATGCTAATAAGCGGTTTATATATGAGGAAAAAATTTAAAAACTTACGTTTTTTTTTCAAAAAACTCAATATTCTTATCTTTTTATTTGCTGGGGTTCTTGGTACATATATTGGCCAATATCTGCTTGCTCATCGACCACTCAACGGTGACCCCAGATCTGATGAGTCCTCCTTGTCCTCCCTATCCCACTTCTAAGTGGGTGGACACCATCTCAACCTCAGAGCACCTGGGGGCGACGAGGGTGCTAAGTGCAGCTGCGGAGCCAGCAACTCCACATATTAAACATAAATAGAAAAAAACTGCACAGCACTCAAGATATAGTGTGAACTGGTGCAAGCTGCAATGCTGGAACAAACAACCTGAAAAAAATCACTGCAGCACTCAGCTACTACCAAAAATGTACACATGCTAATAAACGGCTTATATATGAGTAAAAAATGTAAAAACTTACATTTTAGTTTTTTTTTAAAAAACATAAGTTTTTAAATTTTTTCCTCATATATAAACTGCTTATTAGCATGTGTACATTTTTGGTAGTAGCTGAGTGATCAGTGAATTTTTTCTGGTTGTTTGTTCCAGTATCGCAGCTTGCACCAGTTCACACTATATCTTGAGTGCTGTGCAGTTTTTTTCTATTTGTGTCTGTAATTAGAGATGATATCCGATTCACCGAATCAGCTCTACTGGACTCTGTATCTGCCGGGAATTTCATTCAACAGGTCATAGTGGATTGGTATCAGAGTCCATTTATCAGCTTTAAACTCCCATTGCTGTGTCATCTGTGGATGGGAGTCCTTTGTCCCAGGCTAACCACTTAATTGCCAAGCCAGTTGACCTTCAGGTGAGTGTGCTGTACATGGAGAAAAATGTTTTCCATGTACTACCAGGAATGTCGCATCCACTGCTGTTGGGTCTACCATGGCTTCGGAAGCATGAATCAATTTTGAGTTGAAGAACTGGAGATGTGTGCAGGTGGGTAGCACTCCTGCTATGAAAGCTGTCTCACCTCTGTGCAATCTACTTGCCCACCCGTGAGACCCTCAAATCTTCTGAGTCTGCCGTCCAGCTACTGACCCTGCACAGATGTCTTCGACAAAAAGAAAGCCGAGATGCTGCCACCCCATATACCATACAACTGCCCTATCGACCTTCTTCTTGGAGAACCCTAGGCCATGGACTCCTGAAGCAGAGGACATGTTTATTACTCTCAAGCAGGCCCTCACTTCGGCCCTGGTGCTGCAGACTGGAGATCAGTAGACAGCTCCTCCTGGAAGTGGATGTTTCATCCACCGGTGTGGTTCTTACGCAAAGCATTGTCATCTGAGAAGTAGTAGAGAAGTTTTCCAAAATGGCCCATTTCACTCCACTAGATGTGCTCAAGGAAGTGCTTAAAGAGGACCTGTCACCAAACCAGGCATGGTGATCTAATTACAGCACTGGATGCAGCATGTGTGCAGCATGCAAACAAGGGGTCCCCCAGCACTTGAGCAGCCCTATACCCCGAGATAATACACTTAGAAAACTTACATGCTACAGCCACTAAGGAGGTGGCTAGGGGCTGCAGCCAAAGGGCAGATTCACACCCCCTGCATGTGTAATCTGCCCACCGCTGCCAATCATTGTCTCCCTGTCTGCAGCATTTAAACAGAGTTTTTTTTTCTCTCTCCCAGAAAGTCCGTTAGCCCCGGGGCTACACGGAGAGAAAAAAAAACCTCAGATTAAATGCTGCAGACAGGGAGAGAATGATTGGCAGATTACACAGGCAGGGGGTGTGAATCTGCCCTTGGCTGCAGCCCCTAGCCACCTCCTTAGTGGCTGTAGCATGTAAGTTTTCTAAGTGTATTATCTCGGGGTACAGGGCTGCTCAAGTGCTGGGGGACCCCTTGCCTGCATGCTGCAGACATGCTGTATCCAGTGCTGTAATTAGATCACCATGCCTGGTTTGGTGACAGGTCCTCTTTAAAAAATATGTACTTAAAGAAGTGTCTGCTAGCAATGGCGCAGAAGGCAAACGCCTTCTGCTAGATTGAAACTTTAGAAAAATGGACAAATGAAATAACACCATCCTCGTCCAGTAACGTACAGCACTTTCAAAATACTATCCTGCAAAGCAAAGCTAAAGCAGTCACAGGTGCACAATCTGTGGTCCCAGCATAAGGGCTTGTTCACATCAGCAGATAATAGAAGAAAAGGCCGCACTCAATGACATTGGAATCTTCAACTTTATTTCATATGTGCTTCATCAAAAACCAGTTCTATCTTGTTGCCGTGTACAAATGGAACAATGTGTCCGTGATTTTACTGCAACCAGTAAATTGTAAGTGAAGTTGCATGCAATGTTGCGACGTGTAAAGGTACCTTAAGGGTATGTGAAGACGATCTGGAGGCACTGCACCCTGGATGCAGTGCTACTGGACCTGAGGGAAGCCGCAGGTGAACGCAGGGTGAGTGCAGCCGCTCTACGATCTGCGTTCGGTGCAGGGCGGCTTTTCCCTTCATTCACATGGTCGCTTCTAACTCCGCAGCAATAAATTAACATGCTGCACAGATGCGGAAGCACGGCAACCCGTTCTACAAGTGAGATAATGCTGCGGTGGGAAGAAGCACAGTGGGCATGAGATTTCTAGAAATCCCATCCACTGTGCTTTAACTACACAATGCAGTATTATGGATGCAGTGCAAACACGCTGGGTCCATAACACTGCAAACCCTGATCGTGTGCACATAACCTAATACATAGAACACTAAGTTATTGTATTTGTTCCTTTTCAGTAATAATAATATCATGTTATTGGCTGTAAGCTCTAATCATCAACATTTGCAGAAATAAACACTTGAAATAGATCACTCTGTTTGTAATGACTCTATATAATATATACATTTCACTTTTGTATTGAATGACTGAAAAAAATTAACTTTTTGATTATATTTTAATTGAGATGCACCTGTATGTACATTCACCTAGAAATTTGGACATACTAGATTCTACTAAATGCAATAATCATGTACAGGGGAAGTTGAACGTGTCCATTAAATGCAAGATATAATACATTTGTACGTGAATTTTAGCACCAAACCTATTCTGATAATGGGTTAAACTCCAGGGTTAAATGAGTTCCAATTCGTTAGGAAGCAGAAAGTGAGTCACAGCCTCGTGTCATTTCCTAAAATGCCTCACTTCTTAAAGAAAACCTTTCAAGTTCCTTATGCCCTCCAAGCCAACAGTATTCACTTTTGCATATCAAAATTCCCTTCCTAACCAGCACTAAAATCCATGTTTAAAAAAAAAATAGTTTTTTTCATATGCTGATTAGAGCTTTGACTACTCGATAGGGCTGTGTTTCCTCGGACCATTCAGCCCTTTTTTCATGTTATCATGGCCCTGTGAGCATGATAACATGATTTTCATGAGCCAGCGTTATTGCCAGCTCCTGGAAATCTTGCGCATGCACATGGCTCATTTCAGTAGCATCAGTGGGCCTTTGAACCCAAAGTTCAGAGGTGCACTGGCACTGGTGAAATGAGGTGCGTGCATGCGCAAGATTTCCAGGAGCCGGCGATGATGCTGGCTCATGAAAATCATGTTTTTCTCATCGCCACAACAGCACCCACTGAGAAAGGGGATCCGCCCCCAGGGACAGGAAACCTACAGATAAAAAGGGGCGGTCCCCCTCGCCTCCTCAGTTGGTTTCCTGTCCCTGATGGGAACCTACAGCAAGCATGAAGAGGAGCTTACCTGGGTCCAATCAGCCTCTGTGCAGTCTTCATTGTGGAAAGCAGGGCCTGGGGCTTCAGATGCAGCGTTGGGAAGTCCTGTTCCATGCTCTCCCTTCGTCTGAGGAGTCCATGCTGTCAGCGCTGGGGGAGGCCACCCTAACACATGGGGAGTGCGGGAGCGCTGTGTATCGCCAGGTTCCTACTGCTGCCCGTGGGGGGGCTGTGGTGATAGGGGCGCTGGTTTGCGGCGCCTACTGTTCCGCCGCCTACTCTAGCGGGTCTGTCGGTGGGAGCGGTGCGGGGCGCGCGGCAATGCTTACGGGTGCGGCCAGTGCACATGCGCAGTGGCTCTATGCGCTCTGACCCGGAAGTGACGTCAGCACCACTTCCGGGATTACCGGTGAGGTGTGCCCGCGGGAGGGAAAGTGGAAGGCAGCGTGCAAGCGCTGTCTGGTGGCAAACATGTCCTCTCCTAGGACTTCAGGGGGGCGTCCTCTGGGTGAAGAGATGCGCACCAGCAAGGGAAAATTCAGTGGTTGCTCCAGGGATGGGAGCTCCGCGGACAGGAGTGACAGGACCAAGACAGATCCATCTGCCACTCAGGCTGGATCTCCACCTCCAGTACCGGTACATGGGGTTTTCTGCATTACGGGGTGAGTACAGGCTCGCCCTGTTTTCTTAAGTCCTCTTTATCTGTATCCCTCTCTTATGGTGGGTTTACACGTCCCGATATCGGCGTCCAACTCCGACCCAACTCCGACAAAAAGTCACGTGGGTCGCGAGTTGGAGCCGATATCGGGTGCGCGTTGTACTGTTTGACAGTACAACGCGATGCTGGAACGATGCCAAAACGATATCGGAGTTGAATAGCAAAGCTATTCAACTCGCCGATATCGCAAGGCCGTTGTACCAGCATCGCTGCGTGTGACAGCCCAACTCCGATGCCTACGCTCACGTCACCCATTCACTCCCATGTTAAATGGTCGTTACTGGGTTGGTGGGCGTAGACATCGGAGGGACGTTGTTTCCCGATATCGCAGCGTGTAAACCGGCGATGCGATATCGGGAAAAGCGCTCCCGAAATGCGCGCTCCCGCGCCGTTGTATGCGATATCGTCCCGATATCGGGACGTGTAACCCCACCATCAGGCTAAGGAATTTGGTGAAATACCAGCAATGTGCTCTGTGTCCCCAGCTTCTCCCTGATAACTATTCCATACACCTGTGCCAATCATGTATTGCCATGACCTTACCAGAGGAGTCGCCTGTGACAGATGTCCGTGCCATGATTAGGGAGGAATTGCAGGCCTTTTCTAAGCAGATGCATTCTATGAGACATAGGCAGTTATCTCAACCTGACTTGTCCGTTATTGTGTCTGAATCATAAATTGGTCAAGCTAGCACGGATTCTTCTGATTCTTCCTCTTCATCATCTGAGGAGGAGGGCAGGTCCTGCTTTCCGTTGGAAAGTATGGATGATTGGTCAGATCTGTCCGCAGTACTATGGGGATTTCTGACTCTAAGGAGGTTAAGTCGTCCCAAGATGTGATGTTTGCTGGCCTTTCCCAGAGAAAGCGTATTTATCCCTTGAGGATGAGGAATTTTTGGCATGGTCAAAGATCCCTAAGGTTGACGCAGCGGTCGCTTCGGCTTCTAAGCATTCGTCCCTTCCTGTGGATGATTCAGGATTGCTCTCGGATCCATTGGATCCTAAGGCAGATATGCACCCCACACGGTCTTGGGAGTCCTGCACGGGGGCCTTTAAACCAGCCGTCTCGGCCACATGTACAGCAAGATCCAAGCTGGTGTGGATTGATCAGTTGGAAGATCAACTCAAGGGAGGCATTTCCAGAGAAAAATTGCTTTAATCTCTTCCGCTGATAAGGGACGGCACTGCTTATCTGGCAGATGCTTCCGCAGATTCCTTAAGGCTAACGGCCAGGTCGGCTGGCCTTTCTACTTTGGCTCGGCGCGCCTTATGGCTTAAAGGCTGGAAAGGGGATGCACAGGCCAAGTCCCGTTTATGTGCATTGCCATGTCAGGGTGACTACCTGTTTGGCAAAGCCTTAGATGATCTCCTTGCCAAAGCGGCAGAAAGGAAGACTGGATTCCCTAATGCATCTCATCCATCCTACAGGAGGGCGTTCAAGCGCGGGTCTTTCGGTCAGAAGAAGCCCTATAAGAACCGTAACGGATGGGATAACAATGCATCAAAGTCCAAAGGTGCCCTTTTTGGTTCCTCTGGGAAGAGGGACAATAGGTTCCGTTGGTCCGGCTCCACCATTTGGGGGCCGGTTGCGTGTTTTGTCCACACAATGGCAGGCTATTACGTCTAGCTTGTGGATCCTGAATATTGTGTCTTCAGGTCTAAGACTGGACTTTGAGGTTTTGCCTCCAGATTTTTTTGTGTAGTCTTCCTCTCCATCTCCTTTGTAGCAGCAGGAACTGGAGTTGGAGGTTAGGAGTTTGTTAGTGAAACGAGTCTTGTTCCCGGTCCCTGAGGGCCAGGAGGGACGGGGAGTGTACTCCCCTTTAGTCCTGGTCCCTAAACCTGATGGGTCCTTCCGCACTATTATTAACTGGAGGCACTTGAACACTTTTTTGCGGTTCTCTAGTTTCAAAATGGAGTCAATTAAGTCTGCCATTAAGGTTTTTGTTTCCTAAGTGTTTTTTGGCGGATTTGGATTTGAAAGATGCCTATTACCATCTGGCGATTCATCCAGATCATCAGAGGTTCCTCTGTGTGGCACTCGTGTTCGAAGGTCGCCTCCGGCATTTTTCGGTTTGCAGCATTGCCGTTTGGCCTCGCCATGGCCCCGCGTATATTCACCAAAGTGATGTCAGAGGTGATGGCCTTTTTGCATCGTCAAGATATTCTTATTGTGCCGTATCTTGATGATTTCTTAGTTGTAGGAAATTCTGCTTCTTGGTGCAGAGATCACCTGTTCCGGACCATTTCTATTTTGCAGAGTTTGGGCTGGTTGGTCAATTGGGAAAAGTCTAGGATGGTTCCTCTGACTTGTCAATCTTTCTTGGGTCTGCACCTGGATTCTGTCAGTCAGCTGCGCTTTTTGCCGGATGACAAGAAGCAGGTTATACTCGCCAAGGTTGGATTTGCGGTTGGCCATCCTCGTATGTCCACACCAGATGTCTTCAGCAGGAGATTCTCTGCGCTGAGGAGGGGTTGCAAGGGTCCTTAGACAGCTCCTTTTCCCTTTCTTCGGAGGTCATTGCTTCCCTTTCCTGGTGGTTGTCTCTGGGTAACCTCTCTAGGGGTGTTCCGTGGGTGGTTTCCCCATCTAAGGTAGTGGTTACAAATGCTAGTCCAGACGGGTGGGGTGCCCATCTGGGGTCCCTGTGGGCCCAAGGTCAGTGATCAGTCCCGGAGGCAGCAGATTCTTCTAATGTCCAGGAACTTAAAGCGATACTTCAGACTTTGCCTCAGTTTCTCCTACAGTTGATTCACCAGCACGTCAGAATCATGACGGACAATATAACTTGTGTCGCGTATATCAATCATCATGGCGGTACGCGATCGCAGCCTCTGATGTCTACTGCGTCCGAGATTCACCATTTGGCCGAACGTCATCTGTCCCTCACAGCCCTTCATATCAAAGGGATGGACAACTCCACGGCAGATTTTTTGAGTCGGCATACTCTGCGTCAGGGCGAATGGACATTGAGCAGACGTGTGTTCCGGCAGATTGTGCGCCTGTGGGGTCTCCCAGACATCGATCTTTTCACCACCAGGGCGAATCATCAAGTCACAATGTTTGCCTCCCTCAATGTCAGGGACCATCCAGATGTGGTGGACTCTCTTCAGGCCTCTTGGACTTTCCATCTCGCATATGCCTTCCCTCCGCTGTCGATTCTTCCGTTGGTGATCAGGAAAATCAGGGAGGAGGGAGCAAGGGTCATTCTCATTGCTCCGTACTGGCCAAGGAGACCTTGGTTTTCCTGGCTCCAAGCCATGTCCCTGTCGGATCCGTGGATCCTGCCGTCAACCCCGTCGCTGCTGTCTCAGTTGACAGCGTGGAATTTGAGAGGCGGTTAGTGAAATCGCGGTGGTTCTCGGATGGTCTGGTTTCCACCCTTCTCCTGAGTAGGAAGCCCTCTACTACTAATATCTACTATAGAGTGGGAGTAACTTTTTGTCTTTTTACACTGCCCCGTTTTCTGCGGTAGTCCCTACCCAGGCTATCCTGGAATTTCTCCAACGGGGTAGGGAATTGGGGTTGTCAGTTGGTCCACTTAAGGTTCAGGTGTCTGCCTTGGGTGCTTTGTATGGGGCTAATATTGCGTGGGATAGATGGATTGCTAGGTTTATTTCAGCTTGTGAACGCAGTACTCCGTTCCAATTGCCAGTGTGCCTCCGTGGGACCGGAACTTGGTTCGGGAGGCGCTTACTAGTGCTCCATTGTACCTTTAGACTCTTCCTCTTGGAAGGTTCTTTCCCTTAAGAAAACCTTGTTGGTTGCCCTTGCCTCTGCACGCCGAGTTAGTGACATTCAGGCACTCTCCATAGACCCTCCGTTTTTTTCAGTCTTTCCTCATAGGTTAGGGTGAAACTTGATCCTTCTTTCCTGCCAAAGTTAAACATCCATCATCTACAGTTAGGGCCAGAAATATTTGGACAGTGACACAATTTTCGCGAGTTGGGCTCTGCATGCCACCACATTGGATTTGAAATGAAACCTCTACAACAGAATTCAAGTGCAGATTGTAACGTTTAATTTGAAGCGTTGAACAAAAATATCTGATAGAAAATGTAGGAATTGTACACATTTCTTTACAAACACTTCACATTTTAGGAGGTCAAAAGTAATTGGACAAATAAACATAACCCAAACAAAATATTTTTATTTTCAATATTTTGTTGCGAATCCTTTGGAGGCAATCACTGCCTTAAGTCTGGAACCCATCGACATCACCAAACGCTGGGTTTCCTCCTTCTTAATGCTTTGCCAGGCCTTTACAGCTGCAGCCTTCAGGTCTTGCTTGTTTGTGGGTCTTTTCGTCTTAAGTCTGGATTTGAGCAAGTGAAATGCATGCTCAATTGGGTTAAGATCTGGTGATTGACTTGGCCATTGCAGAATGTTCCACTTTTTTGCACTCATGAACTCCTGGGTAGCTTTGGCTGCTTGCTTGGGGTCATTGTCCATCTGTACTATGAAGCGCCGTCCAATCAACTTTGCAGCATTTGGCTGAATCTGGGCTGAAAGTATATCCCGGTACACTTCAGAATTCATGCGGCTACTCTTGTCTGCTGTTATGACATCAATAAACACAAGTGACCCAGTGCCATTGAAAGCCAAGCATGCCCATGCCATCACGTTGCCTCCACCATGTTTTACAGAGGATGTGGTGTGCCTTGGATCATGTGCCGTTCCCTTTCTTCTCCAAACTTTTTTCTTCCCATCATTCTGGTACAGGTTGATCTTTGTCTCATCTGTCCATAGAATACTTTTCCAGAACTGAGCTGGCTTCTTGAGGTGTTTTTCAGCAAATTTAACTCTGGCCTGTCTATTTTTGGAATTGATGAATGGTTTGCATCTAGATGTGAACCCTTTGCATTTACTGTCATGGAGTCTTCTCTTTACTGTTGACTTAGAGACAGATACACCTACTTCACTGAGAGTGTTCTGGACTTCAGTTGATGTTGTGAACGGGTTCTTCTTCACCAAATAAAGTATGCAGCGATCATCCACCACTGTGGTCATCCGTGGACGCCCAGGCCTTTTAGAGTTCCCAAGCTCACCAGTCAATTCCTTTTTTCTCAGAATGTACCCAACTGTTGATTTTGCTGCTCCAAGCATGTCTGCTATCTCTCTGATGGATTTTTTCTTTTTTTTCAGCCTCAGGATGTTCTGCTCACCTCAATTGAGAGTTCCTTTGACCGCATGTTCTCTGGTCACAGCAACAGCTTCCAAATGCAAAACCACACACCTGGAATCCACCCCTGACCTTTTAACTACTTCATTGATTACAGGTTAACGAGGGAGACGCCTTCAGAGTTAATTGCAGCTCTTAGAATCCATTGTCCAATTACTTTTGGTCCCTTGAAAAAGAGAAGACTATGCATTACAGAGCTATAATTCCTAAACCCTTTCTCCGATTTGGATGTGGAAACTCTCATATTGCAGCTGGGAGTGTGCACTTTCAGCCCATATTATATATATAATTGTATTTCTGAACATGTTTTTGTAAACAGCTAAAATAACAAAACTTGTGTCACTGTCCAAATATTTCTGGCCCTAACTGTATATCAATAAAAGCAACCAAATTCATAGAATATTTTAGGAATATTTCTGGACCTCATTATCATGGGACTAATCATACATATTACAATTGTAACTATTCCCTCAGAGGAGGACACAAAACACGATTCTAGAGTCCCAGATTACAAAATAGAATATTTTAGGAATATTTCTGGACCTCATTATCATGGGACTAATCGTACATATTACAATTGTAATGTATAATGAGGTCCAGAAATATTCCTAAAATATTCTATTTTGTAATCTGGGACTCTAGAATCGTGTTTTGTGTCCTCCTCTGGGGGAATAGTTACAATTGTAATATGTACGATTAGTCCCATGATTATGAGGTCCAGAAATATTCCTAAAATATTCTATTTTGTAATCTGGGACTCTAGAATCATGTTTTGTGTCCTCCTCTGGGGGAATAGTTACAATTTCCTGCCAAAGGTAGTTTCTAAGTTTCACCGCAGTTAGGAGATCATTCTGCCCTCCTTTTATCCTGACCCAGTTACCCCTGCCCAACAGACGTTTCATACGCTCGATGTTAGACGAGCTGTCCTCTCCTACATTGATAGGACCCTGGCAGGGAGGAAGTGTAGGGCTCTGTTTGTCTCCTTCCAGGGTCAGAAGAAGGGGTCTGGAGTCTCTAAGAGTATCTTGTCCCGATGGATAGGAGAAGCTATCTGCTTGGCGTATCAGGCTACTGGTGTGCCACCTCCGGATGGTGTTCGGGCCCATTCCACAAGGGTGATGGTTTCTTCCTGGGCTGAACAGGCTGACACGTCTATTGAATTGATATGTAAGGCGGCAACCTGGTCCTCACCTTCTACTTTCTATGAACACTATAGACTTGACCTCTCATCTGCTTCTGATTTGGCGTTTGGGAGGACTGTCCTCCACACGGTGGTCCCACCCTGAGCTTTTTGATCTCTGTAAGTCTCTCAGTAGGTGCTGTCGTGGCGATGAGAAAAGACCGGATTACTTACCGGTAATCTTGTTTTATGGAGCCACAACAGCACCCACTCACTTCCACCCCTTATTTCTGCACGTTTTTTTGACCTTCTATTTGTCATGTGTGTGGTGATGATTTTGTTTATGAAGTTGTACTAATTAGCGGTTCCTCTCGGTCTTTGTAACACAACTGAGGAGGCAAGGGGGACCACCCCTTTTTATCTGTAGGTTTCCTGTCCCTGGGGGCGGATCGCCTCTCTCAGTGGGTGCTGTCTTGGCTCCATAAAACAAGATTACCGGTAAGTAATCCGGTCTATCATGCTCACAGGAGAGTGATATGTATAGAGGGCTGACTAGTCTGAGGAAACAATGCCTCATCGAGTAATCAAAGCACTAATTTGCATACGAAAAATGGTGGCAATAAATGCTTTTCTTACACATTGATTTTAGAAAATTATGTTATATAGGGCTGGTTAGGAAGGGAATTTTGACATGCAAATGTGAATGTTGCAGCATGAAGGGCATTAGGGTCCTAACAGGTTCCATTTTAATAATGTGTGCTTACTGCGCAATATAGCATAAAGTGGTTATCCGCCTTGTCAAATATTTTAAAAATGTGAAAAAAACAAAAAAATATATACTAACTGTCAATCCAGTGCTGATCCTTCAGTGGTGTTCACACTATTACAACATTTTTTTCCAATGCAGTGGTGCTTAAAATGTAAGTCCCATGAACCATGTCTTAGGACGGGGATAGACACTGCTGAAGAGCACAGATGACGATCACATTGTAATGAATAGAGTTGCTGGAGACTCCCCAGATGCAAGCATGACAGCTGCACAGTAATTCATGAAGCTGTCATGCTTGGTTCAGGGGGGCCACTCCAAGCATTGCAATGTGATCATCGTCCGTGTTATACAGCAGTCTAACCCCAGCCTTATACTGACCTTCCAAGGTCTTCCATTTATTTGGCATGACCAAAAAAATCGCTGCATGCTGTGATTGGTAGCGTTTATCAGATCTCACGCACCTATACAAGTCTATGGGTGCATGTCAAACATCGGACTACATTCAGATGTCATAATAGTGCAGTCCCATATATGCAGAGACAAGCAATGGAAAAGATGGAGAAATTAATCTCTCTATCTTCTCCATTCCTGTGACTGACTCTCGCATATGAGAGAATCAGACCACAGTACAATGACACTCAGCTCACGCTTGCAGCAGAGCTTGAGCTGAGTTTCATTAGCGCATAGCATCCAATTCTCTCACCACAAATACTATACTATAGCGTAAGTGCACCTCTCCAGAACCGAACAAAAAAAAACAAAACGCTGGAGTGATGTTTTAGCCACTTTGTAACGACCAATTTGTCTTTTTACTGACCTGAAATATTAGTGAATATCATCCTCACACACATGAAAAGTCAGCTACTATGGCTATTTAACCTCTTAAATGCTGCTGTCAATAGGCACTATAGATGGTTAACAGAGTGTGGGGGTCCCCCTCTTTAACCCCATCAGCATCTTGAGATCACGGTTGTGTGGGTCCTGATGGATGTCGTGGCAATTCATGGGCAAATAATCTGCTGGCTATAGTGATCTGTTCAGAAGTTAGCAACATTTAGGTTGAAGAAATTACATATATAAATAATGGGTGATCAAAACATCGCATCTACACAAAAATGGTATCATTAAAAACATCAGCTCAAGATGTAAAAATAAACTGTCACACAGCCCCAGATCCTGAAAAATGAGAACACTACGGGTCTCTGAAAACAAATGGCTGAATGTTTTTTCACCACTTAGACCGGCTTCACACCATGGTTTTGTGCTGTCAGGTTATGTCCAGTGTTTTGCAGGATGCACCAGACAGCATCGGATGAGCACAAACTGAGGGCAAACATGCCCTCCGATCCTGTTTTTTACAGGATTCGTTTGTGCTCGTTGTTGCTGCTGTCCGTGGTGCTGAAATTTCAGTCGTCGGTAAAATGGAGCTCTCCATGGTGCTGAACTTCAGCGCCAACTCTGAAATCCTGCTGCTGTCCATGGTGCTGAATGAGCACGGCTGCATTTCGGAGCCGCTGCTCTTCAGTACCAGGCATCCGGGAAGCGATCCAGTTTGTTTGCCAGATCCGGGGCAATCCGGCGGCAATAGACTCCATGTTATGAGTGCCGGATCGCCCCGGATTTGGTTTTATTCGTTTTTTGCACCGGACACAAAAAATTATGCAGACTCCGATTTTGTGTCCGGTGCAAAAAAACGAACAAAACCGAATCCGGGCGAAAACAAAACCGGAGACCAAATAAGACCAATCCGGCACCATAGGGACACATGGGGGCAAAACCTGATCAGGTTCTGTCTGGTTCAAACCGGACAGAACATGAAACCACAAAACCATGGTATGAAGCCGGCCTTAGATAAAAGTAAAAGCATACACTCACTGTAGGTTTAGGAGTCCGAGTGGGCAATTGCACTCAATGATTTACTCTTTCCCTTTAACCCTTCCCCCAAAGACTGTTTTCCTCTTCTTTACAAGACCCAATTTTTCAATTCTGACCGGTGTCAGTTTATGTGTAATAACTCTACAATGCTTCAACAGATACCATCAATTCAGATAAGATTTCATTGTGGCACATTGTACATCACACTAGTGGAAAATTTAGATTAATGTGATCTGTTTAGTTATAAAAATAACAAAAAATTGACATTTTTGAAAACTTTACATTTTTTGAACTTTTACTTTTTATGTCCTCAAAACAAATAATCATACCGCACAAAATAATTAATAATTAAGGCCCCTTTCACATCAGTGTTTTTTTTTAAATTGCGGCACATCCAGCAGATTTACTTACGGCCGCATGGTTCTGAGGAATGCGGCAGATCTGGCACTTGCGGCGGCGGAAAAAAAACGCTGCTGACTGCAGTTTTTTTAGCGGCCACAACTGCCAGATTTCCCGCATCTGGCAGAACCGCACTTGCCGCATCCAACCGCACGCCCCATAGACAATGCATGAGGCTCGCCGCAAGTGTGGCCGTTAGGCGGCAAATGCAGTATATCTCCCTGATCTGCTGCAATTTAAAAGAACCGCTGATGTGAAAGGGGCCTAAGGCTATGTGCACATCAGTCGTTTTGTGGGCTGTTTTTTACCCGTTTCCGTCGGCGTTTTCCGCTCAGTTTTATGTTAATTTATGTTAATCCTAGCCACCGGCTGGATTAACATGATACTCAATGGAGTTTAGAAAACGCTGTCTTCATTAGAACGTTTTTTTTTCTGGTCGTTTTCAGTTTTTCCACCGGTTTTCAAAAATAGAGCAAGTGACTTCTTTTGGTCGTTTTTTCCAGCGGTTCCAGCATAACAAGTGCACCAAAGACCAGTCTGAAAAAACGGCAAGAAAACCGCCGAGAAAAACGTTGTAAAACCGGGCGGAAAACGTGGAAAAAACGCTTGAAAAACGAGGAACAATGCTGAGCACAGAAAACTCAGTTTCTGCTAATCTACACCGGTTTTTGGACGTTCTACAGAGATGCACAAACGTCAGATGTGCACATACCCTTAGGCTGCTTCCACACTGCAGTTTTTTCACTGATCAGTGTCCATCAGATTTGTGTGCCAAAACCAGGAATGTCTCCAAAACTCAGAACAGGTGTCAATCTTTCAATTATAGATTTTCTCTGCAAGTTCCTCTCCTGGTTTCTCTCCGGGTTTTGGCACACAAACCTGATGGACACTGATCAGTGAAAAAACTGCAGTGTGGAAGCAGCCTTACTTGTACAACATCTCTATTTTATGTCAGCATCACTTTTTAAACATATTTTTTGTTAGGATGTTCGAGGGGTTAAAAGTTTATCAGTAATTTTTAAAAAATTTTTACAAATCTTATGTTTTTTAGACTTCACTAGCAAACAATACCCCATTGTAAAAATGGCACTTTACTGTATTCAAAATCATATTCAGGTAGTTTATTAACCTTACAGGTGCTTCAAAAGAATAATAGCAAAGTGGAAGAAAATATCGAAAAATTACATATTTTTTGCTAAAATGTTGCTTCAGCTCCCAATTTTTTCATTTTCACACGGCAACAAAATAGAACAGTGTCCATGATTTCACTGCAACCAGCAAATCGCATGTGACAGTACCTATACATGAGAAAATGGACCACTCAGTTTGTTGTGCAATTTCTCCTGTGAGTACACCAATGCCTCAGATAAAGAGGAAATCTTTTGTATGAGAACATGGCAGGGCTAAGGGTACCGTTACACGACGCAATATTGCATGCAATTTCACATGCAATTTGCTGGTTGCAGTGAAATCATGGACACATGGTTCTATTTTGTTGCCATGTACAAATGTAACAATGTGTCCATGATTTCACTGCAACCAGCAAATTGCCAGTGAAATTGCATGCAATATTGCGTTGTGTAACGGTACCCTAATGGCTACTTTATACGTCCCAACATCGTTTCGATATTGTATACAACGGCACGGGGTATGACTTATATTGGAAAATTCTGCGCCAGCCCTGCCCTGACTTATATTCGGGGGTGACTTATTTTCGGGGAAACAGGGTATCTTTGCTTTTCCTTGTCCTTGCATGGATACTTTTTGTATGTTATATATGAAAATATTCAATAAAAATTGTTTAAGAAACAAAAATACTTTTCAGGAACAGTGCAAAGTTCAGGAAGTAAGAAGACCCATATTGGAATTCAGATTTTGCTCAAATGGTTTGCAGATACCATGTCACATTGGCAGAGCCCCTGAGGTGCAAGAACAACAGAACCCCATGTAACAAACTCCAGTGAATAAATATAGTTATGCAGTGAGCATATCAACACCACAAGTGTGTTGATGAATTTTACACTAGTGGATGGTGAAGAAATAATAACTGCATTTTTGAGCACTAAAATACTGTTTTAGCTCCATATTTTTCATTTTCACAAGGGAAAATAGGTAAAAAAAGTCCCCATAAGATGTTACACAATTTCTATTCTGGCAATGAACCGCCATCATTTACCCCTTCTATCCCCCTGATGCCACTGCACTAGAGCATTGGGCAGATCTGGGTAAAGCGCCAGGTATTGGCACTTCTAATGAATGTGCCAAATTCTGGGGCAGCTGGGGCGTTTATTCTATAAAGTGGGGGGGCCCAATGACTATGGGCCCCCACCACGCTGAGACAAACAGCCCCCAGCTGCCTAGTTTTACCTTGGCTGACAATTAAAATAGGATAAAGCCCACACATTTTTTTTGCCAACCTAGGTAAAACTAGGCTGCTGAGTGTGGCAGCTCACAGGTGTCCACTTTATCTGTGCTGAGAATGAGAAATACAGCAAAGCCCTACATTTTTTTTTCCATTATTTTATTTTACACACTATGGCGGCAGGTTGGTTGCCATACACTAATGTGTAAGGGTACCTTTACACGCTGCAATTTTTGGTGGCAATCGTAGGCGATCTAACGTGCACGTGCACATTTTTCATGCTCAACTCAGATCGCCGATGGCGCTTTTACACGCCTCAATTTCGCCCTCAACCCAAGGCGACTTGTCGCCCCGGAAGTCGCCACACCAACAGCGGGAAACATCCGGTAGACTCCCATCGCCGCTTCACAGCCGCAATCCCCAAAGGAATGTGGGCGTACATGTTCAGCACGGCAAAAACATAGGCATGCCAAATTGTTTTAGACCAAACACGCTCATTGGACAACGCAATAGTATCGTGATTGGCCAGTCAGCGCTGGAAGGCTGGCTAATACCTGACGCCATTGTGTCGGAGTTTGGGATGAATACACACTTGTGTCGTTGAAAGTGGCTGCTGCGACACACTTTCGAGCCGCTCAAGCATCACACAGGAGCGGTTTTGTGCAGGACAGTGGCTTACACTACACAATGGCTTGCTATGTGTGCGTCTGTAGCTGATGGTGGGAACATACAAACAACACTATGCCCATATGTGTCTACATTGGTCCATGCCATGGCACAGCTGCCATGGCTGAACTGAACTATGTGTGTGTACACATGTTTGTGAGTGTGTCCTGGGCTGTACCTACATCCCCCACAAACACCATTGCTTGCTCAATGTGTATGGACACGTGCCCCTGTGGGCCCAACACATCATAATGGATATGTACACACAGTTGGCCATACAGTGTGGCCCAAAAGGCTGGACCTGTGTACTGCATATTACCACACAATGTTTCAAGGACCCATCAATACCATTTTACGGATAACATACCTCTGTGCACAGCATAAAGCTATGTGCATCTGTCCTGTATCCAAAAGTAACAACACACACAGGTTTGTTTTTGGTTCAATTTTTTTTTAGTTTCTATTTTTGTGCACAAAAAATAAAAAGTACAACAACACACACAAAATAAAATTAAACACAAGTGTTCACACCACACAAAGAAATGCAACATGATGCGAAATATGGTAAACAAAAAACATTTCAAAGTAAAAAACCCAAAAACACTAACTAACTAATGTTGACACACCAAAACACAACCCCAATCCTCATGGTGCAGCCACCCTTGTGACTCCACCCTCCTCATCATGTTGATGCCTCACAACACCAGCCACCCTACACCTGCTGGTGCTGCCAGGTCACTGCCCCGGAGCCATTAAAGTAGGAGCAGTATGCGTCTCTGTTGTTCCTGGCATCCTGCCGAGTCCGAACCTGGCTCAGCGGCTGGAGTGGTGCCACACCATGGTCGGTAGCATGCCAATCCCTGGGACAGACCTCCCCTGTTGTGGGGTCCACTGAACCCACATAACTTGCTGGCGTGTATGATGAATGATCCCTACGACGCAGGAAGTTATGCAGCAGACAGCAGGCCAGCACTACCACGTCAATAGATTCCAGTTTCATATGCAGACGTGTATTGAAAAACCTGGAATGTATTGGCCATGATCCCGAAAGCATTTTCAACCACACGGCGGGTCTGGGATAGCCGGTAATTGAAAATGCGCTGCTCAGAAGTAAGCGTCCTCTGGGTATATGGCCGTAGTAGGTGTGCCTGAAGTGGGAAGGCTTCATCAGTTGAGATGATGGGTTGTCTCATCATTTGAGGGCAAGTTCAGCCCACCTGTCATTAGGTCTTGCGCCAAGGAGCAGTGGGCGAACACGACCCCATCTGAGATACACCCGTTCATTCCAACGTCCACGTAGAGGAACTCATTGTTCAGGTCCACCAGGGCCATGAGGACCACACTACAATATCCTTTGTAATTGTAATACAAAGACCCCGAGTTTGGGGGTTTAGTGATCCTCACGTGGTTACCATCCAATGCACCTCCGCAGTTTGGAAATTGCCAGTGGTCCTCAAACCCTCTGGCAACATCCATCCATTGAGCAGGAGTTGTTGGAAACTGCATATAGGATGGCAGTAGAGTATTCCAGATGGCCTCACACGTCTTGGGAATTCAGGCGGCTCAGCATGGACAGTGATACACGTGAAGTGTATTGCAGGTTGGTCCTTGAACGACCTGTTGCCAGGAACCGCTAAGTTACAGCCAAACGCTCCTCAGGTGGCACTGCTCGACGCGTCACAGTGTCCTGTCGGGTTATCAATGGCCCTATGCGTTCCAACAGAAATGTGAAAGAGTCCTTGGACATACAGAGGTACCGTAGTTCCTGAAAACATGCTGACTCCGATCCTCCAGCTCACGGACCAGCCGCATGTGGCTCCGGGTGTCCCGGTGCAGAAGCCAATCCCAAGCCCACACACGCCGTGGTCTGCGAGCCTGCAACCTCTCATATCTATCCTCCAGCCACAATTCCTCTTCCACCAAGGCAAGAGCCACGATAGCATCTCCATCAGCCTCGAACATCATCTCACATACCTACCAACCCCTGCAAATGTGAGGAAAAGAAACATCACTACAAGAACGCTTCATCACACATCATCTATACACACCACCTCCTTCCCTATACGTCTCCTGCCCACTTTACCACAGCATACCCAAGTGTGATCACCAGCCCACAAACATACATACAGAGCACCATTCAAGGCCCAAACACAACATTGCAGTGTCTGACAACCAAACCTGGTAAATTTACACCTTTGGCAATTTACCTCCTGTACAAAACATCTCCCTTGTCAAATGCAACACATCATGAGCATAAGGCCATATACGTGGCCATAATGTTGACGTGTGACCACAAGGCATGGCCAAAGAGATCAGTTACATTAATTAAGTCATGGTTGTTTCCAACTCTATACAATTACATTATACACATACCCCAGTCTTTGTGTGTTATTCTCAAAATATCACACCACGCAGCAGACTATTGAATACTCATCATGTTAAAGAGACATCCCTGATGTGTTGTGAATGCCGTATCTTCAGAGGCAGACATTCGCAGAAGCCACATGCCCCACTCCACATCTGAGTTTGCCCTTCAAAGTCTCATTGTGTGTGGTAAACGATAGTACTATGTGGCCACAATTCAGATGATCCCCGTAACTAAAGACACTCGCATCCTTCAAACATGATCCTGTATGGCAAAGGCAAAATGGCTTGCAAAGGGGGAAAGGGTTTGGGTTGACAAAACAATCATGCATCCATTTGCCAGTACACAATAGAAAATAATACAAATAACTTCACGAGTAACTACATACCCCACCAATTGGGCGTGAGCTACACTACACACTAACGATCCGTAATGGTAAGGTGCTCTAAACGCAACACAGCCATATCACAGTTCATGTTTGCACATCAGTACTTACTTAATGACTTTGGGCAGCAAGCGTGACGTACCTCAGTCGTGAGCGCTTTTTATATGGTAACCAACCAATCAGACAGCAACGGCGTCTTGTAATTGATGTAGCCGCCTGGGCGTATGCAGGTGCGACCAATGATTATGCACCATTGCGCTGTCTTGATTGGTCAGGTTGTGTTTAAATATGCATGTGCTGGGACGCCACCCCTGCTCCTACTTGAATGTGCATTGTGCTAATAGCGTCTCATTACAAGATCTCTGTTGGACATACGGTAAGTAACGGGACATGCTATAGTGCACTTCTGTACATTAGTTTCTGTGTGCTGCAGACCCATATGTTGGCAAATGTTTGGGGGCCTTATGTACAGCTTCCGGTAGCGTCCTGTAGAAGTGTATTTAGCGACATGTACGCATCATAACTTCACTTCGTGTCCTGTAGCTAACATAATCTTCTGGGAGATCCTTGCCAGGACAATGTGCACTACAGCACTATGTTTATTCAAAAATATGTGCGTATCTCATGAGTGTGTGTTTTAATGTAGTTTGTAAAACCATGTGTGGCATTTGTAATGACAGACCTTGCCATATTTCCCTGCAGTGCCTCAAAAAAACATATAGCAACAGGCATGTCCTACATGCCCCATGTATGGAGACATGTTAAGGCCAATAATGATTCTGCATAGCCAAGCTGACTCCCACAACACATGTAATTAGTATTGCTGGACATGGGGTGGCCCCACAGAGTAGGGTGTCACCTGTGATGGCTATGTACAGTTGTGGCCAAAAGTATTGACACCCCTGCAATTCTGTCAGATAATACTGAGTTTCTTCCTGAAAATGATTGCAATCACAAATTCTTTGGTATTATTATTTTCATTTAATTTGTCTTCAATGAAAATAAACACAAAAAGAATTGTCCTAAAGCCAAATTGGATATAATTCCACACCAAACATATAAAAGGGGGTGGACAAAAGTATTGGCACTGTTAGAAAAATCATGTGATGCTTCTCTAATTTGTGTAATTAACAGCACCTGTAACTTACCTGTGTCACCTAACAGGTGTTGGCAATAACTAAATCACACTTGCAGCCAATTGACATGGATTAAAGTTGACTCAACCTCTGTCCTGTGTCCTTGTGAGTACCACATTGAGCATGGAGAAAAGAAAGAAGACCAAAGAACTGTCTGAGGACTTGAGAAACCAAATTGTCAGGAAGCATGAGCAAGATCAAGGCTACAAGTCCATCTCCAAAGACCTGAATGTTCTTGTGTCTACCGTGCGCAGTGTCATCAAGAAGTTTAAAGCCCATGGCACTGTGGCTAACCTCCCTAGATGTGGACGGAAAAGGAAAATTGACGAGAGATTTCAACGCAAGATTGTGCGGATGGTGGATAAAGAACCTCGACTAATATCCAAACAAATTCAAGCTGCCCTGCAGTCTGAGGGTACAACAGTGTCAACCCGTACTATCCGTCGGCGTCTGAATGAAAAGGGACTTTATCGTAGAATACCCAGGAAGACCCCACTTCTTACCCCGAGAGATAAAAAAGCTAGGCTGGAGTTTGCCAAAACTTACCTGAGAAAGCCTAAAACGTTTTGGAAGAATGTTCTCTCTTTTTGGGCAAAGGCATCAACATAGAGTTTACAGGAGAAAAAAAGAGGCATTCAAAGAAAAGAACACGGTCCCTACAGACAAACATGGCGGAGGTTCCCTGATGTTTTGGGGTTGCTTTGCTGCCTCTGGCACTGGACTGCTTGACTGTGTGCATGGCATTATGAAGTCTGAATACTACCAACAAATTTTGCAGCATAATGTAGGGCCCAGTGTGAGAAAGCTGGGTCTCCCTCAGAGGTCATGGGTCTTCCAGCAGGTCAATGACCCAAAACACACTTCAAAAAACACTAGAAAATGGTTTGAGAGAAAGCACTGGAGACTTCTAAGGTGGCCAGCAATGAGTGCAGACCTGAATCCCATAGAACACCTGTGGAGAGATCTAAAAATGGCAGTTTGGAGAAGGCACCCTTCAAATATCAGGGACCTGGAGCAGTTTGCCAAAGAAGAATGGTCTAAAATTCCAGCAGAGCATTGTAAGAAACTCATTGATGGTTACCGGAAGCGGTTGATCGCAGTTATTTTGGCTAAAGGTTGTGCAACCAAGTATTAGACTGAGGGTGCCAATACTTTTGTCTGGCCCATTTTTGGAGTTTTGTGTGAAGTGATCAATGTTTTACTTTATTCTCTTTTGTGTTTTTTCATTGAAGACAAATTAAATGAAGATAATAATACCAAAGAATTTGTGATTGCAATCATTTTCAGGAAGAAACTGAGTATTATCTGACAGAATTGCAGGGGTGTCAATACTTTTGGCCACAACTGTATATATATATATATATATATATTATATATATAATATATATATATATATATAATATATATTCATTTATTCACAAATATAGAAATATAGTTATATAATTTGAATGTAAGAATTGTGTGTCGGGTTTTTTTCATCCCATTTGGATTTTTATTCTATTTTCCAGGACATTGCATTAATAATTGGTGTCATGCAGAAGTGTAAATGAAGGTACCATTACACGCTTCAATATTGAAACGCTATCACTAATGATCTCGAGGGAGTGCGGTCGTTAGGACATCTTTTTTACATCGTTGGTGAGATGTCACACATCTAGATGTGGACGATGCACCAAAGATCCAGGAAGCAGCTGTCATTCGCACAACCCAGCGAACAATACTTGTTCACTGATGTGAATAGGCGAAGTTGTTAACGACATCGTTATCACAGTGTCACACACAACGATCCAGTGAGCAGGTATCAGTTGCACAACCCAGCAAACGATACTTGTTCACTGATGTGAATGGGTGAAGTCGTTAACGACATCGTTATCGCGGTGTCACACAGAACGATGCAGCAGGTTGGCTGATCGAGGATCGTTTGATTTTAGAACATGTTCTCAAATCTGCGATCACCGATCCTACGATTTATCGTAGTCGTATCTCGTATCTCACAAGCAACGACGTCCTAACAATGTTGTTTCAACGACTCCAAACTCGTGGCGCTTGAGCGATATCGTTCACGATCTCGTACCATGTAAAGGGGCCTTGAATGTGATGTGGCGACGCCGACCAGAATAGTGGCTGCTGTTTGTTTTATAGTACATGGTGTTGCGACCTACTACACATACTCGGAGCTTGTGCCCTGGGGTGGAGAGTACAGCACTGTTCACACCAGCAGCAGGTGACCATGAATGCCTCTACCTCCAGCGGGCAGCACGTCACAGGCTCGTACTAGGCCACAAGATTCGGCTCATCGTTGGCGGTGAGGTAAATGTTCAACAAGCATATATGAATAAAGCTTGAATGACAAAAAAAAAAAAAAACACTACCAGGCACCGCCCACTGCAGCAAAGCGTGAGGGAGGTTCCGCCTCTGTGACCCCGCCCATATGCCCCTCCCCACACACACCCAGCGGGCGGGAAGGCGTCAGCTAGACAGCGCCTCACACAAGCACCGACCGAGCTAGAGAGCGGCACAGTCCCGGCTATCACCGCCCCTCAGCACCCGGCACGACAGCACCCGCAGCGGCGGAGGAGAGAAGGCCAGCCCTGCAGGGACAGCGCCGGGAGATCAGCTCTCTCTTCACAGCAAATATGGCGGCTGCGGCTGGGGCCTCTTCAAACCCCGGAGGGGGACCAGAGATGGTGCGGGGACAGGCGTTTGACGTGGGCCCACGATACACGAACCTGTCTACATTGGGGAAGGCGCCTATGGCATGGTGTGGTAAGTACCGACAGTCGGGTGTGTCTGCGGCGCCTGTCCCGGGCCTGCGCCCTCCTCTCCACAGATGTCACCACCCCTCCCTGAGCCCGGAGCGGCCGGTGATAGATCTGTGTGCCCGCGTGGGGTCTCCTGCCCTTCACCCGGGTGATGGATGTGCCCGGACGTGGGGTCTCCTGCCCTTCACCCGGGGTGATGGATGTGCCCGGCCGTGGGGTCTCCTGCCCTTCACCCGGGGTGATGGATGTGCCCGGCCGTGGGGATCTCCTGCCCTTCACCCGGGTGATGGATGTGTCCGGACGTGGGGGTCTCTTGCCCTGTACCCAGAGTGATGGATGTGCCAGGGTGTGGGGTCTCCTACCCTGCACACAGGGTGATAATGTGCCCAACCATGGGTTCTGCTGCCCCCTACACGGGATGATGGAGGTATCAGGGTGTGGGGTCTCCTGCCCTGCACACAGGGTCATGGATGTGCCCAACCATGGGTTTTGCTGCCCCCTACATGGGGTGATGGAGGTGCCAGGGTGTGGGGTTTGCTGCCTTGTACCCGGGGTGATGGATGTGCCTGGCTGTGGCGTCTGCTGCCCAGTACAAAGGGTGAGGAATGCTGACGTGGGTCTGTGCCCTGTACACGGGGGAGATTGGATGTGCCTGGACGTGGGGTCTGCTGCCCTGTACACGGGGAGATGGATGTGCCTGGCTGTGGGTTCTGCTGCCCTGTACACGGGGAGATTGGATGTGCCTGGCTGTGGGTTCTGCTGCCCTGTACACGGGGATATTGGATGTGCCTGGCTGTGGGGTCTGCTGCCCTGTACACGGGGGATATTGGATGTGCCTGGCGTGGGGTCTGCTGCCCTGTACACGGGGATATTGGATGTGCCTGGCTGTGGGGTCTGCTGCCCTGTACACGGGGGATATTGGATGTGCCTGGCGTGGGGTCTGCTGCCCTGTACACGGGGATATTGGATGTGCCTGGCTGTGGGGTCTGCTGCCCTGTACACGGGGGATATTGGATGTGCCTGGCTGTGGGGTCTGCTGCCCTGTACACGGGGGATATTGGATGTGCCTGGCTGTGGGGTCTGCTGCCCTGTACACGGGGATATTGGATGTGCCTGGCTGTGGGGTCTGCTGCCCTGTACACGGGGGATATTGGATGTGCCTGGCTGTGGGGTCTGCTGCCCTGTACACGGGGGATATTGGATGTGCCTGGCCGTGGGGTCTGCTGCCCTGTACACGGGGGATATTGGATGTGCCTGGCGTGGGGTCTGCTGCCCTGTACATGGCTGTACACAGGGTGATGGATGTGCCCGGCTGTGAGGTCTGCTACCCTGTACACGGGGTGAGGGTAGGGTAGCCACACCGAAGGGATGGTTTACAGGAAGAGTGGTCCAAATGGGAGGGTCCCCTTACAAGCCAAGAGCATGGAAGAGGGTGACTCCTGGGTTTTATGTAATCAGTGTAATGGTGGGTTTACACACACCAATCATTGTATCCAATATCTGAACCAATCTCTGGTTGCAGTGAAATCATGGACAGATTGCTCCATGTTGTACACAGCCACAAAATGGAACTATGTGTCCATGATTTCACTGCAACCAGAGATCTGTTCAGATATTGGATACAATGATTGGTGTGTGTAAACCCACCATAAGACTACCACCAAGGCTGGAGCTTGCCAATGACGATCACTCCACCAGCCTCCTCTCCGTGATCAGGTGGAGATTGTGTTGTCATGGGACAGATGGCGGACTGAGTGTGGCCGTACCCTCTGTACTGGTGCCACAATAAAGGCTTAACTGGATCTAGTTCAATCAGTTTTTTTTTTTTTTTTGTTAATCATCGTCATCCGTATTTGGACAGTGTTGTTCTCTATTAACCATGAGAGGTTTCTCATAACTTTCTGTGAAAACAGCAAATAAATAAGCAATTTCTTTTCTCTATTACAAATACGTGACTGAAATTGGGCCCAGCACCATTATTTTGGCAAACCACTTGGTCCACAACAATACACAGAGATGTGAGCAGCCCCATAGATTAATAGATGTGGATTCAGTGCGTGATAAATATAATCTCCCTTGTACATGCCAAACTTGTACTGAATGAGCCCTCACCCAATAGTGATATAAAGGGATCCTTCATGAGGTGTAGGGTTGAATAGATTACATCTTCCATGTAGGATTTTGTGACTGAAAATAAATGTAATTCTGAAATTCACTCTGCCCAATTTGTATCTCTTTCCTCAGCAGACAGTGGCCATTCTAGTTATATTTTACATTATTGCTATTAAAGTAACCTTTAGAGCTTAATAACATGACTTTATTTTCGGTTGAAGAAGATAGACTGCACTTGTGCTGTGGTGTTCCACTGGTCAGGACGCCACGGAGGGGTACTGCACCCAGATGAGTGTGTAGTATCCCTGTTACAGGGCAACTGGGATGCTAACTAAGGACTCTCGCAACACCCATCCACACACCTTAGAGCAGGGGACTTGGGTGGACCTGTTCAGGGAGAGCCAGTCCCGGGGGGAGGAGTCAGGTGGTGTTAGTGGATAAGAGCGGAAAGACCGTTAATCGAGAAAAGCTGTAAGAGAGCGGTGTGGGTGTTCGCCCTCGAGCCGCCATCACGGAGGCCTGAGCTTCTTCAGGGAGTCGAGGCCGACACCTGGTGCACCCCGTTCAGAGAGAGACCCTGTGGCATACTTTTTTACTTCCACCTGACGAGTGGCCGACTGCAGCAGTGACCAGGCCTGGTATAAGCTGTCTCCATGTACACCATCAACCTCCACAGCTGCCTCAGGGATCCCGCTCCACCTACAGGGAGTGTTGCCAACTAGCTGCTTCATCATAACCCCGAAGGTCTGCAAGCAGCGCTAGTAATCTTACCGGGAACCGTAGGTGGCGTCACAAACACTCTTTATTGTTCCGTTTTTCCAGAGATCACACGGTGCCACGGAGCCGGGCAACAGGCCCCAGTGACATCCCTGTGAACTACAGCCTGAGAACAGGTACCCCAAGGCCCTGGGGCGGGTCAGCTGCCAATGTTCTTTTTTTTGTATGGAAATCGGGTGAGACCTACCCGTTCAAGTCTATGGTGTGAGAAAAAAAACAACATAGGAAACCTTAAATGGTTCTGGAATATTCACTTTTGTAAACCGCACTGTTTAGGAAAAATTCTGTTGGTCGAAAACCTGATGGTGTGGATGTCCGGCTGATGGAGCGTATGTCAGGATAAAGAAATGTAGAGAGTTCAGCCATGGCTGGGGGTGGGTCAAAGCACCAGGATTAACTCCAAAGGGGACGAAGTGCTGCTCGCCTGCGCTGCTGATATATAAGGATAGTAGGACCTGTGATTATGTCACATGGAGGGGAGGCATCAGGGTCACATGAAAGCACCAGGATGTCAGTCTTGGTGAAAGTCATAGATGTGGTCCTGCTTTTAGTAGTGGCCTGTCTTACCTTTGGTATATCTGAATTTCTTGAAGTTAAAGGGCATCTGTCAGGTCCTCTGGGCACCAGAACCTAGAGCAGTTCCAGATGTATATCTCTAATATAAACAGAACGTTAACTGACATGGTAATTAGGGCTTTAACTAGTCAAGGGGGCATTCATTCCCTCGATTAGTTGGCCTACTTAGCATTGTGGGCGTGATAACATGCTTTAAATAATAGCATCATCTGTATCACCATACGAAGCAGCGAATGCATGCGGTTTTGTATTCCTCACTGTTAAGTTCATCTATCGCTGGGTGTGTGTATCACCGCTTCAGAGAGACTCGCTGTGCATGATGGGAAGTTGTATGCACTTTCGCTCATGCCCCCTATGCCTCTCTGGAGTGATAACATGCTAATGGCCGCTTTACATGTCCCAACATCGTTTCGATATTCTATACGGCATACGGATATTCTAACGGCACGGGAGCGCACACTTGGCTGAAATCCAAGATCGCATAGGAGCTGTCACAGAGGGAGATATCGTCAGGCAACACAACTGCGATGTATACGCCCCCTTGTACGAGCAAACCAGAGAACGACCGTTTAACATGGGAGAGGGGGAATTTGTTCTCCAAATCGTTGTTGGGCTGTCACACAGCACGATCCTGCCAAGATCATCCATCCAATATCGGGCAGTTGGAGAGCCTGCTCATTTCTCACCTGATATCGTTTTGGCATCGTTCTTGCATCGAATTGTACATTCACACCACACAACGCATGAACGATATCTGCGCCAGCGCACAAACCACGTGACTTTTTATCGAAGGTGGACGACGATATCGGGACGTGTAAAGCGGCCATAAGTGGGCTAACTAGTTGGGGGAACGAACACTCCCTAAACTAGTGAAAGCCCTAATTGGCATGTCATAAACAGACTTTACAAATACTTTTCTAAATATCTGTTAATGTATGCTAGTACATTCCTGGACTGTTGGGCATGGATTAGAGATATGTGCATAGAACTACTCTTGGTTCTGGTTGCCCAGGAGACCTGACTGGTTCCCTTTTAAGAACAGTGCTGGCTGATAATGTTGGCACCCTTGAAATTGCAATAATTTTCTGGAGGAAATACTTCCTTTTCTGGAACAGTTATTCATGTTTTGTCACACACGTTGATTTCTTTTGTGTACTGGAACAACACAAAAGAACAGAGGAAAAAAGTCAAATTGGAAATATTTTCACATACAACCTCAAGAACGGGCCAGTCAAAATTGTTGGCCCCTTTGCAAATTTGTAGATAAACTGTTTCATGCATGGGATGCTTCTTCACCTGTGGCAAGTAACAAATGTGAACAATATGAAAATCACACCTGAAACCAGATTGAAAAGGGAAAAGTTGACTAAATCTTTGCATTGTGTGTGCGCCATACGAAGCATGGAGAGCAGAGAGAAGACAACTATGTGAGGACATGAGAACCAAAATTGTTCTTTTTTGTTACAATCTCAAGGTTATAAGTCCATCTTCAGAGATATTTGATGTTACTTTTGTCTATGGTACGCAGCACAACATCAAGATGTTTACAACCCATAGCACTGTAGTTAATCTCCCTGGACATGAATTGCAGAGAAGACTTCATGAAAGCAATGCAGGAATGTCAGGTGGATAAGCAGTCTCAATCAAGCTCCAACGAAATTCAAGCAGGGTCAAGGAGCTCCAGTGTCAGTGTAAACTATCAACATTTAAATCAAATGAAAGGCTATGGCAGGAGACCCTTGATGACACCACTGCTGGCACAGAAACATGACAGTATACTATAGTTTGCCAAAACGTACTTGAGTAAGCTAAAATTCTTCTGGGAAAGAGACTTGCGGACAGTTGAGAGAAAGCTTTGTGGTAAAGCATGTCAGTCTACTGTTTACCGAAACTGGAATGAGGCCTAACCCCCCCCCCCCCACCCATTTTTAAGTTTATGAAGTTATGTACGATTGGCCCTTTTTTATTTATTTATTTTTTTTGTTTGTTCCAATACACACAAAGGAAATAGACGTGTAATTGCAGTCATTTTGTGAGAGAAATGCTTCATTTTCTGGAAAAATTTCAAGGATGCCAACACTTTCAGCCATGACTGTATGTATGCACTCCAGATTAATGGATTTGTGCCTAATGCTGTACGGCTGTTGAGGAAAAATGTTATAAGAAGGCTTGAAGGTAGAGATAAGAGTTATGGCTATCTGTTTATAGTCAGGAGGGTGTTGTAATAAAATGATTTATCTTTGGATCTTGAATACTGTTTTTACTTTCAGGTAATGCTTATCCATTAGAAAAGCTCACCCATGTGTAAGAGAAGAGCTTTGACAGTTGCCATACTGTGGCAGTAATCACTCAAAGGATTCCACTGTAAAACAAAACTTTTTCTTCCAAGTTTTTTCTTTTTTTCCCCCTCTTTCTGGATGACCCTCTAAACAGAGTAACCCAATCAACTGTTCTAGTCCATACAGCCAAATAAAATGGAAACCTTGACACGTGCCATAGAACGAAGGTTATTTGTAACTATTCTAATTTGGTGTGAAAATACCATCTGGGTGCATTTACTGTCTTTTTCTGATCGTCAATAATATTTTTTTTTTTTTTTGTTTTTCACTGATGTTTTTTCATAAATAAAATTCTCGTAATTTTTATTTTAGAGTGGGGGTTGTCTATTAGGCACTTCCCATGTATTTTTATTTTAGAAACCATTAGCACAAAATGCTTTGACGTGTGGGTGTCTTTAGTTTTCCAGTTGACATCTTATTTAAACTACTAAGCATCTTTCTAGCAGGAATTGTCAGAGAATGAGTGGAGAAATTTTGACTGCTTCGTGTTTTTGAAGTATTTACAACCCAGAATGTATGAACAGCAAGTCCTTTTCTGGAAAAAAATCATGTGAAACTTTAATCTTTGCAACAAGAAAAAAATGAATAGTGAACCTACCCATGTTAAAGACGGGGACCATCCAAAGAATATTTTTTTGCAATTTTCAGATCAACTTGATCTATCTGCAAAACTAAGCATTATTGAAGGTATTGTGTCTCAGTATAGTCCCTACTATGGTTGTCATAACTACTGCTTTGGTCTTATTTTTCTGGCTTTTTTTTTCATTTGACTTCTTACTATATTTCTATTTTGATAATGCGAAATAGAAGTATGCTGTCACAGGAGGACATAATCAGGTGGCAGAGGAGGGTGGAGAAACGGAGACACTTCGTTATTAGGTATGACAATTCTGCTCTGAACTCGAGCGACCTGGGCTCAGCCTATTCTGCATCCTTGTATATACGCTAGTTTATTAGGCACGTTCTGTACTATGAGTTGGAATACTTTCAGATTGAAAGTTAGCTTGACAAAAAAAGATATATCATTTATATGTACTTGAAAGGTTACTTAACTACTTTTATATAGATGACCTATCCAAAAAAAATAAATTATCTATCTGCTTAGTAGGGGGTCTGCCACCCTCTACTCCCATTGATTACACTCCTCACACCAAGAGTAGCTGAATATTAGCAGTTGTGTAGCTGGGCAGTACATGTTTGGCAACTGCAAATCTGTGGTATATGGTTGAATAGTAGTGTATCTGCAGTACTCTGCTGCGGCTCATACACAGTTGACCCAATATCTGTCCAGCACAGAGAACCGAACAGCTGATTGGTGGGGATGTTGGACCTCCATCAATCTGATAACTCCTTAATATGAAAGAGGTGTAGCAACCATTTACCCATTTGGTCGAGTGGCAAAATATACCACTTTTTGAAAACTTACACACTTTTTCTTTTTCTTCCCCTTAATGACAAGATACCTGATTCCAAACACTGGAAATTTGAAATTGTACAAGTTTGAGTGAATTATGACTCTTAGGATTGCTACCTTTTATTAGGTGGCATTAGTTTGTCTACTTCCTCACTGAAGTGACAATTGGCATATATATTCAAGTGATCACTGTTCACAGCATGTTGGGTTTTGTGTTTTTTTTGTTATTTGAGGTTTTGAGTTCATTAGTTTTTGGGTTGTAGTCTAATGTATGTCAGATATTCTCCCTTCCTAGCGAAGTCCCCCCATTTGTAACATTTATTTTGACCAATTCTATTTTAGTTCTGCCAAGATCAACTAAAATTCCCCTTCATTAAAAAAAAAATTAAAATGGAACCTAATCAGGTAATTTATTGTGATTTTTCTACAGCTATGATCTATGTGCTGTTATACAACTTGTACATGAGGTCTTATTGTCACATAGAAATGAGAAACAAATTTTAAGCTACCATTAAACCAAATGCATCCATTGTCAGGGGCCTGCTTCTTTTTCTGGTCTTTTTCCTTTGGAAAACTCAAATTCAGATTAAACCTAAAATCATGTGAACTTCAGCAATTTGCTTCTAGTTCTCAGACTTGGACATACACTCCTCAGCGACAGCACATACCCGTTCAGTAGGTCTTCCCTCTCTGGAAAGTTGACGCTGTGTCGTGGGTATATCATATTACCAGGAAGGTTCGCTGATTTGATTGTGGGTGTATTTGGTATGTGTAGATTGCAGTTTTCATAACTCTGTAAAATGGTATGTTCACCAAATATCTGAAATCTGTGGAATGTACTGTCATGTCCACACTAGTTTTACTAGTGTCTTTCATAGCAGGCCTACATAAAGTCTCCTTTGCTTCAATTATTATTTTTCTTTATAAATTGCAAAAATCCTCAGTGCTGTAATTCTTCAATTTGTTTTGCTAACAAGGTGCATGAATGGATTTTGATTTCTGAGTTTACACAATCCTATGGCTGGTTTCTCACTGCAGTTTTTTCCCTGATCAGGTTCCATCTGGTTTGTGTGCCAAAACCAGGAGAGGAACTTGCAGAGAAAGTATAATTGAAAGATTGACAAGTGTTCTGAGTTTTTGTAGACACTCCTGCTTTTGACACACAAACCGGATGTACCCTGATCAGGGACAAAACTACAGTATGAAACCAGCCTATGTGCTAGTGAAAAAAGGGCGGAGACGGGGTCTCTCAATGATGGGAGCTTATCTGATCCTATTCTTTTGGATTCTCCGCAGTGTTGCAACAAGATGCAGTTTTTGTCTGTGACAGATCTGCTAACACCTGGATCAGGGGCAAGCTGGATGCACCTGCAAATACAATGGGCCCAAAAACTGATGCGGGTGCATCCAGTTTCTGCCGGACTCAAACTGATGCCGATAAATGTGAAACCAGACTTGTCAATTGTGTAAAAGTGTCTCAAGTCCATTTTGTTCAGCGGAGATGGATTGCAGGTTTCTCAGCCCACTACACTCTATGGAGATGGGGAGAGGAGTGAGTAGCATGGAAGGAGGCATACTAAGAAACTTTGTGCAGAGCTCTGTAACAAGTGTTTTCCATCATCGCCACGACAGCACTACCTGAGAGAGAGGAACGCCCATCCATGACAGGAAACCTCTGAAAAATCTCCATCCTTTTCTGCTTCCACATTCTGCAGTCGGTCCTTTCGTAGTCCACGGTTTTCCAGATGAAAGTCCCCTAGACAAGCTAGAGACCCTTGGTATGGCAAAGACGAGAAGTCAAGCTTCTTTTTCAAGGGTTCCTCCTTTAACAAAAGAAAACCAGCTAAGTGACGGCTCTCCCCAGGTGGGAGGCAGACTCTCTCGATTTTCTCCCAGCCTGGTCCTTTGATAGATGCTTGTGATTGGGCTCTAAATATGGTCAATGACAGCTCGTTCAGAACAATCATCAACCTGAACAGCCTTCTGGTACAGAGAACATTCAAAATGGAGACCTTGAAGTCGGTGATAATGACTGCTTTTTCCAACTGTTTCATGGTGGTATTGGACCTGAGGGACGCATACTACCACGTTCCGATGCACCTGCACAATCAGCAATTCCTGAGGTTTGCCCTATACATGTGGGGCTCCCTCTGTCATTATCAATGCCGGGCACTCTTGTTCGGGCTGGCTATGGCACCACAGATTTTCAAAGTTGTTGGCAGAAGTCATGGCTCACCTACATCACCACAGATATTGATAATTCCATATCTAGACAATCTCCTTATTGTGGGGAATTCCAGAGAACAGTGCATAAGTCCACCTGCAGGTTGTGTGGTCCACCTTACAGGATCTCGGGTGGATCATCAAATTAGATAAATCCAGATTAGTTCCAACCATGCGACAAATGTTTCTGGGGACGATTCTGGACTCAAATCTCAATTTGCTTCCGGAGGACAAGCAGCAACGGCTTCAGGCTTTTGTTATGGCCATTACAGAGACTCCACAGCTGACATTACGGAGAGCTATGTCTCTTCTAGGCTCCCTCACTTCATTTATTTCTGCAGTACCTTGGGCTCAGTTACACACAAGGGTCGTTCAATGGGAAGTGCTCAACACCAACTAGTACTGGGGCAGCTTTGGACACAAGGATCTGTCTCTCTTCCCAGACGTTTGCTTCACAGGGGTGGTGGCTAGTTCGGGAGAACCTCACTAGTGATGTTCCGTGGGTGCTTCCAGTTTGACGTTATCACCATGGATGCCAGTTCCTGGGTTGCGGAGCCCACCTACGGGATCTTTCAGCGCAGGGGGTCTGGGACTTTCTCGGATGTCCTCAAATATGCGGGAGCTCCAGGCAGTAATTGAGGCCATTTCCGCTTTCCTTCCTTGCCTTTGTGGTCGTCCCCTCAGGATTGTGTTTGCCAACAGTGTATTGGTGGCATAATTGAACCATCAGGGAGGCACTCGGCTCTGATGTGCGTCACTCAGGATATTTATCAGGGAAACCGGGTCTTTACTATCTGCACTTCACATACGGGGAGAGGAAAATTCCAGGGCATATTTTCTCAGCAGGGTGCAACTGAGGTAAGGGGAACGGGCTCTGGATCCAGGGGTGTTCACTCAGATTGTAGACAAATGGGGTTTGCCAGAGATGGATCTTTTTGCCACTTGAGAGAACAGGCAGGTGCTTAGTAATGGTTCCTGCGGTACTCGCGAAAATCAGGGAGGACAGAGCCAGGGTTGTCATGAGTTGACAGGAGGGCTTGGTTCTTTTGGCTCCGTCACGTCACTGACTGATCCCTGGACTCTTCCGGTCTCTGCTCTCCTAGGGGTCGGTCCATCATCCGCAGGTATTGGATCTCAGGCTGACTGCATGGAACTTGAACGATGGCTCCTGTCACGTAGAGGGTTCTCCGCTGGTCTGATTCACACACTGATTTCCAGTAGGAAACCGGTTACCACTAAGATTTACGGTAAAGTGTGGAACAAATTTTGTCCTCTTTAGGGGCAAGCCCAGGGGGAAAGCGCCCGTGACAGTGGTATTGGAGTTCCTACCGAAAGGGTGGTAGCTGGGTCTCTCGGTTAATACCCTAAAAATCCAGGTCTCGGCCCTTGGAGCCTTGAACAATTGTAACTTAGCTGGGTTATCTTGGGTATCACATTGTATTCAGTCCTGCAAACGAGCCACTCCAGTCCCCTGTCCAAAAATGCCTCCGTGGGATCTTAATTTAGTATTTGAGGCTTTAAGCAGACCTCCCTTTGAGCCATTGTCTTCAGCTTTGCCTAAGGTCCTTACTCTGAAGCTGGTTCTGTTGGTGAACTTGACGTCAGCCAGGGGTCTTGGCGACCTGCAGGCCCTGTCAGTGGTGGGGCCTTATACTCAAATTTTGCAGGATAAATCATCCTCCGACTGGACCCTTCCTATCTCCTGAAGGTGGCTAAACTTTTCCACAGGGTACAGGAGATTGTGCTCCCTTTTTTTTTTTTTTTCTTTGTGACCATTCGTCTAATCAGAAGGAGGACATTTTACACACCTTTGATGTCAGAAAAGCATTGATTACTTACTTGGACAGATCCAAAGAATGGAGAAAGGCTCAGAACCGGTTTGTGTCCTTTCAGGGGGCCTCTAAGGGTACCTTAGGAAGATGGCTGCGGGAAGCTATAGGCTTAGCATATTTGGCTAGTCAGGTGCAGGTTCCTGAGGTATCACTGCACATTCTACCTGGGCAGTTGCAGGCAGAGAAGGCTGAGGTCCCCTAAGGGTATGTGCGCACGGTGGGCGGGTTTGGTCGGCGGTGGCTGGGCGGGACCCGACAGGAAGCTCCGGAGCCGTCCACCGGCTTCCTGTCGGGTATGTGCGGCGGGTGACGGGCGGGTTAGCGCCCGCGGTGTTGCGGCGGCTGGAAGCAGTACATGATTCTGCTTGCAGCCGCTGCAGAACCGGCCGGATTATAGAACAAGCTCATTCTTTGCTAACCCGCTGGGAACCCAGCGGGTTAGCAGCGGATGAGCATGTGTAAACCGCCGCTGTGTGCACAGCGGGTGTCGGTTTACATAGGTTTCAATGTTAATCCAAACGCCGGTTTGGATTAACATAAATTTACATGAAATTTATGTAAACCGACCGGCGATTTACACACCTAATCCGGCCCTAACCCGACCAGTGCGCACATACCCTTAAAGTTAATCTGTAGGGCTGTTACATGGTCTTCTGCTTCTACCTTTTTCAAGCATTGCAGACTTGATCTTTCTTCTGCTGAAGAGGTGACCTTTGGTAGACTGGTTCTTCAAGCAGTGGTCCCTCCTTAATTATTCTGTTCTCTGAAATCTCTCAGGTGGTGCTGTCGTGGCGATGATGGAAAAATCTAAATTACTTACCTGTAATCGTTTTTTCTGGAGCCACGACTGCACCACCGCATCCCTCCCTTATTTACTTTGGGTGTATTTCACGTTTGGGGCGTTATGATTTGCTGATTTCTTTGGTGGTTGTGTACTAATGTTTTTGGTACTCCTCTCCGATCTCTGTAAACCAACTGAGGAGCAGGAGAGGTACTGCCTTTTTTTTTTTATCTTGGAGGTTTCCTGTCTTGCATGGGCACTCCTCCCTCTCAGGTGGTGCTGTTGTAGCTCTGGAAAAACCCCATTGCTGGTAAGTCATTTTAGATTTTTTTTTTTTTTTTTTTTGTGTCTCGTCTCATCAGAGGTTGATTCAGAATAACCCAACTCAGCTCTGCTGTATATTGTTGCTACAGCTTGCATCTGTGAGCTAAAATGAATAAAGAGCAGGCATCTCCCTTAGTGTTGAGCTGTCTGTGAGGGAAATAACTGCAGCTTATCTTCTCCCCCAGCTACCAGTGAATTGCAAGTTACAGATGGCTGGCTTCACACCACGGTTCTTCACTGTCAGGTTCTGTCCGGTGTTTTGCAGGATGCACCACAAAGAACCTGACGGCCCTGGACAAAATAGAAGAGAAGGGCAAATATGCCCTCTCCTGTTGTCTGCTGGAATCAGCGGCTGCCGTGTCCAGTGCTGCAATTTCAGCATAGCGTCTGGAAGGGAGCTCTCCATGTGCTGAAATTTCAGCTGTGGCTGTCCAGATGCTGTACGAGTGCGGCTTGAATTTCAGAGCCGCCGCTCGTTCAGCACCCGGTGTCTGGGAACCGGTTCGTAGGGATACAATAGGGGGCAAAATCTGATCCGGGGCTGTCCAGTTCATGCCGGACAGCACCGGATCCAAAAAATCATGGAGTGAAGCCAGCCTAACATGTAGAGGTTTAAAAAAGGAGTTGCCCAAGTATTAGACAATCCCTTTAATGTGTCCTATGTAGCAATGTCCTTAAAAAAAAAAGCTTTTTGCTACAAAGTTCTGACCTCTGGTCCTTTTGTTGCGGTTGTCATTCACAATTGCAGTTGGCATCCATGGTGGTGTAGAATCTAGGAAGCAAGAGGTGCCATGTTATTCTGGATACGGAAATGTGGCTAGTACAGAGGACCATAGCTTTTTAACTGGCTACTTCAAATCTTCTTGCTCAGTTCTAGTTCTGTATATGCCTTGTTTTGCCAAGTTGCATACATTAATTTATTTTCTTTGTCTAAATGTCCGCCTTTAATGCCTGAGCAGGTCACTCCTGGTGTGTTATTCTTTTCACATTGAATTTTGTGTTATGCAAACAGTTCTAGCTGCTTACAGGCTTGAGCTTTCTTGTCAGAAATGTCTTTGTTGATGTGATTAATGTGCATAACTTTCAATTGTCTTTCCAGCAATGCATACGTGACAGATTTTTGCATAAGTTTCCACGATTGCCCTATTCATCTTGATGGGTCTTGCAAAAATCACATGTTGTAGCAAGCATTCAGTATTAGACAGTATCTCCTTGAGTCCTTGCTGTGTCCCTGGAAGCATCTTTAAAGCGCATCTGTCACCAGGTTTAGGCTTCCCAGTCAGTGCGAAATAAAACATGGACAGAGACCCTCAATTTAGCAGTGTCACGAATTCTGCCCATTGCTGTAGTTTTACTTAAATCAGTGTTTCATCTGCCAGTTTTTAATTAAGAGCTCTGTCTAAACCCACCTGCACCATTGACTGACAACCTTCTGCCTACAATATGGCAGCTTTCAGTCTTTACAAGTAAAGGTGAAAGGCACGGCTAGCCAGGACACATGAATATTGAAGCTACATGTTTCCCCGAAAGTAAGACAACCGTCTTATATTTTTTTTGGGTCCAAAAAGACTGCCATGTCTTACTTTCGGGGGTGTCTTATATTAGCCAAAAAAAAATCCCATTGCAGCAGCCTCCCAGTACGGTACCGTATCCCATTGCAGCAGCCTCCCAGTACGTGCCCTCCCAGTACGGTACCGTATCCCATTGCAGCAGCCTCCCAGTACGGTACCACTACAGCCTGCCATTCAGCCTCCCATACACCACTACACCATCTCCACATCTCACACACATCAATAAACACAATCATACACACATCATACACACATCATACACACATCATACACACATCAACTACATCATCAAATCATACACATCATAACACATTCATACACACATCATACACACATCATAACACATCATACACCACATCATCTTCACACATCATACACACATCATAACACACATCATACAACATCATCATTAACATACACATCATACACATCATCACTCATGACAACATCATACACACATCATCACCATAACCACATCATCACACACATACACACACATCACACACACCATCACACACACATCATCACACACATAACACACACACACACATCACACACACATCACACACACATCACACACACATCACAACATCATTCACACACACATCACACACATCCACACACATCACACACACATCACACACACATCACACACACATCCACACACAACATCACACACACATCACACCCTCACAAACACTCACACACACTCACACACACTCACACAAACACCTCACCACACACTCACACACACATCACACACACACCTCACACACACCTCACACACACCTCACACACACTCACACAACACCTCACACACACTCTCACACACACACCTCACAAACACACCTCACCACACACAGCCTCCCTACACACACCTCATACACACACCTCCACACACCCTCTCACATCACACCATCTCACACACACCTCCCACACACCTCTCACACACACTAACACCTCTCACACACTCTCACACACACCTCTCACACACACCCTCACACACACCTCTCACACACACCTCTCACACACACTCTCACACACACCTCTCACACACACCTCTCACACACACTCTCACACACACACCCTCACACACACCTCTCAACACACACACTCTCACACACACACTCACACACACACCACACACACACACACACACACACTTTCACTTTCTTACCTTCTTTCTTTTCTTTCGTCTGCGGTGCTGCTTTGGTGGTGCACACGGGTCACTGACGTCAGTCCTGGGCTGTGATTGGCTCCTGCCCTGGGCCAATCACAGCGCAGGAGCCCTGGGCCAATCACAGCCCAGGACTGACGTCAGCTGGCCCATGCTTCCTGCGCTGTGATTGGCGCAGGGCTCGTGGGCGGGGCGGAGAGCAGGAAAGAGCGCCGGAGCTCCAGGGCACGGAGAACACAGCAAACTGGCGGGAACTGACAGTGGGGACAGCGGGGCACGGGGAGCGGTGCCACAGTGCCGCAGATCCGGTGATGTGATCCGCAAAAGGTACGCCTTACATTCGGGGGGGTGTCTTATATTAGCAAGTAGGGCGCCCCCCAAAGCATGCCTTACTTTCGGGGGCGCCCTACTTTCGGGGAAACACGGTAACAGCAATTGCATTCAATGTGTGGTGCTGCTAGATACTGCAGAACAGCTGCTATCTTTTGTATAGGATTTCGTCTGCAGTACCTGGCGCGCATGTGCTTGTCTGTGCGCGTGCTTGTATGTGTCTGCGCGTGTCTACTGGTACCGACACAATGGTGGGGGCTGTAAAGGGCTACAAAGGGGATGATGGGAGGGACCATATTGGGAGCTGCAAAGAGCTACAAGGGGATTTATCATTGGTAGCAACAGCATAACGTGATTAAAAAGTCAGGAACTTATTGTACTTTAAAAGTGTTGGTCTTGTATTTAGTTAATATAATATTTATTCATTTATTCATTTATATAGCGCATATTCCATAGCACTTTACATACATCAGTAATGCTGTCTCTCTTGGAGCTCACAATCTAAACATCCTATCAGTATGTCTTTACAATGTGGGAGGAAACCGGAGTGCCCGAAGGAATACCACGCAAACACGGGGAGAACATACAAACTCCTTGCAGATGTTGTCCTTCATGTCCTTGGTGGGAGTTGAACCCAGGACCTCAAGACCCCAGTACTGCAAAGGCTGCAGTGCTAATCACTTGAGCCATCGTGCCGCCTATGTTCTAAAGATATTGTATGGCTCTCACAGAATTAAATTTTAAAATGTGACGATCATGGCTCTCTCAGCCAAAAAGGTACCTAACCCCTGGTGTAGACTGAGAATGACCTTGTCCTCCAAAACCTGAGTGTAAGGAAAGGACACTGACGGGGCCTGTAAGTCACTGATCCGTTAAACACAAGTCCGGGCAACTTTGAAGGTCAAATCTTTCAAGGGTGCATCAGATAAGGGTTCAAAAGGGGGTTTAGTCAGGGCATTTAAGACTAGACCAAGGTCCCAGGGAGGAAGGGTTGGGCAACGAACCGGGATAGCTCTGACACGACTTGATAAATCTGGTTTCCCAAAAGTTTGAGGCCAGGTTGTAGTTGTATAAGGCCCCCAGGCTAGAAATCTGAACCTTTTAGGATATTAACCGACAACACCATATCCCATCCCTTCTGTAAAAATTCCAAAATTGAATCAATAAGGGGTGCATCCGAGCAGGAGAGAAATTTCTTCCACACCTTACCATACATTCTGGAGGTAACCAGCTTCCTGCTGGTCATGAGGGTAGTCACCAGATTGTCAGAGAACCATCGATTGTTCAGTAGTTCCCGCTCAAATTCCAGGCCATCAACTAAAAGATTCGAGACCCAATGATGGTAAATTGGGTCCTGGGATAGAAGTGTAGGAGAATCCGGAAGGATCCATGGATCTGCCACTGCCATCTTGAAGATCCAATAGAACCAGACATTCTTTGGCAAAAAGGGTGCCATCAGGATGACCCTGACCTAATCATCCCGAATCTTCCACAAGACAGCCAGATCCGTACCAGTGGAGGGAACGCATAAAGCAGGCAAGAGCTCCATGGCATCTGGAGTGCATATACAGCGTGGGTCTGTCTCTGGTATCTAGGGAGCAGGACTGAGCTACCTGTCTGTTTTGTTGGGTGGAAACCGGGTCTTTTATGGAGGTCCCCCCATCTCTGAGATCTGAGAGAATACAACTGGGTCCAGCCTCCATTCCACCTGTCTTAGCGGAATAAACTCGGGAAGTCTGCCCAGTGATTCAGATCTTCCCAAACCCCCACCTTCCTCCCACCCCTTTCGTTGTGGAGGGCAGATAGTTCAGACTCATCACTTAACACTAACTTGGGACATCTTTCAGATAGAGATATTAGACAGGGAGATCTTGTGGGCCCCCCCCCCCCCCCCCCTGGTGATTTATGTATGCAAGTGAGACTGTTGTTGGAGAATATACGAACATGTCGCCCTGTCAGGAGAGGGAGAAACCCCTTCAAGGCCTTCCTTATTACCCAAAGTTCTCTAGGGTTGTACGACATGTGGGAATAATCTGTATCCCACTCCCCTGTATGACTCCTGGAGGTGACACTGGAAGCACCCAGGGAATGCCTGATGTCAGATGATCCTTCTGAAGCCACCATCTTAGCGACTCTACAGTCTCTAAAGAAAGTAGTATAGTCTCCTGTAAAGAGTCTGCTAAGCAAATCTGTTCTTAGAGGACCTCCCACTGAAGCTGACTCGTGTGAAACTGAGCCCATGTAGGGACATGGCTCTCCTCAGTCATCAGAGGGTTATGTATGGTCTGTCACTAATGAGAGGACTCTCAGTTGCTTTTCTGGAGAAAGAGACAATGTTGTGACCAGGAATCCAATATGTGACCCAGGAAGGCTGATGAGTTGAAGGTATCAATCTCAATTTCCCCAATTGATCAACCATTCCTAGATTCGTCTATACGGTCCTGACTTTTTTTTCAGGTGAATGTTGCTGACTAGTGGTGATTTTCCCACTATTAAGAAGTCGTCTAGATATGGAACTATAATCACTCCCTGACGATGTAGACGAGCCATCATCTCTCACAATCTTGGTGAAGATTCTCAGGGCACATGACAGACCAAATGGAAGATCTTGAAACTGGAAGTGCATGAGCACCTCTCCCATGTATAGTGCAACCCAGAGGTATCTCTGAGGGCCCCTTTACATGGCACAACATCGTTAACGATGTCACTGATACGTCACGGGTTTGGAGGCGTTCCAGCGATATCGTTACGACCTTGTTGCATGTGACTGTGCCAAGTTGAAACGATAAATCATTGGGTCGCTAATCGCAGGTTTGAGAACATGTTCTAAAACCTGACGATCAGCCAACCTGGTATATCGTGGTGTCTGACACAGCGATAACGATGTTTACGACTTGGCCCATTCACATCAATGAGCAGGTATCGTTCGGGGGGTTTGCGCACGATACCTGCTCACAACATCGTTGGTGAGTTGTCAACGATATCTATGTCAAAACGATGTCTGCAACGACTGCATAACCACAAGATCGTTGCAGACATTGTTCCGACATCGTGCCGTATAACGGTACTTTGAGATGGATGAATTGGACCATGATGGTAAGCGTCCTTGAGATCTAATACCATCATGTGACGGTCCGCAAACAGAAGCTTTATGGCTGAGGCAATGGACTCTATCTTTAAGGATTTCTGTAGAATAAAGGAGTTCTGCTTCTGGAGTTGATTATGGTCCTGTAGGACTTGTCCGCCTTTGATCAGAAAGAGGGGAGTAGAACCCCCTGCCTCTTTCCACCACTGGTACTTCCTTTAAAGCACCTTTTTGAATGACAGGCGTTACTTCCGAAAAGGGCCCTGTGTTGGTCCGGACCGTTTGTCCGACTTATTACAAGGGACCCCATAGTGGTTGAAGCAAATTCCAGCTTCAAGCTGTCTTGGATGATCTTCTGGATCCAGGTTCAAGTGGTTATACTGGACCATGCTGGGAGGAGAGGTGTCTCATCCCCCCCATGCCTTGCCCACATAGAGCAATCCGTCATTTGGAGGATTTCTTTTGGTCAGAGGTGTTCTTGAACATGAATCCAGACTTCCTGTCACCTCTCTGACTAGGGATCTCGGGATCTCTTCGGTGACTTCTTACAGGGAGAACCTTTTTCCTCTGAAGGGAGTGCCCTTTAAAGGTGGATGTGGGAAAAGAAGGAAAATTCTTCTATTTATCACTTGCTTTTTCCAGAATCTCATCCAGACGCTTCCTGAAAAGGAAATCCCCCCTCATTGGACTGCACAGAGCTTGGATTTATACTGGACGTTCACCTGGCCAGGTCTTCAATCAGACTGACCAATGTGCTGAATTCAGAAGTGCAGTGGTTTGGCTGCCAATCACAAGGAATCTGCAGAGGCGTCGGCTAGGAGGGGAGCTGCCCCTGCATACGGGGAGAGTGGATACTAGATCCTTCCTAGGAACATTGCCCCTTATTTGGGATTCCAGCTGCTGGAGTCATATCATCATGGATCGAGCGACATAGGTACTTGACGCTAAAGGCCTAAACGTGTGCTGTAACTTCCCACTCAGCCATCCGTATTTCGGTCTAATTGGTCCTTTAGTGTGCCTGAATCCTCGAAGGGCAGGGTTGACTGGTAGATTCTACCACGGCTACATCTATTTTAGGACACTAGTGTCCCAGGAAGTAGAGGCCTCAGGATCAAAGGGATGTTTTTTTTCTGACAGGTGAGGAATCCCTTATTTTCTGCTTTCTTCCATTGTTCCCTGATCAATGCGTGCAGCTTGTCATTAAGCGAGAAGGTTTGCCTCTGCGAGAGACACTCCTTCCCCCCCCCCATTTCCCAAAAATGAGGACCTAACCGACTTAACAAGGTGGTTGATCTCTTCTTTGGGAAAACGGGGTCTGATTTCGAAGCAGCTGTCTAAAGAGGGTCAGATAGAAGTCAAACTAGTGTCATGTGAGGTTCTGAGGGTTTTAGCCAGGGATTCCTCCTGATCTGGGTGGAAGAATGTCTCTTGTGCTTTTTCTTTGCTTTCTTGAGGGACCTGAATTCTTCCCTGATTGTCCTTGAGACTAGCGGCTAAACTTGGAACAGCCTATCTCATGGTCCTATCAATACAGAAGGAGCAGAGATTATTAGAGTATTCATCTGGAAGAGGTACTTTACAAACACCACATTCCTTATCTTGCTATCTTTTCAGGATGCAAAAAAAGCATCCTAAAAAGAAGCATAAGGACCCGTCTGAGGCAGCTTTATCACACACTACTCGCCCTATGAAAGGTGCAGCACCGATTTAGGAGGCTGTCTTGGGACACCATCTGGAGTCCCAGAAACCTGGCTGTGCTGGACAACACCCTCTACCCCCCCATGGGCATGACCCGAAGCCCAGAAGACGCGAAATTTGAATGCAGTAGCCGGCTTCTGATGGTTCACCTGGGCACACAGCGTGACAGGGCAGGAGCCATGTACGCGTGCTGCCACAGGCAACGCTGAGGTCGAGGTATGACACTTCTGGTCCCCTGCTAGGCCCACATTCGCCACTGCAAGGGGTTAGCCTGGGGAGGCGCATCTGGACCTAACATCCGAGGACATGTGCAGGTAAGTAGCTCTTCCAGCCCACGGTTCAGGACCAGGGAGTCAGGATCTGTTCATCAGTTAAGAGGTTTCTCTCTCCAGGACAGGAAACCAAAACTGAGGAAGAGAGCAGGTGCTGCCCTTTTTATTTCAGGGGTTTACAGTCCTGGATGGGCAGAACCTCATGTTGGTGCTCTCATGGCGATGATGGAAAAAGATTTTTCCAAACTGATGCAAATCTTATCAAAAACACTGATAAAACTTGGACTGTTTTGTGTATGAGAAAAAATCACTAACGAATTACTATGAAAATGACTTTCCCCATGATGTGATTATGTAACAAACTAAAGTGGTGATGTGACACTAGACCAGAGGTCCCCAACTCCAGGCCTCAAGGACCGCTAACAGTGCAGGTTTTCAGGATTTCCTTAGTATTGCACAGGTGCTAATGTGATCATCTGCACAGGTAATGATTCCAAGCCCTGTGCAATACTAAGGAAATCCTGAAAACCTGCACTGTTGGCGGCCCTTGAGGCCTGGATTTGGGGACCTCTGCACTAGACGGTAAATAGATTAGAACTTAGAGTATCTAAAATTTATTAATTTACCACCCAACCTTTTTTTGACCTTCCTGAGCGGGCCATATTTTGCAATTCTGACCAGTGTCACTTTGAGGTTGTAACTCTGGAACCCTTCATCAGATCCTATTGATTCTGAGATTTTTTTCATGACATATTGGGCTGCATGTCAGTGGTAAATTTAGGCTGATAATTTTAGCGTTTGTAAAAAAATAGGAAATTTGGCAAAAATGTAGCAATTTTCAAATTTTTAATTTTTATACTGTTAGATGAGTTATATGACACAAAATGGTTAATAAATAATATTTCCGACATGTCTTCTTTACATCAGTGCAATTTTGGAAATTTTTTTGTTAGGAAATTAGAAGGGTTCAAAGTTCATCAGTAATTTCTAATTTTTTCAGCAAAATTTACGAAACATGTTCATAAGTGAAGTGACTGAAGGGCCTATATGACAGACAACACCCAAAAGTGACACCATTCCAAAAACTCCACCTCTCAAGCTACTCAAAACCACTTTAAGGGTGCGTTCACACGCTGCGTATTTCCTGCGTATTTTTACGAGAGTGCTGTTGTAGTTTTTGTAGTCAAAACCAGAAATGCAACAATCAAAGGAAAAGTCTAAGGCTGCCTTCACACTTGCGTTTGTGTCTGCATGCGGAGGGCATGCAAACGCAGTGCAACGCAGCACATACTTATGTGAATGGAGCGGAGAATCTCCGCATGCGTTCACATAAGTATGGTGTCCGGACAGCCAATCAGATGTCTCTGGAGGCGGCCGGGAAGAAGAGATTAGCGGCAGACATCGCCTCCTCCCGGCACAGCTGATCTCCCGCTGGTGTCAGCGAGGAGAAACAGCTGATCTGACAGCTATTTAAAATCTCCCGCGCTGACACCGAATGGGTGATATCGGTGCAGGAGATAAGAAACAGCTGATCGCTGCTTCAAATCTCCCGCGCCAACATCACCTATTCAGTATCGGTGCGGGAGATTTAAACATGTTAAACATAGGAATGCAGTGCGCAGGCGTTTGGCTGCGTTCGGCACGCTGCGCTTGCAAACCTAAGTGTGAAGGCAGCCTAATAGAAACAAGTGCTCCACTTCTGTGTTTAATCACCCACTTCTGGTTTCAATCAGCCACTCCCAGTTTTGGCTACAAAAACCAACAGCATTTGCGTAAAAATACGCAGCAAATACGCAGCGTGTGAAGAAGAGTAATAAGCCGTCAGGTGCGTCACAGCAACTAAAGCAATGTGGAAGGAAAAAAATCAACTAATTTTTTCCAACAAAAATGTTACTTTAGCCTCAAATATTGCATTTTCACAAAGGTAATGGCACAAAATAAACCTTAAAATTTGTTGTGCAATATCTACCGAATACGCCGATACCCCATATGTGGTCAAAAACCCGTTTGGGCGCACGTCAGGGCTCGGAAGGGAAGGAGTGACATTGGACTTTTTGAATGGAAAATTAGCTGCAATCGTTAGCAGACCCTATATCGTGTTATGGAAAGCCCCTGATGTGCCTAAACACTGGAAACCCCTCACAAGTTACCCATTTTTGAAACTAGACCCTTCAATAAATTTATCTACCCTGCTTCCCTGAAAATAAGACAGTGACTTGTATTAACTTTTGCTCCCAAAGATGCACTGGGTCTTATTTTCAAGGGGATGTCCTTTTTATTTTATTTTTTTGTAAGATCCCCCAGCGTCCAAAGCCACAACCCCCCCCCCCCCCCATCATCCAGTGTCGCGCCCCCCCCCCCCCCCTATATCACATATTGATTAGGTACTGGTTACATTAGGATTATGAGCTTGGGGCCCTTTCACATCAGCTTTTTTTTTTTCAAATCGCGGCAGATGCGGTGAAAAAACGCATCTGCCGCGATTACCGCATACCGGCTGCACTTGCGGCACGGTTGCGGCGCGATTGCGGTAAACGCCATACAATGTATAGGCGGACTTGCGGCAGGTGCGGCAAGTGCGGTTTTGGCACTTGCGGAAGGTGCGGCCGCGAAATAAAATGCTGTCAGCTGCGTTTTTTTTTCGCGGCCGCAAGTGCCAAAACCGCACTTGCCGCACCTGCCGCAAGTCCGCCTATACATTGTATGGCGTTTACCGCAACCGTGCAGCCGGTATGCGGTAATCGTGGCAGATGCGTTTATTTCACCGCATCTGCCGCGATTTGAAAAAAACGCTGATGTGAAAGGGCCCTTAGTGTCTTGGCCAAAACATCTAACAAATTCGTCGCAAAAAGATATTTGGTATCAGAAAAAACCTTTTGCACTGATTTCTTTTTTGAGGGTTGTGGCTGGGCCCCATGAGATGTCATTCATCCAGTGGTGCAGACATCGTACTGGGCTGCCCATTTGGTCTAGTGGCAGGGGCAGACACTCTGCACCATTTTGTATCAATGTGAATGGCGTTCTATATGGACGAGCCTTGAGTGCATAGCAAATCACCTCCCCCATGCCTAGGCAGGATGATGGTGGTTTTATTGTTCTGTGCTTGTTCTATTCATTCTATTCAAGTGGGGTCTGTTCATTTCCTGCCAAGTGTTGTTGGATTTGTTTTTTGGCTGCATGTGGTAAGTTTTTGACTATATTCCCTAGCTCTAATATTCTTTTGTTTTATCAGCAGAAGGAGTTAGGCTATGTTCACACACAGTGCTTTTTTTTGTGCGGGCGCTTCTACCAGCGTTTGGCAATCGCGCAAATAAAAAAGCAGTGCTTTTTGAGACCGCACACTTTCCTATGGGGCGTGGGAGAAGTGATGTCACAGAGGGGAGGAAGAATCCTGTTCCTCCTCCCCTCTGTGACATCTTTTACAGCCCTGTTTGATTTCGCAGTGTATTATACACTGGAAAATCAAATGTAAAATAATGCCAAATGTATTAAAATTAATAAAGATTTATATACTTGCCCTCCGCCGGATGTTCCGGTGCCGGGAGCAGCAGCGAGCATCGACCTGCAAGGACCTTGCATGATGTCATAATGACATTGGACACTGATTGGCTGCTTGCGATCATGTGAGATGCGCATCACATGACCGTGAGCGGCCAATCAGCGCCCTATGACATCATGCCAGGTCCATGCAGTTGGTACCTGGCCTTGGCTCAGCTCCGTATATAGCCTGGAAAGCTGAAGTATTAATTCTTTGTTATTTTTATTTTAAACGATAAGTTTGTATTAATTTTTCCAGCAGAAATCAAAACAAAGATGGGTAACATAGACAGCACAATTAACATAAAGCACTGTCAGTATACTACACAAAAACCATTTAACCAGGATTGTATATTTAAAGTAATCGGAGTCCCGGGTCTTTGTTATTTTTAATAAATTTGTCTTTATTTAATTTAGATTTTGCAGTGTATGTTAATACACTGCAAAATCAAATGGGCGGTCACAGATGTCACACAGGGGAGGAGGAACCAGGATTCTTCCTCCCCTTCTGTGACATCAGATCTAGCAGCGCCTGGCCCCTACGGGAAAAAGCGCTGCGTAAAATTACGCTGTCTGTACGGCAAAGTGAATTTCACATTCACTTTGTTGGCAGACACAAGGCACATTGCACATTTTTGAAAAGCGCTCGTAAAAAAGTGCTCAAAAATGCGCAATGTGTGACCGCAGCCTTAGACTAGTTTCACACTTGTGTCTATATCAGGGCGAAAATAGATGCATCTGTTGTTACTTGTGAAAACTCATGCAACTGCAGCATTTTTTTTTGCCTTATCAAGCACTGGATAAGGTAAGAAAAAATGCTGCGATTGTATCAGTTTTGGCATTTGTTTTTGTCCTGATCAGTCTTTGTGTTTTCCTATAGAAATTGGAGGGAGAGAGGTGTGAGCCATACAGCAGGCATATAGTGTTGGCTGGCACATAGTGAGGGCAGTGGGGCGTGGCCACGCTCCCTGTTCATCAAACTAGCAAGAAGTATGAAGGTACCGTCACACGCGGCAATTTTGCAAGCAATTTCACTGGCAATTTGCTGGTTGCACTGAAATTGTGGATACATGGTTCCATTTCTACACGGCAACAAAACAGAACCATGTATCCATGATTTCACTGCAACCAGCAAATTGCCAGTGAAATTGCTTGCAAAATTGCCGCGTGTGACGGTACCTTGAGAGGGCTGGAATGTAGGATGGTCATGGGTGAGGCCTGACCAAGGACGTACATATACTTCACTTGGTCATGAAGGGTTCATGTAGGGCTGGGCGATTAATCGAATTAATTCGGTTAATTCGCCCCCTGCTGTGGCCACGATTGTGGTTTTAACCACAATCGTCAAATTCGATTTAAAATGGCGTCCGGAGCGCTGTTTAGAAGCCGGCCGGATCTTCTAAACAGCGCTCCGGACGCCTAGCGGTAATCCCGAGTGTAACTCGGGTTGACTTTCACTTTCAGAAGCGGTAACCCCGAGTCACACTCGGGATTACCTGCTGACGCTGCCGAGGGTAAGGACTTGGTTTGGGGTCGGCTGAGCCCCTGCTGCTGATGAGCCCCCGGGAGGAAGGGGGGGTGCTGACACGTTCCCAGCACCGCCCGCTGCCGCCCCTGCAGCGGCCGCGGAAGAGGACCGGAGGGGGGCTCCGCCGACCCTGCTGTGCAGCCGAGGGATGAGGACCGGGGGATGTGCTGACAGGCCGAGCTGGCTGAGCCCGGCACAGCACCACCGCCTCTGCTGTGCAGCCGGGGGATGAGGACCGGGGATGTGGTGACAGGCCGAGCTGGCTGAGCCCGGCACAGCACCACCGCCGCCGCCTCTGCTGTGCAGCCGGGGGATGAGGACCGGGGATGTGCTGACAGGCCGAGCTGTCTAAATGTTTCCCGGGAACCGAGGTCAGTCACGATAGTTCCTATGTTGTTCTGGCATCCCCTGACCTACCCGCCTTATATATTGATTAATGGCATAGAGAAGGTTACGTGGAGATGTGATAAGGCGAGGTAAAACGGGGAGAAGGCTGCTGTGGTGATGCGTGCTGTGGTGATGCGTGCTGTGGTGGTGCGTGCTGTGGTGGTGCGTGCTGTGGTGGTGCATGCTGTGGTGGTGCGTGCTGCATGCTGCGTGCTGTGGTGCTGCGTGCTGTGGTGCTGCGTGCTGTGGTGGTGCGTGCTGTGGTGCTGCGTGCTGTGGTGCTGCGTGCTGTGGTGGTGCGTGCTGTGGTGGTGCGTGCTGTGTGCTGTGGTGATGCGTGCTGTGGTGGTGCGTGCTGTGGTGGTGCGTGCTGTGGTGGTGCGTGCTGTGGTGGTGCGTGCTGTGGTGGTGCGTGCTGTGGTGGTGCGTGCTGTGGTGGTGCGTGCTGTGGTGATGCGTGCTGTGGTGATGCGTGCTGTGGTGATGCGTGCTGTGGTGGTGCGTGCTGTGGTGGTGCGTGCTGTGGTGGTGCGTGCTGTGTGCTGTGGTGACGCGTGCTGTGGTGACGCGTGCTGTGGTGGTGCGTGCTCTGTGCTGTGGTGACGCGTGCTGTGGTGGTGCGTGCTGCGTGCTGTGGTGCTGCGTGCTGTGGTGCTGCGTGCTGTGGTGCTGCGTGCTGTGGTGCTGCGTGCTGTGGTGGTGCGTGCTGTGGTGGTGCGTGCTGTGGCGGTGCGTGCTGTGTGCTGTGGTGATGCGTGCTGTGGTGATGCGTGCTGTGGTGGTGCGTGCTGTGGTGGTGCGTACTGTGTGCTGTGGTGGTGCTGTGCTGTGGTGATGCGTGCTGTGGTGATGCGTGCTGTGTGCTGTGGTGATGCGTGCTGTGGTGATGCGTGCTGTGGTGATGCGTGCTGTGGTGATGCGTGCTGTGGTGGTGCGTGCTGTGGTGGTGCGTGCTGTGTGCTGTGGTGACGCGTGCTGTGGTGATGCGTGCTGTGGTGGTGCGTGCTGTGGTGGTGCGTGCTCTGTGCTGTGGTGGTGCGTGCTGTGGTGCTGCGTGCTGTGGTGCTGCGTGCTGTGGTGGTGCGTGCTGTGGTGCTGCGTGCTGTGGTGCTGCGTGCTGTGGTGCTGCGTGCTGTGGTGCTGCGTGCTGTGGTGCTGTGGTGCTGCGTGCTGTGGTGCTGCGTGCTGTGGTGCTGCGTGCTGTGGTGCTGCGTGCTGTGGTGGTGTGTGATGCGTGCTGTGGCGGTGCGTGCTGTGGCGGTGCGTGCTGTGGCGGTGCGTGCTGTGTGCTGTGGTGATACGTGCTGTGGTGGTGCGTGCTGTGGTGGTGCGTGCTGTGGGAAATGCAGGACATAGCTAAAGTACATAATAACTGAAGGTAAAGGCAGTTTATAGTTGCTGTGTGACAGGAATTATACTCCAGGTCCTATATTCCATCCTCCTCCCTATATATTCTATACCTGGGTCCTATATCTCTCCCCCTCCTTACAGATTATAGAATACCTGGGTGACTGGTCCTATATCCCCTCGCCCTCCTTACATATTCTATAATATACCTGTGTTCTATATCCCTCCCCCTCCTTACAGATTATATACCTGTGCCCTATATCCCCTCATATATTCTATACCTGGGTCCTATATCGCCTCCCCATCTTTATATATTCTATACCTGGGTCCTATATCGCCTCCCCATCTTTATATATTCTATACCTGGTCCTATATCGCCTCCCCATCTTTATATATTCTATACCTGGGTCCTATATCGCCTCCCATCTTTATATATTCTATACCTGGGTCCTATATCGCCTCCCCATCTTTATATATTCTATACCTGGGTCCTATATCCCCTCCCACTCATAGATTATATACCTGGGGAACCTGCTCCGTTCAATAGATGCGGTCTCCTTAAAGTAATAGAAAATAGAAAAAAAAAATCGAGATTTAAATCGAAAATCGTCCATGGGTTTAAATAAAATCGAGATTTTGATTTTTCCCAAAATCGCCCAGCCCTAGGTTCATGATAAAACATGACAGATTCCCTTTAAGAACTTTTCTCTCTGTATTTTAGTCCCCTTAGGAGCTGTGGTCATCCAATTGCTTGTGCTACATAAATCAGTTATACAGCACTGCTATGTTTAGCTAAAATCAATGTCTCCTATAGTGATGCCAATGCATGTGCATCCAGTTTCAGTCAGGTTCACTTGGATGGCAAAAAACGCCAACGTGAAACCAGCCTAAGTGTAAAGTTAGCGGCGCCTGTTACTGACTGACAAATGGATCATTAGAGGTTGCTGATAGTAAGGGTATGTGCCCACAGGACGTTATTTTCCTGCGTTTTCCGCCTGCAGTTTACCCTTAGTTTTATGCTAATGTATGCTAATTCGTTCCTTCCCAGCAAAACCAATGTGTTTCACAGAAACTCTTTGCCCACACATTGGTTTCGCAAGTGTCAAATACTGTCAAATACCTCTGGTTTTGCGAAGGATGGGAAATATTGATCATGTTCTAATTTTCCTGCTTTTTTGCTGCTGACAATAGCAAAAACATTGAAAGAACGCAGTAAAACTGCGACAAAAACGCAGGACCTGAACGCTGCAAATCTCCTGGCAAGGACTCTAGCATCCATGAAACCATACCTGTTTTGCTGCATTTCAGGACTGCTGGAGAAAGCCCTTTGGGCACATAGCCTAAGTGTGGGGGGAGCAGTTACAGCTGCTGCTCACTGTACACTTAGTGACTGAACCCGCGCCTGAGCTATCCCTAGGACTAAATGGTAAACTCTTAATTTCCTCCTGGCATTTGGCCTTTCAGTGCAGGTGCTGGAAAGGATCAGAATGCTATTAGCCTGCAGATTAACCTCATATCTGTAGTTAAATTGTTTTTCAAATGACAGGTTCCCTTTTTAAAGAAAAAATAATACGCTAAAATGAAATTAGTATTTTTGCATTTGTGCTATCCTATTGCTAATATAGCACCAATACATTGCTCAGTAGTTGTTAAGGCCCCGTCTCACGGGGCGACATCGCCGCCTATTACATAGGCGACGTAGCCTATCGGCGGCGACATCACCCCTGCGTCGCCTCATGTAAAGGGGCGATGTCGGCGCCGCCGGGAGGTCGACTGGTTTCAGAGCAGTGCTCTGAAACCAGGCGACCGATCTGGGGTGATGTGCACACATCGCCCAATGTAACCGGCCGCCGCCGACCTGTCAGGCGATGCATCGCCACTGGGGTTTTCAGACACCCCGGCGGCAATGCCGTCTGACAGCTCACCGGCGCGGGGCTGGAGATGTCACCCCGTGTAAATGGGGGACGGCGACGCTGGCAGGGCGCCAAAAACGTGCGCGCTCCCGCCAGTTGCTGCCGACATCCCCAGCCCTGTCACCAGGTGTGACGGGGCCCTTAGATTTGTGCTGCCCAAACCCAGGGCAGTACGAACCAGCACCTGTCTACACAACTTCAGCAAGGTATGTTTTACTCTGAAATACTATGACTTGAAGGGCAAGGGGCTTTGGGGACAGATCTGGCTAGTTAAATGACTGCTCTCCACAATCTGCACCAGGTGATTGACATGTCTCTTGCTATGTATACAGATGGGAGATACCTGTCAATCAACTGTAGCAGGGTGAGAAGCTGGCCGCGGTCGTCATCGAACTGTCAGGCAACATGAATCTGACAGGTTCCAGTTATGCTCTTTAGTTATTAAATGTACAATACAGTAGTATACATGAACCATTTATGGAGGAACTGAAGCCCAAGTTAGATTTATGAAAAATAGAGGATTCAAAAGTTTAGCTTATGCCACAACCTAACTTGTAGATTGTCATTATTCCTTTCGAGGTTACATCTTAAATCCTTACTGCTCTTTAAAGAGTGAGAGAATCCAGAGCACCTGGAAAAAAAAAAAGCGCAAACAGACTATATGCAACTGTTGCCATTGGTTAAATTTTCAACCCCAAACTCCATTAAGCCACTGGTGCACAAAGTCAGAATGACATTAAAAAAAAATTCTAACAGAATTAAAGAAAAGTACTCCAAAACGATGACTTTAACCACTCCACAACCAAGGGCGTATATGGGCGGCCTCCCTCCTTCTGATGCAAGCTCATGCGCTGAGCTTAAATCATTTGTTTTACATGTCAGATGATTTGATCAGCTGACGTGTAGCTAACAGCACTTAATTGATCAAAGATCCAATATGCATTGTCAATCCTTTAGATCACTGGCATCGGTGGCCCCATGATGTGATTGCGGGGCATAGATGCATTGCCATGGCAGTGCAGGGTTAGCTGATGACCCCACATGGTGTCATAACTCACTTCTGCCAGAGATGCCTGAGTGATGTCACTGGGAGAAAGTGATAATTCGTGCTGAAGCATCTCTTTGCAGTGTGTATTTTTGAGGTGTTCTAAGGGGCCATGTAACACAGTTTAAAAAAAAAAAAAAAAATATTGCGGGTTCAAATCACCCCCCTTTTGTCCCCTTGAAAAAAAAACAATTTGAGAAAAATAAATATATATTTGGCATTGCCGCGTTCAGAAGTGCCCGATCTATCCAAATATAAAATCAATCAGATCTGTAAACTGCGTAATAAAGAAAAAAGTCCAAGCTCCAAAACTAGGGGTTTTTTGTTGCCGCAAAATTGGGGAAAAAAAAGCAATACCAGGTGATCAAAACAGCACAACTATACAAAAATGACATTTAGAAATGTCCACTCTAGCCGCAGACTATAAGCAATCACACAGCCTCAGATCCTGAAAAATAAGACCGCTAATGATTGCGGAAAATGGTGACAAAAGCACAATTATTTTTCTTTAAAAACTTCTGAATTTTTTTTTCACCACTTGAATAAGGGTAACATACATATTTGGTCTGTGCGAACTCCTACCGACCTTGGGCATCATACCGACACGTCAGTTTTACCATATAGTGAATATTGTGAATTCTAAAAACTATTGTGTAATTGTGATTTTTCTTCACAATTTCACTGCGTTTGGATTTTTTTTCCCTCTTTTACGGTACACTGTGGTAAAATGGATGATATTCAAAAGTACAACTTTTCCGGCAAAAAGCAAGCCCTCATATGACTACATTGACAGAAAAATGTAAAAAAAATTTAATGGCTGTTAAGGTACCGTCACACGGTACAACGTTGCAGCGATGTCCTGAAGCGATTCCGCGGGTGCGTGCTGGTTTCCGACATCGCTGCCTTAGGTGTCACACGGGGAGATGTTGCCAGCGCCGCCACTGTGAAGTTGCAGCAGCTATCGCTGGCTGGGTTGTGCACAACCCAGCAAGCGATATGCATCAATGTTGTGAATAGGCGAAATCGCTGGCAACATCGCTATCGCCGTGTCACACTGAGCGATGTTTGCAGATCGCTGGGCAACATCGCCAGGTTTACCAACATTTTGGTAAACGTGTCAACTGCGATCCAGCGATTTCTTGCAGCTGCATTGTGCTGTTACATGGCACAATGCACCTGCGATGTCGCAACATCGCTGAACCCGGGACTTTTCAGCAATGTTGCAGGCATTGCCCCGTGTGACAGTACCTTAAGAATAAGAGGAGAGAAAAACAGAAAATCGTCCAGGACTGAAGGGGTTGAAGGGCTTCTCCAAGACGTAAATGATCTATCTGTGTAGGCTAGGTCCTCCATATGAAATCGGTGGGGATCCAACACATTGCGCTCTTCGTGATCAGCAGAAAACTGCTCTGGCAGGCTGAAATGAGTTATACGGTGCTGGAGTGTTCTCCTCTGTACATGCCAACAGCCACTAGGCATAGCACGGTTTCTCTCTGAAATTTCTGATCTAGATCCATGGCTGTGGAGTAATTCGGTGCTCATTTTGGTGCGCGTCGGTATGAAAGAGACAGACTCTATACTCCTAAAATATCTAATGAATTGGGTACAGAAGTTCAGTGCATTATATGCAAAATATTATGAATTATCATGTTCTATCTAAACATCTTGATTATTGTATCATAATAGTGAATAAAGCCTGATAACATTGTACTACAATAGATTTATCACTTAGACTCCGTCATTCATAATTCATGTTTGAGTCTGTCAGCTTTAGGGAAATGTCGTAGGGTTGGCTTACCAACTCCACAGCCCTTGCTAGATCTGTCCTGGTTCAATGTAAATGTTATATAGTGAACCATTGACTGACTAATGGCAGCTCCTTAGAAGAGAATTTGCAGCTAGACACTATATCTAAGCCACATTATCACCTGTACTTGGTTTATCTATCACTAGTGGCCTAAATTGGCAATGAAATCATGTGGTTTACACACCCAATCATTGTATCCAATCTCTGAACCAAGCTCTGGTTGCATGAAATCAGGGACAGATTGCTCCATGTTTACACAGCACAAAATGAACTATGTGTCCATGATCTCACTGCAACAGAGATTGTTCAGAATTGGATACAATGTTGGTGTTGTAAACCCATTACAGGAGTTCTGAAACTTGGGTCCTTGCATACATAAAGCTAAGGGTATGTGCCCACAGGACGTTTTTAAGGCCTCTTGCACACGTTCAGTATTTGCTGAGTTTTTTTACCTCAGGATTTGTAGACAAACCAGGAGTGGAGCAATCAGAGAAAGTCTAATAGAAACACCTGCACCACTTCTGTATTTTATTATCCACTCCTGGTTTTGGCTACAAATCCTGAGGTAAAAAACTCCTCAAATACTGAACGTGTGCACGTCGCCTTAGGCTGGTTTCACACTGCAGTTTTTTCCCTGATCAGGTTCCATCAGGTTTGTGTGCCAAACCCAGGAGTGTCTCCATAACTCAGAACAGGTGTCAATCTTTCAATGATGCTTTTTCTTTGCAAGTTCCTCTCCTGATTCCTCTCCTGGTTTTTGCACTCGAACCTGACAGCAGGATATTTTATGCATTGAAAATGCAAAAGAGACAACCTTCCCGCCCTTGTTTTATAGCTGGATTTGTGTGGGCAGAGCCAATCACTAATTGTCTAACATTGGACTTTGTATTGGGACGAATACACAAGTATTAGTGTACGTCCCCACACTGTGTAGTGACTTCGTTTTTACGCGCGAGCTCATCACAAACCAGTAGTGGAAAAATCTAATAGCAACAAGTGCTCCACTTCTGGAGTTAATGAGATTCCTGGTTTGGGATGAGGTAGCGTGTAAAAAAAAAAATGCAGCAAATACACAGCGTGTGAAAGCACCCTTACAATGGAGAGAGAAAGGCGAAGTGCAGACGATGAGTATTTGAGTTTTTTACCTCAGGATTTGTAGCCAAAACCAGGAGTGGAGCAATCAGAGGAAAAGTCTAATAGAAACAAGTGCTCCACTTCTGTATTTAATCATCCACTCCTGGGTTTGGCTACAAATCCTAAGGTACAAAAACTCATCAAATACTCAGCGTGTGCACAAGGCCAAAGACTTATGCAAAAACAAGTGACACAACCTTACTGGTATTCAAAAAAGATCACGATTTTATTACAAAGTTCTTGTTACGACTATAGCATCTATGACGAGTATTCTGATACTCGCTCATCACTAGTGATGCTGTAGCCACTCCACTGATCTCTGGACGCAGGTTATACATCTGTGTGGACAACTCCTTAAGGTGAATGTGCTTGTTCTAGGCCACATTCTGCATAGAAAATGAAATGATTGTAACTGATACTAAAGAATTAGTCTTTTCTAATGGAATACCACACCCTTTATGTTTGCTGGCAGGTCAACCGTGCAGATACCATGGTTGTGTGTCTTGTAGTTCAGCTTTGACAAGGTTAAACATTAACACTTGGCAATGAAGTAGCTGTGCCTGAAAGAGCATATTGACTTTTACACCACCCTCTGGGGAGTGCTGGTCTCTATCTACCACCCACTTCACTTGAAAAAAAATACTGTTGGAATCATTTTGTTTGTTTGTTTGCTTTTCTGACTCTGAATTGCAATGTATGTTGCATAAAATCATTTTTTTTATTTAATTTTTCATTTTGAGCAGACTTTCGCTGCCACAAAAATAATGGAAAGCTTCTGCTATCCACTGTATTGTGAAAACAGACAGCACATGGCTAGCCTCTGCTGTGTATGATTTTTTACGGACCAATATACTTGTGTTTGTGATTTTATACTTGGACACCTGGACGCACTATAGACTTTAATGTATACATATTTGATTAATAAAACTGATAGAAACACATACATGAGTCTCAGACTTGTGAATGAGGCCTTACCAGTACTCTTAATTTGGGTGAATTGTAGAAACCAAAGGCTGCATAGTACGTTTTTACCTATAGGCTAGCGGGATATGCTGAACATAAGCTGCGTTGTTTAGGATGCTTTTCTTTGTAGACTACAGTTCAGAGATATTATGACTAAACAATACATAACTGTCAATATCATGAAAGGTCATGTAGGTGGAAAGGCACTTAACATGTGCGTGTGTATGCTCCTCTCATCAGTACCCGTGTTGTTATAGTAACTAGGAGCAAGGGCATGTCTGCATGCATCACTACTGCACGCTCCTTCATCAGAGGCTTGTGCTTCAAAAGGGAGAGCGCTCCTGTTAATTATTACATGCACACATGGGAGCCATTTCACCCACTGAATGCTACCAACCTTCCCCGAAGATTCTCTCTCCCATAAAAAAAGAATACTGTACATTACACAGCTTTAATTATATTTTTAGATCTTGCAGTGTGGCTCTCATTGGTTAGGGGCATACCAGTTTGTTTTGGTGGTGTAGTAATAATCTGTATTAGGCATAAAGACCTTCAGATAAACTCAGATTGTTCTTATGGGGAAAAAAAAAAAGCAGAAAGTGTCTTATCCGGAAGTGGTTTTGTTGCTTTTTATTTCTCAAGCCACAGGAAGTGTGACTCTTACCCACTTGATCCTGGTTATATAGAGAGTTGTGTATTAGTTTTCGCGTCTCTATAATTTTATCTGAGGTTTGTACGAGGTGTGCCTTGCAAGGGTATATGGCCACCGGACGTTTCTGCTGCGTTTTCCGCTTTGTTTACCCTAGGTTTTATGTTAATTTAATTTGTTCCTGCGGTTGGGCTTCCCTGCAAAACCAATGTGTTTCACAGAAACGCTGTGCCCACACATTGGTTTTGCAAGTGTCCTGCGTTTTTGCTGCATTCAATGGCAAAAACACTGGAAAAACACAGTAAAAACGCAGGACCTGAACAAAGCGAATCTCCTGGAAAAGACTCTAGAGATCCTTGAAACCAGTACCAGTTTTGCTACTTTGAGGACTGCTGGAAAAATGTCCTGTGGGCACATATCCTAAAATTCTGCTTTTATGCTGATATCAATAAATTGCCTGGCCATTAGAAAAGTTAAATTTGCTTTTTGATTACCGGTTTCTATCCTTCAGTAACATAATGGCCTCCTGTTTTGTTCCCTTGCAGTTCTGTGATGGTGCTTGAGGCTGCAGAAAATCGCATTGATTTAATTACATTTGTTCCTTTTATGACCAATATAAACTGGAATCTCCCAGATATAGCTACACCTATTGGTAGAGCAGGTCTTTACATGCACTACTTAGATACCTGGATGTGTGACATCCAAGTACATTGTAGAGCACGTCCTAACATGCAAGCCAAATAAGGTGGAATCCATTAATGTAAAAAATGTGTTCAGTTATGTTTGTTGTAAACTGATACCATATTTAAAGGGAACCTGTCAGAATTGACCCCTAAATGCCAAATCCATCTATGCATGCAACTTTAAGGTTCCCTTCACTCTTACAAAAAGTGTCTATTAAGCTGTGTTCACACATTGCGTATTTTGCCGCACTTTTTTACACGCGCTTTTCAAAATACGCAATGTGTTTTTTGTCTGCCAGCAAAGTGAATGGGAAAGTCACTTTGCTGTGCAGACGCTGCGTAAAAATACGCAGTGCTTTTTCAGGGAGGAAATGTAGTTGCGTAAAGAATTGAGATGTCAATTCTTTATGCAGGAGCTCCTGCAGTTTCTCCCTCTGACTTCACAGAGGGGAGGAAGAACCCTGCTTCCTCCTCCCCCCGGTGACCGCCCCATTAGATTTTGCAGTGTATTAATATATACTGCGAAATCTAAATTAAACAAAGCCAAATGTATGTAAAATAAAAAAGAATTACATACTTTACCTCTCCGACGCCTTTTCCCGGTGTCAGAGGTGTTCCCGGCGCTGATTGGCCGCTCGCGGTCATATTATATTATCAGCGCCGGGAACACCCCTCTGACATAACGGCAGGCTTTTGCAGGACTGCACATCGCCTGGCCTCGGCACCGGACACCGGGAAAAGGTGTCGGAGACATAAGTATTTCATTCCTTTTTTTTTTATTTTTTATTTTACATACATTTGGCTTTGTTTAATTTAGATTTTGCAGTGTATATTAATAAACTGCAAATTCTAATGGGGCGGTCACAGAGGGGAGGAAGAAGCAGGATTCTTCCTCCCCTCTGTGACTGCACCTGCGCTTTCTGGGGTAAAGAAACCGCAGTGTGTGAAAGTCCTTGCGTATTTTGTTGCGCTTTTTTGCGCGGCTGAAAAACGCAACAAAAAAGCGCAACAAAATACGCAAATGTGTGAACGTAGCCTCCTAGTGAATTTATGTATGCAAGACTTTGACTATACAGTGTTGCACTCTTGGCTAAAGTCTTATCCTTTATGCCAGAATCCTCCCCTCAGAGGTGTGACTTATGTCCTTGCAATGTCCTCTTCTCCCTGTGCTCTAAATCCTGTGTGTGTGTGTGTGTGTGTGTGTGTGATGAGCAGTCCTCTCCTGCCTACATTCTAGAAACCTTTGCTTCATACTGTACATGTCTCAGATCATGCAGTGCCTCACGTCATACAGATCATCACATCTACAGTGCTTACAGCTTGTTTGTTTTCTTCCCTGCGCCGCTCCTTCAGGGGTAATCTTTATATACCAAATACGGTAGCTTGAAAATCCAGCAGTAGTAATGTGTTATTGGTATAAAGTTTCTTCCTGATGGTTCAGTGCAGAAATAATGTACAAGCTGATGGGAAATGTTGTGAGATCCAGGGCATGTGAAGTGTGAAGCCAAGGGGACTGCAATGTAGGCAGGAGAGGATGCTCATACCTATGAAGGTACCGTCACATGCGGCAATTTTGCAAGCCATTTTTACTGGCAATTTGCTGGTTGCAGTGAAGTCATGGATGCATGGTTCCATTTCTACACGGCAACAAAACAGAACCATGTATCCATGATTTCACTGCAACCAGCAAATTGCCAGTGAAATTGCTTGCAAAATTGCCGCATGTGACAGTACCTTTAGAGAGATTTAGGACACACGGAGGAGGCACAGAAGACATTTGCAGGAACGTTAATCATGACTGGAATGATGAGCACACAACTTTTGACTAGTCAAGGTCATTACCATATTTTTTTTTTTTTCCTTACCATGTCTTCTACTTCAATGTCTATTGTTCTATGTGCCATTCACCTTTATTGCTTCATCCCCCCTCCATTACCCCTCATCCACATAAGCCACTCTCTCCTTCCCTATATTTTATTGAGCTCCCATCCTCTCTTCAACATAATGAATAATCTCAGACCACCATGTTCCAGGGTGTTGCATCAGAATCAAAGTCACAATTACAAAAATTATTTGCCTTTTCTCTTTTTGCTGCTGCTTCTGTACGGTAATATCTCACCAAATCCGGGTTCACCCTCCTCCAACTTCAACCCCTCTCCCACCACACATAGAAACCATGCTAACCTTATTAACATTACCTTCACAACCTTCATCTCCCTCTTTTTTAATTGCACTCTGGAATCCATGGTCTGTATGCAAGAAGCTTCCCTTCATCCATAACTAGCTTCTCACTAACACTCTCACAGAAACTTGGAACCAGGATTCAGACAGTGTCCCCTGCTGCTATTTCTTATGGCGGCCTAATTTCTCTTATTCCCCGAGATCTGTGAACAGACTTGGTAGTGGAGTTGGCTTACTCCTGTCCCCACAATGTACTTTCCAGGTTATCCCCTCAGCCCCATCACGATCATTCCCCTCTTTTGAGGTCCACACAATTAGGCTCTTACGTCCCCTCCCCCTCAGAGTAGCGGTGACATAATATATATATATATATATATATATATATATATATATATATTTCATGTCCTCAGAATTACCAACCCTTATTCTGGGAGACTTCAACATCCCCATAAACAGCCCCATCTGCATCCCATCTCCTATCTCTAACCACATCCCTTGGCCTCTCACAGGTCTCGCCCTCAGAGACGCACAGGGATGGTAACACCCTTGACCGGATCTTTGTCCCCCCCCCCCCCCCCCCCCCCCCCCCCCCCCCCCCCCTCTGACCACAACGTTCTCTCCTTCACGCTCACAAACCCTCGCCCACCCCAGAATAGTCCGACTTATCACATTCAGAAATCTACAGGTCATTAACACTCATACACTCACAGACTTTACACTCATCAATGTCCTCAATCTCCTGTCATGATCTGGCAATCCCTTACATGACTTGCACAGATGCTTCCTGGACCAAGTAGTGCCCCTCACTCTCAGAACCTCCAAACAGAGTAAAGCAACCCTGGCTCACATCACAAGCTCTATTCCTCCAGCGATGTTCTCGGAGTGCTGAACGTCTATAGAGGAAAACCAGAACTCCAGAAAACTTCATTCACTATAAATTTATGCTGAGAACTTACAACTCTACCCTTCTCCTCGCCAAACAGACCTACTTCACCACCCTGGTCTCCTCAATATCCAACAATCCAGAAAAACTGACACCTTTCACTCTCCCCTCAGTCCAAAAGTGCAGGCCCCATCACTGACCTTTGTTCTGATGATCTGGCTTCTTACTTGACATAGAAAATAGAAAACATCCGTCAGGAAATCAACTCCCAACCTCAAATCACTGTTACCAGTACCTCTCCCCACATTTCCTCCGTCTCACACTCTACTTTTGACCCAGTCATAGAAGTAGTCTCTAGGCTCCTCTCTTCCTCTCGTCCCACCACATGTACTCCTGACCCCATCCCCTCACCTACTCTAGTCTCTCTCTCTCTCCGGTGGTCACCACTCACCTAACCAAAATCTTCAATCTCTCTGTCTCTTCTGGCATCTTCTCCTCCTCCTCCTTCGAACACTATCATTACTCCATTACTAAAGAAAATGTCTCTCGACCCATCCTGCACAAACTACAGACTAGTCTCCAATCTCCCCTTCATCTGTAAGCTGCTGAAGCACCTGGTCTACTCCCGCCTCACTCATTACCTCTCCACTTACTCTCTACTAGACCCATTACATTCTGGATTTCCGCCCCCTACATTCTACAGAAACTGCCGTGACCAATGACCTTCTGACAGAAAAACGTAAATGGTGACCACTCTCTGCTTATTCTTGATCTCTGTGCAGGCTTTGACACTGTTGACCACCATCTCCTACACTCCATGCTGTGCTGTACTCCATCTGCATCAAGGACAACGGCTCTCTACTGGTTCTCTTCCTATCTTTCTGACCGCTCTTTCAGTGTATAATTTGCTGGCTCCACTTCCTCCCCTCTTCCTTTCACTATTAGGGTCCCTCAGGGTTCAGTCCTTGGACCTCTTCTCTCTGTACACGTCCCCGATTGGACAGACCATCAGCAGATTCGGTTTTCAGTACCATCTTTATGCTGGTGACACACAAATATTCACTTCTTCCCCTGAGCTTACTTCCGCTCTAATAAAGAACACCAATGACTGTCTAACTGCAATTTCCAATGTCATGTCGCTCTATATCTAAAAACTCAACCTTTCCAAAACTGAACTTCTGCTACTGCCCTCCACTTACCTCCCTAAATATGACATCGCTCTCTGTGTGCGGCACCACAATAACGCCTAGTCAGCAGGTTCGCTGTGTGAGTGTGAGCACCTGAAGAACATCTCTAGAATTCGCCCCTTTCTCCCTTGGAAACCACAAAAACCCTCATAGTGGCCCTCATTCACTTTAGAATCACTTCTGCATTAATCCGAACGTCCCACTCCCAGCTCCAAGACTTCTCCTGAGCTGCACCAATTCTCTGTAATGCTCTACCCCCAAGAAATTAAGTATATCCAGAACTTGCATAGTTTCAGGCGATGTCTAAAAACACATCCTTTTTAGTGCAGCCTATCATGATCCCTAGTCTAGATGACTATCTGCTGCACCAGTCTCAAGTGAATCACAAATAATGGTTGGTGGCCACGTATACAGCTCCTACCTGTTCCCCCATCTCCTCAAGTTGACTATACCATCACTGTAAATAAACACTTGTACTTTGTCACCCACTCCTCATTGTTAGATTGCAAGGCTGGTTTCACATTACAACGGACAGCGACGTATTGAAAGAAAACTTAAATCGGATTGGATGCTCAAAATCCGGATGCCATCGGTCCGTTTTTTTTTTTTTTTTTTTATCGGATCCGATAAAAAATCGGACCAATGGCATCTGATCCGATTTAAATTGGGGGAGGGCTGTGGGAGGTCTTAGAGTTTGAGCATGCTCAATACAGAAATCTGATCCGATATCTGATCCAAACCCCATAGACTCACATAATATAATTACATTATTTTATGTGAAGGGCTATGACGCGGGATTATATTATCTGGAGGGCTGTGAGGAGGCATTATATTATATGACGGGTTATGAGGCTGTATTATATTGTATGACGGGTTATGAGGCTGCGTTATTCTATAATGGAGGACCATATATACCAGGATAAAGGCATATTCCAGGAGCATGACGATATATAGCAGGATAAGGGACATTATTACATAATGAAGGGGGGAGAGGTCAATTTGTGACTCCTTAGGGTATGTGCCCACAGGAAGGTTTAACGTCGGTTTTAGCAGCGAAAACCGCCGGCGGTTTAGCATAGGTTTTATTTAAATTTATGTAAATCCTAAGCAGCGTTAGGACTTACAAGTAACCCTATGTAATTTAGAAACCGCTGTGCACACAGTCGGTTTATGTGAGCGGATCTGCCCGCGGTTGAGCGGTTTCCCAGCGGTTTAGCAGCATACAGCATGTCAATTCTTCTCAGCGGTTTTTGATTGGTTCCATGAACAAAATCCTCCATAGAAAACCGCCGGAAAAACCGCTGGAAAAACCGACTGAAAAACGCTGTGCACACGCTGAAAAAAACCGCCGGAAAACAGCTGGAGACTTAAGAGCTCAGAACTGATAATTTCCAGCGGTTTACTGACGGTTTGAACGCCACTAAACCTTCCTGTGGGCACATACCCTTATAGGATTTTAAACTCCACATGGGGGCCCGTACATCTGACCAATGTGGAGCTAGGGGGGCAGGTCCAAATTTTGCATCGGGGCCCTTCGGACTACGCCGCTGTGCAAGTGGAATGCGAGATCTCGCATTGCACTCGGACCGACATTAATCATTCAGGCAGCACAGACCTGCGTTAAACCCCCCACTTCTATATGGAGCAAGGAGAATAATAGCACAAAGCTGCGATTATTTGTGAGTCTCTGAACGATTACACTCACAAGTGTCTATGGGTGTGAGTGAATATCGCACTGCACTGATACACATGTGAGTGCAGTGTGATAAACGCAGGCTGGTAATTGAGGAGATAAGTAGATTAATCTGTCGCTTCTCCGCAGCTGTGATCGGGGTCACAGTATCTGATCACCGTTGCATGACACTCGACTCTCACTTGCACCAGAGCCTGGGCTGAGGGTCATTAGCATAACTCATCCGATGTTCTCGCATAGGATGCCTTATGCTAGTGTGCCTTTACCCTAACCCAGTTTGCTTTATTTCTATGTGGGAATGATATCTTGCTTCCATTTCTTTATTCTTGCTCTTGCTCCCTGGGAACTTCTAGAGCAGGTGTCCCCAACCTGTATCTTGGGCACCACATGTGGTTCACAGGCCCATTATGTGTGGCTCATGGCGGGTTTTCCAGCTTGATGCATTAGTGCCAGGTCTAGCAAACATCTATGAAGAACAGGGCTCCAGTTGGTGACTTTTGTGACTAGCCCTACATAAAGTAGCAGATCTGGATTGGGGTAGGGTAGGAACCCCTGGGCCTTGGTATAATCCTTTGTGATTTTTGTGGAAAAGCTTTGACTGTCGTTATACCGGTATTTGGGGCTCTCACCGTTACTACTTTGAGAGAAGGAGCTGGATATGGCTTGCAACTCTTTCAGAGCTGAAGGTGTCTCAAGGTCATAAAGGTTGGGGACCTCTGTTCTAGAGGATTCCAGAGTCCTGCTTTATTTTTTTCGGATATTTTTTGGACTATAAGGCGCAGTATCAATAAGGGCCTGCTAAGGCGTCTAGGTTCATATATAAGGCACACTAGATTATAAGGCACCGCGTATTACCGTAAATAAAACTAAGCTCAGACCGCAAGTCAAACTTAATACCAGGGCGTGGAGTCGGTAAATCAAACCACCGACTCCTCAGACTCCTGAATTTCCCTGTGCTCACCGACTCCTTAATTCATGGCTCGTTTTTAAGTGATAAAATTATTGTAGGTCAATGGTAACATTAGGCTTTAATCATTATAATGACATATATTAATAAAATATTTAGATAGAACATAAATTCATAATAATATTTCAGTACATTCTGCATTGAACTACTAGACCCAATTCATTATATATTTTAGGAGTCTGAGTCGGAACATTTTCTACCGACTCCAACTCTGACTCCACCAAAATGGGCAGCGACTCCGACTCCACTGCCCTGCTTTATACCGTACAAAGGGCCTTAGAATCATTACCAATGGACCCCTAATCTATACAACTTTTTTTCTGCATCCAGCTAATCCTATCCCCTGCTATATTACTGTACCCTACTTCCCTGAGAAGCCATCTTTCCCATGGTATATTAATTTTTTCCTAAGCATCCAGCTAATCCTATCCCCTGCACTACTACTCCTTTCCCTTACTATTCTGCTCTATTATATTTAATAACTCCTCACTTTTTTTTTTTTTTTTTATGTACTGTACTAGGAGTGTACGGTAATCGGAGCGGCTGTGACCGCAGGGATAGTGATACAGGGGGCACCTGTATCACTATTTTTATTGAATAAAAGACATAAACCGCATCGGTGGCACCGGAATTTATTCTTTTTCTGCAGGGATTTTGTGCCTGTGTGCACTGTGCATGAACAGACTGGGGCGGAGGGATCTTAGTGCAGTGATCTGTCTGGCTGCATGTACGATACATCAGGAGGAGGCATGTGGCAGAGGGATCTAAGTGCAGTGATCAGGCTGCAACTACATTTGGAGGACAGAGGCAAGCAGCGGAGGGATCAGGCAGCAGGTGACAGGAGGATACCGGTAAGCAGTGGGGGGGGGGGGGAAGCCGGCTATGGGGAGGACCTGGGAGTGAGCACAAACTGAAAGGAGGATGGAGGGAAGCAGCCGGAGGGGTGCAAGATGTGGAAGTGTGCGTCCACCGCCAGACTTACTGACTCGAGTATAAACCGAGGGGAACTTTTCCAGCCCAAAAAAGGTGGAAAGTGCTTATACTGAGTGTGTACAGTAATCAATTTGTGGGTGCATATATAAGGCACATCAGACTAAGACGCACTTTTGATTTCTGAGAAAATTGTAGGATTTTCTGTGCACCTTATAGTGCGGAAAATACGGTACTAAAGAAATGAATTAAACTATTATGACTACCACTAAGGAGAACTGTGCTGACTACTGTGATATTGTAAGTGGCTTGTACAGTGACTGAACCCCTAACTAAGGTTACTAAAGTTGTGACTCAAGTAATGTTTGATTTCTAGATGTACAGAGAGGAAATTTGATCTTAATTTCTTTCTGGAATGCCTAATTGGCAGTTTATAACCTTGCACTCAACACTGTGACTTAAAGGGATAAAAGACAAGCTGTAGATAAATCATGTAGGACAGAAAAGGATTACATTACAGATCCGGATTAAAGGGGAACTCTGAGGAGATAAAAAAAAAATGTAATGTCCTTGCCCTCCTACATGATGAAGCAGACCTGTAAAGTTCTAGGATGCTTAGATCACTTATAAATCAATAAAATCATATCTGCACTTCAACACTCAGCCTTCCCTTTGGGGACAGAGAATTTAAGTTATATTGTTGCTGAAAGCAGGTGTTACGGGAGCTTGGTCGCTGGAGGCTATATCTCATCTTACATTCCTGCCCCTTTATACTTCTGTATGAACAGGGGGCCAGTCAGGGGCATCATCACCGGCCCCATGGTTACAGTACATATTGCCCCTGATATACATGCTATGTAATGTAAGAACAGGGGTGTTCTCCCTTCAAATAGCAGTCATGTCACCAAGAAAATACTTGCTGTGATCTTTTGCTGTACAGCCTATGATGGTGCATAATGTGTACAATCATGTATCAGGCTAGGAGCAGAGGCAGAACACTGCATGGTGTGTGTGTGTGTCTGTCTGTCTGTCTCTGTTGTCTGTCTGTCTTTTCTTGTGTTCCTTATTTGTGCTGCTTTTGTTTGTAGGCAACTGCCAAAGTAGCCGAAAAAAATAAGCACAATTTCACATAACCTAAACCATGCATGGCTGCAGTTGGACAGTGTGAATCTGGTGACTAGTTCCCTTTTAAATGTTGTAGTGTGTCAGTAAGGGTGCTTTCACATCAGCGTTTTTTTTTCAAATCGCAGCAGATGCGGTGAAAAAAACGCATCTGCCGCGATTACCGCATACCGGCTGCACTTGCGGCACGGTTCCGGTAAACGCCATACAAGGTATAGGCGGACTTGCGGCAAGTGCACGGCCCGCGAAAAAAACCGCGGTTGACCGCGGTATTTTTCGCGGCCGCACCTGCCGCAAGTCCGCCTATACCTTGTATGGCGTTTACCGCAACCGTGCCTGCAAGTGCAGCCGGTATGTGGTAATCGCGGCAGATGCGTTTTTTTCACCGCATCTGCTGCGATTTGAAAAAAACGCTGATGTGAAAGGGCCCTAACAGTGTTCTACATATTTTCAAAAGTTGGTCAGGTTCAGTTATCAAATGAGCCATTTGTTCATTATTTTGACCTCCTCAATGCAAACCTTACAATGAAAGTTGATGGATTTAATTTTCCTTGCTATCTTTTCTCTATAACTGCAATATCTTGCTGAAATCACTCACTGTACTTTTTCTTACTGTTCCACAGTTTGTAGGTAAAAGATCTAGATGCTGATGTAAGAAATGAATCTATAAGGACAGGGTACAGCCGAGATCCTTGTGTTTTGAGATTTTCCACCAGCCCTTCATGGTTATCCGCTCTTAAGGTTCCCAAAAAATTAGTTATGACTAATGCGAATGCAGCATTTTCTTTGCCCTAAAAAAGGAAGGAACTCCATCTGGAAAAGCTTATGGATCTGAGGTCCAAAAGATATTAGTTCTTTTATCTTTCCTTGACTCAACCTTGGAATCAATCAATGAAATACTTGAACTTAGTAAAGACAAGAGATTAAATTAGGCCCAACTTGATATGCAATGCATGTAAGAAAATCTTATGAGGGTCAACAAGTGCTGAATGGTAGGGTATTTTTACTCACTGGCTCAAGTGAATGTCTGAGAGGCAAATGTCTGTTTAACCAATTGGGATTGAAGATAGTATGTTGCCACTATGCAGCAAGATGGATTTTGGGCTTGTTTTGGATGAATCAATGAAGAGCCTCCATTCCTTGTGATTATGACTCCTCTTCAGAGCTTCCATTAAACTGTTGATGTTGCAAGTCACAAGATGGCCCCCCATGAAGAAATATTGGATTAGATCTTAATTACAGTTGAGGAACAAAGGTTTCGGGCTACAGAATTGGAATCTTAGTGGGTGATGTTCAGATTCCTAAAAGCTCATCTTAAGGCTGCCGTCACACACAGCTGCTAGGAGCGTTTTTTTTTTTACTTAACACGTGTGCAAGTCCCATAGGGTATGCATTAGGTCGAGCGTAGTCTTGCCACTAGTGTCCGGCTACCGGCAGATGCGGCAAGCTGCTGGATCTGCCAGAAATGCCAAAAAACACAGATGTCAAAGCAGGTCTAAAGGTACCGTTACACGTTTCAATGTCGTTAAGATCTCACCAACGATCTCACGGGACCGCGCCCGTTAGGACATCTGTTTGAGATCATTGGTGAGATGTCGCACATCTAGATGTCGTTAACGACGCACCAACAATGTTGCGAGCAGCTGTCGTTCGCACAGGCCAGCGAACGATACTTGTTCACTGTTGTGAATAGGCAAAGTTATCGCGGTGTCGCACAGAACGATGCAGCAGGTTGGCTGAACGAAGATTGTCTGATTTGAGAACATGGGAGGACGCTGATAACTATGATAAACATATGCTTTGTGATGTTGGTCTACTAGGCATTGGTCCCACCTAGCCAGAATCCTACTCCACACTGATGAGGGGCAACACCCCGAAACAGCTGTCTGTGGATGGATACCTGGCCTTGGTATTCCCTTGTCATATCTTTGCTTTGTGATGCTGATACTAGAGAAGCAGATAGTTGTGCGATCTACGATTATATCCATCCATTCATTGTTCAGCGTCTCACCTTCTATTATCAAAGCTTGTTGACTGTATAGGACGTCAACATTTTCATATTTCTAATGTTAAAATGTTTACAAGTCATGGAATAAATTTCATATTACAGTATGATTATGTACTCTGCAATGAATTTTTCCTTTTACAAGTATTAAGATAAAGTGCCAGGAAACTTTCATTTGTTTGAAACATTAAAATTTTGCTGCAAATTCTTTTGTCTGAAAATGATAAACATTTAATTGATTCTTAACCAAGTTTTTGTTTTGTTCCCTCTTTAGTTCTGCATATGACAACGTGAACAAAGTACGAGTTGCTATCAAGAAAATCAGTCCCTTTGAGCATCAGACATATTGCCAGAGAACATTGAGGGAGATTAAAATCCTGCTGCGCTTTAAACATGAGAATATTATTGGGATAAATGACATTATTCGAGCCCCGACCATTGAGCAGATGAAAGATGTGTATCCTTTTATTACATTTGCTGCTTACAATTTTTTTCCTGCTTTTTTTTGTATTTAATATGAATATATTTATGTGAACTTGTTATGGTTTATGGTGTTCTCTTGCATTAGAATCAAGCTCTGCCTCTGTCGCACACATCCACTGACAATATCTAGTGAATTAAATAATGTCTTATTACATGATAGTTGGACAATCATAGGATCCAATTTTGGTATTCCATATACCACATACCATGACTGAGTCAGTCTTTACTAGTCTCCTTTGTGATGTGTTCAGTGCAGCTTTTTCAAACGCATAAACACACTCACTATAGCTCTCCAATCTGACATTACACACTGCACTGTAAGGATTCACCGGTTATAGAATCGGGTCATATATAGATCAGAGGTCAGCGTGGCTGCGAGTATGTAGTAGCAGTAGTGATTGGCGTGCACACCTATTGGGTATAGTAGAGGTGCCAGTGTAGGAGTCCCTTGGGTCTCAATGTCAATAAGTAATATAGAACACTGCACACTCAAAGGTTTTCTAGGTGATGAATTTAATTTATTGCGGTGCAAAGGGACAGATTAGCGACAAACTGACGTTTCGACCACCTCCGTGGTCTTTATCAAAGTATCGCTGTCCTTATAACTATAGGAAGTATGCACCTAGGAGAGCCTTAGGTCCTGTACTGCATAGGGTTAAGATGGCCTCTGGCAGTAGTTTCTTAAAGTTGCATAGATTTATGTGTGCCTCTTCTGTGGAGGTCTTATCCCGGTCTGTGTCCCCCAGAGGTGAGCACCTTTCTATGGGTGGGTTGTATCCCTCCCGCTCCGGGTTCTGCCCGCGCGTCCCGCGCCTCGGCTGTGTCTTTACTAGTCTCCTTTGTGATGTGTTCAGTGCAGCTTTTTCAAACGCATAAACACACTCACTATAGCTCTCCAATCTGACATTACACACTGCACTGTAAGGATTCACCGGTTATAGAATCGGGTCATATATAGATCAGAGGTCAGCGTGGCTGCGAGTATGTAGTATACACACTCTGCCCACATTTCAACTAGAGGGGAGTGGTGCACTCTCCCCCCCCACAGGGACACACACACATAGCCACCCTATAGGGACACACACACCACACAGACAGACACAGATGTGCACAAATCACCTCACACACCTCTCCTCATACGTGTGCTATCTTTAATTTCCAAACATAAACATCTGATTAAAAACAGCCAATGTGCAACACATGTGCCATATAGGGAATTAAGGCAGATGTCAGTCACATGAACTCTCTATTATGTGTATGTGTGAGGTAACATATACTGCCTGGCCAGGGGGAGGGTTTTACTGTTGGTTGGAGACTTATTAGGCTTCCTATAGCAATCAATCACAGCTCAGCTTCTATTTTCTTACAGGTCATTAATATGACATATTCAAATTCTATTTTGTTATAGCTAACATCAGTTATTTATTAACCTGGGCGTAGCGGGTACTACAGCTAGTTTATTTATATAGCACCATTAATTCCATGGTGCTGTACATGAGAAGGGGTTACATACAAAATTATACAGGGTGGACCATTCATATGGATGCACCTAAATAAATTGAGAATGGTTGGCGATATCAACTTCCTGTTTGTGCCACATTAGTAAATGGGAGGGGGGAAACCTTTTCCAGATGAATGGTGACCATGGCGGCCATTTTGAAGTCTGTCATTTTGGATCGAACTTTGAAAAAAAAATAATGTGAAGAGGGTCATGTGACACATCAAACATATTGAAAATTTCATAAGAATAACAACGGTGTACTTGGATTTAAAGTAACTTTATTCTTTCCTGAGTTATTTACAAGTTTGACCATTTATAAAATATGTTCAAAGGGCTGCCCATTGTGTTGGATTGTCAATGCAACCCTCTTCTCCCACTCTTGACACACTGATGGCAACACTGCAGAAGAAATGCTAGCACAGGCTTCCAGTATCCGTTGTTTCAGATGCTGCACATCTCGTATCTTCACAGCATAGACAATTGTCTTCACATGAGTTATGAGGCAAACTTTTTTTGTGAACGGTGAAGTTAACAAACAAAACCACCGCTATTGGTCTGACACTCGCCCACAGTGGATTCATTCCTCCAAGACTGCTGGAACACAAAAATTGATGGTATGGTGTGGTATATGGGATACAAACCTAGTGGGGCCATTTTTCATCAATGGAGACCTCAATGCCACTGGATATCTGAAATTGCTACATAATTCAGATATGCAGTGGCATTGAGGTTTCCATTGATGAAGAATGGCCCCACTATGTTTGTACCCCATATACCACACCATACCATCAATTTTTGTGTTCCAACAGTCTTGGAGGGATCTATCCACTGTGTGTTAAGGCCCAGTTCCACACACAATTGTGCAGAGGTTGTTCGCAGATCTCTGGTTGCAGTGACATCATGGACACATTGTTTTATTTTGTGGCTGTGTACAAATGTAACAATGTGTCCATGATGTCACTGCAACCAGAGATCTGCGAACAATCTCTGCACAATTTGTGTGTGTAACTGGGCCTATAGTGTCAGACCAATAGCGGTGGTTTTGATTGTTAACGTCACCATTCACAAAAAAGTTTGCCTCATCCCTCATCTGAAGGCAATTGTCTATGTTGTGAAGATACGAGATGTGCAGCATCTGAAACAACGGATACTGGAAGCCTGTGCTAGCATTTCTTCTGTGGTGTTGTCAGTTTGTCAAGAGTGGGAGAAGAGGCTTGCATTGACAATCCAGCACAATGGGCAGCACTTTGAACACATTTTATAAGTGATCATAAACTTGTAAATAACTCATGAAAGAATAGTTACGTTAAAACCAAGCACACCATTATTTTTCTTATGAAATTCTCAATACGTTTTGATGTGCACATGACCCTCTTCCCATTGAAACAAAGTTGGATCCAAAATGGCCGACATCAAAAGGCTGCCATGGTCACCACCCATCTGGAAAAGTTTTCCTCTTCCATATACTAATAATTTGCCACAAACATGAAGTTGATATCGCCAACCATTCCCATTTTATTTAGGTGCATCCATATAAATGGCCCACTCTAGATATAGTAGGGGCAATATTATGCAAGGTTTTTTTCTCTCTTAAAAATGGTGATTTGAGACATGCGACACTCCTATTTTCAGATTGTTTGCCATGCATTTACTTGGCCTAGAGAAAAGGCACAATTTACCTTACATTAATATCTTCAGGTACATCGTCCAGGACCTTATGGAAACTGATCTGTACAAGCTCTTGAAGACCCAGCACCTTAGCAATGACCACATTTGTTATTTTCTGTACCAAATTCTGAGAGGCCTGAAGTACATTCACTCAGCCAATGTTTTACATCGTGATCTTAAACCATCAAACTTGCTTCTTAACACTACTTGTGATCTTAAGGTGTGTGCAAAACAAACTGTTCGACTCTCCTCCACTGTGGTTGTTTAGGAGGCTGATTTGAGGATAATGGTTTTCCATTCTTCATATAAGAGTTTACCATTTGGAATGCTTGCCTACTTTGAGTTCACCGGCTTTTAGAGGCGTGCAGTTTCCATAGTTAAAGCGTAACCATTGATTACATTTTTATTTAATAGTAATGTAGATCAAATGATTTTAATCGACTTTCACTTAAATTATTAATGAAATCAGGAAAGAAAGCATTAGAAAACTTTCCACAAGATGTACTCAGCAGGCTGCTCACCTCGGTCTTCTGGTGGCATGGCCTAAACTGTTCACAATACAGATAAGGCTGCTTTCACATAACAATTTTCGGTCATCCGATTGTATCCGTTTCAAAACGGATACAATCGGATCCGAAATCGGACCCATGTTCCCCTATGGGAATCGGATGGGAACGGATGTGCCACTATTGGCATCCGGTTTTGGCACCATCCGATCCCATCCGATGTAATCACGGGCACAAAATCGTTGCCTGCTACGATTTTGTGTCCGTGACTCACATCGGACAGCCTCGGATCACTGCTGATCCGAGGCTGTCCGATGTGCCCACAGCATAGGAGCCTATGGACATCGGATCTGAGTTCACCTCAGATCCGATGTCGGCTCCGTATCTCCCTGTCTTTCCCTACTCCTGCCTCCTCCATCTTCTTCCCTCTCCTACTCTATATGATGTGCCCCCGCTATTCTATCTGTGTCCCCCGCTCTTCTATCCTCATCTATCCCTATCCTGTCCCCTGTCCTCTCCCTGGGTGTAAAAAAATAAAAAAAACTCCTCCGGGAGTATACATTACCTGTCGCCGCTCCCACGCTGCCGCACGATCAGGGCTAAAGGACCTGTGATGATGTAAGAGCCCGGTCACATGACCCGGTCAGCTGACCGGGTCATATGACTCTGACATCATCACAGGTCCTTTAGCCCTGATCGTGCGGCAGCGTTGGAGCCGGTGACAGGTAATGTATACTCCCGGAGGAGTTTTTTTTTATTTTTTTACACCCAGGGAGAGGACAGGGGACAGGATAGGGATAGATGAGGATAGAGAAGCGGGGGACACGGATAGAATAGCGGGGGCACAGCATAGAATAGGAGAGGGAAGAAGATGGAGGAGGCAGGAGTAGGGAGAGGCAGGGGACCGCAGGATCCACACGGATCCTGCAGATCGGATGGCTATTTGCCATCCGATTGCAGGGATCCGTATGGATCCGTGCCTGTCCGTGGGATCCCCCTTCAAAGTCGGATCCCACGGACAGGCACAAAAACGTTATGTGAAACCAGCCTAAGACAAGTAACCTCATGCTGACTCCCTGCTAAGCTCATACAACTCTAGTGAGAGATTTTCTGATTCCTCCTTTCACATGGCCTCTGTTCTGAGCTCTGTGTTAACGCTGAGCAAAGCCATGTGAAAGGAGGTGCTGGCATGAAGTAATTTGAGTGTAGTCTCATCTGTATTGTGAATCCAGTTTATGCCACGCCCCCCGAATATGGAGGTGACTGAGAATAAGCTTCATACACAGCCCGCTGAGGACGTCTTGTGTAAGGTTTTTAATTCTTTCTTTCCTGACTTCATTAATGAAGTATTTATGAAATAAAAAAAATTGAGGGTCATAACGAAGTTTACGCTTTACACACCGATTTAGTTTGATCTCAGACTGGTGGAGTTGTTGCGTTTGCAGGGGTTCGGTCAGTGGAGACATATAGACGTTTGGTTCGTGTCACAGCTGCTTCATGGTGGCTTATTTAAGACTTCTAAAGGACTCTGGAAGGAATATCCTTTGAGCCAGTCTTTATTCTATCAGTATCTGCAGCTGAGACATATTAGCAAACAACTTAGGGTATTGCATGTGGTCCTTCAACCAGATGGCATATTGAATCTCATTGGGCCACAGAAGGGCACAAGGGGGTTATTACATTAGTGTACAGAAGGCTCTTGGAAACACTTTTGCAGAGACAATTGATGACGTCCAGGGAAAAGTGGGAAACAGATCTAGGCCCAATTTCTGACTCTCAATGGGAGAATATATCTCAGTTCATTACCAGGGTGTCCATGAGTGAGGCTAGGAGGTTGTCACAGCTATACTTAGTTTATCGGGTATATAGAACCCCTGTTTGGATGATGAGAGCAGGATTAAGGGGGAACTCGAAGTGCCCACGCTGTTTGAAGGTGCAGATCTACTGCATGTGATGTGGTTGTGTCCCCGCCTGCAGGCCTTTTGGGTGCAAATGCTTAACATAATACAAGAGGTGAAGGGGGTGTCTATTCCGCGTAACCCGCTGACCTGTGTATTGGGTGTGTAGAGGATATTGCTGTAGATGTAGATGACTGGGGGAGGTTGGCTATTGCCAGACTCCTATAAACTGCCAGGAAGCTTATTGCAGTGCATTGGCTGGATGACAAACCTCCAGTTAAACAAAAATGTAATAGAATAAATTTTATTCTCATGGAAAAGAATATATATACTAATAGAGGTCAGTATACGCAATTTGAAAAGATATGGGGTGGTTGAATGGACTGCCCGGGTCTGGCATCTGTGGACCTTCTGCGGGAGAGGATAAATGCTACCTGATTAGGGGAACATACTGCTTTGTTGCACAGATAATAGCAGACTGTTGTTGTATGCTAACGTAAAATGTGTGATGTTTTAGATCTTGTTGGAAGGTCAATAGTTTGTGTGGGTGGGGGGGCCAAGAGAAAAAGGATTGTTTAAAGCTGGCTTGACACCACGTTTTTTTGCGATCCTGTTGTCAGTTTTGGAAAGTACAGAACAGTATCCTGTTTTGTCTCCCATGTATCCCTATGGTGCCAGATTGGTCATAAATGGCCATCTGATTCTGCCAATTCAGTCCCGGATTAATTTGTCCTGTTTTTTTTCCCGGCCCCAAAATTGTAGACTGCTCCGATTTTGGGCTCCGGTGAAGAAAACCGGGGCGATCTGGCACACTTAACATGGGAGTCTATGGGTGTCGGATCCGGGAGAAAAGCAGGATAGTTTCCCAGATCCAGTTTTAGTGTACTGAGCATGCTGTTCCCCATAATTTCACTTAAGCAGTGCATGTGCATACACTGCTAAAGTGAAATAAAAGAAATCAATGTGTTTAAAAATTTTAAAAAATGCTCACATCTCTTCCCAGTGTCCCGCAATGCGAGACGTCCACGTCTGATGACCGCGGGACCTTAATCAGCTGACCGGGCAGGGCAGCAACCCGATCAGCTGATGTCACATGACAGCATCAACTGAGCAGTTTAAATCGCCAGCCAAAACCGGTCTACAGGCGATTTAAACCACTCAACTGATGCTGTCATGTGACACAGCTGATCAGGTTGCCAATCTGCTCGGTCAGCTGATTAAGGTCCTGTAGTCATCGAACATGGACACCTCGCATCGCTGGACTTCGGAGGGGGTGAGCAGTTTTTTTTTTTTTTCTTTTTAATTTTTAAGGCTGGCTTCACACTGCAGTTTTTTCTCAGATCAGGTTTCATCAGGTTTGTGTGCCAAAACAAGGAGAGGAACTTGCAGAGAAAAACTATAATTGAAAGATTGACAAGTGTTCTGAGTTTTGGAGACGCTCCTGGTTTTGACACACAAACCTGATCGAACCTGATCAGTGAAAACCTCAGTGTGAAGCTGCCCTAACACATTGCTTTCTTTAATTTTGCTTTTTTTGCTATGGAGATACATTGTGAAAGTAACAGCCCCAACGCCACTTGCATGGCTTGGCTCCTCCCAGAGCTTTGTGTCCTGATCCCTCAAAATCCCGGATCCAGACACAGAAATGGCATCCGGAGTTACCTATCCGGTCCTGTCCGTTCCTGTCCATGTGGTACTGCAAAAAAGCAGGATTCCCACAGGAAGGAATAAAACCGTGGTGTGAACCCAACCTAAGCTTCAAATGTACGGGAGGTAATGAAAAATTTGTATACTTCAGCTATATTTGTATTGTTTATTTTTATGATTTCTGAAGCTTCTAATAAACATTTTTTTTAATAAAAAATGTTTATGTGAAAATTGTGTAGAATAACTTGTTCTACATTACTATTAAATAAAAATTTAAACGACGGTTACACTTTATAGGGGTTTATCAATCTGCTGAAAGTAAAACGACTGGAGACTTCTGAATGCTGGAAGTGTTCACCATACGCTATTTGGGTTCGCCGGTGAGAGAGGGTCGTAACGTGACAGGAAGTATGCAATTTGCAGATAAGACTTGCTCAGCCTCGCTCCGTACAAATGAAAGCAGTGTAGTTAGAAAGTTGTTGTAAGTATTCAGTTTGCATACTTACCGACATGTAAACACCTGCCCTCACCGGTGTTATCAGAGAATGCTGACAGTGCATGGTGTGCACCCTGTGAGGATCCTGTCACTCTTTATGACTGGTCTTCTGATGAAAGTCTGCAGTCAAACAACTTTTAATAACAGGTTACAGAAAAGTTCAAAGATTTTGCCAAAGAAAATGCCCCATGAAATCTTTTTTTTTTCACTTTTATTTTTTCATTTTATGCCCTTACCAGTTGAAATCCTGATGTATATTAGGTGTCCATATTAATCAGATGGCGTATATGATTGGTATTGCTCTGTAAGAACAAATTTCTCGAACAGTGACTTAATCTTTTTTTTTTTTTTTTTTTTTTTTTTTTTTTGTGCCTTCATTTTTATCCTTTCTTTTTCCAAGAGCCATAATTATATTTTTCATTGGCACAGCCATATAAGGGCTTGTTTTTAGCAGGACAAACTGTCGTTTTGAATTAAATTATTCCATTATACTTTCATTTTTGAGCTTTAACTTTTCTTTTCTCAATGGACCTATGTGAAAGTTTGTTTTTCCCCTCCAACTTTGGAATGCATGCAAAGTTTTGATCATTTTCTTGTATTTATTTTGGGGCCGGGGGAAGGGTGTATTGCTAACTAAAATGTAATGCTAGAGAACAGTATTTTTCTTTTATTGGCTGATGCTTGTTTTATATTTGGCCATTTACCGGCACGGTTATGTTTTTTTTATTTTTTAATTGTATCTTTACAGTAATACAGTGATTTATTTATTTTTTTGCTTTAACAGATCTGTGATTTTGGATTAGCACGTGTTGCGGACCCAGATCACGACCACACCGGATTTCTGACAGAATATGTGGCCACTCGTTGGTACCGAGCTCCAGAAATAATGTTAAATTCCAAGGTAGTCCTTGCATTGCGTTTTAACAGTTTTTTTTATAAATGTCTAGTATGACTGTTGTGAAGCTGCTGTATGATACTGCAGGCTACACCATTCTTTAATTGGCTTAAAAAGATTAAGGATACTTATCAGCCATCGTTTTTAATTTTTATTCAATGGTACATGTGAAAATAAGCAAATCTATAATAGACTGTTAGCTGACCAGAGAAATCTGCGGTGTTCTTCCGGTGACCTAATCTTTTTCTCAATTCCCAGGTAAAATATATATTCAGTAAAGACAGATTGTTATATTACTGAGATAGGGGATGGCAGTAGTTAATGTAGATGCCAGGAGGAAAAGAGGAGCTAGAAGCGGAGTTCATCCTTCCACCAATCTACATAGTATCTAAAGAGTAACAGTTGTCATAGTCTATCCCCAAAATGTAACCATTGTTCTTCACTGAATACAGATTTTGCCAGTAAATTGCTAATTTAGAGAATAAATGATCAGTCCTGGAGGAGAAAAAAACTGACACCACTGTTATTACAAAGTTGCTAATGTGAACAAAAGATCCATTAGAGTAACCAGTGTTTCAATTTTAAGTGTCATAAATTCTCATGACCGCACCATATTTGTATTTTAGACACTCTGCATAGAGTGCTACAATGGAGTGCAGCTTTCTACATTGACCTGGTTTTGTTGACAAATGACTGAACATGCTATAATTGGCAATCAAAATGTGCCAATATTTTGACAATTTTTGTGGCAAGTAAAAAAAAAAAAAAAAAGCTGAGTGGTGGAAACTTAAGTTCCTAATATCTAACTAATGATGGTTTAGTGGTAACCCTCTCAACCAGCTCTGCCCACCAAGGAGATCTGAGAAGTCTTGTATTCTCAGAGAACCGGTGCCAGACATCTCTGGCGACTGCTTATCTAAAGAAGAACTAAAGGATCAGCATTCCAAATTTAGACTTACTAGATCCTTAAAGGGGTATTCCCACCCTAAAATATAAATTTAATTAAGCAGAAAATGTGTAAATAAATGTATTTCTAATTTACAGCTATTTAAAATGTATCTCTGTTCAAAAATACCACTTTCATCTTCTGGAATAGGCCCTCTGGCGGTATATCAGCAAGTTTTACTGTCCATTACAGCGGCCACACATGCACTGTTCCTGTCATCCTAAAAGTCAAAATGGTGAACATAGCATATGTGGATGCCTCCCACACTCATATGGGTCTGAGCTGGTAGGATCCAAAATGCTGGGGAGCATGTGCAGTGATTGACACACTGCTTGGGCTCACACAGGTCTGACAGCTGGGTAAGATCATTCTGTTTGGACAAATTTCAGACCTGTGTGAACCTTGGGAGCATCCACATGCATTTTGTATGTCAGCGGGACTATTTTTTAATTTTTTATTTTTTTTTTTTTTTTAAAGATTGAAAGGAGCTTCACATGCGTGGCCTCTGAGATGGAGAGTAAAACTCACTGACCTAATGCCAGGGGGCCTATTTGAGATGTTGAAAAGTTTATTTTTTTTTAAAGCATAATTTTCAATAGCTAAATTGCATAATTATTAAAATATTTTTTGCCTAATTAAATTTATCTCTTATGCCAGGAATATCCCTTTAATTCCCCTGACAGTCAATTGTCTAGGGCTGCCATACACATAGCGTATTGCGTCTATATCTACAGGTATGGTCAGTGTTGGTCTGTGTGCATGCAGAGCTTTAGACTAGACAATCTAAACACATTTATCAAAACCAACCACATGAATGACTTTGGTAACTGAAGCAATTTTATACATTTATAAATGTGCCACAATGTGCCTGCCTAAATCATCATGAAGTTATATTTGTTGTGAATTGTGAATTTCCATGTGTTAACGCACAACCACAGTGGTTGTTTTCTTTCTTTGACCACTGTAGCGATTCTTTAATTCTAAGATTCCTGCCCTTTTCTTACACTCGCCCTGCAGTGTCTTCAGTCTTTTTATGGCACGGGTCCTGCAGCAGCATCTTGTGCACGTAACTTCTCACTGGCTGGAAGTCAGAAGTTGCATCACAAGCTGTCAATTCAAGTCTGAGAGCCAGAATCAGGCTCCTCCAGAGATGCATTGAGTTGTGACCTCCAGCGTGCTCTGAGACAATGGAGCTGTCATTAGGTCTCAAAATCACTAAAGACTGACCAGAGCGACTCTGACAAAAAGATGGTGACAGTGAATGTTTGACTGAGGTGCAGGGGAACTTCATTTAACCCCCTTTCATGACCTTTCACTTAAATTCACATCAAAGGTAGTTTCCCTGCCTTCACATGCTTGCACACTCAGCCCTCATCTTTCCCTGCACATGTTGGCTGATCTGATCAGCTGACAAGTGCATCTAAAGGTACCATTACACAGCACGACTTTGGAACGATGTTTGCAATGATCTTGTGGGCTTGAGTTGTTGTAGACATCGTTTTGACATTGTTGGTGAGATGTCACACGTCTAGATATCGTGGACGACTCACCAACAATGTTGTGAGCAGGTATCGTTCGCAAACCCTGCGAACGATCCCTGCCCATTGGTGTGAATGGGCGAAGTCGTCCACGACATCGTTATCGCGGCTGTCTCACACAATGATCTAGCAGGTTGGTGGATCAATGATTGAGGTTTGAGAACATGTTCTCATACCTATGATCAATGATCCAACAACTTATCGTTCTTAATCGCGGTGTTACACACAACAACGAACAATGTCGCTGGTATGCCTCCAAACCCGTGACGTATCAGCGACAACATTAACAATGTTGTGCCGTGTAACGGTAACTTAACAGGCATGGGTGGATCTGAGATCTGTCTGCATATTTTTATTAGTTACACCCTGCTGTCGCTGACAGGGAGTGCGCCATTACCCGCTCCTTTTGGCAGCCCTGTGACTTGATTGTGGGGCACCGATGGGTTGTCATGACAGCTGGGATCAATGGATGATCAGTGTCTGTACAACTTCCTGTGAACACCCACTGCGAGCTGGAATTAATAGATCATCATTTCTGGTGTATAGGGCTGTGCCGATGCACTACTCTGTACAGCACGAGCGATTGGATGACTGCAGCTTCAATTCTAGTGAATACAATAAAAAATGAGTGGAAAGTTTCAAATATACAAAAAAAAAACAAAAAAACACAAGTTCAAACACACACACACACACTTTCCCCAATTGAATATACGTAAAAAAATTACACATTTGGAATGGCTGCTTTCAGAAATGTCTAATCTATCAGAATATAAAATAAATTAATCTAATCTGTAAACGGTGTAACAAAGAAAACATTCAAACCATCAAGGTTACAGTTTTTGGTTGGTTCAGCATTGCAGTAAGCAGCAATCAATAAATTGTATCTACTCAAAAAGGGTATCGGTAAAAAACGTCTGTTTAGGCTGCCAAAAATAAGCACTCGCGCAGCCTCTGATCCTGAAGAATAAAACTTTATGGCTCTTGGAAAATAGCGGCAAAAGTTTGTTTTGTTTTGTTTTTCTCACAAATTTCTACATTATTTTTTTTTTCACTACATAACCCCTTCCCGACCTATGACGTTAGAGACGTCATGAAAGTCTGTGCGTTCCCGACCCATGACGTGTCTATAACGTCATGGCTTGTTTGTGCTCCTGCAGCTCCGGTGACAGTGTCAGTGACAAGTCACTGGAGTTGTAGGAGCACAAGCACCTATACTTTAGCCCGGGGGGGTGGCTTAGCCCCCCCCGTGGCTAAACTTGCTCTGACTGGTAGTTGAAATTGAGACTGCTGATCAGAGCAATTAACCCCCTCCAGATCTGAGTGGAGCTCTTCAATCGGTTCTGGAGGGGCAGGATGACAGATGCCCTCCTAGTCCCCTCCTGCTCGAGGGCCTTCCCCCCCCCCCCAAAAAAAAATCCCTTCTCTCCCCCACTCCCTTCTCCCCGGCGATAACAGTCAACCGCCGGCGGTAGATAACTGTTACCGCCAGCAGGCTGCACCCGCCTGTCTGCTTCCTCAGCCCCCTCTTGGTGCGATAACGGAGGGGGCTGAGGAAGCTGACACCTTTTCCCCCCCACCCCCTTTCACCTGCCGGCGGCCTTCACCCGGTGTGGGCCCCTCCTCCTCTCCCGGGCTCCTCCTCCTTGACGAGCTAAGTGTGGGTGGGTGCATGGATGGGTGAGTGGGTTCATGGGTGCATGCATGGGTGGATGGATGTGTGCGTGCATGGATGTTGTGCGTGTGTGTGGATGGATAGTGCATGGATGGATGGGTGCAACAAGGGATCAAGTGTCCTCTTGTTGTAGTCTCTGGGATCATAGTCATGATGCACTGTATGACATCATTGCCATACAGTGCACCATAACTCTAACCCAAGAGACTGTAGGAAGAGGACAGAGGCGATCGAGCGTCATGGGACCTTCGTTGTGGACTACCTCGGATCTTTATAATAAAGATGGAGTCCGAATTTTGGTTTTAGTTTTTTCTTTCAAAATAAAAAGTTTTTTTGTGTGTATATTTTTTTTTTGTTTTTTTTTTAGTTTGGTGGTTTAATTGCCAATTATATTGTTTTCAATAAAAACTAGGCATTCCCAATTGTCTACACATTTGCCCGCAATAGGAACTCGAGCAGTGGCAGCTGCCAGAAAAATGGCTTCCTATAATAGCCCATTTTTGCGCGGCTGCGGGCGCAATGGAAGAGCCTGGGGGTACAGCGAAAATTGGCGCTTCAATTGGATTGCCCAGTGCGGCTGCGGGCCAATCAAATGGGGGGCACAGTCATTCTTTCTTCTCTAGGATTCGCCCCGTTTTGGAATAAAAAAAATGGGGACAGTCTCAGTGATATATTCGTTTTGGTTGCCAGTCAGGTTATAACGAGGCAGCTGGGGGTTGGTGGCAGTCCGTAGCTGCCAAGTTGTACCTGGCTGGACCAAAAATATGGCAGAGCCCCCACGTCATTTTTTTTTTCTAAAATCAGTTCTAGAAATATAAAAAAGAAAGAAAAAAAAAAAAAAGGCCTTCGCTGTATTTTTGGTTGCCAGCCAGGTACAACCAGGCAGCTGGGGGGGGGGGGCTGGAATCCTCAGCATGGAGAGACACAAACGTGGGCCCCCACGCTGCAAATTGCAAAAAAACATTTTTTTTTTTTACAAAATTGTGCTGATGTAAAGTAGACGTGGTAAATGTTTATTAACTATTTTGTCTCGCATAACTCTAGTTTAGCAGAACAAAAATTCAAAATTTGAAAATTGCGAAATTTTCAAGGTTGCCAAATTTTGGATTTTTTTCCACAAATAAACGCAAAAATTATTGATCTGAATTTATCACTAACATGAAGCCCAATATGTCACGAAAAAACAATCTCAGAATCGCTAGGATCTGTTGAATCCGTTGAAATAGGCTGGCTCCTGAAGGGGTTAAATTGAAAGAAAACTATACGTTTTGAATCAATGTACTCTTGTAGACATGGAGAATCATACTGCCAGGTCTGCTTTACCGTATAGTGAATATGATGAATACAAAACCCTAAAAACTATTGTAGAATTGCACTTTTTTGGGGGGAATTTCGCTGCACTTCAAATTTTTCCCATTCTCCACTACACTATATATAGTAAAATAAATTCTTTCCTTTAAAGTACAACTCTGCCCCCCTCCCCCTCCCCCCCAAAAAAAAATAAAAAAATATTGGTTTTATTTTTCTTGGCAACATACATAACAAAAACAGCAAAAACTTTTCACAGCTTAATGGCATATATTGTAAAGTTCTGTTTTCTTCTCTTTAGGGTTACACCAAGTCAATTGATATCTGGTCAGTTGGCTGCATTCTTGCAGAAATGCTTTCTAATCGACCCATTTTTCCAGGAAAGCATTACCTTGATCAACTTAATCATATCCTTGGTAAGGGCAGATAGGTAAACTATACAAGAAGATTAAGGCAAAGGTATCTGAAATTAGCCTTTCATTTGCTTATCCGTTTTTGCAGGAATCCTTGGATCACCTTCTCAAGAGGATCTGAACTGTATAATAAATTTGAAAGCTAGAAACTACCTGCTTTCTCTACCACACAAAAACAAGGTGCCCTGGAATAGACTTTTCCCAAATGCAGACCCCAAAGGTAACATTAAAACCTGTATTGATCGATGAAATGTGTGTGTATATAATATTGGGCTTCATGCAAAAGAAGTTCCTGAACGTTGCCCTTCAGGACATTGATTGCATGTGGTAGCACGGCACATGACAGTGATGTAATTGATGCACGATCACGCTGATCTGCTGCAGGCACGCTGCTGGAGGAGTGATGGACGGTGCGCATAATCATGATTTTTTTTTTTTTTTTTTTATACACGCAGTGATGGGGGCCATATATAACCAGGTTGTGGGACACATACCAGGATGGGGCACATGTATTGGGATATACGGCAATATACCAAAGGGATACCTTTTATTCAGGGATCGTGTGTACCTGGAAGGTTACCCAGGATGGGGAGATTAGTACAGAGTTTGGGGACATTACCCCGATAAGTGTGAGCGGCAGATTCCATTTCCCCTTAAGTGTCATGACCAAATTTTTGCATCAAATTTTTTTTCCGATGTTCCTCCTGGGTGTGTTTACTTTTTTTAACACTTTTTTTTATTTGCATTTATAAACCATGAACAATAAACAGTAAACAATAAATTTGTTATTTAAATTTTGATATTATAGACATGTCAAGACCTTCTTATCTGTTAAATCCCCCTGAGTAACTGTAAAGCAATATCCTCCGCCCACCCATGTGCTGATTTGATATTAATAATAAGATTGCGATGTCCAGAGCCCCTAACCAGGGTGTACTGTCTGTGCTTTCAAAATACACTTCACATGGTTTCACTAAGTGACTTTTAACCTTCCCAACATACCCTGAACGTCTTCCAGCAGATACCACTCTGACCCGCTAAAGGGAAGAACCGTGGTTTTTACTACTTCATCCGAAAGCTGCTTAATTATAAAATTTCTCCATTTAGTAAAAAACTTAGCAGTTTGTCCACATTGGTCTCGGCTTCAATCCTTTCAGAGTCATTGCATTCTTAATGTCCCCCTATCACCACTTGTAGTAAAGGTGACTCTGTAGATAGCCAATGTCATAAGATAATTCTTTTATTCACTACGGCTATAACGTGTACCATCCCTGCCTCCACTTTCACTTCTTGGGTAATATACGGTTAGGGAAACAGCCAAATCTCAGGGGAGTGGTTGGAACTGAAGCCAATCAACTCCCTTGTAAAGGACTGTACTTCACCCCAGAACCCTTGGGCACTCCTGCACTCCCATAAACTATGGAACAAGTCTGTTCCGGTCTTAGCACATTTGGGGCAGTATTGGATTCTATTAGATTGTTGATTGGATGCGGGTATTTTAAAGCCAAGTATGACCCTATGGATTATTCGGAAGAACGTGTGTCTCCATTTTTCATTTATGATATCTTAGCGCTTTCCCTCCTGAGAGGATTTTCTCCTCTACTTCCAAGTTGTGCAGTTGGTGTTCCCAATTTTTGAATTAATGCCCCTGGCCTGGAGGAAGCAAGTGTACTCTCAACAAAGAATAAATTGAGGAGATACTGGTAGCATTAACATCTCTCGACACCAATTCATCCCAGGGATTAACTATACATTCTTCTCCTACATTGATTAATTTATCCATTACATGAAATTTCTGCTAGTTGTATTGGAGTATGTGTATTGCCAGTAGGCCCAATTTATCTAGCATCTCCGGTCCTCTAAACCATCTTGACTCAGTCGTATGCAACAGGTCTCCCACTGTCCTTACTCCTCCCTCCAAGGTCTAAATAGTGTTTTCTCCCAGTGGAAATTCAAGATGTGCCCACAGGTTCAGTTGTTTTGATTTTCTCCATGAAAGGCCCAGCTTTTTTTCAAACTGCCTTCCAGGATGCCATCGTATCCCTGAATACTACTTCATTCTTTCTTAAGCATGTAACCAAGAGGCATGAAGCACTTAGGCCAAACTCCAAGGGCTGCACAGTTCTGAATCTAGAGCGTGGTCAGAAAATTTACTTGTGCCTTTTAATCCAGTCTAAAGCATGTCTAGACAGGCTTGCTAAATTATAACCCCTGATGTCTGGTAGTCGGAGCCCTCCTCTAACTTTGGGAACCATCAATGTCCTAAGCTTAATCTGTGGGTGTTTACCCTTCCATAAGAATCTGGAAAATGCTTTATTTAGTCTCATTGATGTCCTTGTGTTTTAGCAATAGGGGAATCATCTGTAGGGGATATAGCTGCTTCGGAAAGCTCATCATCCTGATCAGGTGGCACTGTGCCAACAGTGATAATGGCAGACCTTCCCACCGTGTCTATTTTCGTTCTCAAAGGGTTGTTTTTAATCAAACTCTGAGGCCCGTTGTTCGTGCTGTGTGTATCCCAGGATATTTTGAGATTTCTTTGTCGCCTCAGTGGGGCACTCAGGACCATGGGGTGTTATGCTGCTGCCACCTGGAGGACACACTAATGTTATGAACAAACTTGAACACAACTCCTCCCCTGCAGTATACACCCCCTTGGCAGACCCAGCCCTAGCCAGTTCTTTGCTTATTGTTCATCGGAGTGACACTCGCATTCCTTCTCTCTTCGTTCATCAACATTTACGATGGATTCTGAAGAAAAGAGGGTCCGCTAGGACCCCCGGCATGCTCCCTCCTCGCCCCACTCTTGGGTTACAGAGCTGAGGTCGAGATTACCTATGGATTTCATGCCGTTCTCCTTCACCATCCCCTGTGCAGCTTATGGCTTGTAGTTGAGACATCACGGACCTCCATGCACAGCTCATGTGTCTGACCTTCCCCTACAGCCCATAGCGGTGCCTGTTAGCTGTCGAGATACACAATCTCCTGGGGTCGAGAATAGACCCGGACCTCCTCCTGGAATGGGCAGCTAATCAGCAGGTATGTTCTCTGGCTGCAGCCTGAGCCCCTGCATAGCCTGCACTCAGTGCACAGAGCTCTATGCAGCATCCCCTATGGGTTCCAGTAGCTGCATAATCAGAGCATTTGCCTCAATTCCTGCACCTTTCAGGGCAGGAAGAAGGCCTCCCCCACCTGTTGCTGCACAGCCTGGGATGATTGGGTCATTCAGGCATCGGCCGCGACCTCCGCGCCGACTGCGCCTGCTTCTCGGCTAGGCTTATTAATTGAGGCCCCGGCTTGGGCCTACACGTGCTGCAGCTTCGTTCCCGCCCCCCTGCTGCTAATCAGAGGGGGGCGTGGCTTCGCGCTCACATTCTTGACGATGTGCCTGGAGACAGTCTCCGCTGTCCCCTTGGCCACGCCCACCACAACAGGGGCGTCGATGCACCGCCATGCATCTATGTGATTTGGGATTGCCGCCTTTTTTGTCTGCTCCGCCCACTCCTGGCTCCGCCCCTGCTAGCTTCGGCGGCCATTTTCTGGCATTCAGCCGGCAGGCAGCATCAGCAGCTCCTCTCCAGCTTTTACCAGTTCTGAGGCAGCTTCTGTCTGTGGGGGCACAGGACCGTGGGACTCGGCAGCAGCACTGGTGGACCATCGCTATCCTGGTTGGTGGTAAGCCACACCAGTTACTCCGGCTGTGGAACTCTCCTCTCCAGTGTATACCCATACCCTGCATTCAGGCTGCCTGTTCCTACAGCTCACAGCATGTCTAGTACACTCAGCAAAGCCCCAAGGGCTCAGACCTTTTATGCAGCCTGCTCAGCCTGCAAACTCCCCTTCCTGGGGGATGTTCCTATTCTCACTGCTCTGCCTGCATGCAGTCCGAGCCCCTGGAATCCCTCAGGCCCTCGGCCCAGGTGGATGCTCCAGCCGCCCCTATTGCCCAGCGGAGTTACCCACTCCCCCTTGGGCAGAGGCGATGTCTCAGTCCCTATCTCAGGCACACTCTCAGTCCTTCGACCAGTTCTCCAGATCCCTGATCCAGGTCATCCAGCACAGAATGGACCCTGCTCCTTCTCAGGAGCCTCTCGGGGACTCTCGTCCTTCCGCTGCTCCTGCGGCTGAGCCCATGGGGGAGTCTTCTTCGGCCTTTCGGCCAAGATTCGGGAAGAGCCCCCTACAGGGCTCCGTCCCCATCTTCCTCTCAGAGCCAGGACCACGAGGAAGACTCGCAGGACGACTTGGACGAGCACTTTGACTCTGAGGCCTCGCTCGACCTCGATGCCCCTGAGTCGGATTCCCTAGTTGAGGACCTTGTCTCTTCTATCAATGCAGTCCTTGGAGTATCCGACCCGGCGCCGCAGGTATCTCTGCCCCCGACCAAGCAGAGGATCCTGTTCAGACGCCCCAGGAAGAACCTGAGCGCGTTCGAGGATCACAATGATTTTCAGGACGCAGTACTGAAGCCCAGGGCTTGCCCTGACAGATGTTTCCACCCTAAAAGGGTTCCAGAGCCACGCTACCCCTTCCCACAAGACGTGGCACGAGGCTGGGCATGCTCCCTGAAAGTCTCTAGGTTGTCATCTCTGACCCTAATGTCCTTGCCAGACAGTTCCTCCCTGAAGGACTCCACAGACTGACAAGTGAAGCTCCGGCGAAGTCTGTGTTCGAGGCCACTGGACCTCCTTTGCCCCAGCTTTCGTTGCGGTATGGGCAATGAAGGCGGTTGCAGCATGGATCGCAGACATGCATGCCCAGGCCAGTGGCGCAGGCCCCGAGATGTCCTCTCTGGCCGCACAGGCTTCGGACGTCATTACGCCATCAATGCAGTCTTGCACTGCGGTGGCTTCGACTAACTGCAATTGCCATTCGCAGGGCGTTGTGGTTGCGAGAATGGAAAGCGGACTCAGCTTCCAAAAAATCCCTCACGGGTGACCGTCTGTTTGGGGAGCAGCTGGACGAGATGATCAAGGATGCGACCAGGGGAAAGAGCACGTCTCTGCTGCAGCAGAAAGTCAAGAAGCCTTTCCACCAGTGCCAGCAATCCAGATTTCGGTCCATTCGAAATTCCTTTGGCTGGGCCTCCTCGAAGCCTGTGTCATCATCCAGTCTGTCTTCCCGCTCGGATAGGATCCAATCCTCGCAGAGGAGCAGCTTGCCTTGGCGCCATCAATCCCGCCAACAGAAGTCCTTAGGAGCGCGGTCGCAGAAGGCAGCCTCCTGACTTCCTTCCTCCGGAAGACGCACCCTTAGTGGGAGGCACTGTCCCACTTCCGGGATGTCTGGCTCCTTCGCATTCAACACAGATGGGTGCAAGACATCGTGTCTTCCGGCTACAGGATCGAGCTACAATCGTCCCCTCCCAACCGGTTCTTCCTCACTCATCCCCCTCCCAACAAGGCCGCCCCCTTCTTTCAGGCCGTGGAGGCTCTAAAGCGAAATGGAGTCATTGTTCGGTACCACAAGGGGAACGCTTCAGGGGTTTTTACTCCAACCTCTTTGTGGTACCCAAAAAGAATGGATCTGTAAGACCCGTTCTGGATCTGAAACTCCTCAACAGGCATGTCAAGGTGCGACACTTCCGCATGGAATCACTGCGCTCAGTCATCGCATCGATGGAAGAAAGGGAATACCCATCATATCAAGGACGCGTATCTGCACATTCCAATTGCAGTCTCCCATCAACGCCTACTCAGATTCGCAGTGGGCGAAGACCACTACCAATTTGTGGCGCTTCCATACGGGTTGGCTTCCGCTCCACGAGTGTTCACGAAAGTCATGGCCACGGTCGTCGTGTCAGTTCTGCACACTCAAGGAGTCGTGGTCATCCCCTACCTGGACGACCTCCTAGGGAAGGCTCCCACATTCCAGGAATGCCAACTGAGCATATCCAGCACCTTGGACACACTGCAGAGGTTCGGCTGGCTGGTCAACTTTCCGAAGTCCACCCTAGTGCCGACACGGACCCTGGCGTACCTGGGCATTTAGTTCGATACGAAGTCAGCCCTGGTCCGGTTGCCCCGGGACAAAGTGGATTCCATCCAGTTGGGTGTGCGCTCCCTTCTCCGGCAGCAGACCCACTCTCTGACGGATGATGCAGATCCTGGGCAAGATGGTAACGTCCATGGAGGCCGTACCATTTGCTCAATTCCACCTCCGTCCTCTTCAGCTGGCCATTTTCAGAAGTTGGGACAAGCATCCAGCTTCCCTCTCAGACGGACCAATCTGCCCTCCTCGGCCAGGCTGGCCCTCCACTGGTGACTCAAACCTCTCTCCCTGTCATGGGGACGGTCGTTCTTAACTCCCTGCTGGGAAGTCCTTACCACGGACGCGAGTCTCACGGGTTGGGGAGCGGTGTTCCATCAACACAGGGTCCAGGGTACATGGTCCCCGGACGAGTCTTCTCTACCGATCAACATCCTGGAGATCAGGGCGATCCACTTCGCCCTGCAAGCCTGTCACCATCGGTTAGCGGGCAAACACATTCGGATCCAATCGGACAATGCGACGGCCGTTGCCTACATCAACCACCAGGGCTGCACTCGCAGCCGTCTAGCGATGCAGGAAGTCCAGCAGATACTCCAGTGGCCGGAAGCCACCGGCTCCACAGTCTCAGCAGTCCACATTCCAGGCGTGGACATTTGGGAGGTGGACTACCTGAGCCGTCAGGGGATGGACTCAGGTGAGTGGTCCCTGCATCCAGAGGTCTTTCAGGACATCTGTCATCGGTGGGGCACTCCAGACGTCGACCTCATGGCGTCACACCTCAACAATCAGGTTCCGGCGTTCATGGCCAGGTCTCACGACCCCAGGGCTCTGGGGGCCGACGCACTGGTTCACGACTGGTGTCACTTCCGTCTGCCATACGTCTTCCCACCTCTGCCACTCCTACCCCGAGTGCTTCGGAAGGTCAGGACCGAATGTCCTCGCGCCATCTGGGTCGCCCCAGATTGGCCCAGGTGATCCTGGTACCTGGACGTAGTACGGCTCACAGCCGACGCACCATGGAGGCTTCCAGATCGTCCAGATCTGCTATCCCAAGGGCCCTTTTCCATCACCACGACAGCACCCGAAGGACCACGGAGAGAGGACCGCCCATCCAAGACAGGAAACCTCTGAGATAAAAAAGGCGGGACCTCTCCTGGACCTCAGTTTAGGTTTCCTGTCTTGGAGGTGGGAGACCTCTGAAGCTCATGCAGTCCTGGCCTGACCCGGTAGCTGGAAGAGCTGTCCTTACCTAGGCAGTAGCTCCGGACTTGGGTGCAGAGGCTCCTCCACGGGGTATCCCCTGCAGTGGTAGAGGGCACAGGGTCTTGTAGAGCAGTGTTTCCCAACTCCAGTCCTCAAGGCACACCAACAGGTCATGTTTTCAGGATTTCCTTATCATTAGACAGATGATGGAATTATCCCCTGTGCAAGTGATTAAACTAACACCTGTGCAATCCTAAGGAAATCCTGAAAACATGACCTGCTGGTGTGCCTTGAGGACTGGAGTTGGGAAACACTGTTGTAGAGGGCCACCAGGCTTGTTCTCGGCCCTTGTCGCCGCCCGGATGTCACAGATGCACGGTTGGTGGCTGCCCTGCAGTACTGTGCCACGGGTGAAGAGGATCGTTTACGGGCTGGGCGCAGTGTTCCTGGGTCTGTAAGGGGCCTGGGAGCGTTTTTTCCAGCGGCAGGTTTGAATTTCGCGCCGGGAGCCGCTACTTCTGGTTTGGGCGCGGACCGGAAGTGACATTCCGCGCATGCTCAGTGCGGGCCAAGATGGCGGCGCCCAGCGTTCGGAAGCAGGGAGATGCTGGAGCGGTTCCCGGTGGTGTGGGGCAGTGCACGGAGGACAAAGCCGGCCAGTTGTCCAGCGGAGGGATGGAGCAGCAGTCCCTTTCGGCTCCCGACGTGGGGGAGCCTCGGCAGTCTGGTGGCGGCCACAAGTCCTCACAGAAGGGATCCCGGATGGATGTGGACCCTAAAGTTCCCCGGAAATCGGTATGCATCGGGTGGGTGAGTGCCTTCAGGCTGTGCTGTCTATATTTACACCGCCTTCTTGCTTGTTTTTAGGACCACAAGAAAAAGGCTGCCAAACAGAGGCATAAGGGAGTGTGCTATCTGCAAAGTCCCTCTTCTGGATGATTGTACTAAAGACTTGTGTGCCCCTTGCATTGAAGAGACTGTGAGAGAAGCTGTCCCCAGTCTGGCCTCTAGCCTTAGGGATTTTGTGAGGGAAGAATTTAAGTCCCTGCAGAAATCCGGGAAGGATAGGGGTGTAAGAGGAAGAAGTCCCAGGGCTCTTCCTCTGGTTCTGACCGTGCTGCTCGTAAATCTCACAAGGGGAGACGCAGGTCTCGCTCACTCTGTCCGTCCTCCTCATCGTCCTCCTCCTCAGGGTCTTCCTCAGATGACAGCGGGGATGGGAAGCAGTGTTTTCCACGTAAAGACACTGATGTTTTGATAAAAGCCGTCCGTTCAACTATGGGGTTGGTGGATGCCCGTGACCCCTCTTCGGTGGAGGATTTAATGTTCAGTGGTCTGTCTTCCAAAAAGAGGCAGACTTTTCCTTTTAAATCAGAGGGTCCAGGCCTTAATTGTGGATCATTGGACTAAGACTGATGAGAAGGGCTCTCTTTCCTATTTGGCTAAAAAGAAGTACCCCTTTGAGGAGGCCACTACTTCCTGGGATAAATCCCCCAAGCTTGACGTGGCTGTGGCCTGGGCGTCTAAGCGTTCCTCTCTCCCCTTTGAGGATTTAGGGAATTTGAAGGATCAGCTAGACAGGAAGGCAGACGGCTACTTGCGTAATTCCTGGGAATCCACTGCTAGCATCTTTCGTCCCTCAATTGCGGGCACATCAGTCGCTCGGTCCCTCATGATTTGGTTGCAGCAGTTGGAGGCTCAGGTGAGGGACGAGGCTCCTAAGGAGGAGATCTTGTCTTCCTTTCCTTTGACTTTCTGCAGCAGCTTTTCTGGCGGATTCCTCAGCTGACTTCCTGAAATTGGCGGCGAAGGCTACGTCCTTCTCTAATGCTGCTCGTCGTGCCTTATGGTTGAGGGCCTGGCCCGGTGATGCCCAATCGAAGTCTAAGTTGTGTTCTTTACCTTGTACGGGTGATTTTCTGTTTGGCAAGCCGCTGGATGATATCTTGGAACATGCTAGTCACAATAAGAAAAATTTTCCCTCCGGGATTCCGGCTTCCACCTTCCGTGGTCGTTCCTTTCGTAAGCTGTGGTTTGCTAAGCGGAGGTCCCTTCGTCGGACCCGAGATTCTTGGGCCGACAGGAGAGACAAGAAGTCGGGTTTCTTGTTCAAGGGTTCCTCCTTTGACAAGAAGCTCCAGTCTAAATGACAGCTCGCTCCAGGTGGGAGGAAGGCTTGCCCACTTTCTCCCAGCCTGGTCCGGAATTGGGGCTTGCGATTGGGCTCTCGCTCTTCACAGACTGGTTGAAACTGGAGTTCGCTTCGGCTCCTGTGGGGTCCCTGGTGATTACGTCTGTCAGCAGTCCGGAAAAATGCAATTTTCTGATAGGCGAGGTACGGGCCCTTGTAAAAAAAGGGGTTGTTTCCCCGGTTCCTCCAGCTGAATGCAGCAGGGGATTCTATTCCACGCTGTTTCTCGTGCCAAAGCCAGACTGCTCGTTCCGGATGATTATAAACCTGAAACACCTGAACAGCTTTCTGGTGCAGCGTTCGTTCAAGATGGAGACTTTGAAGTCGGCAATCAGGTTATTGTTTCCAAATTGTTTCATGGTGGTGCTGGATCTGAAAGATGCATACTACCATGTTCCGGTTCACCATCACCACCAGCAGTTTCTGAGGTTCGCCCTGTATATGGGGGGCTCCCTCTGCCATTTCCAGTACCGGGCTCTCCCCTTCGGGCTGGCGATGGCTTCTCGGATTTTCACGAAGCTGCTGGCAGAAGTGATGGCTAACTTCCGACGTCAGCAGATTTTGATTATTTCGTATCTGGACGATTTGCTGATTGTGGGGGACTCCAGGGATCAGTGCCTCGACCGTCTGCAAATAGTTCAGTCTTCCCTGGGTCAGCTGGGATGGATTGTCAATCTGGAAAAGTCAAGGCTAGTTCCCGCCACGCGTCAGCTGTTTCTGGGGATGATTCTGGATTCACAGTCTCAGCTTTGCCTCCTTCCAGACGACAAACAATTGCGTCTTCAGTCATCCCTTTCTGCAGTACGGGACTCTCCTCGAGTGACTTTAAGGAGGGCTATGTCTCTCTTGGGCTCCCTCACGTCCTGTATCCCAGCAGTTCCTTGGGCACAGTTGCACTCTCGGGGCCTTCAGTGGGAGGTTCTCCAGCATCAACTCGGGTTGGGGGCGGCCTTGGACACGATTGTTCTGTCCCCTCCGACTTTAGATTCTCTGGGGTGGTGGCTGGTCCCCAAGCACCTCTCCGTGGGCGTCCCGTGGGGTTGTCCGGTCTCCGACATAATTACCACGGATGCCAGTTCCTGGGGATGGGGGGCCCACCTTCGGGACCTGTCTGCTCAGGGAGCCTGGGACTCGCGCCTCTCCAGGATGTCCTCAAATATGCGGGAGCTTCTGGCAGTTTGGGAGACAGTTTCTGCGTTCCTTCCTTCCCTTCAAGGGCACCATCTAAGAGTTCTCTCCGACAATAGTGTGTCGGTGGCTTACTTGATCTGTCGGGGGCACCCGGTCTCAGGCACTCGTGGGCATAACGTGGGACATTTGTCAGCTGTTGGAAGACCGTCGCATTTCCCTCTCTGCCCTTCACATACGGGGGGTGGCAAATTCCAGGGCGGATTTTCTCAGCAGGGTGCAGCTCCGACAGGGGGAGTGGGCCCTGGATCCGGGGGTTTTCACGCAGATTGTTGACAGGTGGGGCCTTCCGGAGATAGATTTATTTGCAACTCGGGAGAACAGGCAGGTGCTACGGTTCTGTTCTCTGAATCCCGGAGACCGGCCCTTTGCTGTGGACGCTCTGCTGATCCCCTGGTCCTCGGGCCTTCTGTATGCTTTCCCTCCCTTGGTAATGATTCCTGCAGTGCTTCGGAAGGTCAGGGAGGACAGGGCCAGGGTCGTCATGATGGCGCCCTTCTGGCCACGGAGAGCTTGGTTCTTTTGGCTCAGTCGCCTGTCTGTGCAGGCTCCCTGGACTCTCCCCCTCTCCCAGTCTCTCCTGTCTCAGGGGCCGGTCCACCATCCGCAGGTCTCTGGTCTCCCGCTAACGGCGTGGAACTTTAACGGCGGCTCCTGTCTCGCAGGGGATTCTCAGACTGCCTTGTTCGCACACTGATGTCCAGTCGGAAGCCGGTTACCACCAACATTTATGGTAAAATGTGGAAAAAATTTCTGTCCACTTCGGGGGCGAGTCCAGAGGGTGAGGCTCCTGTGCCGGCAATTTTAGAATTCCTCCAGAGGGGGTGGGAGATGGGTCTCTGTCAATACCCTGAAACTCCAAGTTTCAGCCTTGGGGGCCCTGTACCATTGTCCCCTCGCTGGGTCTTCTTGGGTGACGAGGTTTATACAGTCCTGCAAGCGGGCCACTCCTGTTCCCTGTCCGAAGGTGCCTCCTTGGGATCTCAATTTAGTTCTGGATGTCTTAACCAAACCTCCCTTTGAGCCTTTATCTTCTGCTTTGCCTAAGGTCCTTACTCTGAAGGTAGTCCTGTTGGTGGCTTTGACGTCGGCCAGACGTATTAGTGACCTGCAGGCCTTGTCGGTGGTGGGGCCTTATACTCAGATTTTGCAGGACAGGGTCATCCTTCGCCTGGACCCTTCCTATCTTCCCAAGGTGGCTACCAAGTTCCACAGGATGCAGGAGATTGTCCTCCCTTCCTTGTGTGATCATCCTGCAAATCAGAAAGAGGTTCTCCACACGTTAGATGTCAGGAGGGTGTTGCTTACCTACTTGGACAGGTCTGCTGCCAGGCGTCTGGCTCCGTCCCTCTTTGTTTCCTTTCAGGGGGCATCTAGGGGTAAGGCAGTGTCCAAGGGTACCCTTGCTAGGTGGTTGCGGGAAGCCATCGCTCTTGCTTTTTCTTCTAGTCAGGTGCAGGTCCCGGTGGGACTTACTGCTTATTCCACCAGGGCAGTGGCTGCATCCTGGGTGGAGAAGGCTGATGTCCCCTTAGAATTGATCTGTAGGGCTGCTACTTGGTCTTCTCCTTCTACTTTCTTCAAGCATTACAGGCTTGATCTTTCTTCCACTGATGAGGTGACCTTTGGTAGACAGGTTCTGCAAGCGGTGGTCCCTCCCTAATTTTCTTTTCTCTGAAATCTCTCAGGTGGTGCTGTCTTGGTGATGATGGAAAAATCTAAATTACTTACCAGTAATGGGTTTTTCCGGAGCCACGACAGCACCACCGCATCCCTCCCTATTGCCTGTTGGTGTTGGTCACGTTTGGGGGGTGTGAATTGTTGATTTTTTTGGTGGTGGTTGTGTACTAATGCTTGTTGGGTTCTCCTCTCCGGTCTCTAACCGAAACTGAGGTCCTGCCTTTTTTATCTCAGAGGTTTCCTGTCTTGGATGGGCAGTCCACTCTCTCAGGTGGTGCTATCGTGGCTCCGGAAAAACCCATTACCGGTAAGTAATTTAGATTCCTACCACCAGAGTTCTGCGGCCCTTGCCCTGACTGCGTGGCACTTGAGTCCTGGGTGCTGACTCAATTTGTTTTTTTTTCCAGAGGTGGTATCCACCATGATGCAGGCCAGAAAACCCGCATCGGCGAGGATTTACCACAGGACCTGGAAGATCTTCCTGGCATGGTGTTCCTCGAAAGGGCACTCTCCTTGGCCCTTCTCTCTGCCCACGTTGCTAAGTTTTCGGCAGTCGGGCTTAGACGCGGGTCTCTCCCTCAGTTCTCTTAAGGGCCAGGTTTCGGCTCTCTGTATTTTTCCAGAAGAAATTGGCCAAACTTGCGCAAGTTCGGACCTTCCTGCAGGGGGCATGTCACATTGTTCCATCTTATAGGCGCCCTCTGGATCCGTGGGACCTCAACTTGGTCCTCACGGTACTACAAAAAACACCTTTTGAACCGTTGAAGGACATTCTGCTGTCATATCTTTCCCAAAAGGTGGTCTTCCTGGTCGCCATCACTTCCCTCCGGCGAGTGTCGGAACTGGCCCCGCTTTCCAGTAAACCTCCCTTTATGATATTCCACCAAGACAAGGTTGTACTGCGGCCGGTGCCCTCCTTCTTGCCGAAGGTGGTCTCTTCATTCCACTTAAACCAGGACATCGCCTTACCGTCCCTCTGTCCGGCTCCGGTCCACCAGGTGGAACGGGCTTTGCATAAGCTCGACCTGGTCAGGGCCCTCAGGATCTACCTGTCCAGGACAGCGCCATTCTGACAGGTGGATGCTCTGTTTCTTCTCACGTCTGGACGGTTCAAAGGGAAACCGGCATCCAAGGACACCTTGGCCTGGTGGATTCGCTCCACCATCCTAGATGCCTACTCTTTTTCTCACACGCCTCCGCCCTCCACCAGAGCTGTAGGAGCCTCCTGGACTCTCGGGCACCAGGCATCGGCTCAAAGTTTTCAAGCGGCCACGTGGTCCAGCCTGCACACCTTTACAAAGCACTATCAGGTGCATGCTCATCCTTCGGCAGACGCAGGGCTTGGCAGGCGCATCCTTCAGGCGGCTATTGCCTACCTGTGATATCTGGCTGAAGCAAACATTTTTCAGGTGACGTTTTCCATTGTCTTTCCCGCCCAGGGACTGCTTTGGAACGTCCCATGGTCCTGAGGTCCCACTGAGGCGACAAAGAAAAGGAGAATTTTGTACACTTACCATAAATTCCTTTTCTTTTAGCCTCTAAGTGGGGGACTCAGCACCCACCCTGTTGCCCTACGGGCCATTTTGTCTTTGTTGCGTGCATACGACATGATGTTCTGCACTAGTTGCCTGCTTAATTCTCAGGTCGGTTCTCATTTGTTTTTCAATGGGAGTTCTCTCCTCCTGCTTTAGCACCGAACTGGCTAGGGCTGGGTCTGCCCTGGGGGTGTATACTGCAGGGGAGGAGTTATGTTCAAGTTTGTTCATAACATTACTTAGTGTGTCCTCCAGGTGGCAGCAACATAACACCCCATGGTCCTAAGTCCCCCACTTAGAGGCTAAAAGAAAAGGAATTTACGGTAAGTGTACAAAATTCTCCTTTTTGACTACTGGGATGTCCCTGGGTGTTTTATGGTCTAGTGCCTCTTGTAGTCCGAAAGATACAGTAAAATACAGTATATGAAAGGGACATGTCGAAGTTGAAAAATGATTTAATACTCCTATATTCAGAAAATGTTTTTTTCTTTTCTTACATATGCCTGTTGCAGCCCTTGATTTGTTGGACAAAATGTTGACTTTTAACCCTCACAAACGAATTGAAGTAGAGGCGGCTTTGGCCCATCCCTATTTGGAGCAGTATTATGACCCAAGTGATGAGGTAAGATTTCTTCGTCTTCCTGTAAGAATGCTAAAATACATTTACATATGTATTTATATATCCAAACACCAAATGTAAGCAATGTGCTGCCAGTTTTTCAGAGAGGTGTGTAACTTTTCAAAGATTGAACTCCCGATGATGCACATTTCTTGTTATCTAGTTACTTTATTTCATTATTGATCTGGCCTTGCAAATGAATGCACCATGCCGGAAGTACAATTACATCTGCCTAGCTAATATCCTTTAAAAACTGCTGCTCTAGCTAGAATCAGTATTCAAACAATTAACAAGCACATTCCCTGTTGAGGATGGGTGAGCATAGAGACTTGAACAAGCAACATTTGTAAGCCAGCTTAGCACAGGTAAAAGTACTTCGTTCGTGTTCTTTTAGAAGCCGATTTGAACTGCTGCTCTAATAAGAAATTAGAGCAGCAGTTCAAATCGGCTTTGAAAAGAACATGAACGAAGTACTTTTACTTCATATATTGCACTTGAATGAATTTCGCTGAAAAACCATAACTCGCATGGTGTCACTTCGAGAAAAAAACATAATTTTCTGATATTTGTAGCTGTAATAAAACGTTATCCTGGATATGGCCCCCATTCTGGTATATAACACCTTATGATGGATATAGCCCCCATCCTGGTACATTATCCTCAAACCTGGATATAGCACCCATTCTGGGATATAGCACCCTGATGCATTACCCCCAGTCTGGTATATAGCTCCTTATTCTGGATATAGCCCCCATTCTGATATATACTGGAATATAGCACCCCCTCCCCCATCCTGGTACAATACTCCCCATCCTCGATTTGGCCCCCATCCTGGTATATAGCCCCTTATCCTGGATATAGCCCCCACATTAGGATAAAGTACCCCCCCAATCCTGGATATGGCACCCATCCTAGTGCACACAAAACCAATATAACTTCCCCTATCCCTGATTCCTCTTCATCGCTTAAAGTGTAAGCAGTCCACCGCTGATAACATAATTATCTGCTGCATTACCATGCCGCCCTTGACTCACTTTCGGATGCTGAGCTGACACACTGATTGCAAGCATTCAGTGTCAATAAAAGTGTCAGCATCTGGAGGGGGAATGCTGTCTGCTTCATTAAGGTGCCGCCTTGTCCCGCCTCTGGATGCTGACACTGACTGCTTGCAATCGCAGTGTCGGCTCAGCATCCGAGGCGGAACAAGGGCGGCAGGGTAATGCAGCGGAGATAATTATCAGCAGTGGGTAGAGAGGGAGACTGAGCCATGACACGTGTCAGCAAAAACTCCTCGGCGTGTTACTGCTGACACGCGTGCCATAGGTTGCTCATCACTGTTTTTAAGCTATACATCCCCCAATACTCATCTTTTTACTACAAAATGTTTTTTTTTTTTTTAATTGTAAAGCCTCCATGTATTTCATATGTGGTACACATGTCTTTATATCCCTAGCTTAATTTACACCACAGAAAATCAAATTATCTCAGTTCCCCGTTACAACCTTTTCCTTTTTCACTGTTAACAGGTGCATAGCTAAGTAACTATAATAACATGATTGATCATGTTGCCAGGTCCATTTTTACCCACACAGTCAATGCCAAACCCAAATTGCATTTTTTTTTTCTTTCATATTTTCCCCTTCTGTGCTTTTGCCACACTTTGCTTTCTTTTTTTTTTTTTTTTTTTTTTTTGTTATTGCTATTCCCCAGGATATTGCCTGATGAAATAATGGTCTCATTCAAAAGTGCAGCTCATTCGGCAAAAGATCAAACCCTCACATATGTCTTTGGACAGAAAAATAAGTTATAGCTCTTGGAAGGAAGTGAGGAACAAACGAAAATGAGCTGCATCAGGAAGGGGTCAACTTGTTCCACAAGTAGACCCTAGCAGGCACCTCCCCCTTATGGATTATGCATAATAAAGGCAAAGTTGAAATGTGTGATTTTCCCATGGCTCAGGGAAAGCGATGTATACAATTCACTAGTTTTCCTCTCCCATTGAGATGGTGAGTGGAGACTGTCAAATGTTTGACAGTTCTTGGACTCTAAATTAAAAACCTTTCAACTCCGAATTTTTGAAGGACCTTAAACCAAATTTGTCATGTTAACTGAGAACACCTACTTGGCAAACGTTGGCTCATTAGGTACCAAATACTTTGATTGCCAACATCTCCACAATGGGGAGGCAAAATTAAATTGTTCTGCAGCCTCTAAAACATCCTGTATCCAGTTCAACATGAAAAATTTCGTGATTGGTTTAACTAAATACTCGAAGACAAGTGTTTGTTCTAACCAATGGTGAATGTTTGTGTGCATGTATTGTCTTACAATCCCAACACAGTGATGTATATAAGCTATAAAGCGACGTATTGTATCCAGTCAGGCAATTGACCCTTTATCTTCTGCTTTTGTGAAATTTGATATTTGGATGTAATTTTAATCCATTTATAATTTTTACAAAGAAAATCACTTTAAGCATACTTGCAAATTAATCCTTGAAGTATAGTCCATTGCCTTATTTAGATTCCTTATTTTTCAACAGCTGATCAACAGTTAAAAAAAATACTTTGAGATGATTTGGTAATCATGCAAATTATTTTATCATGGGTTATTGAGTACTTGTTGAAGTTCATTATATACTTACTAGCTGGGTGCCCGATGCAGATGCATCGGGATTCTAGAAGAGCGAGTCTCTGACTCGCAATGGCCGCTTCGCGGCAATGCTTCGCGCTGCTAAGGCGACTCGCCATGCCCGCTGCGCGGGCATAGCGAGTCGCCCTAGAACTGCTCGCAATGGCCGCTGCGCGGCCAATGCTTCGGGCGTATCCACATGACGACATTGACTCGCAGCGTGAGCGGACTCAAAAGGGCAAAAATCCCATTCGTGATTATATAATAGATAGGTAATGTCTGATACTATGGTTCCCCATATTTCTTACAGCAATATAAAGCGAAAACAATATATATTTTTTTAAAGGGATTGTCCAGTATAGTAAAGCATGGCTGCTCTTTCAGAATCAATACCCTTCCCCTGACCATGGGTTATGTTATTACAACTGTTTAAAATGCATACAGCTAAGAAACCCATGGTCAGGGGTGGTGCTGTTTCTTAAGGAAAGCAGGTTTGGTTTTCTAATCCTGGACTAACCTATAAGCACCAGGTTTACAGCTATAGTGTACGTGTGATTAAAGGTACAGAGTTAACTTCCAGGATTCAGAATACAATTAACTCTTGTTTTTATAGCAGTGTTGTAATACATACAGCAGTGATTGGTGTATTGTAGAAAAAATATGATTAACAACTTTTTTTTTTTTTTTTTTTAAATCTCCATTTAGCCTGTCGCAGAAGCTCCCTTTAAGTTTGAGATGGAGTTAGATGACTTGCCCAAGGAGACACTGAAGGAGTTAATTTTTGAAGAAACTGCTAGATTCCAGCCTGGGTACTGACTGTAAAATGACCACAGGTAAGTGGCATTAGACTATTTAATCAAGTTTATTTTAAGAGTGGTTTCTTGTAGACTATATACTGTCCACTGGTTTGTATCAACAGTCAGATGTAGTGTTGGGTTCTTTACTTTAGATCTGCATTGTACAAGGAGAAAAATAAAAGGGAGAATGCTAAGAAGTCTGATTGATATTGCTCTCGACTCCAGATTTAGTTGTCTCCAAGACTTGCTTCACACTAGCGTTTGGTCTGCATGCGTCTGACATGCAGACACAAACACAGTGTGGAACCCGGTCAATAATGATGTGAACGCAGCCGTGATTCTTCGCATGCGTTCACATAGTATGTGACTGTAAATGTTCCTGGCCACCCAATCAGTGGTCTCAGCGGGTGGGGGATCAGCGGTCTTTCTCTCTCCCAGCTTTAGTTCTCCCAGCCGCCAGGAGATCAGCGGCGAGCAGGGGGTAGTAAAATTGGGAGAGCGAGGCTCTATGGAGATTTTTGTGATCCGCAGCGTTGACCTGCGCTGTCATGCAAAATGACACTGCGGATCCATTGACCTCCATTAATTTTATGTGCGCTAGATTACGCTTGCGTATGAAGCGAGTGCTCTCAGATGCACAAAAAATTCAACCTGTTGCGTTTGGAGGGCGCTTACAAAAACTCATCCGAACACAAACACTGCCAAACGCAGATACAATATGTATACAATAGGGGTGAAAGAAAGACGGCACTCACCGGGGTAGAAGCAAGCAGCGGTGTTCTTTATTCAGGGAACATCACACGAATGCAGGGAGGGGGTGCCAGGGGTGACGACGGACCGTTTCGGGCTCTCGCCCTTCTACTGGTCACAGAAGGGCGAGAGCCCAAAACGGTCCGTCGTCACCCCTGGCACCCCCTCCCTGCATTCGTGTGATGTTCCCTGAATAAAGAACACCGCTGCTTGCTTCTACCCCGGTGAGTGCCGTCTTTCTTTCACCCCTATTGTATGGTTATCTGGACACTCTTTGACTGGCACCCCGGACCTTTTGTGCCTCTTACCCATTGGCAACTATACCCTGCGGATTGACCAGTTGGAGCGGTGCCCTTTTGTCCTGCCTTGTACTGCAGATACAATATGTTCCCATGTTAACATAGCAACGCAGTGCGCATGCGTTTGGCTGTGTCCAGAGACGCTGCATCTCAAACGTAAATGTGAAGCTGGCCTAAGGCCCCTTTCACACTAGCTATTTTGTCCAGATCCAGCCAAAAAACGACATCTGCTTAGGGTCAAGCCTAACAGCCGCACTTGCGGCAAGCCCCATGCATTGTGTAAGGGGCTTCCAGTAAGGTGCGGTTGTGGCAGGTGCGGCCACAAAAAAAAAAAAAAAAAAAAGCGTGATCAGCAGCGTTTTCTTTTGCAGCCGCACCTGCCGGACCCGCACCTGCCGTACACTTGCCACAAGTCTCAGACAATGCATGGGGCTTGCCGCAAGTGCGGCCATAAGGCGGCTGATGCGGTTTTTTTTTTGTCTGGATCTGACGCATTTTCATAACACCAGTGTGAAAGCACCCTAAGTGAAGCAAATAAAAAGCACACAAATTAAACACGTTAAAATTGATATTACAGAATACAGTGTAAATTAAAGGGAATGGGTCAGCTAGTTTGGACTGCCTGTCCCTGCAGCTTCCTACTTACATGCCTAACCATCCCTGTCTGAGCTAAATGTGTATTATGAAAGTTAAATAAAAGATCTTTATAACTCCCTTTTTTTTTTCCCTGTTGTGAGGGCAGTCCCTGATGTGTTTGCGGCCCATTTCGGGCCTATGGGTGTCCCATCTCTCCTTTACGCCCCAGTGGACATGATAATATTAATATAGTTAGCGCCCCCTCCCCTCCATTTTTGAAATGCGTTCATCTCTTACGGGTATGACACGCAGTGGCATTTCAGGTCCTGCGCATTGTGCAGTCTAGTTAGGTCTGCGTTGCCGACTTCATTATGCGAACTGCACATCTTCTGAAGGCGGCAATGGAATAGCTGGACTCCAGGTGATGCTTTGGTTATCAGAGTACACGCTCGTCCATCAACTCTGATAACTTTTTACACGGCACTCTGCACCTGGACCGGCCATAAAGTGAGCGCTTCCCCCATGACTCTGTTCCGGTGTCATTCTGTGCCTTCTCTTCTTTCAGCAGATGTGTTTGTCACATGACAAAGATGTACCACAGCTGAAGATGTTGTTGGGAAGGGGGGGCAGAGTCTTTTTTTTTCTTTTCTCCTTCCATCTCCCCAATAAAGATGGGAGTCCCTAAATGTGTTTTTGTTTTGTTGTATTTCTAACTAGCTGTAGAACTAGACGTTGCCCGGGCTTGATGCAAATATATGGTCGTAATGCTCATATATAGTAATATCACCCATATATGGTAATGTGTGTATGTATCATTGCTCCGCCCCTACACATAGCCACACCATCTGGTAGCTCCACCCTATGTATAGCTCTGCCCCTTCATAGCCCACCTGTCCACATAGTCACAGGGGTGGAGCTATGTGTAGTAGGTGTATAAGTGGGCAGGGCCATACTGAGAGGGCATGGCTATGCCACATACTTATACATATTGAATACTCCACTGTATTTTTGATTTCCAGCACAGAAAAAGTGGACAACTACAGGCTGCCACCCCCAGCTGCTTGCCTTTACCTTGGCTGGTGATCACATTACAGGGAAACCCATTATTTATTTTAATTATTTAAATAATGCATGGGCTCCCACTCTATTTTGATGGCCAGCCAAGGTAAAACCAGGCAGCTAGTGGCTAGGATTCTTAGCGAGGTAAGACCCAAGCGTTCTGGGCCTCCCATGCTGAAAACTGCAGCCGCCCCTGAAAATGGCGCATTCATCTAAACGCCTGGCTGCTGTTACCTCTACTCCTGTGTTGTCCGGGTCCCTCCTCTCATCATTCAGAGAGGCGTTGGTGCGTTCCCTCAGCTCTCTGGCATCTCCGTGAGCTTTGGCCGAGAGCTGTGTGTTACGTAGCATCAGATCCCGCCCTGTGTGGTCTTATGCTTTATGCGGACTGTGGGACTTTGGCGAGGAATTTCCCCATGTGACCTCAGCTCTCGGCCAGAGCTCACGGAGAAGCTGAGAGAACGCGCCAACGCTTCTCCAAATGATGAGCGGAGAAGGGTTTCGGACAACCCAGGAGGAGGGGTAACAACAGCAAAGCGTTTAGACCCTGGGAGGAGAGTGTTCCTCCTGGACTTAATCCAATATCTTATATAAAGTGTCTATTTTCGTGCCCTTGGGGGACGGGGGTGTTTTAGGATAATAGCCACCTTCACAAAATCCAGCATAGCTGTGCTGAAAGTGGCTCTTTTAGCTTAATAGGCCCTGGGGGTGGGGGGGGGGGTGACAGGTCCCTTTAAGAAGCTGTATTAGCACTTGGACCTAAGGGGGTAAATGCTGTTCTGGGACATCCAATTTTTCTTGGGCACATTCTATTTAATGCCAGTTATTTCCTTGCCTGCACAATTGACCAGGGAGACATCCAGTGCGCTTGCGTATACATCACGTAATCCTATATACACAGACAAATGGTCAAAGCGGACCTTTAATGTCCAAGCTGTTAGCATTCTTAAGTATTAGTGTAATACAATTCTGCTTTGTGAATTAAATGTTTTTGTGTGCGTTTTTTTTATTTTGTTCACCAACTGTTTGAGCTTTGTTCTTTGGCACCAATAGAAATAAAATCTGTACCAATATGCGATTCAGTGACAGTCTGATCCATGTGTGGGTAGAATCCACATCATGTTTGGCAGAAGCATCTTGTCCTATGTTTTTTCATTTTATTTTTTTTGTTTTGTTTTTAAGTTCAAACAATATATTGGAATCTGAGAGTCCTCAGTGGTTGAACCTTTATGGCTAACTGAAAAGATGGTAAACATAGCAAGCTTTCGGACACTGTGGTCCCTTCGTCAGGAAAATAATGACACAGATTTTGAAGACCCATACATATATACATAAGCAAAGGAAACAAAAAATAATTTCTAGATGTTATAGTAAATACAACAGGCGACGTAAACAAGAGTCAGGCTGGGGAGGAAGAGATGGGCCTGGGGAATTGAAACTACAAGTATAAGGCTGTGTGCCCACATAGTGGTTTAGTGACGTTCAAATCGTCAGTAAACCGCTGGAAAATTCAAGGAGCCTAGACTCCTGAGCTCAGAAGTGTCCAGCTGTTTTCGCGTTTCGGCGGTTTTTCTCAGCGTGTGCACAGCGTTTTTCCGGCGGTTTTTCCGGCGGTTTTCTATGGAGGATATTTTTCATGGAACCGATCAAAAACTGCTGAAAAGAATTGACATGCTGTATGCTGCTAAACCGCTGGAAAACCGCTAACCGCTGGCGGATCCGCTCACATAAACCCACTATGTGTGCACAGCGGTTTCTAAATTACATAGGGTTACTTGTAAGTCCTAAAGCTGCTAAAAATTTACATAGATTTAAATAAAACCTATGCTAAACCGCCGGCGGTTTTCGCTGCTAAACCGACGTAAATCCACTATGTGGGCACACACCCTAAGATAAGTGGAACAAATTGTATAATGGTATAGGTCTGTGGAGAACTGAAAATACTTAAATGAGTTGAGGAAAGCAATAAAAGGAGGCGAAGGGTGTTCATATAAGAAGTGTCAAAAGTTCATTGTCCTAAAACTGGAGATGTGTTATCCCCAAATGTCTCTTCAATTTATATAGAAAACCATGAATCTGTGATGTCCCCTAATGTCCATTCAATCGCCACTCAAGAAAAGCGTATGGACCTACCCATATCAAAACATTTTTCCAGCCCTGACCACAGTAAAACTGATATGAGGCTGCTCATCTTAAAAAGCAACTTCAAATCTCAGAGAGAGAGAGAGAAGAATTTGGGAATACAAATTGAGAATGACCTTTGACACATTCAAAACAGGATTAAATATATCACATGGGTTCATGGCTTTTTATAGAACATGAATGGACATTTGGGGACATCAGATTCATGCGTTTCCTATATAAATTGAGAAGACATTTGGGGATAAAACATCTCCAACAAACTCCAGTTTTAGGACAATGAACTTTTGACACTTATATGACCACCCTTGCCTCCTTTTATTGCTTTCCTCAACTCATTTAAGTATTTTCAGTTCTCCACAGACCCTCTATCATTATACAATTTGTTCCGCTTATCGTATACTTTTAGTTTCTATTCCCCAGGCCCATCTCTTCCTCCCTAGCCTGACTCTGGTTTACGTCACCTGTCGTATTTACTATAACATCTAAAAAATGTTTATGTATGTCTTCAGAATCTGTCATTATTTGCCTGACGAAGGGACCGCAGTGTCCGAAAGCTTGCTATATTTACCATCTTTTCAGTTAGGCATTAAAAGGTATCAACCATTGAGGACTCTCAGATTCCAATATATTTTTCTATCTACTGGCTAAGGCCCCTTTCACATCAACGTTTTGCGCTGATCGCGGCAGTTGTGGTGAAAAAGACGCAACTTGCAGTTCCCTTGCGGCAAGTGCTTACTGCAAGCCCCATAGACCCTGTATGGGGCTTGCCGCAAGTGTGCCGCGATCGCGGCCGTTATGCGGTAATCGCGGCAGTTGCGGGTTTTTCACCGCAACTGCCGCGATCAGCGTAAAACGCTGATGTGAAAGCAGCCTAACACGGTGTACACTTTTTTAAAGTTCAAACATGGATTCTTCTAAATCATATTGAGAAAGCTATCATTGGCTAGAGATTTTTCAATTGTGCAACTTTTATTTAAAAAAAAAAAATCTGTTTTTAATGAACATTTAAAGGGATCCTGTAACCCCCAAAACACCTCAAAACCTATTAAAAGCTGTCCCTAGAGCATAGTGACACTTACCCTACACTCCTTTTAGCTCCTAAATGCAGTAAGTGACATTGAAGAAAAATGTTATTATAGTACCTCATTATGGATGATAATGAGTGACTATGCTATTCATAGTCACCCTGGCAGGCGCTCCTCTTCATGTTATCACGCCTCCATAGGCGCACTGCGCATTTTGAAGCTAACAGAGCGGCGCGGGTATATAGGTGACCCGGCGCTGGAAATGACGCGTATCGCGTCACCCAGCCCCACTACGCCGGCAGAGACACCACAGAGCGGCGGGGAGGCGCGCATTTTAATCAGATTACAAGATCACGCCTATGGAGGCGTGATAACATGAAGAGGGAGCGTCTGCCAGGGTGACTATGAATAGCATAGTCACTCATTATCATCCATAATGAGGTACTATAATAACATTTTTCTTCAATGTCACTTGCAACTAACATTTTTTAAACATTGATAAGTTACATTTTCACAAAGGCAGTGTTAAGAATTAATATCCTAAAGGGCCTGTCACACGTGTCAATGTCGCCCGCGATATCGCGCATGCGTCACAAATTATTAATCGCCTGAGCGATGTGGAATTATCGCAGGTAAGATGTCACACGCGTCAATATGACCCAGCGATGCAGTGATGTCGCCATCTTGCGAGCGATTTTATTTAGTCGCTTGTACGATGTCAAAATAGAAAATACGTCGCTGAGTTTAGTGTCACGCAGCGATGTACAAGGTATACTGAGCGATGAGCGACAGGTTTTAAGTCTGGCAGTGAAATCTGCGATCAGAGACATATCGCTGGTTGCATCGCTTGGTCACACGCTTCAATGTCGCTCCTGCGTCACTTTTACGTCGCTTGAGCGACTGAAAATCAGTGACGTACGAGCGACATTGACAGCGATATCGACGCGTGTGACATCCCCTTAAGGCTACTTTAATGTGTTTATTAGTATTGTGCATATTCAAGTCATTATGAGCACTCTTCTAAAAGGGGTGTTGAAAGATCACATTGGTTCTCTGTCTTCTAAAAGCCTAAAAATATAATTTCTCCTTCGCCTCATTGGGGGACACAGGACCGTGGGTGTTATGCTGCTGTCCACTAGGAGGTGACACTAAGTATACTTCTAAAAAAACAAGAAAAGTGTGGCTCCTCCCCTGCAGTATATACACCCTGGCTGGCTCCAGCCTCACCAGTTTTTGCTTAGTGTCTCATTAGGAGGTAGATGCGGTCCAAGGACCACAATACTAGTACATAATTAGGTTTTTTTCCTTAGATTTTTAGATCTTTTCTCTTTTTACAAGCATACTTGAGGGCGACGGTATCTCTGCATACCGATCTCCCAAAACCAACAACAGACGGGAACGCGGGGTGTTACCTCCACGTACCCCCTTCTGCTTCGGTGGACAGGAAGCAAGGCGACGGTTCCTCAGCGTTCCGATTTCCTTGTGTTCCGTTTTTTCGCCTGCGTTATTCCCTACTTCTCCCCTACCCCCTGCGGGACCCAGGGTGACATGCACAGCAACCTCCCAGGATCTCTGGAGCAGATCCTGCCGGACAGGGACGCCAGGCTGACACTCTCCTCATACTCCTGGGATTATGAGTCGAGCATCCAAGATGCCCTCCCCATTCCCTGCCAGGGGTTTTGGGGTGAGGTGCCTCCATAAGGTAAGCAGGGCTCCTGAGGGACCCTGCATGCATTTGTGGTCTCCCCTCTGGGCTGCAGGTTTTCTCCCTAGCCCCTGATGGGCTTCAGCTTTCCCCCCCTTAGCTCCCATAGCCCTGCTTGTGGACTTTATTGTGGCCCCTGGAGGGCTACAACTGTTACCTTTGGCTCCCCTGCCCTGGGGAACTGGGCTGAGTCCTCCACTGCAGGGCTTCAGGGGGCCGAGGGCGCTCGCGGCGTGGCTTCCCGCACTTCCGCGCCGATGCGCGCTCGTTTTCGGCCTCCGGGGCCTAATTGAGCCCCCGGCTTGCGGCCTACTCCGAAGCCCGCCCCTGTTGCCGCCCCTCGTCGCCGCCTCCGGGTGACGTCATGCGGCCGGGAGTTAGAGATCCCGGCCTTGTCACTGTGGGCGGATCTTCGCTCCCTGGCGCGTCTCGCTCATCGCGAGACCTCCTGCGCGCCTTTTTCTCTGGGAGAAGACGCCCGGGCCGCCATCTTCTGTGCCCAGCTGCACGTGGGACGCTTTCCTCAGGGGGACACCGGACCTGGCCTGGCCTGCAGTCCATTGGAAGTGGTAAGGGGCACAGCATTCGCTGGTGCCCTCAGTCTGCTTGGGTTTTTAGCTGTGCACTCCCCCCCTTCAGTGTATTGCACTTGCTGCTTCTTTCCTCAGCAGCATACATAGTGTCTCCTAGGCTCTGCAGCTCTCCATAACTATGCAGAACTCCAAAGGTAACAAAAAGGGCTCTAAGATGGCTACCTTCTATGCCGCTTGCACAACCTGCAAGAACCATCTGCCCAGCGGTCAAACGACCCCTCTCTGCCAGGCCTGTGACCCATCTAATACAGAGCCGGTCAGTACAGCTGCCCCTGCTCCTGAGGTTTCCTCGGAGCCCAGCGCCTCTGCCGCCACTGGTAGCTCCTGTGCTACCCTGAATGGGTGGTTTTCTTGTCTCAGTCCTTAACTCAATCCATGTCTCAATCCATGGAAAGATTAACTTCGACCCTGATGCAGGCGTTGCATAACCAACCCACGGCGGACACCCCTGAGCCCCTGAACCCGAACAGCATGTCGCTCAGAGCCACGTTTCTGACCCCAGGGATCAGAGACAGGAATCTTCCTCCCACCGGGCCTCTCTTAAGAGACGGGACCCCCCTCCCTCCCCTTCAGGGAGCTCCCAGGGTTCCCCGTCCCATGCCCAGGGACCAGGGTCCCCTTCGTCTCAGGGTCCATACGATTCTGACCCAGAGCAGGAAATGTCGCTGGACTTGGACAATCCTGACACTCAGTCTATGATTCAGGACCTGATTACGGCCGTCAATCAGACCTGTAAAGTTGACAGCCCCACTTTAGAAACTCCAGGGTCCGCAATATCATTTAAACGAACAAAGCGCCCACACAAGTTTTTCACGGACCACCATGAGTTCCAGGAACTCATGACCAAGTACAGGACTCGCCCGGATAAACGTTTTGGTAACCGAAGAGCCATGGAATCTCGCTATCCCTTCCCCCCTACTGTAAGCCAGGACTGGGCTGAGTCCCCACAGGTTGACCCGCCAATCTCCCGGCTGGCCACGCGCACTCTCCTCTCCCTTCCAGACGGATCATCTATCAAGGATCCTACTGACCGTCAGGTTGAGCAACTAGCTCGGTCTATTTTTGAGGCCTCTGGCTCGGCATTGTCCCCTATTTTTGCCTCAGTCTGGGTAGCCAAGGCGGTTACCACCTGGGCGTCCTCTCTCCGTGATAATTCTCAATCTCTGGAAGAGTCAGAGATGGCTGCCCAGATCTCCGTCGCGGCTGAATATATCCTTCAGGCTTCCCTGGATGCTGCTGCCTGCTCAGCTATTGCAGCAGCTAACGCTATCACCATCCGCAGAGCGCTCTGGCTGCGTGAATGGAAGGCAGACTCGGCCTCCAAGAAATCCCTGACCAGCCTGCCGTATCTTAGCGGACGACTGTTTGGGGAAAAGCTTGACAAGCTGATTTCGGATGCCACTGGAGGGAAGAGCACTTCCCTCCCGCAACACAAGCCAAAACGTCCCCTGTTCAGGCGTCAGCAGACTCGGTTTAGGTCCTTTCGCAACTCATTTGGATGGTCGACCTCCCGCCCCTCACAGGCTAATACCAGATTCCCACGGCGAGATAGAAACTCTCAGGCTCCCCAGAGAACCTCGACTTCCTGGCAGGCACGCTCCAGACAGTCAAAGGCCAAGGGATCACTGTCCCAACCATTCTCTTCTTCCTGACTCTTTTCCCCTCCCGGACGATCCCTCCCGAGTAGGCGGCCGCCTCTCTTTTTTTCGGGACATCTGGCTCGCAGTCGTAGACGACAAGTGGGTCAGGGAGGTGATTTCGTCCGGATATTCCATAGAATTCCACACCCGACCGACCAAACGTTTCTTCCTGTCTTCCCCCCCCAAGGTCTCCAAAGAAGGCTCGCGCTTTCTTCAAGGCCGTCTATTCTCTTCGGCAGGCAGGAGTCATTGTGCCAGTGCCTCCAAACGAAAGGTACACAGGGTTCTACTCGAACCTCTTTGTGGTGCCCAAAAAGGACGGGTCGGTGCGGCCGATCCTCGACCTCAAGTTTCTCAACAAATTTATCAGACTGCGTCACTTCCGCATGGAGTCGTTGCGATCCATCATCACCTCAATGGACAAAGGGGAATTTCTCGCGTCTATAGACATCAGGGATGCGTATCTCCACATACCAATCTCTCATGCCCATCAGCGATTCCTACGCTTCGCAGTGGGTCAGGACCATTTTCAGTTCGTCGCCCTGCCGTTCGGCCTCGCCACTGCCCCAAGGGTTTTTACGAAGGTCATGGCCGCGGTCATGAAGCTACTTCATTCCAGAGGAATCGTGGTCTTGCCCTATCTGGACGACCTTCTTATCAAGGCACCATCATTCCCCGACTGCGACGAAAGTGTAAAGATCACCATGGACACACTCGTCCGTCTAGGCTGGTTGTTAAACCTTTCCAAGTCCTCTCCAATCCCGAGCCAGACCATCACTTTTTTGGGAATGGACTTCGACACTCGTCGAGGGCTCGTTCTGCTTCCGCGCGAGAAGGCGGTCGCCATACGTCGAGGCGTTCGTACTCTTCTCCTTCCAAGACCTCACTCCCTTCGCTCAGGAATGCGAGTCCTGGGAAAGATGGTAGCGGCTATGGAGGCGGTGCCGTTCGCTCAATTGCATCTCAGACCACTCCAACTCGCTCTCCTGTCTCGTTGGGACAGGAATCCGGCTACTCTAGACAGGACCCTGCGACTGACCGCAGCAGTGAAACAGTCTCTTCTTTGGTGGCTCCGTCCTGCCTCTCTCCAGGTGGGAAGGTCCTTCCTGCCGGCACACTGGAACGTTCTGACCACCGATGCCAGCCTAACGGGCTGGGGAGCGGTTCTCAGTCACCACACGGCTCAAGGCAGGTGGTCCCGCCAAGAGACCACCCTTCCCATCGACCTACTGGAGATTCGTGCCATCTTCCTGGCTCTGCGGGATTTTCATCATTTGCTAGCAGGGCGTCACGTACGAGTCCAGTCGGACAATGCCACGGCGGTGGCATATGTGAACCACCAGGGCGGCACGCGCAGTGCAACGGCAATGCGCGAGGTTCGCCCGATACTGGAATGGGCAGAATCCACGAGATCGGTGATATCAGCCGTCCACATTCCCGAGGTGGACAATTGGGCGGCAGACTTCCTCAGTCGCCAAGGCATCGCCTCGGGAGAATGGAGTCTACACCCCGACGTCTTCCAACAAATATGCATCAAGTGGGGGACTCCGGACGTGGACCTGATGGCCTCACGGCTGAACCGCAAGGTGTCCAGGTTTATGGCCCGATGCCACGATCCTCAAGCTCTGGGAGCAGACGCTCTGGTCCAGCCCTGGACTCAATTTCGTCTTTGTTACATCTTCCCTCCGCTTCCCCTCATACCCAGGGTGGTGAAGAAGATCAAAGCGGAGGGTGTGCCAGTCATTCTCGTCGCTCCAGACTGGCCGCGCCGCGCATGGTACGCCGATCTGGTCCGTCTTCTCGGCGACTCCCCCTGGTGTCTCCCAGATCGGTCAGATCTACTTTCACAGGGTCCTCTCCTCCACCAGAAATCCTCGGCCCTGAGTTTGACGGCGTGGCCGTTGAGACCTGGGTGTTAACCCAGGCAGGTTTGTCTCCGGATGTCATTACAACCATGCTTAATGCAAGGAAGCCTTCTTCGGCTCGCATTTACCATCGCACTTGGAAGGCCTTCTTCTCCTGGTGTAACTCTCAGAACCGTCCGCCCCTGCAATTCTCGTTGCCAGCCATTTTAGGGTTTCTTCAGACTGGTCTTGACTCCGGTCTTTCCCTAGGTTCTTTGAAGGGACAAGTTTCTGCCTTGTTTGTTCTTTTTCAGCGCAAATTGGCTAACAGATCACAGGTCAGGACCTTTTTACAGGGGGTCTCCCGCCTGGTTCCGCCCTACAAGAGGCCTTTGGAAACATGGGATCTGAACCTGGTTCTGGACGCTTTACAAAGGCCTCCCTTTGAACCTCTCAGAGAGGTCCCTCTTCGCATTTTGTCTCAAAAAGTAGTTTTTCTTGTGGCAATTACATCTATTCGGCGCGTGTCAGAACTGGCAGCTCTTTCCTGCAAGTCTCCTTTTCTCTCTTTCCATCAGGACAGGGTTGTGTTACGGCCTGTTCCGTCCTTCCTTCCCAAGGTGGTGTCCTCGTTTCATTTGAATCAGGACATAACTCTGCCGTCTTTCTGTCCAGCGCCGGTTCATCGTGTGGAGAGGGCCTTGCATTCCCTGGATTTGGTTCAGGCTCTTCGCCTCTACATTTCAAGGACGGCGGTATTTCGGAAGTCTGATTCTCTGTTTATTCTTCCTGAGGGTGCCCGTAAAGGAATGCCTGCATCCAAGGCTACCCTGGCCAGATGGATCAGGGCAACGATCTCAGAATCTTACCAACTCAAGGGTCAGCCCGTTCCACCGAGGCTGCGTGCGCACTCTACCCGTGCGGTATGGGCCTCCTGGGCTATTCGACATCAGGCTTCTGCCGAACAAGTGTGCAAGGCTGCCACCTGGTCCAGCCTGCACACTTTTGCTAAACATTACAATGTGCATGTTCAGTCCTCGGCTGAGGCTAGTCTGGGCAGACGTGTTCTGCAGGCGGCAGTTGCCCACCTGTAGAGGTTCAAGATACGTCTATATATTCCCACCCAGGGACTGCTTTTGGACGTCCCACGGTCCTGTGTCCCCAATGAGGCGAAGGAGAAAAGGAGAATTTTGTGTACTCACCGTAAATTCCTTTTCTCTTAGCCTCTCATTGGGGGACACAGCACCCTCCCTGTTGCCTATTGGCTCTTATCTTGTTATTTCAGTTCTGTGTTATCAGTTATGGTTAACTGTTTTTCAGATATAGATAATTTGTGTAGATGGGCTAATGGCTTTCCTACTGCTTTATTCACAAAACTGGTGAGGCTGGAGCCAGCCAGGGTGTATATACTGCAGGGGAGGAGCCACACTGTTTTCTTGTTTTTTAGAAGTATACTTAGTGTCACCTCCTAGTGGACAGCAGCATAACACCCACGGTCCTGTGTCCCCCAATGAGAGGCTAAGAGAAAAGGAATTTACGGTGAGTACACAAAATTCTCCTTTCTTTCAAAAAGCAATCAAATATTCAAAGTGAATTGATTTAGAGTTCTTGCGCCCCTTTTCCCCTTATAAGCCAAACCTCATTCTGTTTGTTGCTATTGACTTCTTCCAAACTGTAGTTCTTGGTTTGGAAGTTGAGCATGTGTAGTTCTTCCTTCCTCAAATTATATTCAATAGTTTTGCCACTGGTAGGCAAATTGTGCTTGCATGATTTTCCTATATTCAGTCAGAATGTGAGCCTGCACAAAGTAAAACTAATTCTGTCTGCTTTGCCTCTTTCCCCTGCAATGCCTAAGTGCAGCTCTGTTGACTGGCAGCACAGCATATGTCAAAGTAGAGTTGCAAGTACTGTAGGGAGTGTAGTTCCCATCCATAGTTGAAAATAGTTGTGATGGGTTAACGTGGACCATGTATTTAACTGAGGAGATAATACAAATGCAAGAAGGTGGCACTACATTAAGCGAATGGAGGCACAGAGCAAAATATTTGGATGGACAAGTGGGTGCGCGGCCAAGAAACGGGTGAGTTGTGAGGGGATGACTGCTGATTCACCTTATTGCAGTGCTTATAAGGGCATTGGACCCAAAAGCAGCTCTGCAATAGTGCTAAACAGTTGTCTTCTTCCTCTCACGACTTGCCCTGTCCCCGGTCACACACCTGCTGATACTGTGAAATGAAGGAAGTTTTGTTTTTGTTTTTTGTTTTTTTTTAAAGCACAGATTGAGTGCTGCTTTTTCTTTTGTTAAGTTAATTTACCTGGACTTTGATAGCATGAGCACCGCCTGCATCTGAGAAGTTCCATAAGCGATCAGCTTAGCCAGCATAGATCTGGTGGGTGCTCACTGAGTACATAATCAGTTTGTCTAACGTGACAGCCAGGCAGCTTTTTTTGCCTGCAGTGGCATATCTGTAAGGGTGCTTTCACATCAGTGGTATTGCAATTTCGTGGTAGATCCAGCAGATGTCGCCGCACCTGCCGGATCTACCGCGGAACGGCCGTCTTGCAGCACCGATCCAGCAAGCCCCATTCATTCTCTTTGGGGCTTGCAGTCAGGTGCGGTATTGCCAAATCAGGCACTTGTGACGCCGCAAAAAAAAAAAAAGACTGCTAGCAGCGTTTTTTTGCGTGTCCGCAAGTGCCGGATCTGCTGTAATCGGCAATGACACACCTGACCGCAGGCCCCATAGAGAATGAAGGGGGTTTGCCGGATCGGTGCCGCAAGTTGGCAGTTATGCGGTAGATCTGGCAGGTGCGGTGACATCTGCGGAACTACCGACAAAATTTGAATACAGCTGATGTGAAGGAGTCTTAAAGGGGTTGTATATTAGTATAAAAGCTTAGGAGTTTCCTTCCATAAACTGCACCACTACTATCCACTAGTTGTCTGGTATAGCTGCTCATCTGCAGTGATGTGAATGAGACCAGGTTGCTATACTATGTGCAGTTTGCCGGTGTGACATTGTGTTCGCACGAAGGGGTTTTCTACATTTGTGCAATCCTTCATGGTAATTACAATTTGGAACGTAAAGATCACCTTTTCACCAGTTTTATTGTTACATCATGGAATAGTAGCAGTAGAGCTGAAATATTTTTCTCCATTGTGGAGGTATTGCCTTGTAATATTTAGGTTTTTTTATAAGCACAATTGGCATTACCAGAGATTTTTCTCTGAGGGCGTGTACTTTTCTCCCTGGATGATGATGAGCAGAATGCGTCTTCAGGGGAAAAAATAAACACTCCCCCAGAAGAACATGCCTTCTGAATGAGAATAATCCAATCAACCCTGATCTCTGGGCCGCCTTTGTAGTATGGAGCAAAGCTGAATGTGATTACACTTTCAGCTTTCGTCTCATGGCAGTCATTGTGGCGGTAGCGGTACACAGCTCAGCTGACAGCACTTTGCAGCCCAGAGACCCCGGCTCCAGGCACAGAGACCGGGCTGCAGCCCAGAGTCCCAGGCTCCAGGCACAGACGCCTGGCTGCAGGCACAGAGACCAGAACTGTGGAGTGCGGACCCGGTTCTAGGCACAGAGCCCACAGACAGGGTGAGCAGCACACTCTTGCAGCGGTCCCTCTTGCACTGTTACTGTACCGAATCTCCTTCACAGCTGACTATTCAGTACAGTGTGTGTGAAGTGGGGACAATGGGGGTGGGTGGTGACATTAGGGGCTGGGGGTGGCCGGGCATAGTGAGAGTGGGGAGAGGGCGGGCCTGTAATGTCCTGGGGGTGGCTGGCCATACTGGGAATAGGGGAGGGGGTGTGATTGTAGGAGACTGGGAGGAAACTACCAGTTCTCCATTTCCATGCACAATCACACCCCGTAGACATTCCCTGCCAGCCACAAATGTGTTATGTAGAAAAGCCTGCAAAATGTTGACAGCATGTATATTGCAAATTGTCAACATTTTGCAGCCTAGATACACATATTAACTATTGCAAAAGCCCGGACAACCCCTTTAACTGCTAATCTTAAGTTAATATCTCCAAAATTGTGAGAAATATTAAAACGACAAACCTGCAGTTTATTCAGCTTTGCAGATATGTGGTCAGTTTAACATGTGGACATTGGTAAAAGAACCTCTCATAAAAATTCTAATCTGTTACAGTATTGCAAAAAAATATACAGAATGCTCGAGAGCAGTTAAGGCGCAAAAACTGGCCACTTATCACCTGTCTGCTGTAAATTGGCAACAGGTGGTCTGGAATGATTGTGTTAATCTGATCGATACGCACAATCTAATCTTAACTGCACTACTGCTTTATATAGTTAAAAAACACAATATACTTATAGCTTTATAGTATTTTAAAGTGCAATAAAATTTGTTACTGTCTTCTGGTGACCATAATTTGTTTTGTGTGTTTATTTTAAAGGGAAAGGCTGTGAAGGACTTCGCACTCCGACATCTGTGTTCTTAGCAGTTCTTCCTCCTTGGCCGTGTCCTGTGACCCATCTCAGCTTGTCCAGTCTAACTCCTTTGAGCCATTAAGGAGGGCGGTTCCTGGTAGTTGTGGCTTTTTATGCTTATGATGAATTCTTTCAGTCTGGAGAAGTATTCTTGACACTCCTTTTGTAAAGCCCAGTTGCAGTATGGTGCAGCAGCAAACTCGCTGATACCTTAACTAACTGCTTGTATATTATTTTTTTCTTTTTATAAAAAAAGATGATTTCTTTTCCTCCTGTTAAGTGGACAAATTGTGTACTTATTTTCATGGGCTTTACATATTGTGTCTAATCCCACGTTACTGATGACTGTGGTAACTGGCATTATTTTTGTTTTGTGTATAAAAAAATTTTTTTTCTTTTCTCCCCCTTGGGAAATTTATTACTCTGGGCACTTTAAGTCTATTGAAAGCCCCACTCACACATATCATTTTAAAGCATTGCAGTGAAAAGCTTTGAAAACTCATTGGAGATTCTTGTAGGTTCTGTTTTTTTCTTGCACTTTGAGCTGAATAAGCAAGTGCTTGAGAGACCTGTCATTTCGATATATAAAATGCTTTGTAGATCACATTAAAATCCTAGCAATGAAAAAGCTGCTGCAATACATCATATATATAATACCTGAAATCTAAATCTCCAAGTTGGTGAATATGTGCCATGCACTTGCTTTTCTTGTATGGGTCAGTTTGAGGGAGTTGCATTTAACACAGGGAAAATTCATAATCGACACCTGCAATTCTCGAAACTTTTACCTTTCCATTTCGAGGATTGACAACAAGCTTCACATTTCCCCGTGAAGCAGCATGCTAGCGGTCTTTCAAATGGTGCCGTGCTCATTGACTGTTGAGGCACTTGCATTAGTCCTCTTCCTTTATATAAATTCACACAATAGAGCAATACACTGCATCGCTATGTAATGATCGCAGTATTGCTCATGTTATTGGTAATGGCAACTTTAATTATCCTGGCAATTGCCTCACCAAGTCCTGACAGCTTCTTAAACTATCACGATGAGCAGTAATCAAGCAAGCACTAAACTCTTTTCTGCTGTAACCATTACTTTCTCTCCTTTCTGGTATTTGTTCCTGGAGTTGTATTCCGTGGAGTTTACTAGCTGTTATGTCGCTGTGCAGTGCCTCCTCCTCTCTCCTCACTGCTCTCTGTGGTGAACAACTTGCCTTGTTGAAAATGACCGTGCCCTTGCATGACTGTTAAGCTTTTCTGTGCAAAGATTGTCTAAGTGCCACATGCATATGACTGGTTGAAATGAGATCTCTTACCTCTAAATTGTGTAAAAATGAATTGTTCTCCTGTGACCTTCATAAGAACGTATCAGCTCTTTTAAACCCTTTTTGATTTTCCTCATGTCTGATATGTTTATTTGTTTTCCTTTAGCAAAAATTCTAGTGACTTGTCTGAACTGCCTAGGAAATGAGCAAGAATTGCACTTGTATTTCAAAATAAATTGGGAAAAGTCTTTTCATTTATTTTATATATTTTGTGTTGCTTAGTTTCTGTGATGTGGGTTTTGTAAAGGTTTCACATTAACTTGGTAAATGGGTTTACCTGCTATTCCTTGTCCTGCATATCTCCCATAGTACTTGTAAGGTAAGATGCTATGTTTTATTCAACGGTTGTGCACAATATCTCTGTACACCCTTCTAAGGTGGTCTGCTGTATTGGCTTCACATGAAAAAGGAATGGCATTGCTATGATAAGGCAGCACTAGTCTCTCATTCTTTAAGTATGTTAGGGAACCATTAGCCATACTTCACTGCAGGTATTAACTAGTAATTCTATTATTTTTACTTTTTTCTTATAAGTATACACCATCTCCCTGCTGTCAACTTTATTATATCATGGCTACTATTTATAACAACCTAATGTTTTATAAAACAGTTCTGGGTATTGGATCTATAAAAATGAGTCTTGAAACATTTCCTCCATGTAACAACACCCTGCCCTTAACTACTCTCACCGTGACACCAAATGCTTTAAGAAACCTATAAAGATAAACTGTTCATTTTGCATAAACCACATCAAACAGGGAAAGAAATATGCTATGCACTAGTAAATTTTCCCCTTCTGATATGTAATGCATGGGATCATTTAGTCATGCCAATTGCATCAGGGAAAGTAGAAGCCATATTTAAATCTTAAAAGGCATGTTGAAAATTGTCTTAAGTATATATAAGGAAAAGCCTAGAATTGTCCTTAAATTACATGTGACTCTATTTGTGATATCTTCAATTAATAAGTCTTCAATTTGTTGCCTATTTTCATAAGACATTACTTTATTTTTGGCAAACGTATTCCATTCCAGTTTTAAGTATTCCATAATTCATCTGAATGGCCAAAAATGCTTGCTGCTTCCCCTTTGGAGATTCTCACTACAAATGCACTTCACCTACTGCCTTCAGATCTGCTCTTGTCCCCATTAAGTCCTGCAATAACCATATACCAGTGTTGGTTTTCTTTTTTTCCCTGTTGCTCATACCTTAGACATACTATAATTTGCTTTTCCTTGCATAAAGGGCATTTGTTACAAATTTTTAACTAAAATGCCACCAATCTTTAGAACGGATTTCTTTTTTTCCTACTCTTCTCCCTGTCCCACATTGCCTTTTGTGTTGACCATACAAAAACACTCTAACAGATTACTAAAAGAGCTTTGTACTTGCTTTGTACTGTTGGTGCCTTTTTAGTCTTGTACTCAAAATGTGTGTAGCTGATTTAAAGTAGGTTGTAAAGTTAGAGGCTTCACTGCTCTGACCATGATTCCTTTGGGTTTAGATTAAAACATTTGAGATTTAATCTGGTCTGTGAGCGGTGAATATATTAAGATAAAATATTTTATAAAAAATTCCTGTATGTTCCTTTAAAATGTAATGTAACAGCTGAACATGTATTTTATTGTGAAAGGTATGTAACCTGGTTAATTGATTTAAGAAACAAATTGTAAAAGGTTTATCATTTTTTTTCTTTTTTTTTTTTTTTTTTTTTTTTTTTTTTTGTTCTATTGATGTATTTAACTTTTTTTCCCTCAATTGGTTGGATGTTCTATATTTCTGGCTTAAAATTGTGTAAAAAACGTAAAAAAAAAAAAAAAAAGATAAAGAAAATATCTTGTAAGACTCCACAAATGCAGATTAAATCATTAAAATTGTACTCCTGTATTACCAAATAGTTTTACTTTTATCTACCTCTCTGTTCTTTTTTTTTTTAATTACTTCTACTTTCACGGGATGCAAAAGAGGCCCTAAATCTTTTCTACCTTAAGTCTGTCGGTTGAACGGTTTTGAAGCCAGATTCAAGACCTTGTATTCCTGAGTTGTTTTACACATGAAGAAACAAGAAATTCTGAAATTGTCAAAGTTCAAAAACCTAAGTTGAGACAAGGTTGAACGTAAAAACTTATTCTTGGGCTTGTATGGGCGGTCCAGTTGTATTGTTCCCACTTTTTATTCCAAAATAAAATAAGCGAGGAAAATAAGTATTTCAAATTTGAGAAAGGTAGGTAACAATGTAGGGCACTTATCTGAAATGGGGCTTGAAGAAATGTGTTCATGCAGCCAAAAAAAACCATCCTGAAGTATGCAATACATTTTCTGCAGAAATGCCTTCAACAAATCTACCATATAAACATTTCTTTTATTGTAAGCATCAGTTGGTGAATATGTAATCATGAATGTCTCTCATCCATTTCATATGTTCATTTATGCAAAAAAACATTTGGACACAAACTATTGCATTTGATCATTTAATAGCCATTTAAAAAGGTGATATTTTTGGAAGACCTATTGTAACTTGCCTAATGTTGCTATCTGGATGTACTAAATCCTGATGAGAAATTAAATTTGCACACAATGTTGGACCTGAAAATTACATTCTAAGATGTGGTGAGTTCCGCTTTTAAAGTCCCCAATGTTCACAGGAAGACTTGACTGAGCCCTTTTGTGTTCTCCTAACAAAGTCATTGCCAGTTTCTCATGGGCAGCAGTAAGTTGTCTCCCATTGAACAATGGAAATCTTATGGAGGAGAATCAGGTGATCCCCATACACATGGGACAGTCGTACAATGGTGGGTTCTGTCAGAGTTGCTTTGTGTATGTGGGCCCTCAATGACTGTTTACATTCCACAGTTTAAAGACAACCTGTCACCTCCTGGGAAATCTCTTAAAGTGAAAGACAAAATGTAAACTATGTAACTTGTAAATAAAAAAAAAAAAAAAAATTCTTTATTTTAGCAGTAAGATCTCTTGCCATTTTGAGTGAGACTTAAACTGGCACAAATTGGGGTTGTCTGGCATCTCACTATTTGTCAGCTGTGTGAAACTTCCTGCTTCTAAAATCCTGGCCACGCTGTGTTTCTGCAGTGCATTCAGGTGTTCTGTTTGAATTCGCATAAAACAGGATTCATTCAGATGGACTGCAGACTGCAGTGACATGAATTGGGTATATATGGACTCATCTTGAACAAATGTATGTTTTCAGAGGGAAAAAAAAAAAACAGCTAATTTGACCCCCATTCATGTTGTTGAATGTCACTATGGCCCCAGCGATGGTTTGTCTGAATCCCATTTTTAGAAAGATTGAAACCACCTTTGAAATACTGCAGAAACAGTGTGAACAGGGCCAGAGCTGGCGTATCTGTGTTGGGAAGACTTGTTAGACCCCATTTATCACCTATGCTGTTAAAGTAATGGACAACCCCCAAATTCTACAGGAGTAATAGTTCCAAATAGCAATTTAAACAAAATTCTATTTATTCTTTTATATGCAAGGGACACCTCCACAGTCCATAAGCGATTATGACTTTGAGGAGCTGCTTAAATGTGGCACTGGAGTTTCTCCACTTCCTTAATGAAGTGCAAATAGGTCATAAATATAAATTCAGACAGACCCTGGTCGATCAGATAATTGACATTCTAATGTATGCATTACATGCTATGGGATGATTGTAATGGATGTTACTTTGAGTTATTGCCTAAAGGTAGTCCCTTACACTGTACTTTTAAGATGAGCAGTAAATACTTTTGAAATGATAAAACAAAGGATCTAATTTATCAATGCGACTGGGAATGTACTGCGTGCTAACTAATTTGATAAATATGGCGTTGAACATGGACACTATTCTTTTCAAGTGCCACTATCGAGTACGCTTACCTACACCTGCAAGTTTTTCTTTATCTACCAAAAGGAAACAGGTGGTTAAGCTTTTAAAAACTGTGGTACATTCCGTAGCGGCCTTAACGATAAAGTATGACACCACCTTAGAGATCTGCCTCATACATGTGGAATAATATACTTAAAGTGTGAAACAACTGAAAATGTGGGGGAAACAAAGGTGTATACCAGTCTGCCGAAGTCCACTTATTTCAGAGAACACACGGGTCAGTGATGTTCAGACAGGTTTTCTTTATTGAATCCTACGCGTCTTTTTTGTTACACATTTTACGAAAAATCTCAAAAACTTGAGCCAATCTGGCAAAACTGATGACATATTCAGAATCAGCACCCCAAAGTTACCCTAAATTCAATGAAATATCTTTGGCACCAAAAATGCTGTTGACCAGTGTTATCAACTACAAAACATTAACATATGTCAGTTTGCATGTTTATAACATGTTCAAAGATTATGATGCCAAAACGTTAGGTATTTCCATTATTTTGTCCAACCCCTGTATGTGTAAGAACAGATGAGATCCAATATGGGAACAAGGACAATGCAAACACCCTACCCTTTGTTTATGCTGGTCTCCCTATTCCATGCCTATAGGATTCTTCATCTGTTGTTCATGTGTGCCAGTGGATTGATTTTTGGGACTAATTCGATCATATTCAGTTGAGTTTACCTCTGGTGCTGGGTACATCTCAAATTTAGCCAGAAGACAAGTATATAATATCTGGACATATGTCTTCCAATACTGGATATTCAGAGTATTCATATGATATAGGCCTTACATTTAGATCAGTCCCAGAAGCAATGAGATATACTAAAGGTATTAGCAGTGTTCTAATACCCCTTCTTTTTCCTGTAATAAAGTTAAATTCTGGCATAAACAATGCATGTTAGTTATGGTGTCCACGCACCCATTGATTGCTTCTGGTTCATACTCCGCTCTGATTTGATCAGCTGAAGTACAGCTAATAGGTGTGATATATCGGAGATCTGCCTGTGCCTGTTAAATCCCGCTGTCAATATCGGACTGTGCAATATAAAATGCGCTGGTGGGGGTTGCATCATTTCCCACTTTCATCGGCAGCCCTGTGACGTGATCGCAGGATGCTTATGATTTGCCATGACAGCTATGAATCAGCTGATCTAAGATAGGGGTGAGAATGCGCATATAGGGTCTTATCCTTTAGGAGACAGGTTTTAAGTGGTGAATTATAGGAACTGCTCACCTGATAAGGTTGTGTAGCACACAATCGGCGTGATCACTCAGAACAATACAGCTGCTGCCAGGACCGTACCTCCACTGGTCACTGTGGTCACGATAAGCTTCTGCAGGACAAAGTACCTCGTGGTCTGAGTTGCTGTGATCACATGATAGAAAAACCAGATACAGTGGTATGTCTGGGTAAAATGGTAGCTGTTTATTTACCTACGCGTTTCGGAGTCGTATCCCAAACTCCTTCCTCAGGAAACGTGTAGGAAAATAAACAGCTACCATGAATCAGCTGATGACTCACTTGTGAATGCTTACTGAGCATCAGTGTTCACAGGGGTTGATCATTTGTGCTGTTCAGAGTATGACTGCTGCACTGCTCTGTAGAGCACAAACGATTGGAGAGTGGCAGTGTATGTGCAGGTGATCTGGAGACACTGCGTCCTGGATGCAGTGCAGCTGCTTTGTGCACATGATCTGCATTCTGGCCAGGGCTGCTTTTCCCTGCACTCACCCGCTGAGATCACGTCCGACTGTAGAAATTTTTTTTACATGCTATGGAGATGCGGAAACATGGCAAACTATATCACAGGTGAGAAAACTGTGTAAAAAAATCACAGTGTGCAATGGGATTTCTAGAAATCCCATCCACTGAGTCTTATTGTTGAACGCAACGTTTTGGAAGCAGCGGTAATATGCTGTGGTCAAAACGCTTTCTGATCGTGTGCATGCAATCTAAGTAACTGCAATAAAATGTTGCAAATAAAACAAAAAATAAACATTTGGTATCGCCACACTCAGAACATGCCTGATCTATCAAAATATAAAATTAATATGATTGGTGAATGGCGTAATGGAAAAAGAAAATTCAAAATGTCAGCATTGTTCTTTGGCTGCTGCGCTATTGCAATAACAGGTGAATGAATACACCGTATAAGCCAAGTTTTTCAGCACATTTTTTGTGCTGAAAAGTGCCCTCCTCGGCTTATGCTAGAGTCAGAGAATGATCAGTGGTTTATTATTTTATTGTGAGTGCCAGCATGAGGGCCCATGCATCAATGATGAAGGGGCTGTATACCTGTGATGAGGGGCTACTTACCTGTGATGGGGGCTGTATACCAGTGACTGGGGCTATATACCAGGATGGCAATCTGCTGCATTTCCCACCCTAGGCTTATATTCAAGTCAATAGGTTTCCCCAATTTATGGGGGTAAAATTGGGGACCTCGGCTTATACTCGAGTATATACGGTACATCAAAATGGTATAATTTTAAAATATCGGTTCAGGACACATTATAAGCATTCACATAGCCCCATATCCCAAAAATTGAGGATGTAATGGGTCTTGGAAAATAGTGATATGCTTTTTTTTTTTTTTTTTGCAAATGTATTTTTTTTTCACTACTTAAATAATAACACAATACATGCTTGGCATTTACGAAGTTGTGCTGACCTGGGGAATCATAATGTCAGCTCAGCTTTACCATATAGTGAACATGGTAAATAAAAAAAGTGAAGTGGTCAGTGTGAAAATTGCAATAGTTCCATTTGTAATACAGATTTTAATATAAATAAAAATTCTACCACAAAACCTGCCCTATACAATAGGTCATTCTCTGATGATTGCATCCCCTGGAAGGACTTGGTCTTAGTGATGCAATGAGAGCACCTGCCAGGTTCAAAGTCCTACCCTGTCTAGATTTACAAAACTGGATATGGTTTTTGGTGGAAATTCAGCTGTGAGGCAGCCACCAGCTTGAGTAGTTTTAAAGGGACGTATGGATGGGGGGGAGGTGGGGGTTGTCCTGGAACACAATAGATTTGCAGTTTTCTGAATTACACCAAATAATACTGCCACTTTCAACAAATGGTTTGCTGTCATGGCAACAAACTGCAGAAAAAAAATCTGTCACATGAGAAAAAGAAAAGCCGCCTCCCCAATCTTCTGTGGATGAATTAACTGTCTCTAGCAGTTTATCCTTTAGTTTATAGCGCAGAATGATATAGTGGCAGCTTTTCTGGATCACATTGCGTTAAAAGCCTTTGTTGCTAAAGGCTGTAGCACAGAACTTGTTGCTGTAGCAGCATCATGTCCTTGGATACTGCCGCTACATCAGTGAATTGTGTAATCTCACTAGTGGTTCTCGGCTTCACTTTTTTTTTCCTTTTTATACTCTGATATATTATTTGCACAAAACAAGGTGTGAAGTGGTTGGAAAGGGGTAGATTTCATTTGGCTTTCAATGTAACATGACAGTAGATCCCTCAGGTTCTGTGTTTACAATCTCTGCCTATAATGCAGTGAAGCCATGAAGTGGCATTGGAGCTTTACTATAAAGAAAATAAATGAAACAGGTGGCTGGCAGCAGATTGACTAAAAATATGCTGTGGGAAGAAAATCTGTTGGTATAGAAACCAAGCGTACATCATAGCTAACTTAATAGTCTGCTTTCCAATTTGTATAGTTTAATCATTATGAAAACCTCAAAAGCTTTTTATGTGCAATTCTTCAAGTGAATCGCTCACGTCCATTTATCAACTATTTTGTGCATCAAACTCTTGTCTATTCAAGTAAGTTGGCCCTTGACTGAAGCATAAGAATAGCATTTGGGGCCATTTTATGCAAGTGTGTGGCAAATTTTTTTTTTTTTTTTTGCAAGCGCCATTTTGATCGCCTTAAAAGTGATCCTGCTACATTTGGTTAGCCTGACTCGGGGTTAACATTCACTGCCAGAAGCGGTAACCCCGAGTCAAGCTCGGGCTTACCTGCGGTTGCGGCAGATGCGGTGAAAAAAACGCATCTGCCGCGATTGCCGCATAGCCGCCGCACTTGCGGCGCGGTTGCGGTAATCGCCATAGTAAGTATAGGGGAACGTGCGGCAGATGCGGTTTTGCACTTGCGGCAGGTGCGGCCGTGAAAAAAACGCATGTGCCGCGATTGCCGCATAGCCGCCGCACTTGCGGCGTGGTTGCGGTAATCGCCATAGTAAGTATAGGGGGACTTGCGGCAAGTGCGGTTTTTCACTTGCGGCAAGTGCGGCCTCGAAAAAAAAAACGCGGCTGACCGCGTTTTTTTTCGCTGCCGCAAGTGCAAAACCGCACTTGCCGCACCTGCCGCAAGTCCCCCTATACTTACTATGGCGATTTACCGCAACCGCGCCACAAGTGCAGCGGTTATGCGGCGGCTATGCGGCAATTGCGGCAGATTGGTTTTTTTCACCGCATCTGCCGCAATTTAAAAAAAAACGCTAGTGTGAAAGTACCCTTAGTACAAAATTCCAGACATAATCATACCGCCAGGTATAAGATTATTGATTATTGAATAAAATTATATTATTTATTTAATTATAATTCATGATTTTATATTTCAAACTTTATCACATCTGAGAGGTCTACTAGAGTCTTCTTTGATCAGGTAATTACTAAGAATTGCAGGCCGACAGTACATAACAACACCAAATTTCCATGCAAAAAAATGGTACCGCTTTTAGCACAAAATTCCTGACATAATCATACTGCCAGGGAGGTTAAACATTTAATTAAGTCAACCCTAATATAATGGCTGGAACCACTTCTCTTTGGTGAGACGTGTGATATTAGAGGGTATATGTGATGATGCTTCTCGCAACTGCTTTTCCAGGCTTGGACATCTTGCTGGAGTACATTACTTTTTTTTTTTTTTTTTATGGTAAGATCTGTATGTATTATATACAGTGGTGTAAAAGTGTTTGCCCTCTTCCTGATTTCTTATTCTTCTGCAAGATTGTCTCAATTAAATGTTTTAGATCACCAAACAAATTTAAAATTGGACAAAGATAACACAAACACAAAATACTATTCTTTTAAACGGTCTTTATTAAGGGAAAAATAAATCCCAGCCTACAGGGAGGGCCTGTGTAAAAGAGATTACTCCCCTCCTTTTATCCCCCCTCCCCCCACAACCACCATAAATTAACTGGTTTAATGGCGGTTTACACGTTGCGATATCGCAGTACAATTTCGATCAAAAGTCACGTGGTTCGATCGTTGGACCCGATATCGTTCCTGCGTTGTATGGTGTGAACGTCCAATACGATGCAGGAACGATGTCAATGCGATATCGGGGATCGAATGAGCGTGCTATTCAATGCCCCGATATTGCATAGCTATTGAAGCCGGATCGTGCTGTGTAAACGCCCAATTACAATGCGATTTCAAACGTCACCCATTCACTCCGATGTTAACTATGCGATCCTGGGTTGGGAGGCGGTGACATCGCACGGACGTTGTAATACGATATCGCAGCGTCTAAACATTCAATGCGATGCGGGAGGAACGTGCACTAATTGCGCGCTCCCGCGCCATTGAGTTGCGATATCGAAACGATATCGTGGCGTGTAAACCCACCATTACACATTTTTGAGAGTTCAATTTCCCCAGCCATGCCCAGGTTACAGCCACACCTGTTTCTCATTCAAGAAATCACTTAAATAGGACCTACCTGAAAAAGTGAAGTACACAAAAGATTCTCAAAAGCTAACATGCCGCGATCTAAAAAAATTCAGGAATAAATGAGAACCTAATTGAGATCTCAGTCTGGAAAAGGTTATAAAGCCATTTCTAAAGCTTTGGCCTCCAGCAAATCGCAGTGAGAGCTATTATCCACAAATGGCGAAAACATGGAACAGAGCTGATCCTTCCCATGAGTGGTTGGCAGACCAAAATTATCCCAAGAGCACAGCAATGACTCATCGAAGAGGTCAAAAAAGGCCTCACAACATCCTAAGATCTGCAGGCCTCTTGCCCTAGAAAAGGTCAGTGTTCATGACTCCACCATAAGGGACTTCAAAAATGTCCTGCATGGCAAAGTTTCAAGACTAAAACCACTGCTGAACAAAAAGAACATAGACTCATCCCTGTTTTGCCAGAAAACATCTTGATGGTCTTCGAGACTTTTGAGAGAATAGTCTAGACTGGCAAGCCATAAAAGTCAAAAATTTAACTTTTTGGAAGTTGTATGTCCCATTACATCTGGCATAGAATTAACAGCATTTCAGTAAAGGAGCATACCAATAGTAAAATCTGGTACTTTTAGTGTGATGTCTGGGGCTATTTTGCTGCTTCACACGCTAGGATATCGTTGAAACGTCACGGATTTGTGATCGTTCAAACGATATCGTTAGTGCATCGTTGTGTGTAAACGAACAATATAGGAAGGAAAAATCGTTGGAACGTTCATCCGAAATTTGAGATCCGGACCTAAATCTATTATTCATCGTCCAATTAACGTCCTGGGAATCAGCAATGTCGTTCAGTGTGACACCTTTTTAAACAATGTCGTTCATTTTCTTCTCGCCACGACAGCACCCACATGAGAGAGGGGATCCGCCCACCAGGACAGGAAACCTACAGATCTCGCTCCCTCAGTTTGGTTTCCTGTCCTGATGGGAACCTATAGCAAAGGCTCACCTGGGTTCAATCAGCCTCTGTGGCAGTATCTTAGGGAACGGCAGGGCCTGGAACTCCAGAAGCAGCGTCGGGAAGTCCGGTTTCCGGCTCTCCCCTCGTCTGACTAGGATGTCACGATGTCAGCGTTTGGGTATCCACCCTGACTCGTAGGAGCGCGGTGCAGTAGGGGCAAGCTGCATTCATCCACGATGGTCACCAGATGGGGCGGCCAGGGGGGCCCAGAGGTTTGTATAAAGGGCTGGGGCTCTATGTGCCGGGCATTTTGCCGCCATTTGCGGGGGATGGGGGCCGTGCCCAGTGGTGGGTGGGTCCGTGTCTCCTGTGGTGGGGCGGGGTGTCGGCGCGGTGGGGTTCGGGGTCTCTCTGGGGAGTGCGGGGTGGCTGCGGCTGTGGCGGTTGACCGCCTTCTGATCACTGCGCCGGCTTCTGGGTCGCGCCTGCGCAGTAGCTACAAAGCGCTCCTGACCTGGAAGTACTGCGGCTTTGCTTCGGGCGGCCGGGGAGGTGGCCCCAGCACAGGCTGTAAATAGTATTGCGGCGGCAGCGCCGGCTGTGAACAGATCACTGTGATGTCATCTCCTGGGGCAGGGGGGCTGCATCAGCCTGACACTGACTTGCAGCCATCCAGCAAGACTCGTGGCGGCAGTGGGCGCAGCAAGGAAGCTGGGTATGCTGAACAAGTGAACGGAGTAAGAATGGTTAACCATCACAGGCTGGTCCTCCACCTCCTGAACCGGTCAGTATGCACAGCTTCACGGGGTGAGTGTGATTCTCTCCTCCTATGCTGATATCCTCCCTTTCTATCTCTCTTTAGGCTAAGAAAGGCAAAAAATTGAAGCATAAAGAATGCGCTCTGTGTACGCAGCCCCTTCCTGAGACATATGTTAAGCGTCTGTGTCAGGCCTGTATAACTCAGACTTTGCAGGAGAAATCCTCCATTAAGATGGCTGACATTCGCTCTATGATCCGGGAGGAGTTATTGTCCTTCAGAGAGGTAGCTCATTCTCAGACTGGTGCTTCCAAGGCTAGGAAGCAAGTTTCCCCCAGTATGTCCTCTCCGGAAAGCAGTCCGGTTAGGTCTCAGGGTTCGGTCCTCATCGGCCTTTCCTGCCTCTTCTTCCTCATCGGAGGATGAGGGAAAGTCCTGTTTCCCCTTGGAAAGTGTGGACAACCTAGTCAAGTCCATCCGCCACACTATGGAGGTTCCGGATTCCAGAGAGTCTCGTTCAGCGCAGGATATCATGTTCCACGGCCTCTCAGAAAAAAGGAGACGAGCTATTCCTGTGGTGGCGGCACTCAAAGATCTGGTTTATCGGGAGTGGGATAAGCAGACAGACGTGGCTCTCTTCCTTCTTCCAAGTGGAGGTATCCCTTCGATGATGAGGATTTAGCTACATGGTCCAAGGTCCCGAAGGTGGATGCTGCTGTCGCCTCCACGTCTAAACGTTACACCCTCCCTGTAGAGGATGCGGGGTTGCTGGCAGATCCGCTGGACCGCAAGGCCGAGATGTTACTTAAGCGGTCTTGGGAATCTTGCACTGGGGCCTTTAAACCCACTATTTTCGGCTACATGTACTGCCAGATCCCTGTTGGTCTGGGTAGATCAGCTTGAGGATCAGATTAAGTCTGGGGTTCCCAGGGAGCAGTTACTGTCGTCTCTTCCATTGATTCGTGGGGCCTTGGCTTATTTAGCGGATGTGTCTGCTGATTCCTTGCGCCTTGCAGCTCGGTCCGCAGGCCTGACCAACTCGGCACGTCGGGCCCTGTGGCTTAAGGGGTGGAAGGGGGATTCTCAATCCAAATCCAAGTTGTGTACGCTCCCCTTCCGTGGAGAGCCTTCAGGAGACGTCCGTTACAACACAAGAGGTCGTATAGGGAAAACCGGGACTGTTGGGAACCCAAGGAGGGTAAACAACTGGGTGCCCTGTTTGGGGGGTCTCCTTCAAGCCTGGTAAAAAGTTCCGTTAGGTCGGATCTCCCGGTGGGGGGTAGGTTGTCGGCCTTCTCCGATCGCTGGGCAAATATATCCTCTAGCCCAGGGGTGGGGAACTCCAGTCCTCGAGGGCCGCAAACAGTTCAGGTTTTCACGATTTCCTTAGTATTGCACAGGGATTGGAATCATCACCAGTGCAAGTGATTATGTTATCACCTGTGCAATACTAAGGAAATCCTGAAAACCTGCACTGTTTGCGGCCCTCGAGGACTGGAGTTCCCAACCCCTGCTCTAGCCCCTGAATTCTGAGGTTGATAACCTCCGGTCTTTCTCTGGACTTGGCCCATTCTCCTCCAGATTCGTTTGTACTCACCTCCCCTCCGTCTCATCATCAACGTGCCCTGGAACTGGAAATTCAGTCCCTTTTGTCTAAACGTGTTCTTGTTGAGGTTCCGGTAGGCCAGGAAGGAAAGGGGTTTTACTCCCCCTTGTTCCTTGTGTCTAAGCCGGATGGTTCCTTTCGGACCATTATTAATTTGAAGAAGTTAAATTCCTTCCTGGCATTCCGGTCCTTCAAAATGGAATCTATTCATTCCACGATTAAATTGTTGTTCCCTAGATGCTTCATGGCGGTCCTGGACCTCAAGGATGCTTATTATCATCTCGCCATCCACGTCGATTACCAGCAGTTTCTGCTGGTGGCGGTCATCTGGGAGGGACGGACTCGACATTTCCAATTTGCAGCAATGCCCTTTGGTCTTTCGATGGCCCCTCGTGTCTTCACCAAAGTAATATCCGAGGTGATAGCTTTTTTGCGGCACCAGGACACGCTCATTGTGCCGTATTTGGATAACTTTTTGATAGTGGGTAATTCTTTTGAACAGTGTCAGTCCCGCGTGGTTAATGTCATCTCATCTTTGCAGGACTTGGGCTGGATCATTAACATGGGGAAGTCCAGACTGACTCCCGTGACTCGTCAATCTTTTCTGGGTCTCCTTCTGGACTCTAAGTCAGCTATGTCTCCTTCCGGATGACAAAATATCACATATCAGGGCTAGGATCAGTCAGGTCATTGCTCGCCCTTCCCTGTCATTGCGGGAGGCCATGTCCCTGTTGGGTTCCCTTTCGTCTTGCATCGGCGTTCAGTGGGCGCAGTTTCAAAAGCGACCATTGCAGCAGGCGGTTTTGCTGGCAGATGTTGCCTTGCAGGGTCGTCTTACCTTGCCCCCGGACGCTGTGGAGTCCCTTGCCTGGTGGTTGGACCTGCATCACCTTTCACGGGGGTTTCCCTGGGTTATTCGGCCCTCTCAGATCCTTCTGACCGATGCCAGTCCGGACGGGTGGGGGCTCACCTGGGGGCCTGTTTAGCTCAGGGACGTTGGTCGGTGGAGGAGTCTTCCGATTCTTCCAACTTGCATGAATTAAAGGCTATCCACCTTGCTCTTCTTCATTTTCTTCCACAGCTGCGGGGCTAGCACGTTCGGATTTTGTCAGACAACACCACGTCGGTGGCATATATCAACAAGCAGGGAGGTACTCGATCCCGGACTCTGCTGTCTACTGCGGTGGCTATCCTCACCCTGGCAGAGGCCAACCTGTTGTCCCTCTCGGCTCTCCATATCAGGGGCGTCGACAATTCCACAGCGGACTTTGAGTCGCCATACCCTCCATCAGGGCAAGTGGGCCCTCTGCCGCCAGACCTCCCGGAAGATAGTTGCCTTGTGGGGTCTTCCAGACATCGATTTGTTTGCAACCAGGGCCAACAGGCAAGTCAGCCGGTTTGCCTCCCTGGATTTAACAGACGATCCGGAGTTGGTGGATTCCCTCCAGTTCCCTTGGACCTTTCGGCTAGCTTATGCGTTTCCTCCAATGAACTTGCTTCCAGTTGTGATCAGAAAGATCAGGGACGAGGGGGCGAGGGTGATTCTCATTGCCCCTTTTGGCCCAAGTGGTCTTCTTGGCTCAGAGCCATGTCTGTGTCTGATCCGTGGCTTCTTCCTTCAGTTCTGGGCCTGCTCTCTCAGGGTCCATGCCGTCACCCTCGGGTGAAGGCCTCCACTTGACGGCTTGGAACTTGAAAGGAGCTTATTAAAATTGCGTGGCTTTTTCGGAGCGTCTTATTTCCTCCCTTTTCTTAAGTAGGAAGGAGGTTACGACAAAGATTTATGGTAGGGTCTGGCGGAAGTTCCTTCAGTTCCATACTGCTCCTTTTTTCTCCGATTGTCCCCATCCCTTCTATTCTGGAGTTTCTTCAGAGAGGTCGAGAGTTGGGTCTTTCAGTTAATACCCTTAAGGTCTATGTTTCTGCATTAGGGGCATTGTATGGTTCGGATATTGCAGGGGACAGATGGTCTCTCGGTTTATAGCGGCTTGTGAGCGTAGCACCCCGGTTCATATTGCTCATGTGGCCCCGTGGGATTTAGATCTGGTCCTTGATGCCCTAATGACGCCCCTTTGAACATCTTGAGGCAGCCTCCCTTAGGTCCCTGTCTCAAGACTGCACTGCTAGTGGCCCTCACTTCGGCTAGGCGGGTGGGTGATCTACAGGCTTTGTCTATTGATCCTCCTTTTCTGTCCATCTTGCCGGATAGGCTTGTCTTGAAACCGGATCCTTCCTACCTCCCTAAGGTCGCTTGCCGGTTTCATAGGAGTCAGGAGTTTTCCTCCCTTCCTTTTTTCCTCATCCTGCTTCTCCGGAGGAACAGAGGTTCCATACGCTCAATGTCAGGAGATTAGTATTGCACTACCTTGATAGGACTAGCGCCTCTCGGCAGAGTAGGGCTCTGTTTGTGTCCTTTCAGGGTCCTCGAAGGGGGTTTGCTGTTTCTAAGAGCACATTATCTAGATGGGTCCGGGATGCCATCTGCTTGGCCTACTCGGTGACGGGACGCAATCCTACGAGGGTGTGCGTGCGCATTCTGCTAGGGCCATGGCTTCTTCACTGGCTGAACGCGCTGCTGTCTCCATTGACGCAATATGTATGGCTGCAACTTGGTCGTCCCCTTCTACCTTTTATAAACACTATCGCTTGAATTTTGTCTTCTGACTCTGACTTGGCTTTCGGGAGATCTGTCCTCAGCACTGTTGTCCCCCCCCTAGTCTTGCTCTCTGCAATTCTCTCATGTGGTGCTGTCGTGGCGAGAAGAAAAGACATGATTACTTACCGGTAATTGTGTTTTATGGAGTCCACGACAGCACCTACTCACTTCCCTCCCTTTTCACGTTTTTTTGTGTGATTTGCTCCACAGGCATCGTACGGGGGTTATTAGTTTTGTACTTGTTCTGTGTATTGTGGGATTTGTTATGCTTCTCTTAACTATGCGGTTCCTCTCATGCTCTGTCAACAAACTGAGGGAGCAAGGGGGACCGCCCCTTTTTATCTGTAGGTTTCCTGTCCTGGTGGGCGGATCCCCTCTCTCATGTGGGTGCTGTCGTGGACTCCATAAAACACAATTACCAGTAAGTAATCATGTCTATTTCTCCTATTCCTGCCGCTGTTTAACATCGTTCAAACGTTCTTCTCAAAATTGCTGGAGCGTTGCCGAATTTAAGATCGTTAACGATATCCTTGCGTGTGACAACGCACTAACGATATGAAACGATCGCAGTCACGTGATGTAGCTAACAATATTGTTAACGAGATCCTAGCGTGTGAAGCGGCCTTTACTGTGGTAAATGAAACGATGAATTCGGCTGTCTACCAAAAAAAAAACCTGAAGGAGAATGTCTGGCCACCTCTTTGGGACGTCAAGCTGAAGTGCACTTGGGTTATGCAGCAGGATAATGATCCAAAACACAACAGAAAATGCAGCAACACTGATCAAGCTCTGATACTTGCAGTTTCCAGAAGCAGGGGATGTGAGCTTTTGACCTCAGGGGGGACATTGCCACCCTGCATCCATGATCGCCGTGATTGGTTGTTCAATTCACATCAATTGTAATCCAATCACAGCCAATGGAAGAGCCCCTACCATAGGCGGTGCTCTGGAGGAGGCAGTGTCAACCCTACAGCCCTGTTTGGGAGTGAGCGTGCTGTGACTTAAATCTCTTGACCCAAGCCACAGAGATCATGTCATCTCTGAGACTTGTCTGCAGCACTGACAGCTGCACTATAGTAATCAGATCATTGCAATCAGGCCAGCTGCAATCAGCAGCAGAAGGTGATGTCCCATAAAGGGACTAAGTAAAAAAAAAATATATTTATAAAACAACTCTTCGTATCACTGCAATCAAAAAAATCAACTCTATAAAACTGTGACATTAGTTAGCCCCGTAAAAATAAAAAAATTGCAAAACTATGTTCTCTAATACAGCTGACCAAAAAAGTGGAATAAAATGCGATTAAAGTCATATATAAAAATGGGACTGCTGAAAATGTCATTGTCCTGAAAAAACAAACCGCCATGCAGCTCCATCAGAGAAATATTTTTAAGCTATAGCTCTCAGAATACAGCAATCTAAAAACATTTTTTTCAATTAGATGTTATTTATGGTGTAAAAGCGGAAAAACACAAACTACTATGTAAATGGGGTATTGCTATAATCATACTCACCTGGAGAATAAAGCAGTCATCCCTCCTATCACACTGAAAAGCATAACAAAAATAGCAACAATTCCAGAATTACTTTCTTCTTGATTCTGCCTCATCAAAAGAGGAACAGTAAGCGATCAAGAATTATGTGGCCCAGAATGGTACCAATAAAAACTTCGACTCATCTGCAAAAAAAATAACATGACAGATGGCAGAAAAATAAAAAAAAACTATTGCCTTCAAAATTTAGTGATGCAAAAATCCTTTATTTTGTAAAAACACATTTCTAACGCAATAGTAGCCAAACCTAAATAAAAACCCTATATAAGGCCCCTTTCACAGCGTTTTGCTGATGTTTGTGGCCGATCTGGCAGGTGGCGCCGGATCTGCTGCTTAACTGCTGATTTGCGGCCCGGATCCAGCAAGCCCCAGGAATTATCTATGGGGCTTGTGGTCTGGTGCGGCAAGTGCGGTTCTGCCGGATGTGGCAGATCCGGCACTTGCGGCCGCAAAAAAAATGCTGCTTGCAGCTTTTTTTTTTTTCGCGGCCGCAAGTGCTGGATCTGGGAAATTTGGCATAACCGCACTTGCTACACTGGACCGCATGCCCCACAGACAATGTATGGGGCTTGCTGGATCGGTGCCACAAGTTCGGCCATTAGGCGACAGATGCGGTAAATCTGCTGGATCTGCCGCACATCAGCAAAGGCGCTGATGTGAAAGGCCCCTAAATCTGGTATTGCAATTGTACTGACCTAGCAAATAAAGCCCGCCTAATCACTTATGCCGCAAGGTGATCGGTGTAAAAACAGTAACCGTCAATTCTTCAACTGCTGCTGATTAGTTTATTCTGCCTCCTAAAGTTCACAGTAAGGTGCGGCTCACAATTATCCTACGCTCTACGCTGAGCACTTACACCGGGAATTACGTATAAATCTGTGAAAAATGATTCATCGGTCGAGACTTAAAAATACTGTGAAGCCCCACACAGTTTTTTTTTAATTATTTATTTACAGGGTAGGCCATTTATATGGATACAACTAAATAAAATGGGAATGGTTGGTGATAACTTCCTGTCTGTGGGAGGTGACCATGGTGGCCATTTTGAATTCAGCCATTTTGGATCCAACTTTATTTTTTCAATGGGAAGAAGGTCATGTGACACATCAAACATATTGAGAATTTCATAAGAAAAAACAATGGTGTGCTTGGTTTTAATGTAACTATTCTTTCATGAATTATTTACAAGTTTATGATCACTTATAAAATGCGTTCAAAGTGCAGCCCATTGTGTTGGATTGTTAATGCAACCCTCTTCTCCCACTCCTGACACACTGATAACACCGCAGAAGAAATGCTAGCATTGGCTTCTAGTATCCGTTGTTTCAGATACTGCACATCTCGTATCTTCACAGCATAGACAATTGCCTTCAGATGACCCCAAAGATAAAAGTCTAAGGGGTGAGATCAGGAGACCTTGGTGGCCATTAAACTAGCCCACAACAACCAATCCACTTTCCAGGAAACTGTTTATGTAGGAATGCTCAGACTTGACACCTATAATGTGGTGGTGCACCATCTTGTTGGAAAAACTCAGGAACATGCCATCTTCAGTGCATAAAGAGGGCAACACATTATCATTTAGCAATTTCAGATATCCAGTGGCATTAAGGTTTCCATTGATTAAGAATGGCCCAACTATCTTTTTTATCTTTGGGGTCATTTGAAGGCAATTGTCTATGCAGTGAATATCCAGGAAGTTTATGAGTGGCCCTGGAAGTAGAAGCAGTGGGACGTGGAAAGCATGAGATGCTCTTTAATAACTATTTATTTTCTTTTTCAGCCCCCTGCCTGCATCCCATAACTGTAAAATCCGAGTCACGTCGGCCCCAAACCCAGACATTAAAGAAAACTCTGAGAGTCTGGCGAACCCTAACATTGGCGGGTTCGCCCATCACTGATCATGTGACCGTGACCATACCCAGACACTGGTGCTCAACAGCAACTCCCATGTAGAGAGAACTTTCACATAGGCCGGGGTCACACATAACATCTGTGTTTGGCTTAAATCTGTTTTTGGGAACATTTTGGGCATTTTTTTTTTTAAAGTCCAAAAATGTATATGCTTTAACGCATGCGTGTGCGTTTTTTTTTTTTTTTTAAAAAACACATGCATTTTTATGCAGCAGCCCAACAACGCTGGTAGCAGCATTTTTGGGGAAATTTCAAAAACGCATGCTTTTTTTTACCATGGGGCCCAATGGGTGACGCATGCGTTAACGCATAGGCACATATAGGCACAATGGGTTAAAGCATGCGGTTTTTGGGAAAAAATGACTACGTCCCAAAATTTCCAAAAAACGTCCTGAACCGCAGGGGACACTATTGGCACCTTTAGAAAAACGGAATCCATTTTTCCAAGGGCTTAAAAAACAGATTTGGATGTGTGACCCTAGCCATAGGTCTCTCTGCAGAAGATGATGATAATGTCGAACTTTGTCCGATTATGGCAACCATGGATCCTTTTCAGAGACTCCCCTGATTTATAATCCCGAATTATATGGTGTTCTGGTAGATTGATGCTTCCCTTCATTCCCTGTCCCTACGAGGCCCATTACCCCTTCCCTTTTCTTGATATTCCCTGTTTATTTCTGTTTTTGAAAAATTCAATAAAAGTAATTGAAATGAAAAATAACAAACAAACAGAAAAATAGTGCCCACAAATCACTAAAACCTTTTTCACCACTAAAAACTGCAGCCTTTGTGTTAAAACTAAATGTAAAAAGTATACATATGGTAATTGGTATCGCCTGTCTGGAATTACCTGAACAATGTCAAGTTATTAATTCCATACTGCCAAGTCCATAAAAAAAATAAGGAAAAAAATATTGTTGCCATTTCATCATCCTGACACACAAAAATTAATAAATCGATTAAAAAGCCATATGAAAAGTGCAAGCTATCTCTCAAAAAGCATGGCTCATTAAGCAAAAATATAAGATACAGTGATACACAAACTCATTTTTGTAAAATATTGTTTTTAGTGTGTACAAAAGTAGCAAAACATAAAAAAGCAATGTAAGGACCCTTTCACATCAGCGTTTTTTTCAAATCGCGGCAGATGCGGTGAAAAAACCGCATCTGCCGCGATTACCGCATACCGGCTGCACTTGCGGCGCGGTTGCGGTTTTTGCCATGCAAAGTATAGGCGGACTTGCGGCAGGTGCGGCAAGTGCGGTTTTGCACTTGCGGCAGGTGCGGCCGCGAAAAAAACCGCGGCTGACTGCGGTTTTTTTCGCGGCCGCACCTGCCGCAAGTGCAAAACCGCACTTGCCGCACCTGCCGCAAGTCCGCCTATACTTTGCATGGCAAAAACCGCAACCGCGCCGCAAGTGCAGCCGGTATGCGGTAATCGCGGCAGATGCGGTTTTTTGACCGCATCTGCCGCGATTTAAAAAAAACGCTGATGGGAAAGGGCCCTAAGTCTGGCATTGGTGTAACTGTACTGACTAGATGAATAAATTGGACTTCACACTTTTATTGCATGGTGAACCATGCAAAAAATAAAAATATTAACTGAATTGCTGTTTTTTTTATTAATTCTGAAACTGAAAACATTGATTTAATAGTACTCAAAAAATGTTTAATATATTGTCGGAACCATTTTAGCATATACAACCCCTTGCGCAAAGAAATAAAGTTACAGCTCTCAGAATATGGCAACGAAAAAAAATATTCAAAAAAAACTGAACATTTTTACTGTGTGATAGCAGCACAACATAAAAAAAGAGAGAAAGCTGGTATCACTGTAATCACACCAGCTGGAAAAATAAAGCCTTATCACTAATACCGCAAGGTGAACTGTTCAAAAATAAAGAACTCTTCTTGTGCTGCTACAAGAATAAAGTTACGTTAAAACCATGCACACCATTGTTTTTCTTACAAAATTTTCAATACGTTTGACTTCACATGACCCTCTTCCCATTGAAAAATTTAAACTTGGATTCAAAATGGCCACCATGGTCACCACCCATCTGGAAAAGTTTTCCCCCTCTCATATACTAATGTGCCACAAACAGGAAGTTTATATCACCAATCATTCTTATTTTATTTAGGTGCATCCATATAAATAGCCCACCCTGTATATGTCTGACCATGCAGGAACAGGTCGGGTATACTACTGGGGAGGAAGTAAAAGAGTATACAGACATTACAGCCAGGGATCACAGCCCTAAGATAGCATAGGCTGGGTTCACATTGGGTTCAGAACGCTGCGGAGGGGAAGCACCATGTGTGCGCAGCCAGCGCAAGCCCCTATCTTTATAATGGGAGCGCACGGTGCTGCGCTTGACTGCGCATGACCGTGCGCTCCCATTCACTCCCATATATGATTTGTACGCAGGCAGACGCCTGCGCACACATCACACACGCTCGTCCGCACCAGTGACACGACATGTTGGATTCCCGGTGCGGACAGGAGTGTGTGATCTGTGCGCATGCCTCCGCATGCGCACAGATAACTCATGGCGGGCAATGGGAGCGCACGGCGGTCTGCAAGCATCTGCAGACACCGTGCGGCCCATTATAAAGGATAGGGCTGCCATCTGCATGCAGACACTTGCAGATGTCCTCCGCAGGACGCTGCGGAGGCATCTGCAAGTGTGAACCCAGCCATAGTGGTAGTTTTGTACAGGTAATGCAGTTTTATTGAAGTAAAAAACAAAGTCTAAAACCACATCTTACTAATGTACTAGTAATAAAAGATAACTATTACCACCAAACAGTGACCATATATTGGTAGAGACCAGACTCCCATAGATGCTCTCTAGACTGTATAAGTATACAGTATACACAAGTAAATCCAGTAACTTACATATGGTTCTTTGTTTAGTCATTCATTTTCTTTTTGTCTTCTCTGTCCATGACCACCATAAAGAATTCCACTAGACTCCTGATCCTTTTGTTCTTGGAGAGATAAACCACTGCCACTTAATGCCACTAAAGCCACTAAATGAATACATGAATTCCCTTATTGCTAAACACTTAAAAAAAAGAAGGTACGGTACTTAAAAAAAGAAAGAACCTTCACATCTTTAGTTTTAATTTAATTCCATTTTTCTTTTCTTTACATGACTATGGGAGAAGCCATGTTTAATCTCTTAACACCATTTGGAGATAAACTTCGCAGTCATATGACCCATGATCACCAAAAGACAAAATCTGACTCCATGATTTCTATAGTGATCTATGGCACGGTCTCTGTGCAGGTAGGGGTATAAAACCTCTGGCAAATTCAGTTGTTTAATTTTATAGAAAAAAAGCAGATCACAGGCATAGCACAAAACTAAAGTAATTTCATTTGGCAACTCTCTGCCTTGAAGAAACACTAAAAGAAATCTTGAAAAAATAATTTGGTAGTCAGTAACGGTTAGTTTTGTAGACCAAGCAGGGGGAAAAATTAAGGAATCACTCAATTCTGAGGAAAAAATTATGGAATCATCCTGTAAATTTTCATTCCCAAAACTAACACCTGCATCAAATATGATCTGCTCGTTAGTCTGCATCAAAAAAGGAGTGATCACACCTTGGAGAGCTGTTGCACCAAGTGGACTGACATGAATCATGGCTCCAACACGAGAGATGTCAATTGAAATAAAGGAGAGCATTATCAAACTCTTAAAAGAGGGTAAATCAACACGCAATGTTGCAAAACATGTTGGTTGTGCACAGTCAGCTGAGTCTAAAATCTGGTCCAAATACAAACAACATGGGAAGGTTGTTATAGAGAAACATACTGGTAGACCAAGGAAGACAACAAAGCGTCAAGACCGGAAACTTAAAGCAATATGTCTCCAAAACAGGAAATGCACAACAAAACAAATGAGGAACGAATGGGAGGAAACTGGAGTCAATGACTGTGACCGAACTGTAAGAAACTGGCTAAAGGAAATGATATAGAAAAGCTAAACAAAAGCCATCATTAACACCTAAAAGAAAAAAAACAAGGTTACAATGGGCTAAGGAAAAGCAATCGTGGACTGTGGATGACTGGATGAAAGTCATTCAGTGATGAATCGCGAATCTGCATTGGGCAAGGTGATGATGCTGGAACTTTTGTTTGGTGTTTTTTCAATGAGATTTATAAAGATGACTGCCTGAAGAGTACATGCAAATTTCCACAGTGATGATATGGGGCTGCATGTCAGGTAAAGGCACTGGGGAGATGGCTGTCACTACATCTAATATATAAAGCTGAATGTGTTTATGTATGTTTGTATGTGTGTATGTATATCCTGGATTGGCAACTACACCGTCGCAACTACAGCCACAAAAGTTTGCACAGTCACACGTCTGGACCCCGAGAGCGTCATAGGCTATGTTGTGAGGCGAAATTTTAACACTGCGCGTTCCAGTTCACCAAACAATTTTGCCCCTATCTACATAATGGGGAAAAAGTGAATGGAAAAGTGTTGGAGGAAAATCGACAGCTGTCAGCTATAGCCACAGAATTTTGTACAGTCACACGTCTGGACCCCGGGAGTGTCATAGGCTATGTTGTGAGGTGAAATTTTAACCCCGCGCATTCCAATTCACCAATTTTGCCCCCATCTACATAATGGGGAAAAAGTGACAGTTACCAGTTGACAGTTGTGAATGAGAGGGGCTAAATGATAGCGCCAAAGACTTACAGCACATACAGTTAGGGCCAGAAATATTTGGACAGTGACACAATTTGCGTGATTTGGGCTCTGCATGCCACCACATTGGATTTGAAATGAAACCTCTACAACAGAATTCAAGTGCAGATTGTAACGTTTAATTTGAAGGGTTTGAACAAAAATATCTGATAGAAAATGTAGGAATTGTACACATTTCCTTACAAACACTCCACATTTTAGGAGGTCAAAAGTAATTGCTTCACCTCAATTGAGAGTTCCTTTGACCGCATGTTGTCTGGTCACAGCAACAGCTTCCAAATGCAAAACCACACACCTGGAATCCACCCCTGACCTTTTAACTACTTCATTGATTACAGGTTAACGAGGGAGACGCCTTCAGAGTTAATTGCAGCCCTTAGAGTCCATTGTCCAATTACTTTTGGTCCCTTGAAAAAGAGGAGGCTATGCATTACAGAGCTATAATTCCTAAACCCTTTCTCCGATTTGGATGTGGAAACTCTCATATTGCAGCTGGGAGTGTGCACTTTCAGCCCATATTATATATATAATTGTATTTCTAAACATGTTTTTGTAAACCGCTATAATAACAAAACTTGTGTCACTGTCCAACTATTTCTGGCCCTAACTGTACCAGCATATAGTCACTAAGGTGGGGCCCCAACATGAGATATTCACCACGCACGGGGACATGTATACACACCACACGCACACAAAGAGTAACAGCAAGTGTATAGTCGCTAAGGTGCAGCCCCAACATTGGATACTCACCACGCACCCGAACAAACGCACACACCCCAAAGAGACACACACAACACAGACACACACACCACACAGACCCCCTCCACAGGGACACACACACACATAGCCACCCTATAGGGACACATGCACTCAACCCACAGGGACACACACACCACAAAGAGATACACACAACACATAGACACACCCCACACAGACACCCCCCCACACAGGGACACACACACATACACACCCTATAGGGACACATGCACTCACCCCACAGGGACACACACACACGACAAAGAGACACACACAACACAGATACACACACACCACACAGACCCCCCCACAGGGACACACACACATACACACCCTATAGGGACACTTGCACTCACCCCACAGGGACACACACACCACAAAGAGACACACACAACAGAGACAGACTCCACACAAACCACCCCACAGGGAAACACACATACACACCCTATAGGGACACATGCACTCACCCCACAGGGACACACACATACACACACCCCAAGGACACTTACACCACACAGACAGACACAGAAGTGCACAAATCACCTCACACAACTCGCCTCATACGTGTGCTATCTTTAATTTTCAAACATAAACATCTGATTAAAAACTGCCAATGTGCAACACATGTGCCATATAGGGAATTAAGGCAGATGTCAGTCACATGAGCTATCTATTATGTGTATGTGTGAGATAACATATACTGCCCGGCCAGGGGGAGGGTTTATTGTTGTCTGGAGATTTATTAGGCTGCCTATAGCAATCAATCACAGCTCAGCTTCTATTTTCTTACAGGTCATTAATTTGACATATTCAAATTCTATTTTGTTATAGCTAACATCAGTTATTTATTAACCCGGGCGTAGCCGGGTACTACAGCTAGTCTTCAATAAATGCCCAAGTTTACATTGATATTTTGGACACTTTTCTTATCCCATCAATTGAAAGGATGTTTGGGATGACGAAATCATTTATCAAGATGATAATGCATCCTGCTATAGAGTAAAAACTGTGAAAACATTCCTAGAAAGAAGACACATAAGGTCTATGTCATGGCCTGCAAATAGTCCGGATCTCAATCCAATTGAAAATCTTTGGTGGAAGTTGAAGAAAATGGTCCATGACAAGGCTCCAACCTGCAAAGCTGATCTGGCAATAGCAATCAGAGAAAGCTGGAGCCAGATTGATGAAGAGTACGGTTTGTCACTCATTAAGTCCATGCCTCAGAGACTGCAAGCTGTTATAAAAGCCAGAGGTGGAGCAACAAAATACTAGTAATGTATTTGAGTGTTGTATTGTTTGTTTGTTTGTCATGATTCCATAATTCTTTCCTCAGAATTAAGTGATTCCATAACTTTTCCCCCTGCTTGGTCTACAAAAGTAATAGTTACTGGCTAGCACATTTTTTTTCAAGATTTTTTTAGTATTTCTTCAAGGCAGAGAGTTGCCATTTGAAATGACTTTAGTTTTGTGCCATGTCTGTGATCTGCTTTTTTTTCTACAAAATTAAACAACTGAATGGACACCCTCCGAGCCAGGTGATTCCATCATTTTTGCCAGGGGTTGTATAACATATGGTGTGATATCATTCATTGTAAATGGTAGAGCTTGTTTTATCTACTGTATATAGAGATGTTGGCCCTTACCATTTTCTTGTGATGACAGCTGAAAAGTAGAGAATGGGAAGTATGGGCAGATATTTAGGCGTAGTGTAAACATTTATGTATGGAAGGCTCAGTGTGTCTGACTTGTACTATCCACACAGTGTTTTAGAAGGCAATGTTTTTGCTATATGTGTTCCATGTATACAAATTGTTCTTTGGTTGCTCTTACAAAAAATCTCTCATCCGCCCTCTTTCAGACACGATTTCTAACCCACCATATGTGGGAAGCTGCTTTGTAACGTAATAACTGCTTTGTAACCTGCTCATTATATCTGCTTATTCTCTATTGCTATCTGCTGCCCGTTAGTAATACTGCAAGCTCACAGCTATTCGGGAATAAATTAACGTGCACTTTAGGAAGAATAAACCTATTTTTCCCGTCAGCTGTTGTGTCCTATCCACCTGCAGCGCAGGTCCTTCGCAGCTTTAATCTCCTGGTTAAGCAGCTTTTAACACGTCACAGTTCTTTCTATCAATTGCTGTGACACATTTACATAGTGATTAACAGAAATATTATTTATTATGTGGGAGGCTAATTGCGGGTATGCCGTTGAATAAGAGATTCTCTGCCACCATAATACTATTGTACCGACACATGGGAGTATATTTGCTTATCCACCACAGACAGTTTTGTGGAAAGAAGTATCTTCACATATGCCGGATTTTCTTAGAGATCTACTCTATGGCCCCCCAATTCATCATGCAGTTTTTGCTATAAACTGTGGAATAAAACAGTTTAAAGAGGACCTGTCACCCCCCTGGTGCATGGCAAACTAAATGCAGCACTGAATACAGCATGTCTGTTGCATTCAGGGAAGGCATCCCCATGGCTCTAGCCCCCTGTAAGCTTTAAAAAAGACTTTAGAAACCTTATAGTTAAGAGGTCGCCTGGCTGGGATCTTGTTAAGAGGACCTGGCTGCTGGCACAGTCCTTCCTGCCTCATCCTTGTGCATTCAGCCCCTTCTATGTGTCTGCCGCCGCCTCCTCTTTTCTGGGTCTGCCCTCCTCTTCTGCTCCTGATGTCACATAGAGCAGGAGCAGAAGATGATGGCAGACCCAGAAGAAGAGGAGGCGGCGGCAGACACATAGAAGGGGCGGAACACAAAAGGAGGAGGCTGGAGGACTGTGCCAGCAGCCAGGACCCCTTAATAAGATCCCACCCAGGCGACCTCTTAGCTTTAAAAAAGACTTCAGAAACCTTACAGTTTACAGGGGAACTAGAGCCATGGGGGACCCCTTCCCTGAATGCAGCAGACATGCTGCATTCAGTGCTGCATTTAGTTTGCCATGCACCAGGGGGGTGACAGGTCCTCTTTAAAATAATGCAATTTTTTAGGTTTTACTGTTCACAACATTGTTACTAATTCAAATGTAATTTCACTTGACAAGGAAGTTTGTTGATATGTTTCACTTGTATTGCAACATTTAGAAAAAGCAATAAAATTTCATGTTCAAAAATAATGCAATTTTTGCTTGTGCACTTTTAGGAGCAGAAACAAAGTGCATTTTTTTTGTTCTTTATATCCCAACTTTGCCAGCTCCAATTACGTTTTAAAAAGCAGACGAAGCTTTGCGGGAGTAGACATGGTCAAGAAAACTTTAACATTATGTTTACTAAAAAGGTGAGAACAATTCTAGCAGTGGCATACGGCGAGTGAAAGATGTGCAAAATCTATTAAGAGAGATGCTTAATTAATTTGGCACATCTTGCTCCAGCACACTCATCAATAACATTGGTGTACAAAATGCCAGTCTTGATGAATTGGGGCCGATAGGCTTGTGGCACACATTTGTTCAATGGTCAAAAACTAAATACCACATGGAAGATTTATTAATCCATTGTAATTGTTGCACAGTATAGACAGTCAGAAATTGCACCAAATATATCCCACTGGCTCATGCCAACAATAAATCTGGTGCATTTTATAGATTGTCTAGCCTAACTTTACACCATCTATTAGTTGGTTTTCTTTTAGATTCCTTTTTAAGCTAAAAAAGAGCATACTTTAATAAGTAAATTTGCCTTATTTTACAAACATGCCTAGCCAAACCCCATTGTATAGACACTTTCTAAGGCTATGTATAATTTCTGCATCAAATCCGCATCTCTTGGCAGGAAAGTCGCTGGGGCATAAACATGGATTTTCAGTGCATTTTTATCTGCCTATTTTTGTAATGAAGTCTATGTGAAAAACGCAGGCTATACCTATGGCAGCCACCAGCCAATCAGAGGCCAGCAGCTGACATCAGCAAGCAGGATGGGGCCATTACTACAAGAGGGGGAGCAAGATGGGGGCCATTACTACAAGAAGGGAACAAGGATGGGGGACATAACGAACAGATTAGGATCAGGATTGGGGATATAACTAAAAGATATGGACCAGGATAGGCACATTCCTGCAATGTTGGCCAAAATTACTATATGGTGCTAATTGTATGTATTGTGTTACAAGAAGAAGTTAAATGTAATAAAAAAATCAAAAGGCATGAATAATTTTTTCTTACCACTAAAAAAGCAACAAAAAAAATGCACATTTCGTATCACCACATCCATAATGGCTTTAGCTATAAAACGACTATAATTCATACGATGACTGCCATTTTAAAAAATAAACTAAAGGAGCAAAAAATTTTTAAAAAAAGGGATCAAAAGGTGTATAGAAAAAAATATGGTATCACTAAAAATGTCAATTGTCCTGTAATAAATAAGGCCCCTCAAATTCAATTTTTTTTCTACAGCCCATATACCCAGCAGAGTTTGAGACTACTGATTTAACGGATCATAATGAACTTCAAATAAAGAAGTTCAAGTTCTGTAAAGAAGGCTTCAAGTCAGCTAAGAAAATATGGTAAGTGCCAAGACCGTCTACTAAAATGGGTTCAGCTTTAAGATCAATTCAATGCCAGTGCAGACTTTTCTCTGCAATGGCAAAAGGTAGGTGTTAGTGCAGCTGTACACATAAAGAGATGATGGCTTTTGGAGGCCGTCCTGGTGTCAAAAGACAGCAAAAATAAACACTTCTTTCAAGAAATACATAGAAGACAAACTGAAATTCTGCAGGTCATGCAAGGATGGGACTACAGGGGACTGGAGTAAAGACATTTTCTCTAAAGGGGGTGTCACACGCGTCAATGTCGTCAGCGATCTGATCGCTGACGACATTGACGGCTGATCGCTGGTGAGCTGTCACACAGACAGACTCACCAGCGATCAATTGACCAGTGACATCATGGAAACGATTTAAATATCGTTTCCACGATGTCCTGCTCCCGCTGCCAGCCTGCTGGAAGCGGGAGCAGCCTGGTCTCCAAGGTACACTGCGGGTAACTAGGCAGCGCGCGCTGCCTAGATACCCGACGTGTACCTTAGTTACCAGCCTCCTCCGCTCACCCGGTGAGCGGAGGAGGCTGGTAACTAAGGTACACAGTCGGGTATCTAGGCAGCGCGCGCTGCCTAGTTACCCGACGTGTACCTTAGTTACCAGCCTCCTCCGCTCACCCGGTGAGCGGAGGAGGCTGGTAACTAAGGTACACAGTCGGGTATCTAGGCAGCGCGCGCTGCCTAGTTACCCGCAGTGTACCTTGGAGACCAGCTCCCAGCGCTTGTGACAGGCGCTGGGAGCTGGAATATCGCTAGTCCCGGTGTCACACGCAGCGATGCTGCGTGTCCACCGGGCGACAATCGCCAGGTTTCAGAGCTGGTTCTGATACCTGGCGATCATCAACCAGCGATTTATCGCTGGTTGATGCAGTATGTCACACGCGTCAATATCGCTGCAACGTCACGTGCAGTCGATATCGTGCAGGCGATATTGACGCGTGTGACACCCCCTTAAGACAATTTGTTGTGTGTGTGTAGTGCTGCTTTTCATTCAAGGGAGTGAGCTCACTTACAATTTTGCCTAAGGGTGCAATCAGAAATTGCAGTGTTTTGGACGCAGCGTATTGCCACTGTGTACAAAACACTGTATTGTACAATACAAGCACGGTGGATGGGATTTCTAGAAATCCCATGCCCACTATGCTTCTTCCCTCTGCAGTCAGTTTTCAGTTGTGGTGTGGGTTGTGGCGTTTCCGCATCTCCGCAGCATGTTAATTTCATGCTGCTGAGTTGGGAGCGATCTCCAGTGGGTGAATGCAGGGAGAAGCCGCCCTGCGCCAAATGCAGATTGTGGGCACAGGGCGGCTGCATTCTCTCTGCGTTCAATAGCGGGTTCCTGCAGGTCCGGAGTCACGGCACCGCACTGTTGTCTTTTTTACCCATTTATTTGAGATTCTTAATGGCCAGGTCTAACTTGGCCTCACATTAAGAATTTCAGTGCTTAATACCAGCTGGCAATACAAAGCTGGTGTTAACCCCTTATTACCCAGCATGTCACCCCCCACTGGGGCGACTGGAAGAGCCGAGTAAAGCGCCTGAAAATGGCGCTACGAAGAATGCACCATTTTTTTTCTTTTTTTTTTTTTTTTTTTTTATAAGTGAGTGAGTTCCTGCCAAATTTTGATTGCTAGCCAGATAAAACCAGACAGCTGGGCGCTAGGATTCTCAGCGTGGTAAGGCCCAAGAGCTCTCTGCCCTCACGCCGAATACCGCAGCCCACAGCCGCCCTTGAAAATGGCATATTCATTGTGCCATTTGCCAAGTGCTTTACCTGGCTCTTCCAGCAGCCCTGGTGAGGAAAGGGGGGGTGGCACGCTGGATAATACAGAGTTAATACCAGCTTTGTATTCTAAGCTGGTACTAAGCCTGAAATTCATGGCAGCACACCAAATTAGACATGGCTACCATCAATTTCTAGTAAACAGTAAAAAAAAAATCAGAAGTTTTTTTATTAGAAATAAATAAAAAAAAACACATTTAGAGACTCCATCTTTATCAGAAAAAAACCCTCAGTCCAACGAAGTCCATAGGCAGAATAATGTCAGCTCTGCTTCATCACTCTGTATAGAAAAGTGTCTTTACAGAGCGAAAAGCAGGCTGAGACTGACAGTGACAGTCAAAGTTCAATCAAGTTCATGGCTCATGAACTCAGGTGAACCCTGATGTCACCATGAACACAGCCAAAAAAAGCCAAAAACCTCTGAGTTCTGAGCGGTGCAACGAATATCCCTGGATGTTAATGAGCGGCATTGGAAGTAGAGCCGGCCAGGACTGCATGACGCACGGCGCGGACCCAGTAAGTATATTGATAATGTTTACTACGTCTATTTTATTTTACAGCCCCCCTCCACCCCATCCCATATCTGTAAAGTCCAAGCTCGGGGTTTGGGTGCAGATTCGTGATACGTCCAACCCCGAACTTGGACTTTACAAAAAGGTCCAGGCAAGACTCCCAAACCCGTGTATCGGGGAAGGGGGGGGGTTAGCCCATCACTATTACCAATAACTGACCCAAAATACATATAATTGGTATTGTTGCCTCTGTCAGGGGAGCAATGCTGAAATGTGTGTCAGGGGTGGGTGCCACAGACTGCACTGGTCATCCTGAGGTAATCCTTCATTGACCTTTTCACTCTTGGTTTCTCACCCAGCATTGTATGCCACCATTATTTATTATTATGATGTGGACCAGTCCGGATTGCATTTTTGCATATGTACTTTCTCTAACATGTATGCTATGTTGAATATATTATTTTGATTGAGTTAATAACTTGCTTGCATTCTGCAAGCTATGCATTTCTACATAGGATGCACCATTAATACTATAAAAAAAAATCACATCAGTGTTATATATTCATTAGTTCAGAGGTCTCAAACTTGGCTGGGTCGCACATAAAAAAATTGATATTGGGGGGCCGCATTCCTTGTAGGACTAAGTGACATTTTTAGTAATACCAGAATTTTTTGCTTAATGTAGTAATGTCCAAATCCTGATCTTCTACTTTTAGTAGTGTTCCCACCCTGGTTCACTTATTGTAGTAATGTCCCCATCCTGATCCCATTCTTGTGGTAATGATCCTATACTGGTCCCCATCCTATAGTACTGTTCCACATCTTTGTCCCCCTCTTGTAGTAGTAATGTTTCCATCCTGGTCCCCATCTTGTACTAATGTCCCCATCGTGATCCCCTTCTTGTATTAATATCACCATCCAGGTCCTTCTCATGTGGTAATGTCACCATCCTGGTCCTCATCATGTAGTAATGTCCCCATCCTGATCCTCATCATGTACAAATGTCCCCATCCTGGTTCCCATCTTGTAGTAATGTCCCCATCATGTAGTAATGCCCCATCCTGATCCGCTTCTTTTTTTTTTGAACCATATTTTTATTGGGTCTTAAACATTTCACAAGTAAGAATTATTAGGATAAGCATATCCAACATTGATTTACACGTAACAAATAACTGAAGCTGAAATTAACAGTAGTCATCTAGTTACAAATCCGACTTAAAACTTTCCACAAACCCTTCCCCACCCACTCCGGAAATTATCCCTTATTTCTATCATGTCTTATATTCTCAAAATAGCTTAAATATGCTATATATATCAGTTCAACATTCATTTTAGTCTTTCAAACATCACATCTCAGTCTACCAAGTGTCCCACTTAGCTCCCCCTCTGCATACCAGACCGTCGAACGAAAGGGTAGCATAAAATTGGTTATGTCACCATCTGTGAATTCCTTTTCAATAAACATTTGCCATTTGAAGAAAAATTTCTTGGTTAATTTATTTGGACTGCGTAGCGCATCCATCGATTCGAGTGTCAGAGTGTGGCGCATCATTGATTTGGTCTGGTTCAGGTCTGGGGGTCTGTCATTGAGCCAGTGTTGGAGAAGGAGTCTTTTAGCAAGTATCGCAATGTAATGCCATAGGACATGTGGCTGCCTATGGGCTCCAGTATCCGACTGGTAGTGGAAGAGCCAGCGCAACGGGTCTAGACCCTCCATATCCCCACACAGCTCCGTCGCCCAAGCAACCACCTTTCTCCAGTAATCTTTTGACTCAGGGCAAGACCAGAGACCATGTTCCAGGTCCGTTATTTCGGACCATAAGTTGTTATCAACCTCTCCAGAGAGGTCCCGCAGGTGTGAAAGGAGATGGTGATCCAACTGACGGTATTGTATCGCTTGAAATTGGGGTAAATTAAAAGTAGTGAGCACCTCTTTCTCCGTCATCCACCTTCGCTCCTCAAAATTTATGAGGTCTTCTAGTGTATTGACCCCCTTTTCTTTCCAGTTTCTAAATAGGGCGTTTTCACGCCCCAATTCAAAAGCCGGGCATCTCCACGGATTAAGGCGTCTGGAGATTTTCCATGCCAGTTTAAGTTTTTTCCTGACCTCTCTCCATGTTATGATGGTGTCTGTATATATTACTGTATATATTACTGTATTTTTCAAGGTGGTCGGAAGGCAGGACAACGGAGAATGCAATAAAGCGGTCAAGTCCCACGGTTTCGCTCATTCTCCCTCCAATTCTAAGTCTGAAAACTTGCTTGTTCCCTTAATCCAGTCTAATACATTACGTAGGTTACATGCTAAATTATATCCCCTAACATCAGGAAGTTGCAGTCCCCCTTCCTGTTTGGGTTGTATTAATGTCCTAAAGGCTATTCTAGCTCTCTTTCCTCTCCATAAAAATTTAGTGAAAGCTTTGTTAATTCTTATAATATCCGTATGTTTCATTAACATTGGAATGGTTTGGAGAGGGTAAAGTAGTTTTGAAAAGCTCATCATTTTAAGTAGATGGCAGCGTCCTAGCAGAGACAATGGCAGCCCTTCCCATCTTCCCAATTCCTGTTCTATCTTTGTAATGATCGGTAAAAAGTTAAGTTTATATGTCAGCCCACTGGATCTAGCTAAGTGTATCCCCAGATATTTGAGACTATGTTTCGCTACAGGTAATCCGCAAAAGTGGTCCCCCTTTCATGCTCCTTCTTCTTGATTGATAAAGAGGACTTCACATTTGCCTTTATTTAAAGCGAAACCTGAATATCTACCCCATTTCTCTATGTCTGACAATAGATCTGGAAGGTCTCTTTCTGGGTTCTGAACATATAAGATGATATCGTCAGCGAAAAGTGAAAGCTTAATTTCAGCCTTCCCTACCTTAAAACCCTCGTAGGTGTTATGACGTTCCAGATATAGTGCCAGAGGTTCTATAGCCAGATTAAATAATAGGGGCGATAATGGGCAGCCCTGTCTCGTTCCCTTTTGGAGGGTAAAGGAATCTGACAGAAAGCCAGGCGTACTAATACACGCTTTGGGGTTACTGTATAAGGCTTTAACATATTGTCTAAAGGGGCCTCGTATACCTACGGAGTCAAGCACTTTACCCAGCCATGACCATCTGACATTATCGAATGCTTTTTCAGCGTCAAGAGTGATCATGGCTGGGTTACCGCCGTTAATCTTTGTTTTCTTTCCCATAACGTCTATCATCAGCATTGCTTTTCTAATATTCGTAGTGGTCGACCTCCCCTTAACAAAACCCGCCTGATGTATGGGTATCAGTTTGGGTAGGATCACCGCCAGTCTGTCAGCCAGAATTTTGGAGAGGAGCTTCAAGTCTTGATTTATTAATGAGATCGGTCTATAGTTTGCTGGGTCTGTGGGTGTTTTTCCTGGTTTAGGTATCAATTTGATGTAAGCTAGATTCATTCTCTCCGGTATAGGAGCTCCACTCAATATTGAGTTAAATAGGTCACACAATACCGGAGTGATCTGCTCCCTCATTGACTTGAAGAAAGCTCCGTTATATCCATCTGGTCCGGGCGCTTTACTCGGGTTTAAGTGACGTATAGCCATCTCAATTTCGCCGGTAGTAACTGGGCTATTAAGAAACTGAGCATCCTCCTGGGAAACAGCTGGCAGCGTCATCCCTCCCAACCAGTCAAGGCTGTCTGAGTTATCAGTGTTGACCTCCGTATAGAGAGAGGCATAATACCTGCCCAACACTCTAGAGATATTTTTAGGGTCATGCCACGTGGTGCCATGTGTGTCCACTATCGCTTGTATCGGGGAGGGTCTATGTCTACCCTTAGCTAACCTAGCTAGTAGGCGTCCTGCTTTATCCCCGAATTTCTGGAGTTCTAATTCCAAACGATTTTTATAGATATCTTCCCGTTTTCCTGCCCAGACATCAAAATCTCTCTTTGCCTGGAGCCATTTATCTCTGTCAGGAGCCGCCAATGTGGATTGATAATGTGTATACGCGTCTCTTACCACTAGACTGGTTTGAATAAATTTGTCTTTGATTTGTCTTTTAATTCTCATGCTATATGCCATGATATGCCCTCGCATCACCGTTTTTGCTGTTTCCCAGTATAGAGCTGGATCAGATCTATGTTCCCGATTGTCAGAAGAGAAGTGTGCCCACCATTCTCCCAGTAGTTTAGTAAAATTTTCTTCTCTGACAAACGTGTCGGGGAATCTCCATAAGTAATCGGAGCCTTTCTCAAATTTGTCCCTGGTCTCCAACACCAATGGGCTATGGTCCGAGATTAGCATGTCTTCGATTTTAATGTTCGTCATTTGTTGGATTATCTTGGGTGAAAGAAAGAACATATCCAACCTGGACCACGACCCATGGGGGTGCGAGAAGTGGGTAAACTCTCTACCCAGTGGATTCACTAACCTCCAAGCATCTAACAATCCAGCTTCGCCCACTAAGTTTTCCAAGACACTGTAGTCACCTGATCCACCCCCTGCTTGCTTTCTCAAATGTGTTTGTGATGTAGTGCGTCTATCCTCCTCCTCTTTCATGACCGTGTTAAAATCTCCACCAATTATTTTATTATTCTCGCTGTCTAGGAGCAGTGATTTTTGTAGTTGTTGGAAGAAGGGTTTCTGTTTCCCGTTAGGGGCATAGATGTTATAGATATTAAAGATGTCATTATGGATTTGTATCGTTACTTGTATTATTCTGCCTTCCTTATCTCTTGAAGTAGGTAGTATTGAGTGGGCTAGTGACCTATGTATCAGAATTAGGACTCCCGCCTTTTTTTCTATTGCTCCCGAACCGTAGACCTCTCCCACCCATAGTTTTTTGAGGCGAAAAAAGTCCTCCGCGGCCAGGTGGGTCTCCTGGAGCAGAGCTATATCCACATGCAGCCTCTTAAGGTGACATAAGACCATCATGCGCTTTGCCGGGGAGCGCAGTCCCTTAACATTCCAGGAGGCCCACCTAACCATCGGAAGCCTCCCCGTTCGGGGCCCCAAATCTCTCCATGGTGAATATCAACAAGTAATCAATATCGTCTGGTATGTCCTTAAGTGGGGTGTGACAAACAATAATGGTATACCTTTTTAAAGACACATTTCCAAGGGTAATTTCCGTTTTTCCCCCCCTTTTCTTCCCACCCTCCCTCCCCCAAATCACTCTAACACCTTTCAGCATCGAAAAGTCTGCGACTTCACTTATGTCCTCGAGTGCGGACCACACAATTGACTCCACCCCGCCTCGTCCTCCGCCACCTCTGAAAATATTTAGTCAGTCAACATGGAAACTCCAACATTTTGCCCAAGTAACTTCAGTCTCCATTTAGCGACCATCCATAGTAGGGTGGGGTAAGTAAACAGATTTCCCAAGGGCCATGGCTCGTGTGCCCAGCATATAAACACCCCACAACCCTTCTCACGTTCTCTTCGACCACATGAAGTCTGGGAGAATCTGTAGTAATTTGTTATGGTCAAGAGTCCACATCAAATCTCCAGAATGAATAAGGTCCTTCTGAATACGTTAGTTACAGTGTAGTCTCGTTCCTGAGGAACAAACCTAAATAAAGAGAGAGAAGAGAAAAAAAAAGAGAAAAAAAGAAAAAAAAAAAAAAAGGGGGGGGGGAGGGGGAAGAGGGGTGGGTTTAGAGGGGAAGAAAAAAAAAAAAGGGGGGGGGCACCTGATCCGCTTCTTGTAGTAATGTTTTCTCCCTGGGCCTCATCTTGTAGTAATGCCCCATCCTGGTCCCCATATTGTAGCAATGTCCCCCACTCTGATCCCCTTCTTGTAGTAATGTGACCATCATGTAATAATGTCCCATCCTGGTGCTCATCATGTAATAATGTCTCCATCTTGTAGTAATACACCCATCCTGGTTCCCTTCTTGTAGTAATGTGCCCCATACTGGTCCCCTTTTGTAGTGATGTCCCTCATCCTGATCCCCTTTTGTAGTGATGTCCCCCATCCTGGACGCCTTTTGTAGTAATGTCCCCATCCTGATTCCCTCCATCAGCTGCTGGGCCTCCTGGTGAGCCTCCATCAGTTTGTCAATAGTTGGTACACCTGTAGGGGAAATAAGGAGATTAGTAATTGTTGGACTTCGGTTTAGGTGGTTATTTGAGGGAATTGTTAATGATCATACGTACGCTCCATATCACCATCCCGGTTCTCATAAGGAGGAGATGGGGATGCACTGACAGCCCAGCTGGCCGCACGTGCTCGGTGTCCTTCTGCAATACATTTAAAAACATAGAAACAATTAAGTCACATACTGTTGTCGGAAGCACACAACACTAATTACATTGTAAAGTTTGTATGCGGCAGCAGACACTTACCACCATAGGCAACACCTGCAGGCTCTATTTGAGGGTGTGGGGACAACCAGACACCAGGGCTTGCAAGGGAGCTTAAGATACTGGGGGGTGGTGTGGCTCCTGGGCTGGGGGTGTGTGGCCATAGGATGTGGCTTTGTGCTCCCAGGGGGCCTGGGCTGCCTGCAGCCAAGCCTTGGGCCACTGGTGGTGAGGGCATGTCATCACCCTCTGGCCCTGGGGCTGCTGGAGTCCTGGATGGTGAGGGCATGTCCTCACCTTCTGGCCCTGGTGATGCTGGAGTCACAGATGGCGAGAGCATATCCTCAACCTCTGGCCCTGGTGATGCTGGAGTCATGGATGGTGAGGGCATGTCCTCACCCTCTGGCCCTGATGATGCTGGAGTCACGGATGGTGAGGGCATGTCCTCACCCTCTGGCCCTGGTGATGCTGGAGTCACGGATGGTGAGGGCATGTCCTCACCCTCTGGCCCTGGTGATGCTGGAGTCACGGATGGGGAGGGCATGTCCTCACCCTCTGGCCCTGGTGATGCTGGAGTCACGGATGGGGAGGGCATGTCCTCACCCTCTGGCCCTGGTGATGCTGGAGTCACGGATGGGGAGGGCATGTCCTCACCCTCTGGCCCTGGTGATGCTGGAGTCACGGATGGCGAGGGCATGTCCTCACCCTCTGGCCCTGGTGATGCTGGAGTCACGGATGGCGAGGGCATGTCCTCACCCTCTGGCCCTGGTGATGCTGGAGTCACGGATGGCGAGGGCATGTCCTCACCCACTGGCCCTGGTGATGCTGGAGTCACGGATGGGAAGGGCATGTCCTCACCCTCTGGCCCTGGTGATGCTGGAGTCACAGATGGCGAGGGCATGTCCTCACCCTCTGGCCCTGGTGATGCTGGAGTCACGGATGGCGAGGGCATGTCCTCACCCTCTGGCCCTGGTGATGCTGGAGTCACGGATGGCGAGGGCATGTCCTCACCCACTGGCCCTGGTGATGCTGGAGTCACGGATGGGAAGGGCATGTCCTCACCCTCTGGCCCTGGTGATGCTGGAGTCACAGATGGGGAGGGCATGTCCTCACCCTCTGGCCCTGGTGATGCTGGAGTCCCTGGTGTTGGCGGAGTGGCTGTGCCCTCCGGGACCGGTGGTGGTGGTGGCCCAGGTGCCGTTGGGGACTGGGGTCCCTCCCCAGACCCCGAGTCCTCGTCATCTGTAATATCAAACAGGATGACACAGCTATTAGAAAAAAGCCACACAACATAGGTTTGTGACAGGAGTCCAACAACAGTAGGCACATATTTTCATTTGTCTAAAAAACTTGCCTTGCCATGAGAGGTGCTTGATTTTTGAAAATGAAAACAGATGTTTGCACCAAGGCTGCCAACACATAGCGTAGATGTAGTAATCCGTGTTCTGTTGTGTGATCATTGTGTGGCTACATTTTATGTGTCACAGGTTAAACATGGCATTGATATGTATTTGTCCCATTTACAGTCAGGACACACCTCTTTTTTTATACACGCAGGTCAAGGCTCAGTATAGGCCTCACCATTTGTAGGACAAATGAGTGTTTCATACAACTTCATGTTGCAGTGTAACCAACAAGCCGATGCACATTGGTGACACATCAACATGGTTGCAAAGTCCACATTATGTGGCATAGCCCAATACAACATGATGTTAGTGTATTGTTTGTTATATTTAGCTTGCAAGGTGTGTGTTTGCCATTGGTACATACCACGCAGCCTGGCAATCCTGGCCCGAAGATCCACAATGTGGTCTGGGTACTTGTGCTTTAGGTCAGCGATTTTTATTTTGGATCTGTTTACAGGTTCTCTCCACCCCAGTTTGTGGAGCAGAGCCTGCTGGATCCTTCTCAGGATGCTGCGTTTGCGGAGCCGTGGGTGCCGATGATGGTGGTCACACCAATAATCATGGCGGTCTGCGATGTCTATGAGGAGCATTAGCTTCGCCAGACCCCATGTGGCAGCACGCTGTGCGGCAGCCATGACTCTGCTGCTATGTCCAGGGGAGGGCCACGCACCGGGCAGGCAGAGCGAAACCGAAAGAAACGTCATGACGTCATCACACACACTAGTGCCGCCCAACAACATTGTTCACACTAACAAGGTAGCCGTCCGCGGAGCGGGAGTAGCGTAATAAACCCATCAGCGTCACCTAATGCGCTAACCATTGCAGTGCGTTGCCTATGCCACCCATGTGCAATGTGTACGCCAATATATGAACTGTCATGTGTGGCAGTATAATGTACACAGTGCATCTTCCAATACACGCACCAACATTAGCTTGCGCTATTGAATGCGCTCGTAATTGGACTGGTGTAGTGGGTGGTTGTGTAGGTGCAGATACGTGTGGTGCTGAAGTGACAGCTCATCCAAGATATAAACAAAATAAAAGGCGGTCTAATGGAGCGCTAGGAAGGAGAGGATTACTAATCTTATTTAAAGCATCCAAACCTTTATTAAGATGTCCCCTATACGCCACAACATCTTTCGACAGTCTACAGCCATCTTCCTCAGGTGATATCACCTGAGGAAGATGGCTGTAGACTGTCGAAAGATGTTGTGGCGTATAGGGGACATCTTAATAAAGGTTTGGATGCTTTAATATAAGATTAGTAATCCTCTCCTTCCTAGCGCTCCATTAGACCGCCTTTTATTTTGTTTATATTCGTGGTATCCTTATTGGGAGGCTGGCAGGAACTGCTGTGGGAAAGAAGATTAAGTTTTAACTCCGGATCCTTTCACCGGAGTGAAAGGACCTGTGGTTGCTGGGCGACTGGGACCATTTACAGGGGACCTGCGGTGACTTTTTTCCGGGTCCTGGATCACGTGGGGTCGACTTCCTGAAAAGGATCGCTGGAGCAACGGCGACGGTGCTTGGCGGGATCCGGAGGTGTAAAGCCCTGAGCGTTAACTGGTGTTGTGCGAAGGCGCACAACACACTAAGATGAGCGATACTGCTACCCACCACAGACTAATTTAGTGTCTCAGGTGCTTCTCATTTGCACCCCTCTGTTTTTGTTTCTTATTGCTCATCCAAGATGGCGCCCTGTGAAGGGACAACCAATGCTAACGCAGTAGCCCCCACAAATCAACGCTGAGGGGGCACGGTGTCCAGCACGCTGTGGCACGCCTCCAGGAATTCAGTAGGCGACGCTGATTTCATCCCTATCGCCCCTTCACACGCCAAAAGCAGGGAAATTCACCTTCATGGTTGCGTCTGGTTTTCGAGTAGTGCTCTGAAATCGCAACCGGGCGCAACTATCATAAACACCACCGGGTTCCCCAAATACACGCAGCAATTTCGTAGCAATTTCACGGTGACGGGGCTCCGGATTGCCTCTCAGTTTTAACACCCCAGTTGCGGTGTGTAAAGGTACCCTAAGGTAACTAAATATAAATGATTGCACCATGTTCCAAATTATTATGCAAATGGTCTCTTTCTCTGATTTTCGTAAGTGGTCGGTGCAAATGGCAGTCAGTGTAATAAAAGTCATCACCCATTAGATTATACATCGAATTTTATTGAAGAAACCTCCCAATGATACCAGTATAATCTTCAAAACTAAAAAAAACTTTAAAGGGATCCTGTCACCCGAAATCACCTCTAAACCTATTAAAACCTTCCTAGAGCATATTAACACTGTCCCTACACTCCTTTTGCTCCTAAATGGCATTAGTCAAAGTGAATATAAACGTTTTATAAGTACCTGATTAGTCATGTAATGAGTGACTATGCTATTCAAGTCACTCATCAAGGCAGCCCTCTTCTTCATATCACGCCTATTCAGGGGTGCTCGTCAGTCTATGTTCAAATTCGCGCTCCCTGCGCGCCTCCCCTCTCTCATAGCGTCGGGCATCACTGTAAGCTGTATGACGCGATTCGCGTCATTCCCGGCGCCGGATGACGTATTTGCAGCCGCGCCGCGCTGTCAGCTTCAAGTCCCGCACTGCGCATGCGCATGGGCATGCGCAGTCGTATTTGAAGCTGACAGCGCGGCGCGGCTGCAAATACGTCATCCGGCGGCGGGAAGACGCGAATCGCGTCATACAGCTTACAGTGAAGCCGGACGCTATGAGAGAGAGGGGAGGCGCGCAGGGAGGCGCGAATTTGAACATAGACTGACGAGCACGCTGAATAGGCGTGATATGAAGAAGAGGGGTGCTTGATGAGTGACTATGAATAGCATAGTCACTCATTATCATGACTAATCAGGTACTATAAAACGTTTATATTCACTTTGACTAATGCCATTTAGGAGCTAAAGGAGTGTAGGGACAGTGTTAATATGCTCTAGGGACAGGTTTTAATAGGTTAGAGGTGATTCGGGGTGACAGGATCCCTTTAAATGCACTGTTCCAAATTATTAGGCACAGTAGAGTTTCTAAACATTTGATATGTTTGAAAGAACTGAAAATGTCATTTGTTGCATTGCAGCATTAGGAGGTCACATTCACTGAAATAAAAAGCTATTTAACTCCAAAAATCCTAACAGGCCAAGTACATGTTAACATAGGAACCCTTCTTCACCTTCACAATTCTTGCATCCATTGAACTTGTGAGTTTCTGGAGAGTTCCTGCTTGCATTCTTTGCTGATGTCAGAATAGCCTCCCAGAGCTGTTGTTTGATGTGAACTGCCTCCCACCCTTATAGATCTTTTGTTTGATTATACTGCAAAGGTTCTCTATAGGGTTGAGGTCAGGGGAAGATGGTGGCCACACCATGAGTTTATCTCCTTTTATGCCCATAGCAGCCAATGACACAGAGGTATTCTTTGCAGCATGAGATGGTGCATTGTCATGCATGAAGATGATTTTGCTTCTGAAGGCACGTTTTAGCTTTTTGTACCATGGAAGAAAGTTCTCAGTCAAGAACTCTATATACTTTGCAGAGGTCATTTTCACATCTTCAGGAACCTTAAAGGGGCCTACCAGCTGTTTCCCAATGATTCCGGCCCAAAACATGACTCATCCACCTCCTTGCTGACGTCGCATCCTTGTTGAGACATGGTGGCTATCCACCAACTATCCACTACTCCATCCATCTGAACCATCCAGGGTTGCTCGGCACTCATCAGTAAACAAGACTGTTTGAAAATTAGTCTTCATGTATTTCTGGGCCCACTGCAACCGTTTCTGCTAGTAAGCATTGTTTAGGGGTGGCGAAATAGTAGGTTTATGCACCACAGCAAGCCTTTGAAGGATCCTACACCTTGAGGTTCAAGGGACTCCAGAGGCACCAGCAGCTTCAAATATCTGTTTGCTGGTTTGTAAGACCTTTTTAGCAGCTGCTCTCTTAAGCCGATGAACTTGCTTGGCAAAAACCTTCCTCATTCTGCCTTTATCTGCACGAACACATCTGTGCTCAGAATCGGCCACAAATCTCTTCACAGTATGATAATCACACTTAAGTTTTCATGCAATATCTAATGTTTTCATCCCTTGTTCAAGGCATTGCACTATTTGTTGCTTTTCAGCAGCAGAGAGATCCTTATTCTTTCCCATGTTACTTGAAAACTGTGGCCTGCTCAATATTGTGGAACATCCAGTTTTCCTTTTATTGGGCTCACCTGCCAGACTAATTATCACAGGTATCTGAGATTGATTTCAGTGATCCAAAGAACCCTGAGACACAATACCATCAATCCCCTATCCGGGACCAAGTGCCTCCAGGTCCACGCTGCTGCCCCAAAGGAATATCAAAGACACGGAATGCTTTGAGTAAAGTAATTTTCTGCTTTATTTTCCAACGCGTTTCGGAGCTCAAAACCCAGCTCCTTCCTCAGGGAATAACCTGAACATCATGATGTTCATGTCATTCCCTGAGGAAGGAGCTGGGTTTTGAGCTCCGAAACGCATCGGAAAATAAACAGAAAATTACTTTACTCAAAGCATTCCGGTGTCTTTGATATTCCTTTGGGGCAGCAGCGCGGATCTGGAGGCACTTGGTCCCGGATAGAGTTTCATTTCCACGTCGTGGAAGTGTGGTCCTTGCGGCAGCTGCTGGGTTTGAGCGATTAAGCTGGTTGTGGGCTTCACAACCGAACCAGGTGAGCAGTTCTTATGCTATATGTGATTTGTCTCCTGAGTGGGATAAGACCCTATGCGCATTCTCATTTTTTAGATACAATACCATCAATGGGTTTCATTGAAAAAAAACCTATGACACTTAAGAACCAATTTGCATAATAATTTGGAACATGGTTTATTTATGATCCTTCCTGCATCTCATCAGTCCTGTGATTCTTGTATGATCCACAGTCTTATGATGATTGATACCAACAACTCCCAGTACTCCTTATCATTGTTAACGACATACTGGGAGTTGTAGGCTCATGCAATATAATTGTATATGAGGCTAACCTAACATTACAATTGATTGCTGTACTAATCTCTATGCTGCATTTATTGAGGGTGGTTCAGGCGCTGGATTAATGTACTGATGGTGGTTCTCACATCATATTGATGTAATGACAGTGGTTGTGATGCACTCATGTACTGATAGTGGTTCTGGAACTGACAATGGCTTTGGCATCTGGTGTTGTGTTCATATGCTGATATGGTGGTACTGACTTGTAGTGATCCAAAAGTTGCTTCATAACTATAGTATGTTAAAACTTTAAAAATCCTTATAGGATTTGGCAAGTTTAAACATGGTTTTCAATATCATCCCTATGCTGCTGAAACTCAATTATGCACATCATGCCCCAACATCACCTCCACATTAATACAAAATACCAAGGACTGTCTGTCTGCTGTCTCTCACACCATGTACTCCCTCTTTCTGAAACTGAATCTCCCCAAAACTGAAATTTTAATTTTCCTACCCACTACTGATCGTCCGACACCCAACATTTCAATTACCTTCGATGGGTCAGCCATAACTCCCAAGCAGCAGGTTCGTGCATTGGGATCATATTTGACACTGAACTATCCTTTACCCCCTATATCTTCTTCCAAGATGCATGTGGGGAGGGGGAGTGGAGTCCGCCATCTCCACTTTCCCTCCCTGCACTAAGTATATCTTGGACGATGAACAAACTAAGGAGTATTCATCCCGGTGAGTGCCGCTGTTTATTCCTACCTTTTGCTTTGATTTGTAGCTTGCGTTTGGCGTGCAACTCCAGTTCCTTGGCCCCAGTCTGTTACTAAGTGGATCTTTGAAAGTGGTCAGTGATCTAGGAAATGGTGCTTGGTGCTCTTGGTTAAGAAGTATACAGTGCATTGTGAAAGTATTTGGCCCCCTTGAACTTTTCAACCTTTTGATACATTTCAGGCTTCAAACATAAAGATATGATTTCTAATTTTTTTGTGAAGAATCAACAACAAGTGGGACACAATCATGAAGTAGAACACAATTAATTGGATATTGTAACATTTTTTTAATAAATAAAAAACTGAAAAGTGGGACAATCAATATTATTCAGCCCCTTTACTTTCAGTGCAGCAAATTCACTCCAGAAGTTCAGTGAGGATCTATGAATGATCCAATGTTGTCCTAAATGACTGGTAATGATAAATAGAATCCACCTGTGTGTAATCAAGTCTCTGTATAAATGCACATGCTCTGTGATAGTCTCAGGGTTCTGTTTCAAGTGCAGAGAGCATCATTAAGACCAAGGAACACACCAGGCAGGTCCGAGATACTGTTGTGGCAAAGTTTAAAGCTGGATTTGGATACCAAAAGATTTCCCAAGTTTTAAACATCTCAAAGAGCACTTTGCAAGCGATCATATTGAAATAGAAGGAGTATCAGACCACTGCAAATCTACCAAGACCCGGCCGTCCCTCTAAACTTTCATCTCGAACAAGGAGAAGACTGATCAGAGATGCAGCCAAAAGGCCCATGATCACTCTTGATGAACTGCAAAGATCTACAGCTGAGGAGGGAGAGTCTGTCCATAGGACAACAATAAGTTGTACACTGCACAAATCTGGTCTTTATGGAAGAGTGGCAAGAAGAAAACCATTTCTCAAAGATATCCATAAAAAGTCTCATTTGAAGTTTGCCACAAGCCACCTGGGAGACACACCAAACATGTGGAATAAGGTGTTTCTGGTCAACCAAACCAAAATCAAACTTTTTGGCCACAATGGAAAACGATATGTTTGGCATAAAAGCAACACAGCTAATCACCCTCAAAACACCATCCCCACTGTCAAACATGGTGGTGGCAGCATCATGGTTTGGGCCTGCTTTTCTTCAGCAGGGACAGGGAAGATGGTTAAAATTGATGGGAAGATGGACAGAGCCAAATACAGGACCATTCTGGAAGAAAACCTGTTGGAGTCTGCAAAAGACCTGAGACTGGGACGGAGATTTATCTTCCAACAAGACAATGATCCCAAACGTAAAGCAAAATCTACAATGGAATGGTTCAAAAATATACGTATCCAGGTGTTAGAATGGCCAAGTCAAAGTCCAGACCTGAATCCAATCGAGAATCTGTGGAAAGAGCTGAAAACTGCTGTTCACAAATGCTCTCCATCCAACCTGACTGAGCTTGAGCTCTTTTGCAAGGAAGAATGGGCAAGAATTTCAGTCTCTCGATGTACAAAACTGACAAGAGACATACCCCAAGCAACTTGCAGCTGTAATCGCAGCAAAAGGTGGCACTACAAAGTATTAACTCAAGGGGGACGAATAATATTGCACGCCCCACTTTTCAGTTTCTTATTTGTTAAAAAAGTTTAAAATATCCAATAAATTTCGTTCCACTTCACGATTGTGTCCCAATTGTTGTTGATTCTTCACAAAAAAATTAGAATTTATATCTTTGTTTGAAGCCTGAAATGTGGCAAAAGGTTGAAAAGTTCAAGGGGGCCAAATACTTCCACAAAGCATTCACTGATCTCAGGGAGACCAGTCCAAGAGGGATATCTGGGCTAGTCCTGTGTTTGAGACTCCTAACCGAGCCTCCACAGACTCTATTTGCAAATACTTTCACAAGGCACTGTAAGTATGTGCCTTGAAAATTGCATGACCACAAGGGCTGTGGAGTCGGTAAGCCAAACCTCCGACTCCTCAATTTCCCTGACTCCAACTCCACAGCTCTGGTGACCACTCTATGCAGACTTGAAATCATAAGTGGACCTTTTTCTTTTCCACTTCTCTGAGTTGTTACCACAATGGTTGGCTCGTGATCTGCTGTTTGTAAATTGAATAAACATGTAACAATCACAGAGAAAGTGAAGACAACAGAATCCTAACTGTATAGGACAAATAGGACTCCGAATGTTAGTCAGTGACAAATCCATTAAATGTCTTAGGCTGGTTTCACACCTGCATATTTTAAAATCAGTTTGGTTGCATGAAATTCATGCAACCTCCTAGGTAGGCATGGACAGGGGCGGACTGGCCCGGCGGGAGATCGGGAGATCCCCCGGGGGGCCTCGCCACTTTTGGGCCACGCCCACTAAGCCCCGCCCCCATACCCTCCCTCAGGCGCTGTGGGGGGGGCCCGGACGCAAAGGGGGGCTCATTGGTCCCTTGAGCACCCCCACATGTCATACTAGAGTGCCCCTGACCGTTGCCCCCACACGCTATCCTCGGGCCCCTTACTGCTGCCTCCCCCCTCTATCCATTACCGGCGGGCAGTCGCGCTGATCTACGCCTCTGCCTGTCATGTGGTGTTACGCTGTAGCTGGTGCCGCTCTATTTCCTGTATCGACGGCTGCAGCGTCACACTACATGACAGTCTGCGATCAGCGCGACTGCCTGCCGGTAATGGAGAGTGGGGGGAGGCAGCACTAAGGAAGCGAGGCAGCGGTAAGGGAGCCCCGAGGATAGCATGTGGGGGCAGCCGTCAGGGGCCCCCTTGTATGACACGTGGGGGCGCTAAGGGGCCAATAAGTGTGGGGGCAGCTCTCATGGGCCCCCCCAGGATGAGTGTGGGAGCAGCTCTCATGGGCCTTCCCCAGGCTGCATGTGGGGGCAGCTCTCATGGGCCTCCCACAGGATGAGTGTGGGAGCAGCTCTCATGGGCTCCTGAGGTTGAGGTGTGGCGGCAGCACTCAGGGGCCCCTGAGGCTGAGGTGTGGGGGCAGCTCTCAGGGGCCCCTGAGGCTGAGGTGTGGGGGCAGCTCTCAGGGGCCCCTGAGGCTGAGGTGTGGGGGCAACTCTCATGGGCCTCTGAGGTGTGGGGGCAGCACTCAGGGACCCAAAAGGCTGAGGTGCATGGGGGCAGCGCTCGGGGGCCCCTGAGAGTGAGGGGAAGCATGGTGCCCTCAGGGAGGTCCCACAGGGCATCACAGGCCTTACTTAGCATGAAGGAAACACTGTGGGAGCTCCCTGAGGGCACCATATTGGGGTGCAGTAAGAGCCTAACCTCACGTGGCCCCATGATCTCTATCTATGATCCCTCAGTGGGCCCCATGATCTCTATGTACACCCCTGAGTGGGCCCTGTGATCTCTATGTGCACCCCTGAGTGGGCCCTGTGATCTCTATGTGCACCCCTGAGTGGGCCCTGTGATCTCTATGTGCACCCCTGAGTGGGCCCCATGATCTCTATGTACAATCCTTGACTGGGCCCCATAATCTCTATGTACGATCCCTGACTGGACCCCATGATCTCTATGCATTCCCCTGAGTGGGCCCTGTAATCTCTATGTATGTCTCTGAGTGGGCCCCATGATGATCTCTATGTGTGCCTCGGAGTGGGCCCCATAATCTCTATGTACGCCTCTGAGTGGGCCCCATGATGATCTCTATGCACGCTCCTGAGTGGGCCCCGTAATCTCTATGTACACCTCTGAGTGGGCCCCATGATGATCTCTATGCGCACCCCTGAGTGGGCCCCATGATCTCTATGTGCGCCTCGGAGTGGGCCCCGTAATCTCTATGTACTCCTCTGAGTGGGCCCCATGATGATCTCTATGCACGCTCCTGAGTGGGCCCCGTAATCTCTATGTACACCTCTGAGTGGGCCCCATGATGATCTCTATGCGCACCCCTGAGTGGGCCCCATGATCTCTATGTGCGCCTCGGAGTGGGCCCCGTAATCTCTATGTATGCCTCTGAGTGGGCCCCATGATGATCTCTATGCACGCCCCTGAGTGGGCCCCGTAATCTCTATGTACGCCTCTGAGTGGTCCCCATGATGATCTCTATGCACGCCCCTGAGTGGGCCCCGTAATCTGTATGTACGCCTCTGAGTGGGCCCCATGATGATCTCTATGCATGCCCCTAAGTGGGCTCCGTAATCTGTATGTAGGCCTCTGAGTGGGCCCCATGATGATCTCTATGCACGCCCTTGAGTGAGCCCCGTAATCTCTATGTGCGCCTCGGAGTGGACCCCATGATGATCTCTATGTACGCATCTGAGTGGGCCCCATGATGATCTCTATGTACGCATTTGAGTGGGCCCCATGATCTCTATGTGCGCCTCGGAGTGGACCCCATGATGATCTCTATGTACGCATCTGAGTGGGCCCCATGATGATCTCTATGTACGCATTTGAGTGGGCCCCATGATCTCTATGTGCGCCTTGGAGTGGGCCCCATAATCTCTATGTATGCCTCTGAGTGGGCCCCATGATGATCTCTATGCATGCCCCTAAGTGGGCTTCGTAATCTGTATGTAGGCCTCTGAGTGGGCCCCATGATGATCTCTATGCACGCCCTTGAGTGAGCCCGTAATCTCTATGTGCGCCTCGGAGTGGACCCCATGATGATCTCTATGTACGCATCTGAGTGGGCCCCATGATGATCTCTATGTACGCATTTGAGTGGGCCCCATGATCTCTATGTGCGCCTCGGAGTGGACCCCATGATGATCTCTATGTACGCATCTGAGTGGGCCCCATGATGATCTCTATGTACGCATTTGAGTGGGCCCCATAATCTCTATGTGCGCCTTGGAGTGGGCCCCATAATCTCTATGTACGCCTCTGAGTGGGCCCCATGATGATCTCTATGCACGCCGCTGAGTGGGCCCCGTAATCTCTATGTACACCTTTGAGTGGTCCCCATGATGATCTCTATGCACGCCCCTGAGTGGGTCCCGTGATCACTATGTACGATCCCATCCCTGACTGGGACCCATGATCTCTATGTACGCGCCTCTGACTCGGCCCCATGATCTCTATGAACGCCGCTGACTCAGCCCGATGATCTCCATGTACGCCTCTGAGTGGGCCCCATGATCTCTATGTACAATCCTTGACTGGGCCCCATAATCTCTATGTACGATCCCTGACTGGACCCCATGATCTCTATGCATTCCCCTGAGTGGGCCCTGTAATCTCTATGTATGTCTCTGAGTGGGCCCCATGATGATCTCTATGTGTGCCTCGGAGTGGGCCCCATAATCTCTATGTACGCCTCTGAGTGGGCCCCATGATGATCTCTATGCACGCTCCTGAGTGGGCCCCGTAATCTCTATGTACACCTCTGAGTGGGCCCCATGATGATCTCTATGCGCACCCCTGAGTGGGCCCCATGATCTCTATGTGCGCCTCGGAGTGGGCCCCGTAATCTCTATGTACTCCTCTGAGTGGGCCCCATGATGATCTCTATGCACGCTCCTGAGTGGGCCCCGTAATCTCTATGTACACCTCTGAGTGGGCCCCATGATGATCTCTATGCGCACCCCTGAGTGGGCCCCATGATCTCTATGTGCGCCTCGGAGTGGGCCCCGTAATCTCTATGTATGCCTCTGAGTGGGCCCCATGATGATCTCTATGCACGCCCCTGAGTGGGCCCCGTAATCTCTATGTACGCCTCTGAGTGGTCCCCATGATGATCTCTATGCACGCCCCTGAGTGGGCCCCGTAATCTGTATGTACGCCTCTGAGTGGGCCCCATGATGATCTCTATGCATGCCCCTAAGTGGGCTCCGTAATCTGTATGTAGGCCTCTGAGTGGGCCCCATGATGATCTCTATGCACGCCCTTGAGTGAGCCCCGTAATCTCTATGTGCGCCTCGGAGTGGACCCCATGATGATCTCTATGTACGCATCTGAGTGGGCCCCATGATGATCTCTATGTACGCATTTGAGTGGGCCCCATGATCTCTATGTGCGCCTCGGAGTGGACCCCATGATGATCTCTATGTACGCATCTGAGTGGGCCCCATGATGATCTCTATGTACGCATTTGAGTGGGCCCCATGATCTCTATGTGCGCCTTGGAGTGGGCCCCATAATCTCTATGTACGCCTCTGAGTGGGCCCCATGATGATCTCTATGCATGCCCCTAAGTGGGCTTCGTAATCTGTATGTAGGCCTCTGAGTGGGCCCCATGATGATCTCTATGCACGCCCTTGAGTGAGCCCCGTAATCTCTATGTGCGCCTCGGAGTGGACCCCATGATGATCTCTATGTACGCATCTGAGTGGGCCCATGATGATCTCTATGTACGCATTTGAGTGGGCCCCATGATCTCTATGTGCGCCTCGGAGTGGACCCCATGATGATCTCTATGTACGCATCTGAGTGGGCCCCATGATGATCTCTATGTACGCATTTGAGTGGGCCCCATAATCTCTATGTGCGCCTTGGAGTGGGCCCCATAATCTCTATGTACGCCTCTGAGTGGGCCCCATGATGATCTCTATGCACGCCGCTGAGTGGGCCCCGTAATCTCTATGTACACCTTTGAGTGGTCCCCATGATGATCTCTATGCACGCCCCTGAGTGGGTCCCGTGATCACTATGTACGATCCCATCCCTGACTGGGACCCATGATCTCTATGTACGCGCCTCTGACTCGGCCCCATGATCTCTATGAACGCCGCTGACTCAGCCCGATGATCTCCATGTACGCCTCTGAGTGGGCCCATGATCTCTATATACGATCCCTAACTGGGCTCCATGACTCTATGTACGATCCCTGACTGGACCCCATGATCTCTATGCACGCCCCTGAGTGGGCCCTGTAATCTCTATGTACGCCTCTGATGGGGCCCCATAATCTCTATGTACACCCCTCATCCTTATATATGCCCCTATGGGGCTCCATGATCTGTATGTATGCCCCTGATGGGGCCCCATGATCTCTATGTACGCCCCTGATCCCTATATACTCCCCTGATTGGCCCCATGATCTGTATGTACGCCCCTGATAGGGACCCATGTCCACCCCTGATGGGGCCCCTGTAATCTCTATGTGGCCCTCGCCTCCACTTGGCAGTATTAGAAGGGGCATCTTCTTAGTGTGACATTCACACTACATGCTGCACTGTACAGGACTCCGAGCCAGCAGCAGGACGGATGAGGAGGTAACTTTCTTGGACCCTTGGCTGAGGTTGGCAAGACCTATTACTAGGCAATGGCCATGATTATCATGCCCATTGGCCAGCATGTCATGCCAGCCTCGGGTGGTACTATCATGCATGCCCATTGCTTAGTATGTCCTGCCAGCGTTTGCAGTACTATCATGCCCACCCAGCATGTCCTGACAGCCACTGGTGGTAGTACTAGCATCATAGTACCACAGAGGCTGGCAGTACATACTGGGCAATGGGCATAATAGTACCACAAAGGCTGGGACGACATACTGGGCAATAGGAATGATAGTACCACCAGTTGACTGACTAGGCAGTCTCCAGGGCTCCGCCTCCCCTCCTCGCTGCTGTTAGGCTGGGTTAACATTGCACTTATGCTATGTGTTACAACGGATCCATTGTAAATCAGCACAAATGCAATGTACCGTAGACTTGCATTGCAAAAATGCATACTAACGCTTGCAAAAATAGGCATGTGTTTGAAAGTATGCATTATTTGCAATGCACAGGAAAACATGGTCGCCAGGTGGAGGCCAGCTAAGCACTTCTCTCATAGCTGTGTTCTAGTGTAAAGGCACCGTTACACACAACGATATCACTAACAATATCCTTGCAACGTCACCGGTTTTGTGACGCTGCAGTGACCTCGCAGTTATATCGCTGTGTGTGACATGCTGTCATGCATGCATCGGCATGTGTGACAGGGTCCAACGACCAACGTATACATCGGGTAATTAGGCACAGCGCTGTGCTTCGTTAACCGATGTGTACCTTGTTTACCAGCGCTATCGCTGCTCGCTGATGAGTCTGCCTGTTTGACAGCTCACCAGCGACCACACAGCAATGTTCCAGCGATCCCGGCCAGGTCAGATCGCTAGAACATCGCAGCATGTAACAGGGCCTTTATTCTGTGCCTGCTTATCTCTGTCAGCAGACATATTTGTCTGATGGCAATGATGTAGCAGAGCTGAAGACAGAAGACCTGTGGATTACGTCGGCACGATGATTTTTTTTTTTAATTGAAGATGGAGTCTCTAAATGTGTTTTGTGTTTGATTTTTATTAAAAAATGTTTTTCTCTGTGTTGCTTTTTTTTTTGTTTACAAGAAATTCATGGTGGCTATGTCTAGTTTGGCGTGACGCCATAAATTTCAGGCTTAGTACAAGCTGATACTATAAAGCTGGTACTAATCCCATTATTACCCAGCGTGCCACACCCCACGAGGGCCGCTGGAAGAGCCGGATAAAGCACTTGGAAATGGCGCTCCGATGAATGAGCCAATTCCAGGGGTGGCTGCGGGCTGCCGTTTTCAGCGTGGGGGGCCCAGAATGCTTCGGCCTTACCATGCAGAGAATCCAAGCCCCCAGCTGCCTAGTTTTACCTGGCTGGCAATCAAAATATGGTGGGAGCCCACACATTTTTTTTTTTTTAAATAATTTTTAAAAAACATTGGGCTTTCCTGCCTTTTGATCCCCAGCCAAGGTAAAGCCAAGCAGCTGGAGGTGGCAGGCTGTAGCTGTCTGCTTTATGTGCGCTAAGAATCAAAAATTCTGCAGAGCGCTATGTCATTATTTTTTTTTTATTATTTACTTTTTCCACACTTCTGTATGTGGGACAGACCCAACAGCTAATCACAGACGCTGACACAGAGAATGGGCATCTGTCTTGAGTAACCTGAAAGCAGCCCATACATAGTACCATACTAGAATGTATGGGCTGATTGTAGATTGCTCAAACAGCCAATCACAGACGCCCTCTTTGACAGCATCTGTGATTGGCTGTTGGGTCTGTCACATATAGAAGTGTGAAAATAAATCATTTTTAAAAACATGGTGTAGCGCTCCACAGACTTTTGGATTTTCACCACAGATAAAGCAGACAGCTACAGCCTGCCACCCCCAGCTGCCTGGCTTTACCTTGGCTGGCGAACAAAAGACAGAGAAGCGTAATATTTGTTTTAAACTTATGTAAAATATTTTTTTTTTTTTAAATACGTGGGACTCCCTCCATATGTTGATCGCCAGCCAGCAAAAACAAGGCAGCTGGGAGTTGGGATTCTCAGCATGGGCATGGTAGGGCCCAAGTGTTCTTGGCCCCCCACATTGAAAATCTCAGTCCGCAGCCACCCCTGATAATGGCGCATTCTTCATAGCACCATTTCCAGGCACTTTACCAGGCTCTTCCAGTGGCTCTGGTGGTGAGTGGCACCTTGGGTAATAAAAGGGTTAGTACCAGGCCAGCTTTGTATTATCAGCTGGTACTTAGCCCAAACTTCATGGTGTCATGCCAAATTAGACATGTCCACCATGAATTTCTAGTAAACAGAAAAAAAAAACAGAAATAATTTTTATTAAAAATAAAACACAAAACACATTTAGGGACTCCATCTTTAATTTAAAAAAATCCTCGTTCCGACGAAATCCACGGGTCTTCTGTCTTCAGCTCTGCTACATCTTTGCCATCAGACAAATATGTCTGTCGACAAGGATGAGCAGGCACAGAATGACACTGGAGCACTGTTACTGTGTAGTGCGGCACTATGTTTCTTTTTTGTCATTTCATTTAGTGTAGAAATCTTGGGAAAAGTGTGGATTGTGCTCTGGAAGTAAGTCAGGTATAGCTAACTATGTTATTTTCTGCAGAGATAAGTCCTGCATAGAAGACGTGATATCGGTTTCACCTAGAGACATCACTGGTGAGTATGTGTATTACTTATACACACACACTGACACTATGTACAGAGCTCCTGTGTATAATATCAATGGTGATCATTGCATTACCTGTACACTGACACTATATACAGAGCTTTTTTACAATTTTATTATTTTAGTATTATTTGTCACTATGTGGTGGCATTATGTGCTTTGGTCATGACATGACGGTATTTGTCCCTTGTATGTAGTATTATTTGGTCACTATGTGGTGGCAATATGTGGTCTCATGGTGTGGCAGTATTTATACCTTATATTTGGTAGCATTTGATTACTATGTGGTGGTATTAAGTGCTTTGGTCACGGTGTGGCAGTATTTGTGCCTTGTATGTGGCATTATTTCGGCACTATGTCATGGTAATATGTGATCTGGTCATGGTGTGGTGGTATTTCTGCCTTCTATGTGGTATTATTGGTCTTGGTAGAGTGGATTGTGGTCAGACATTTCTTTTATCTGATATCAATAAGGGGAAACTTCTTTTTTTTTTTTTTCAACTTTAATTTTTATTTATTTTTCTTAACAGTCAGAACATGACATAAAACATGAATAAACAATCACAAGTACTAGTACTCAATTCGCTCTCCATTGCAAGTAATCCTTAGTATCAGCACAAGTCTTTGAAACTTTACAGTTGTATTGAATCTACAGAACGGTTCCACATCTGCCAAGTCTGAGTAAATTTGTCCACCGAGTCATGGAGTGTAGCCGTCAATTGTTCCATTAATCGAATGTCTTTTATTCGTGCATACCAATCAGCTATTGAGGGTGGTGCTCTCTTCTTCCAGTTGAGAGATATCATGCATTTTGCTGCTGTTAAAAGGTGCATTAGAAGTCTGCACTCAGATTTACTTAAACCCTGGGGAAGAGATTCAATAGATAGACAGCTGGGTCTAAAGGCATGCGATGATCTAGAACCCGGGATACCAGTTTTTCAACTGATCCCCAAAAACCATGAATCAATGGACAAGACCAGAAAATGTGGTATAAAGAGGCATTGCTTTGGTCACACCTCCAGCAGCTATCGGGTATAGATGAGTTAAACTTATGAAGGAGTTCGGGTGTGTGATACCACGTCATCAGTATTTTCATTTGGTTTTCTTTGTATAATGTGTTAACTGAAGTCCTAAAGGTTCTATCCCATATCACCCTCCACATCTGGCCAGAAATCTCTTTCCCCAACCAAGTCTCCCATCTCGACATATAGGCATGTTTAAAGGGACCCCAACTGCTACGGGAGTTCAAAATAGCGTATATGTTAGATATAAGGCCCCTTGTAGAAGTGCCCCGGGAGCAAAGATTTTCAAATTGAGTAGGACTCAAACATTGTTTGGGCCCTATGATCGACATGTAGTAATGAATTATTTGTCGGTGTGAGAAACACAGACTCTCTGGCAAATTATAAAGTGAACGCAACTCGGGGAAAGTTTTTGGCTTATGCGTAAGCGGGTTCAGTATGTCACGAAAACAAAAAAGGCCTGCTCCCGCCCAGCTACGCATCGTACTAGAGTCCATAGCCCCCGAGAGATGCGGGCTATACAGAAAAGGTGTCATAAGAGAAGCATGCCCCGCCAGCTGAAACTTAATTCTACATTTACCCCAAATGTCCCTGGTAAAAGCCATGGGTCCCAACAGAGTTCCCGAGGGAATCTCGAAGGGTTTGCCCCATATCAACGAGGCAGGGTGGCAAGGGGCCAACCACAACTGTTCCACCTCCATCCATCTATTACATGCTGGAAGTGTAGACCAATGGGACAAATGGCGCAAATGAGTTGCATAATAATATAGCGTGATATCTGGGCAGGCAACACCTCCCTCCCGTCTTGACGCACAGAGGACCGAAGCCGGGATACGATGTCTCCCTGAGTGCCATATTAACTTCATTAGCAATGATTGGATTCTTTTTAGTGTTGCCACAGGTACTCTAACCGATAGCGTTTCAAACAGATATAGAAAGCGGGGATAATGGACATTTTAATAGCTGCAATTCTACCCAAGAGCGAGATCGGTAGGGCCGACCACTTTTTAAGTTGGGATTCTACCTTATGTATTAGAGGTGGGAAATTGGCTTGAAATATTGTTCTATAGCTAGAGGTCATATTAATCCCTAGATAGCGTATGGATGATGTGCGCCATGTATAATTGTATGATTGTTTAAGGAGTTGAAGTTTAGCTTCCGGAATATTTATGGGCAACGCCTCAGTATTAGTAGAGTTAATTTTATAGCCCGACATTTTAGCGTAGGATGCGATCGTTGCATGTAGGTTAGGGAGAGAGGTAATGGGATTTGTCAAAGAGAGAATCACATCGTCTGCGAACAGGGCAACTTTGAATGGTCTAATTTTGAGCTGAATTCCCACGATATCAGGGTTAAGTCTAATTTGCGCCGCTAGTGGTTCAATACTAAGGACATAGAGCAGAGGGGAAAGGGGGCATCCTTGGCGTGTTCCATTTTTGATGGGTAAATCCCTGGAATGGGCATGAGAAAGGCGAACCAGAGCAGTGGGCGATGAATACAGGCCCCTCAGTGCAGTAACGAAAGGTCCCGACAGGCCAAAATGGTGAAGAGTGTGAAACATAAAAGACCAATCCAACCTGTCAAAGGCCTTCTCCGCGTCCAAACTCAGCAAAAGGGCCTCCATCCTCCCCCTGTTGGCCACCTCAATCAGGTCCATAATACGCCTGGTATTATCTCCCGCTTGACGGAAGCGCACAAATCCCACCTGATCTTTATGAATCAAATGTGGGAGCCATTTCCCCAGCCTATCCGCTAAAAGCTTGGTGAAAATTTTTAAATCAGAATTTAACAGACTGATTGGGCGGTAACTTGCACACTCCATCGGGTCCTTTCCCTCTTTTGGAATAACAGTAATGTAGGAACAGAGAATTGATTCAGGTATTGCCCCCCCCTCCATAAAATGATTAAACAGGGTGACCATATAAGGGGATAGTATATCGATATAGGTTTTATAGTAGAGGTATGGCAACCCATCTGGTCCTGGCGCTTTATGTCCCGGTAGTTTTTTTATGGTCTCTTCAATCTCATCCGCTGAAACCTTTTGGTTAAGATCTTCCAAAGCGGTTTGTGATAGTTTAGGTAGTTGACATGAGGAGAAGTATTCATCTAGTGTGTGATTTTGTCTTTTCTGGAGTTGCTGTGTGGTGGAGGGGAGGGAGTAGAGGGAGGAATAGTAATCATAAAATAAATCGGCTATTTTAACCGGGTCATAATGGATCACACTGGTGTGATCCTTAATACCATAAGGGGAGTTATTAGTGGTCTGGTCCCTCAGTCTCCTGGCTAGCATCGTATGTGCTTTGTTACTATACTCATAATATTTCTGTCTAGAGTATCTAAGGAGTACCTCCACTTTACCCTGGGCTATGGTTTTTAGTTGGTTTCTCAGATCAATTACTTCCTTCAAGAGTAGTTTAGTGGGGTGGGTCAATAATCGTCCCTCTGCCTGTTTCAATTTCCCTTCTATTTTGAGGTATTGGGATTTAGCATCTTTCTTAATCCTAGATGACAATGCAATACATTCTCCTCTGAAGACCGCTTTATATGCTTCCCACAAAACAGCTAGTGACGGAGATGAGGGGGAGTTTTCAGTGAAATAATGTACAAGAGACTCCCTCAATTTATTTCGCGTATCTTTGTTAGTCAAGAGGGACTCGTTTAGTCTCCAATGGCACATTTTAGGTGGATTAGGTGTTAATTTGAGATCTATTGTCAGAGGGGCATGGTCGGTCCACGTTATATTACCGATAGATGCGGAGGCCAATGAGCGCAGTGTTATCATGTCCCCAAAGAAGTAGTCTATACGGCTATGGGATCCATGAGGATGTGAGTAAAATGTATATTTCCTATCAGTTGGATTGTCAATGCGCCATAGGTCGTATAATGTGTGGCTACGTATTAATTTCCAGAAACCTATAGAAACACGTTCCGTTTTTGTATTTGTATTTTTGCTATTGGGAGGTACATGAACCAATCTATCTCTAGTTTCTGAGAATGCCATATTAAAATCGCCGCCAATTATTTGGGCCATTCCTCGGTCAGGTTGTAAATGGGCTAGAACAGAGGCCACAAACTTTATCTGGTTTGAATTAGGGGCATATAGATTTCACAACATAATTGGTACTCCCCCCGCACTCCCATAAACAATGGCATACCTGCCCTGCGGATCAATTTCAGATTTAGTTACCTGAAATGCACAGTGGTGGGAGATCAATATCGCTACCCCGGCCGTTTTATTTCTAGCCGTGGCAGAAAACGTAGTAGGAAACCAGCGGTGTGCAAATTTCAGAGACCCCGTATCCGAAAGATGCGTCTCCTGTAAGAAAACTATATCAGCCTTGGACTCCCGCATCTCTCGGAGGACAAGCCTTCTTTTTAGGTCTGAATTCAGACCCTTTACGTTAAGGGTAAGCAGTTTAACCATTATAAAATAAAGGTGTACCTAGAGTATTTAAGGGGGACATGGATGGGATCATGGTGGAGACACCTTGGTCTAAATACTTGAATGGGCAGATTCTGGGAATATCATTATGAGGACTTGACTGAGAAGACGAGAGCATACATGTACTGCATATCTGAACACAGGTAATATAACTGAGCATTAACAGAAAAGAAAGAAAAAACATCAGGTGAATATTACAGGACAACTTCCTGTTGTCCTAAAATGAGAGTCGGGTATATTTTAACATAAGTCGCCTAAGGCGACTCCGAAGTGTATTTGCACTACTTAATAATCAATAAAATCAATAACACGACTCTCTTCTGTGAGGGTACACGTCAGATCTGTGAGAGCAGTTTTCACTCAAAAAACCTGCCCCCAAGAGCTGCAAATTCCCATTAAGGGGCCAAGATTAGTATATATACTATCCCGCATAAAGGAGAAATAAGGAGGAAGAATAGGCAATTGAGCCAAATGATGTATGCTATAGTCACCGATCATGAAGGGTCCTCCCTCCTGGGAGCATTCCGTGTCTTTTTACGCGGTGCAGACTGTTGCCAGGTCTGCTGCAGTAGAGGAGGCAGTCCCAGTGGTGTGATCCAGTCTGGCAAAGATGGTGGATTGATGTTCATCGCGCGGCAGAAGGACTCCAGGTCTTCCGGGTTTCTTAGTGTGGCCACTTTATCTCCTTTCTTGGCTGAGAGACTAAAAGGGAATCCCCACCTGTAGGGAATATGGCTATCTTGTAGAATGTTCAGCAGTGGTCTCAATGCCCTCCGTTGCTGGAGAGTAATCCACGAGAGGTCCTGGAAAAGTTGTATCTTTGTATTATTGTGGGTGATTTGTTTAAGTTGTCTTGCTTTTGCCATAATATCTTCCTTTAGAGGGAAGTCTGTGATACGGCAGATTATGTCTCTGGGGTTTCCAGTCATACTTTTTGGCTTCAAGGCTCTATGAGCTCTGTCCATTTTAATTGGGTGATCCGCTGGACGACGTAGCACCGAGTTGAACACTTTTTGTAGAGTTCCCACTACATCTTCCGTATCTCTTGTCTCAGGGACCCCTCTAACTCTGATATTGTGCCGTCTTCCCCTGTTATCCAGGTCCTCTACATTGGAGGTCTCTTATGATGGAGGCCTGTGCAGTAGTTTGGGACTGAAGATGTCTTATAACCGCTCTAGCTTGGTTGTGATCTTCTTCTAACTGATGGATCCTCTGAGTCAAAGCAACCACCTCCCGTCTTGTCGCTGCCAATTCTGAGCGACAGGTGTTTTTAATCTCTGTGACCAGCAGTTTAAAGTCCTGTTTAGTAGGCAATTGTTGTACGTATTGCCACCAGTCAGGAGGCGGGGGCGGGGGGTATAGGTGCTCCCGGATTTGATGGGGTGATCCAGGGCTCTGGACCACACTGCTCCCTCTTTAGTCAGTGTATAAGGACTCGGGGCTGTCTATCAGCACTCTGGAACTTCTTTGGGTCTGCAGGGCTTGTCTCGTTGAGCGAGACATTCTCTGGGGGCGACTGGGTTCTTCCAGAGCCTGGGTTGCCCAGTTATCCTCTGTCCAGGCAGAACTCCACATATCCCTGTCGATAAGATCAACGAGAGCTCTCTGATTGCTCTCACCATCTGGTAATCCCTCACTATGAGCAACCATTTCTGGGCTCCCCATCCTCTGTTCTATCAAATTAATGGATTCCTCTGTAAGATCATAGTCTATCCCTGCCGCAGAGGGGGGTGAGCTGAGGCACAATTCTCCTTCCCCTTGCTTAGCATATGTGTTGGGGCTCCCATCATGTGTGGGTTCACAGTTGAATTTTAATGGGGTCAGCACAGGGGTGCAGTCTCTTTGAGTATCAGGGGAGAGGTCTCTTGCTGCAGATCGCGGTAGCAACAGTGCCTCTGAGGGGGCCGGTGATCCAGCCTCTGCTTGAGTCTCCGCCCCCTCCACAGGGATGGTGCCCATCATCTCCTGTCTCCCTCCTCCTCCCCGCCCCTCCAGGGCTCCAGGCGCGGGAAAGCCCTGGGGGGATAAAGAAGCAGCGCTGCCCGCCATCTTGGGACCCTTAACAGTGTCCTGGGTCCGCCCCCTGTCTTCTGGTCCCGGGCGCTTGTTTTCACCAGCGGGCCCGCAGGGACTGCAGTGCGGCGGTGATTCAGACTCACCGCGGGATGCAGAGGCTGAGCACAGGGCGGGTGGCTCTCCGGCGGCTCCCGGTCTCATCGGCTGCTTTGCAGCATGTGCGGGCGCAGCTTTACCTCCTTTGGTCAGGTATGTGTCCAGGGTGCCTGGTGCCTGGTCCCCTGCTTCTTTGGGCAGCTTCTGGGCTTTTTTCTTCCCTATCTTTTGGCTCCCTTTGCTGATATAGAGGCTGATTTTTGCTCTTGGGAGCAGGAGCTCCAGCCTCACACGTCCGCTCTCATGAAGGTCCGGACACGCCCCCCCCAAGGGGAAACTTCTTTATTTCCAATAGATATTAAATACTTGGATGTTTAACCCCTCCCTGTCCTGTGACACAGCAGCAGAGATGCAGTTACAGAGGTTTGCCAGAGAAAGCAAGTTGAGCATTTGGTGAGCTTTTCACCTCAGTATTTATAAGACAAAACCAGGAGAGGGTGAGAAATGCATAAAAATTACCTGTGATTGCTCAGCTCCTGCTTTTGTCTTACAAATACTGAGGAAAAAAATCACCAAATACTCAAAGTGCCACTTTCTTCTGATGGTGCGGATTCCACCAATAAATAGGTGATCACCTTCCGAACCTGTGCATCGCTGATAACTTGTTTTCACCAAAAAAATCCCTTTAATGCAAACTCCAGTGATTGTACATCACAGTAATGGTGAGCGCCCAGTGATGTGCAGGAGCCGCCTGTGTTTTACAGTCCACGCTACACTATAATAGGTATAACGGATAACAGGTACTTGTATTTAGCTGAAGTATGGGTGGGCCCAGGTGGGTGGGCCCCTGGAGTCAATTTTCCTGGTGGGCCCCAGACACCCCAGTCCGGCGCTGGGCATGGACACCCATTTATCCATGCAAACAGGTGCCAATGGATATCCACGCAACATTTTTTTAACAAATCCGTGAAAAAAATAGGAAAGTAGAGTGGCACTAAACACGGGATCCACCAGTCACACGTTTAACCAGAATGAATGCAAAAAGAGAAAAAAGAAACATGTATGTATGACCGGGATGCGGGAAGAAATATTGTTAACACTTGTTCAAGTGAAAAATACTTTTTATTACAAAAATTCATGTGTACAGGGTAAAACAAGAGCACAAGACATTTAAAACCATTTAAAATATGTGTATCACCGCACGAAAGAATCACAAGTACATGCCTCCTGTAACTTTTAACAATGATGAAGGTCCTGCAAAGCTGACCTGGTGACAAAACACGAAGATGAATAAATATCTGCACTGATTCCCATGATAAGGAAACACACCAAAAACAGATGTGTGGTATTCCTGAGGAAGAGGTTTATCCCAAAACGCGTAGAAATGAATACCACCATATGAATTCAAATCTTTGAATCTTGGATTCTGTTCGAGCGGGAGCGCGGCCACAAATCCCTATTCTTATATCTACTTTCCTGGATTACTACTGAGGGAGGACTGCTGCAGACCGCAAAGAAAGCTTGACATCTTAAGTTGTCACAGGCGCGAAGGGTGGTTATGATGTCTCACAACCCAAACAGGTGAGCAAATCCACCATTTATTTACAGACTTTTTGCTGACATATACATACTATTGTGCGCTCATTTTTGTTTTCAGCTGTTTATTCCTGTACCTAGACAATAGTATTTCCCCATAAGTGACCACATTCTGGAAACTGGACCCCCAAGAAATTTATCTAGATGTGTAGTAAGCTCCTTGAACCCACAGGTGAGTCACAGAATTTTACAACGTAGAAATGTGAAAATGATAACATTTTATTGTTCACACAAAAATGTTGTTTTAGCCCACACAATTTTCATTTTTCCAAGGATAGCAGGAGAAATTGGACCCCAAAATTTGTTATGCAATTTCTCCTGAGTACAAGGATACCCCATATGTGGTGGAAAACCACTGTTTAGGCCAGGGCCGGGGAACTATTTTACTGCCGAGGGCTATTTGGAAATTTCTACAATCCTTCGGGGCCGTACAAAATTATCAACCTGAAAATTACCCGCTATATTTGGTTAAACAATCAACCCACCCCTACTGTGGTGGCTGGAGCTGCTTCTCTTTGGCATGGGTGATATTGATCATGTTTTTTCCAGGTTTGCTAGAGCCCTAGACATCACAGGAGAGGCTGGGAGCAAATACCTCACTGGGGTGGCTGAGGCTGGGGCATAGAAATCACTGGAGAGCTGGATTTAAAGGGCAGATAGTCGGCAAAACGTGTCTGCCAGCCTGAGCACTGCAGTCCCCCAGGAATCTGCCCAGGGACCGCAAAAAAGTCTTTGAGGGCCGCATTCGGCCCGGGGCCTGAGGTTCTCCACCGTAGTTTAGACGCATGGCAGGACTCGGGAGGGAAGGAGTGCCATTTGACTTTTTGAGCACAGATTTTCCTATAGCAATTTGTGGACTCCCTTCGCAGAGCCTCTAAATGCCATAAGAGCAGAAACCCCCTCAAGTTCCAATATTTTGGAAATTACACCTCTCTGGGAGTTTATCTATATTTACTGTAGTGATGATTTTATTTATGTAAAAAAAAACAATGAAGTCAAGTGCAGTGAATTTTGCATTTTTAAAAACTGCAAATAAGCCCTTTTAGTGCCCAGTACATTGTAGTGCTCATACATTGTGCCCAGCTTGTGCTTCTGGGGAAACACACACCATAAATTAAGCAGGCTACCTCACTACAACAGTGCCTCACATCTGGGCATTAACTGTGGTTTAGACTTTGTGGGGCTCAGAAGGCAGGGGAGCACATTTGGAATTTGGGAGTGCAAGTTTTTCTGTTTTCCTTTAGGGGGGCCAGGAGCCATAGCACTTTTCCAGAGCCCTTGTAATGTGGAAGCCCCCTATATTTCCGTTAACAGATGACAGACTTGAGTGCGGACTTGTGTTTTTGTGGGTTGAGTTGAATGACATTGGTGGCAATTTGGGCACAGAACATTTTGGATCAGTTCACATTTATCCTGTGCTCTATGCTGAGCACTTACATTTGGGTTTCCAGCAACATTTCCAGCAACATCTCTGAAATACAGGGGTTGGACAAAATAATGGAAATACCTGGAAAATCAACAAAAGTTAGTTTAATATTGTGTAGGTCCAACCTTTTGCGGCGATTACAGCCTCAATTCTCCGAGGTGTGGATTCATACAAGGTGATATCATTGGCCCGGCAGATCTCCACGAAATAGCACCCCAGATCATCACAGAACCTCCGCCATGTTTTACGGTTGGGAGAAGGCAGTCTGGATAGAATGCTTCTTTCGGCTGTCTCCAAACTTACACTTGGCCGGATGTCGGCATATGGGGGAGAATATCACATGTTTCCACTGCTCGAGGGACCAATTCTGGGATTTCTACACCACTCTAAACACTTGGAAACATTTGTCATTGAGAGCAGCGGTTTTCTAATTGCAGATCTTCCTGAAATCCAGATTTGTGCAACTCCCGACGAACAGTTTTCGTGGAAACTGGGTTCTGTAGGCGTTCACTGAGCTTAGCAGTGATTTTTGGAGCCGTAATCTTGCGATCCTGTCTGACAATTTGCTTTAGAGTCCGATGGTCTCTCTCAGTCAACTTCAACTTTCAGCCAGACCTGTGCTTTGCTGTGGACGTTTTTCCTTCTCTTTCAAACGCAGTCATTACTTTGGAGACAGGACCTCTTGACACGCCAAGCATTCGGGCACTTTCTGCTACACTGGCGTTTAACTCAGCTCTTCCCAAAGGCCTGGTGCGATAGCATTGGGTTGATAGAAGGGACTAATGACAGCTGAGTATTGACAGCTTGTAATTATGCCCAGATTGATAATGTCAGGCCTCTACAAGACCCGCCTGTCAGGAAAATATGAATTCTTGTAATTGTTTTAAAATGTTTGAAAAGACCGCCAGAGATGGCTTACTTTTCCGCCCCTTGTTCGTTCGTAAGAGAGATGCATAGATCTACGCTTTGCTTCCCCCCCAGTCAGGAAGTTTTACGACAAGCCATAATCTCTGAGCTAAGAGGGACTCAGCTAGCCTGATCTGGTTTGGTCCTTACTGAATTCCTTTGTCTTAACTTACAGTCTTTTAACGTCACGTTTCATAAGACCCATTCATGGCACAAATTCATAAATCAGATTTTTGGGATGTTTACCTTTTTTCGGTTAAATTGGTATATCTTTTATAACTGGTAAACAATCAGAAACCTGGGAAATGGGTTCTGAGTGTCTGAACATCATAGATATATCATATTTGATATCAATCTTTGTGTAAATTTACGAGGGTAAACATGATGTACATATCTTGGATATGGGAGCATCCAATCCGAAGATATGAAAAATGAAGGTTTTTAAGTCTGGTGCAGCTGGGTGGGTTTACAAAACCCAGCCCCCCCTTGTGAGGTAAAAAAAAAAGTGGGAGTTTTCTGGTTTTCTGTCCAATTACATAAAACCAAAGCGTCCATTTTGGGCTCATTCCCCCTGGGACTTCAGACGCAGTACCACACTCGGTCCGTGAAGGAATCATACACCATTTGTGGGGAGCCGTTCCCCTCACTGAATCTGAGTTGTCACCGTGTGGCACAGGTTTTGTACTTTTCTCATTTATTCCTTTTGTTTTAATAACTGTTTAATGCATATATGTAAATTGTCTCTTTTGTAATATGTTGCATATCTTTTGTAAACACTGCCAACTTTCTGAAGTAAACTTTATAAATTTACTTAGTTTCATTCTTCTTGTTCTCTGATGAGCCGACACGCATCCCCACGATTTCACGTTACCAAACAGGTTACCAATACACCTGTAAGAGATCGGCGGTGGCAGCATAATCTTTTGTATTTATGTGATATTGCAGGCCTGAGGGTGACTGGATCAAAGTATATATATGTTCCTGGCAGGAACTGGTGGTGTATATACATCCCGTCGCATCACGTGCCACAGTAGATGACGTACACTAGGGCAGCTGGGCTCCCTTGCTTATCCTCTGTCAATACTGTGTTTGGCCAGCAGGATAAGGGGGCGCCAGAGAGCTGCAGGTCCTGACTAAGTTTTCCTAATACCGCCATTATCAATCCTGTGAGTAAATAGTTAAAAAAAACACGCACAGAGAAAAATTATTTATTTGAAATAAAACGCAGAGAAAAATCTTTTATTTGAAATAAATCACACAGTGAACCTTCATTTTCTCATTTATTACCACACACATACCCCTTTGGCAATAATCCACAACGATGGTCCCATAACATATATGGCTGCAGAGCCCCAAACCCCATCCTCATAACATATATGGATACAGAGTCCACCACCCCCATAAAATATATGGCTGTTTAGTCCCCCACCCCGCCTTAACATATATGGCTGCAGAGCCCTCCATCCCACCCCCATAACATGTATGGCTGCATAGCCTCCCTAGTCTATTAAAACATACATTAACCCTCCATCCAGCCCACCACAGTGCACAGTACAGCACACCCTGACCCCAGCTGTCACTACATATCAATCTTAGGATTTTTACCAGACATTCCTGGGCCAGGTGCTCCTTCTGTAGCAGGAGGGAAGCTGTGAATCCCAGCACAGGAGGAAAGAGGTGTCACCAGCACAGAGCTCTGCAGGTCCTGGACTGCAGAGAAGTTGGCTGGGAATCCCCCTTCAAGCAGCAGCTCTGCATGACAGGACACGGCCATGCACAGTGTGCTGCATAGGGACATCGGATGCCGCCATACAGGAAACTTTAAGGCTGCTTTCACATCAGTGTTCTGCTCCAATAACGGATCACTTGTGGCAAGACTGCGTTCAGCCTAATTCATTCCCTATTGGTCTGGCGGACATGTACGGCACTTGTGGTTTTGCCGGATCCACAAAATCCAGCACTTGCGGCAACGGAAAAAACGCTGCTAGCAGCTTTTTTTTTTTACTTGCCGTGCCAGATTTGCTGGATCGCTACAAAACCACAAAAAGTGCCGTACATGTACGCCAGACCAATAGGGAATGAATTAGGCTGAACGCAGTCTTGCCACAAGTGATCCGTTATTGCGGCAGATGAGGTAAAACTGCCAGATCTGCCGTAAATAGTGAAAAACACTGATGTGAAAGTAGCCTAAAAGTACAGTGCCGCCGGGCAGGTGCTGAATGAGCAGGCAAATGGGTGGTCCTAAACAGCTACTGTCTACTTTCCTATGCTGGGGCTCATTTTCAGTCCCAGTTTGGCCCTGACCACTGGACACAAACTCCAAGTAAAAATGGGATTTTAATTCCACCTTGTAAGTAGATCTTCCAGTACATAGTGGAACCGAATGATATGAAATAGAATTTGTATTCTGGATGGCTTTGTAAATCCCTATCATAGTGCATTATTCTTTAAGTCTCCTAACATAGCCAAGGTCTTTGTTTAGCTGTGCTACTGAATAATGTCTATGTGCTAACACTCCAGTTTATTTCTGCAATAAAACATATGTATAGATTGTACTGCCAATTTCATATCTAGTACCAGTACTGCCCCCTGGAGGCTGAAGATCAGACACAAAGAAAACAGGATGAAGATGCTCTGAAAAGTCTGCTGTCTTCCACTTCTATTTCTCTTGTGATCCGATTTTGCTTAAGTGTCATATAAATTGTTACGAAAGCAGTGATTTATGTATGTGTGAATTTCTCGCCACCCCGTTTCTTAGATTTTTGACATTGTGGTACCTCATTAGCCGACAGACACAATAAGTAGCACAGTAGAGCAGTCAGTGATCTTAACCTCAGACACAAAGACAACAAAAGAAAGGAAAGACCTACCGTACGTACTTTGAGCATGTGCTGTACTTTGCTAATTTTGGAATATACAGTTCTCAGCATATAATATTACAGCTCACGTGTTTGGCCATTGCTGATCTTCATGAAACAATTTCATTTAAGGATATGGAGTTTTTTTTTATAATAAAGGGAACCTGGCAAGTCCTTATGTTGTCCAAGCCAGCACCATTTACATTTGCATGTCAAAACTACCTTCCTAACCAGGACTGCATAACATCATTTTCTAAAATAAATGTGTAAAAAAGCATTTGTTACCTCTGTTTTTCTTATACGAATTAGGGCTTTAACTAGTCATTGGAGGGTTGTGTACCCAGACTAGTCAAACCTCATTCCATGTTATTACTACCCTATCTATACAAGATTACCATGAGCCTGCGGGGACTGTAAAGTATGTATGTATACACTGTATATACGGTATATATCAATGAATTAGAATATCATCAAAGTTAATTCATTTCAGTAATTCAATGCATAAAGCGAAGTGCATATATTATATAGAGTCAAACAAAGTGATCTATTTCAAGTGTTTATTTCTGTAAATGTTGATGATTATGGTTACAGCCAATGTGAAAACCTAAAGGCCATTATATCAGAAATTTAAAGTAGGGAGGATGAAGGATTAAAAACCACGCTGCCGTATTCCACGAGACATGGAAGTGTGAATATAAAATTGATTTATTAGTCAACGTATTTCAAGGCTCCCAGAAATGCCCTGAAACATGGCAATATGACTTTGATTTTTGATGATATTCTAATTCATTGAGATGCACTAATATAATAGAGGCTGCTGGTCAGGGGCGGACTGGCCTAGGTGGCAGGGGGCAAGTGCCCCCTGGGCTGGTGGTATAGTCCTCATCTAGGGCCGCCTCCCCCACAGAAATGGGGCGGCCGGCGGCGCCTTTTGGCTGGCGATAGCACCATGATAGCAGCATCCCACCAAAAAACTCTGACAGCAACCCCCACCACCCCCGTCCACCAAAAAACTCTGACAGCACCCCCTCCCCCCCAACCCCCAGGTCCTCAACCAAGGGCTGGCTGAACAAAACTGCCATCCGGAGTTAGAGTCGCCAGCCAGCCCCTGCTGCTGGTGAGCTGTATATATATATATATAATTTATATATATATATATATATAATATATAATATAGAGGCTGCTGGCTCTGGCTGTATATACTTTTAATATAAAGGATACAGGCTGCATATAGTGTATAGACAGCACTATACTGTACATCAATCCACACCATATAAATATAGTAAATACAGATATACTGTTGTTGAGGTGCTGACCAGATGGGGCCCGGGCTGTCGTGGCTGGTGAGGTGGGACCTCTTGTGAGGAGCAGCCCTGATGTTGCAGCACTCGCCACGCCAAGCTCCCCATTTCAAAAAGTCAGCTCTAAAGTGCCCCCAGTGAGGTTCAAAGTATTTGCAGAGTCAAAGTTTTTAAAGCAATTTTATTTGAACAGTGAAACACAGGCACAGTATTTGAACATTGCAAGAGCAAGGTTATTCACAGAAGCATAATTTGTTGCAGGTTGCTCCCCTTGTCCCGGTAACACCTGACTCCTGTCTCCCGACATCACAGTGACGTGACGTTAATTCATAGAGTCTGTTGCAGCTCTAGCCCTACCCAACTAGTGGGGACACATCCAGAGGACCATTAGGGTACCACCAACGTTCTCTCACTGCTTTCGCACAAATCTATGCCGGTGACCCATCAAACCAATACCGGGGGGAAGTAGCTGCTATCTGAGCACCTGCCAAGGGCAGGGGATGAGCTCCAACACTGTGGGAGCACATTCATTTTGTATGCCGACCCACATTCCTGATCCTATGCTCAAATCCTTGTATAACCCGAAGGGTCCAGCACAATTATTGTGGACATCAGTTCCTGATAGGCTTCTTTTACTTGGGATTTTCCTAGCTAGAACCGCACCAGAAATGCCTTTTATAGACCAAGCCCTGCCCCCGAGAAATATGATTAACTGTTCCCCATAACTATCATAATCTAAGGCAGAGGTCTCAAACTCCAGGCCTCAAGGGCCGCACACAGTCCAGGTTTACAGTCTTTCCATAGCATTTGACAGTTGGTAATCAAATTATCAATTGTCAAACTCCAAGGACATCTTGAAAACCTGTACTGTGTGCGGCCATCGAGGACTGGAGTTTGAGACCCCTGATCTAAGGGGACCGGGGAGCAGCATTGACCTTGGCCACTAAAGGGCTACACTCACACAATTCAAAACATTGATTATATACAAGGACACGTAGTACATGCTACCGTCGTTTCTAAAGGGAGGAAGACAATAAACCCCTTGACCCACTTGCACTGTAATACAGGACATAGTGTGGACCTGTATATACAGTATGGTGCTGTGTATGAGCTGGGAACAGGAGCTACAAGACAGACCCAAACAGATGATACTCACCAGCTGAAGGCAGAATACTCAGATCCAATCCTGGCGTGCTCAGCGGTGATTGGAAGATCTTCTCCTCCCAGCGACATCCTTCTTCTTCTGGAGAGTTCTTGTTTGTATTGCGCATGGCAGCCTCTTTAGCTCCAGCACAGTACAAACTTAGTGATAATGAAGAGGAACAGAGGGCGAGCTGGCATCGTCTGACAATACTGAAAATGTCATAAGCGGCTGGCCCAATCTACTGCAAACATATTTTTACATAACTACTCCTATGACTGGGCACCAGTAATATCCACAGCTGCAGTTATGCTCAAAAGTTTGCATACCCTGGAATATTTTTTGCTTTCTTGGCCTTTTTACAGAGAGTATGAATGATAACACAAAACCTTTTTTTCCACTCATGGTTAGTGGCTGGTGAAGCCAATTATTTTCAAACTACTGTGTTTTCTCTTTTTAAATCATAATGACAACCAAAAACATCCAAATGACCCTGATCAAAAGTTCACATACCCCAGTTCTTAATACCGTGTATTGCCCCTCTAACATTAATGACAGCTTGAAGTCTATTGTTCGAAGTTGTGCAGAAGGCTCTTTATTTTCTCAGATGGTAAAGCTGCCCATTCTTCTTGGCAAAAAGCCTCCAGTTCCTGTAAATTCCTGGGTTTTCTTGCATGAACTGCGTGCTTGAGTTCTCCCCAGAGTGGCTCAATGATATTGTGGTCAGGAGACTAAGATGGCCACTCCAGAACCTTCACTTTGCTCTGCTATTGCTAATGACAGGTCGACTTGGCCTTATGTTTTGGATCATTGTCATGTTGAAACGTCCAAGTACGTCCATGTGCAGCTTCCGAGCTGTTGAGTGTAAATTTACCTCCAGTATTTGCTGATAATGTGCTGCTTTCATCTTTCCTTCAACTTTGACCAAATTTCCTTTGCCTTTGTAGCTCACACATCCCCACATCATCAGGGATCCACCTCCATGCTTTACAGTAGGAATGGTGTTCCTTTCATCATAGATCTTGTTGACACCTCTCCAAATGTAACATTTATGGATGTGGCCAAAAAATTAAATTTTAGGTCTCATCACTCCAAATTACCTTCTTACAGAAGTTTGGAGGCTTCTCTCTGTGTTGTTTGGCGTATTGTAGGTGAGATACTTTGTGGAATTTGTGCAGTAATGTCTTTCTTCTGGCGCCTCGACCATGCAGCCCATTTTTGTTCGAGTGCCTCCTTATTGTGCATCTTGAAACAGCCACACTGCTAGGTTTCAGTGAGTCCTGTATTTTAGCTGATGTTACTTATGGGGTTTTTTTTGCATCCCAAACAATTTTCCTGGCAATTGTGACTTCCCTGGTCCCTTTGATTCCCCCTTGGCTGTGATCGTGGTGGGGTTCAGCTGTAACAGCGCGGCTCCACTCTGAGCAGCAGCAGCTACTGGTAGTAAAACAGCGTACATTCGGCTGTATTGCAGCCGTACGCTTTTAGCTATGTGAATCTCGCTACTTAGTTTGCGTAGCTGAAGTTTACAAGATCACTAAGCAACCGGCTTGTGAAGCGATGTTGTAAACTTCAGCTACACAAACTACATAGCCAGAATCACATACCTAAAAGCGTACGGCTGCAATACAGCCGAATGTACGCTGTTTTACTACCAGTAGCGGCTGCTGCTCAGAGCGGAGCCAAGCTGTTACAGCCGAACCCCTCTGCGATCACAGCCAAGGGGGGCCAAGGGACCAGGGGAGACACAGCAATGGGGTGAGGGGGTATCAGGGCACAGATGGCTACAGCACCAGATTCCCGCCCTGCTGTAATTATACAGCATAACACGATGCAAGGTGGGAATCTGGTGCTGACGTCAGAGCAGGCGGCAGGACAGGCAAGGATTGATTGACACACGAGGCAGGGGACGTGAAATGCCCCAAGGGCTAAAACCTGGCCGCAGCACAAGGGCCCGCCTCCATGGATTTTTACTGTAAGTTTTTATAAGCCTATATTTTGGGGTTGCAGCCACACAGACACATGGGGACCCCTTGCCTGAATGCAGCTGACATGCCGCATTCAGTGTTGCAGTTAGATTGACATCCTTGGGGGTGGGGGGTGACAGGTCCTCTTTATGTCTACTTTCACCCTTAAAAACCATGAAATTATTAAAGGGGTTTTCTGCTACTTCAACAACTGTTTCTCAAGCAGTATATTTTCCCCCAGTAAAATAATAACTTATACTCACCTCCAGCGTCATCCCTGTTCCAGGAATATTAATATCAGAATCTTTATCAGCATGGTTACAATTTTAAACCATGGTGCGTGAATCACCCCTTAGGGTTGGATTTGCATAATCTCCAAATCAAACATTGTAAAACAGGAGAAATAAACTGGAGTATATTGCAGTTACTGCAATATACTCCTGTTCCAGGAATGTTGGCACTGGCTCTCCCAGAGATTGCGTGAAAAAGTTATGTCACACAATCCAGTGCTGGCTTCACTCTCCCCTCCTTTGCATAAATCAAGATATGAGGACGCTGCAACTTTCCAGTGATCACGACCACGATTTGGCCTGGCCGGGGATCGCTGGTGCGTCGCTACGTGGTTGCTGGTGAGATGTCAAACAGTCAGATCTGCTCAACGACGCAGCAACGATACGGACCCGCATATCGACCTTGCTGGTCATTGGAGACGTGTCACACACCAGCTAATTTGACGACTGACAACTATGTTAGGGGCTTGGTGTTTGACGCTGAAGCCACATAGGTGTGCTTTACTACGCACCCTCAGCTCCTATTGGTGCTCGCTAGTGCGTTCTGATTGGTCGATTGCAGATAATGTAATAGAAGTAAAAATAGAAGCGCTACAAAGATCATAATTTGATACCCCAAATGATGCCTACCGTATAGACGTTGTAGTATCGCAGCCTGGAGACCTCACTGCTATGATCCGCAAACCAGCACGCTCAGGAACAAAGTATCTATGCAACAAAGGATGGAAGCGCTACTAAGTTGCCTTCTTTTCAGTCAAAGCTGCCCAATCAGAACTCAGCAGCGGGCAACAATCGGAGCTGAGGAGGCGGGAAAGGCAACACTAAAGCACCCCTACGTGGCCGGATTCTGAGTCGCTAGCGATGTCGTTGTTAAGGTGTCAAACACACCGATGCATGCTGCCCTGCGGGAGCGCGACAACCAAAAAATGGTCCTGAACGATTTGTAACGATCGACAATCTCACAGCAGGGGCCAGATCGCTGATGTGTGTCACACGCAGCTAGGTCGCTGGCTAGGTCGCTGTTACGTCACAAATCCTGTGATGTTTCAGCGACATCGTCAGCGACGTTGCTGTGTGTGAAGTACCCTTATGTCCGGGAGAGTCAGTGTCAACACTGCTGAAATTGTGTCAGCAACAGAGGTGAGTAAAAGTGTTATTATTTTACTGGGGGAAAACATACTGATTGAGAAGGGATTATCCGAATAGTGGAAAGTCACATATTACCGCCACTAATTATACAGTATTAAAATGTCCTTTGTTGAACTTCCACATAAAAAAATGCCTTTAAACTGTGTGAACTTGATCTAAAGTTTCCACAGCAGCAGTCAGATTTCCCAGGGATATACTTTCAGTGACACTGCTAGTGACATCTCTATTATGCATTGAATGCTATAAAAATAACCAAGAGCAAGTGAGCTCTGGAATTTCTACACAATGTCCATATCATAACAATTTACACAACTGGGATTGATTCAAGGGAATCTGTCAGCAGGATTTTGCTGCTTCATCTGAAAGAAGCCTAAAGTAGAGGGAAAACCCTGATAACATAGCTGGGTAACCTACTGGCCTTCTTCCGTAGTTTTGATAAAATGTGTTTAAAAAAAAAAGCTAGCCAACTGCACTGATGATTTTAATATAATTGATGGGCCATAGCCAGCTGCTATCCCCTTCGTGTATCCTGTATAGCCAGCCTGTCCGGTCGTGTGATAGCTACCCCAGCAGTATGAGCAGCCTGTGCTGGATGCACAGAAGTGACTGTGGATCACAATGTATGTTTCATGTTATTTATTATTCTCTGCAGCTGGCCGGCTTTGGATTTAAGCTATGTTCACACTGTGCGGTTTTTATCCTTTTCTTTTCTCTTTTTCAGCTGGAAATCTGGATCAGCTTTTTTTTGCAAATAAACGCAACACAAGTGGATCATCCATTTCTGATCTGTTTTTGCTGCGTTTTTTTTCTGGTGTTTCTTTCTACAGCCCATGGACAAGGGTTTCAATGGGAAAAGCTGACCAGGCAAACGCAGCCATAATTGACATGATCGTTCCTTTTAAGGATCACATACCAAGGTCATGAAAGCACAGATTGAACAGCAAAACTTGAAAACCCACTGACTTTGCTGGGATTCCAATTGAGTGATGCCTTCACTGCAAAAATTGGGTCCAAAAAAACAGATCAAAAACACAGTGTGAACATAGCCTAAGATGTTGTACAACCCCCTTTAGTGTACATTCCTTATCTTATTTTTATGGAAAAATACACTTCTTAGGGTAAGTGCACATTACCCGGCGGTTCGGTCGGCGGCAGCTGGCGGGACCCGCCAGGAAGCTCCGGCGCCGTCCACCGGCTTCCTGGCGGGTATGAGCTGCGGGAGCCGGGCGGTATCCGGCGGCTGCCCAGCGGGTTCTCGGCGGCGATTCTGCAGCGGCTGGAAGCAGCACATGATTCTGCTTGCAGCCGCTGCAGAACCGGCCGGTTTTTAGAACTTGGTCATTCTTTGCTAACCCGCTGGGAAACCTGCGGGTTAGCAACGGATGACGCTGTGTAACCGCCGGTGTGTGCACAGCCTTGGGCGGGTTACATTAGTTTCAATGTTAATCCAAACGCAGGTTTGGATTAACATAAATTTAAATAAAACTAATGTATGCAAAACGGCGGTTTACACAGGTAAACCGCCGAAAACCCGCCCAGTGCGCACATACCCTTATTTAGGCATGAAATAAAAGACAGCTGTCTGTAACACCAGTGATTTGTCGTGATCAATCGATTACTTCTAGAAATCATTGAGGAAGAGGGTATATATTGAAGATCAAAGTCTATTTACAGGTCATAAAATATATCAATCATTAGGAAATATGTTTAAGAAAATATACTGTCATTATATTACAAAACTAGTAATTCTGGAAACAACCAGCCCAGACTATAGTTTAAATAAAGAAGAAATTCTTCCGTATGCCGAGTGGCAGAAGGGAAGAAGTGAAGTGCCGCAACTGAACACTAGAGGGCGACTGTAAGCTGTGAATACAAAAGGTATCATAGAATCTCCACACTATCAGTGTTGGGCCATAAGTGACAAACAAAACGTGCAGTTATTTAAATAATATATTGCATATTTAAAACATGGGAACCCAAAACAGTAAGATATTTTTGTAAATTATAAAGACTAGGCATCAATAGTTTTGCAATGAGCAGTCATTGATACCACCAACCTTTTTGCATCGTATCAACATGTAGTTGAACATGGTATATATAGTGTGTATCCAAATTATTCACATTAATTACTAAATTGATTGGATTACAGAACTAGTTACAGGTCGTTGATGACTGCACAAGTTTCACCTTACTTTTTGTTTTTTATTTATCCTCACCAACCCTTTCCTTGATTGACAGCGGTGACTTTACTGGAACTAGGGAAGAACAGACATAGATGGAAAAAAAGTAGAAGGTAAAGTGTATTAAACTGCTCGGCAATCTCAATGGTGTATTTAATGCTTTTGCTTAATTTGAACATTGTTATTGTGTGCTGATATCAATTAGGATTAAAGGGTGCTCAGAGACAAAACGTCAATATATCTAAAATTAGGTCTGTAACACCAAATCGAGATGAAAGAAATAGTCCCACAACGAGAAATTCTGCAGAGGGTGTTGATCTTTATTCACAGTGGTGACAGCAAACAAGCCAAAACTAAAATGTTTTCAGCCCTAGTGGGCCTTCCTCAGTATTTTTGAGGCTATAACATCATATTACATGTGAAGAAAGAAGAAACGAGATCAATCATTATGTCTTCAAGATTTGACATATACAGTATAATATATAAGAACATTATTTAGACAATTACCCATGCTCAGCATGATTATGTGCTGACAAACTCTCTTTTAGTCTCATATGTGGGTCTATTGCCACATAACTCAGAAAAACAATTACAGGGGCATGGCGTCAGGTCGACACACTCACTGAGAGTGCTCTTTTCTGATCTGACCAGGTTCCTGTGGGCTTTTATTAGCACTTTTCATCCTTTCCATATTATGCCACTTATGGGCAAAAGAACCAAGAGACCTGATGTTACCATACACTGTACCTTCTCTGTAGGCACGTCAAGTGTGCAGCGCTTCTTCTCTAAAGGCTCTTCTTACTGCACAGCCACCCTCATTACTCAGTCAAGATTGCATACATTCTCCATCGGCTGCTGCTTCCCCAACATTGGTCCCTCAAGATAGAAACCCCACTAACTACAACAGGTGCAGGGACTGCAATTGCACTTGGGTCCTGGAGCCTAAGGGACCCCAAAAGCCCCTTTGGCCTATAGAAAGGCACTAATGCTATTAAAGAATTGCAATAATTGGGGGTCCTGTTGGAGCTTCAATTTACGCCACTGCCCACTGGCATCCCTAAATCTTTAACAAACCCCACATAGTCAGCAGAACTCAATGTAAAGGATCTCACCTCCCTCAGCCGCTTTGAACTTTGATACGGGAGATGCCATTACTGCTTTTAAACAGCATAAGGCAGCTATACCTACTAAACAAGACAAGACTCAATCTAGACAAAGACTGGACACTACTTATAAGAATGAAATTCATTCTCTCACATCACATCTTACCGATAGGGTGCAGAGATTAAGAAGATGCTGTGACCTGAATTGAAGGCCATCAGAATACACACAAGCAAATCCTGGATTTACATAGTCAGCAAATAAACCACTTATTTAATATGGTTGATGATCATAAAAATTGTAAGTGCCACAACATTCACATAAGGAGTGTACCTAAAAACACCAATGCATAAGTGCTTGTGCAACTGCTCCAAACATTATTTAATACAATAATATCCTTGGTAAAACTGCGGAAAAGGAACTAGAAATTGATGAGGTCCATCATATGTTGGGTCCTCGTAGCTCAAACTTTTTGCACGCAGGAGACATTATTTGCTATATACATTTCTTTAACGTGAAAAAAACAATCATGAAAAAAGCAAGAGAAATAGGCATTGTTGACCTACATGGAAAATGCATAAAATTGCTTACAGATTTATCCCAAATGACACTTGTTAAAAGAAGGGTGATGGAACCACTGCTTGATGTTCTCTGTGAAAGGGGCCTAATGTATTCTTAGGGATACCCGTTTCAGTTGCAGGTCTGAAGAAATGGAACATTACATATCCTGAAAGACCCAAGTGATGCTTTTGACCTACCCTGAATTCATATACTGGACTGGCCAATTACTCCACCTTGTCACAGATATTGCCAGCATGTCACAGATTGCAGTTATTTGATCCTGAACAAGACGATGATGCACTCAGATAGGAGAGAAATTCGCCAAACAAGTTATTATTATTTATTTATAGAGCACCATTGATTCCATGGTGCTGTACATGAGAAAGGGTTACATACAAACAAGTTAAAAATACAATGAGCAAACTAATGACGGCCTGATACAGAGGGGAGAAAGGACCTTGCCCTTGCGGGCTTACAGTACATTCTACAGGGCAATGGGGAGACAGTAGGTTGGGTCTGTTCTGGTGGTGGTGGAGCGCCAGGTCCAGTGGTGGTGGAACACCGGGTCAAGTGGTGGTGAGGGGCACTGTGGTCATTGCAGGCTGTCCTGAAGAGATGGGTTTTCAGGTTCCACTTGAAGGTTCCAAGTGTAGGGGATAGTCGGACGTTTTAGGGAGCAGAATGCCAGAGAATGGGGGATGCTCGGGCAAAGTCTTGCAGGCGGTTACATGTCTTGCAACAAGTTACAAATGGACTTTGCTATCTCTAGTGGAAGACCAATTTTAAAATGTTCATAGCATTTTACAGGAGACGTTCACCTGATCCTGAATAAGATAGTAAACCCGCCAAACGACTCAAAATGATTCTGTTGTTTTTAGAGGCCTCTTTTTTTTTTTAAACTTCTTGCTCTCCTCCTTGATAAGCTGCATCACAAGCATCAACAGATATTTGCTTAGAAAAGTCAATAATACTTGACTGTAGATTTTCCCTAGGGCTGGTCGAGGAGTTTCGCTTGTGCTTGTAAATACAATCCTTATTAGGGACTAAGACTGGGATCTGCTGATTACTACAGTATCCTAATGTCTGATTATATTTTCTTTACCTCTTGGTTTAGATGCTAAGGAGGTAGACGTTACTATCCAACATCTATATCATTTCTATATGACATTTCTTTTCTCTCACATGCAAATGATCAGGAAATGTTAAATGAGGTTTTCACAGACCAAGAAATAGAAAAGGCCATTAAATCACTTCCTATTAGGAAGAGCCCAATCCTGATAGGTTTATTAGATTTTATGCTTGCGTCTCAGTTGATATGATTTCTTATGAACGTGTTCGATAAAGACTCAGAAGACTCCCATTTGATTCTACTAAAACTTATCTTTCCTCCTATATTTCTACTCAACATTGATGTCAAAATATTTTCTAAAATGGTTGTGACGTGGCTTTCTCAATATTTGTCCTCAATTATATATAACTTAATGTGGGCCCTATGCTATCACATTGGAAGGGGGGTGATGTCACGATGGAGTCAGGCTCTGTGGCGCTGGCTGTCTCTTCCCCCGTCCGCTCTCTTTCCCCTGGGCTATCTTTTTCCCTCTGTGATCTCTCCTTTGACTTGTCTCCCCCCTCTGTACTCTCCCTCCCTCGTGCACTCTCCCCCATGTGTCATCTTCTCCCCTCATGTGCTGTCTCCTTTGAGCTGTCTCCTCCTGTTTGCTGTCTCTCGCCCCCCTGTTCTGTCTCCCCTGTATTTAGTCCCTCTGCCCCTGTGCTCTCTCCTTTGAGCTGTTTCTCCCCTTTCTTCTCTCTCTCTCCCCGTGCACTCTTTGACCCACTGTGTGCTCCCTTTGATCCCTTACCCCCGTGCACTCACTTTCTATGCTTTGTCTCTCCCCCTTGTGCTCTCTCCCTCCTGGTATCCAAAGATGGTAGTGGCGTAAGTGCACATGCATGCACCTGGTCATGCAGCCGCCATCTTTGTATACCCAGGTGTTCAAAGATGGCGGCCGCCTGAGTAAGTGCGCAAGTGTGCCGGGTATATGCATGCACACTTGCTCTCAGTGCCTCCCTGTGTCCCCCTTGTGTGCTCTCTGTGCCCTCCTGTATACTCTATGCACTCTCTCTGTGCCCCCTCTCTGTGCTCTGTGTCCCCTCTGTGCGCTCTCTTTACGCTGTGCCCCCACTCTGCCCCAGTGCGTCACGCCATCTTTGGACACCCACCTGGATGTCCAACGATGGCGGTGGCATGACTAACTGGGCCTGCACATACTCAGCAAGAGCAGTTAGTGTCTAAAGATGGCAGCAATATGACTAAAGGCTACGTTACACGCATCAATTTTCAGAACGATATCGCTTAAGCGATCTGCTTTTTTGATCGCTTAAGCGATATCGTTTGTGCTTCGCTACGTGTAATCAAACGATTTTTGTTTGAAAAATCGTGTTTGATTGCAGATTTGTGAACATGTCGTCTGATCAACGATGAACGAGCTCCCTGCGCCTCACAGCCTATGCTGGGAGCTTGTATCCATGGTAAACATCGGGTTACTAAGCGCCGCGCGGCGCCTAGTAACCCGATGTGTACCATGGTTACCAGCGTTCTCGCTGGTCCACATCGTTGGCGAGTCTGCCTGTGTGACAGCTCACCAACGATGTGAACGATATTGTTGGCGATCGCGCGTGCATGTGATCGCTAACAATATCGTTCAGGAAATTGACCCGTGTGGCGGCACCTTTACTGCGCCTTCGCACATAAGGTGATGTTGGGAGGTGGGCTGCGGGTGTCATGAGCGGCAAGTTGTGCGATGGCAAGTTACTAGCTTTTTCTGGTGGTGGCCAGGACAGTCAGCGAGCGCAGTATTTGCACACCCATCATTTCGATGTGCAAATATGGCTGCCGTCGGAGGGGGATAAGGGTGCAGCCGGACAGAAGTTGATGATAGACGGGACTTCAGGATTATGTAAGTAGATACCAAGTTGGTTTTAAGAGAAGAGAGGCATTTGACCAATACAGAGAAGATATTACTCTTAATTTCTTCTGAAAAAGATTCCAATGTGCCTTATCTCTAAGAATGCTAAATAAGCATTTGACAGAGAACAGTGAGGTTAGAAGAAAAAAAAAACACCTTATGGCAAATTGGGTTAGGTCCTTTTCTACTTTCAAAAATCTTATCTGTATATACAGATCCAAAAGAAACAGGTATCAATCTTCCACTCCTGTTTATAGTATACAATCACTGATGCAAAAATACTGACGTGAATGAGGCCTCGGAGTAAATGGACTATTTTCACTTCTTTCTGTTACACTCTTGTTCCATTTTTAATAAAATGTGTCCCTTATCCTCCTATTATACACACTAGGTATGGTACATATAGCAGTTATTTTATGTGAAAATCCAGATATCCAGGGCATTCGTTCATGCTCACACCAATTAAAATTAGCTTTTCCATGCAGATATCCTATTATAATATGTTACACACACTAATTTCACTCACTTCTATAATAAAGGAATTTAAAATATTTGGTCATCTCAGTACCTTTAAAGTGACCCTGTCACCTCCATAAAGCCCCCCAGGCTATCACTACCTGTAGCTGCACCTTCCTATTGCTACTCTAACTAACCCTTTCTGTCCTAAATGTGCCCTGTGACTGTGTAATAAAACGTTATCACTCACTCATTAGTATGTTAATGATCCGGGGGGCTACCGTTGCTAGATCCCCTGGGCATCCTCTCTGTGTCCCTTCGCCGCCTCCTGTATAGTTTATCACGCCCCGATGGGCGTGATTTTGACATGAAAATGCGCGCCCCCCCCAGCCTGGCTCCAGACTTCAGGCTGCGCATTGCACATGCTCTGTGGAGCACAGTACGTCAGCTCATTACAGATGAGCTTGGTTGCCACAGGGTGGGCAATTTATATGGATGCACCTAAATAAAATGGGATCGCAGGTGATATCAACTTCCTGTTTGTGGCACATTAGTATATGGGAGGGGGGAACTTTTCCAGATGGGTGGTGACCATGGTGGCCATTTTGAATCTAACTTTATTTTTTTCAATGGGAAGAAGGTAATGTGACACATCAAACTTATTGAGAATTTCATAAGAAAAACAATGGCGTGCTTGGTTTTAACCTAACTTTATTCTGTCATGAGTTATTTACAAGTTTATGACCACTTATAAAATGTGTTCAAAGTGCTGCCCATTGTGCTGGATTGTCAATGCAACCCTCTTCTCCCACTCTTGACACACTGACAACACCACAGAAGAAATGCTAGCACAGGCTTCCAGTATCCATCATTTCAGATGCTGCACATCTCATATCTTCACAGCATAGACAATTGCCTTCAGATGAGGGATGAGGCAAACTTTTTTGTGAATGGTGGAGTTAACAAACAAAACCACCGCTATTGGGCTGACACTAACCCACAATGGATAGATCCCTCCAAGACTGTTGGAACACAAAAATAGATGGTATGGTGTGATATATGGGGTACAAAGATAGTGGGCCATTCTTCATCAATGGAAACCTCAATGCCACTGGATATCTGAAATTGCTACATGATACAGATATCCAGTGGCATTGAGATTTACATTGATAAAGAATGGCCCTACTATCTTTGTATCCCATATGCCACACCATACCATCACTTTTTGTGTTCCAACAGTCTTGGAGGGATCTATCTACTGTGGGTTAGTGTCAGACCAATAGCGGTGGTTTTGTTTGTTAACTTCACCATTCACAAAAAAAGTTTGCCTCATCACTCATCTAAAGGCCATTGTCTATGCTGTGAAGATACGCAATGAGGTGATAAAACCCAGTACGGTAAATTATCTCTGTTTTTTATTAGGAAAAAACCCTATGTGTGCTCCTTTTTATCCAGAGTTCCATTGCATTTGACTCCAAAATTTGGTACATTTATTCGAGGCGCCAAAAATTTTGTGTTTTGTCCAGTTCCCCCAATCCAATGATGCGGTGGCATCAGGGTCATAGAAAGGGTTCCTTATAGCTGACTACTGACAACTGTCATTAAGCACAGATTGGTAATGGTCAGGTGTCTACGATACCCGCCCATTACAAACTCAGTAAGTAAATAAAGGATTTTCTGTTTGTGTGTTTTATTTGAAATAAAACTCACAGAGAACCCTCATTTTCTCATTTATTAACCCCAAACATACCCTCTGACGATATTCCACAACAATGTCCCTTGAATTGCACTCAGCTCTGCTGCACTGGAGGTTGCACTGAAGAAACATCCTATCAGCGCGACCTCCGAGCATACAATGAGTGTCCCAAGAGTTGCGGCTGTGCCGTGAGTGAGGTGACCTGAGGGTACCGCTGGCGCAGTTACCATGGTAGCCGTGTCTGCTGACACAGTTACCACAGTAACGCACATCTGATACGGTTACCATATAGCAGAGTGGAAGTGCTTCATCAAGGGTGCTCGTGCTGTGGATTACCGTTGGAGGGTATGTTTGGGAGCTAATGAGTGAAAGAGGTTGTCTGTGTGTATTATTTGAAATAAAAGATTTTTCACCATGTTTTATTTCTAATAAAGGATTTTATCTGTGGGTTTTTTTTTACCATTTACTTACTATATTGGTAATGTCTGGATGTCATAGATGGCTGAACATTTTCAATCCAGGTGTAATGTACTGTAGGATTACTCAGGGACCTATTTGCAATTGGGAGCACAGACAACTCTGGAACCAAACTTAAGGTGAATAAGTCTATATTTAACACACATGGCAGATATAATGTGATGTGCAGAAAATGAAAAATTGCAAACAGGTAATACTGAAAGTCTGCGAAAATAGTTCTAGCAAGGTAACAAACACAAAAGTCTCTGGAGATAATTCTCACTGGGAGAAACCGATGGAGAAAAACAGACCAATAATAATAAATCCCCAGAGTCTTGGGCAAGGGAATCCCCAGAAAAACAAGTCCGATACTTATTGATGCAGTACAGCTTTTCAAGCGTCCCAATGTTCATAGAGCTGTATCTGCACTATAAACAATAGTTCTTTAAGTGCTGGCAGGGAAAACAAGGCTTACGTGACACAGGGCTTGTGAAGCAGAAGCAAAGTCAGGAACTAAACACAGGCAGCTGGAAGTAGTAGAGTAGCCGTGGCTGGTGAGATTGCTGGAGTCCAAGGCAGTAGCTGGAAAAGCCAGAATGGATCAGCAGGAAAAGTGGATCACACTTGGAAAGCACAGAAAGCTTGGAATTCAAACTGAATACTTGAGCATAGGTAGATGGTAGGTAGAGGTTTATAAAGGCAGAGGGGAGGATCACATGATCAGGCAATTTTTCTCGCTGAGGATCTCGGCGAGCTGCGCAGATGTGAGTGCACCCTAATGGTACCGTCACACGCCGCAATCTCGCCCGGCGATATGAGGTGATCTAACGTGCGCATGCACGTTTTTCATGGCAGCCTCAGATCGCCGATGGCAGCATCACATGCCGCAATCTCGCCCTGAATGTAAGGCAATGTGTCACTCCGGAAATCGCCTCACCCACAGCGGAACCAATCTTGCCTCATTCCATCGCCGCTTCACACGCCGCAATTCCAAAGACAATGAGGGCGTACATGTTCAGCGTGGCGAGGAGATAGGTGTGCCACAGTGGTTTACACCGCACCCCATACGCGCTCATTGGACAACGCAACAGCGTTATGATTGGTCAGCCTGCTCTGGGAGGCTGGCTAATACATGACGCCATTGTCTGTTGTAGTTTGCAGATGGTTGTGTAGCTGAAGATGTGTGTGGTACTGAACGGACAGCTCTTCAAATATGGCGCGGTGTCAACTGACAGCCAATGGGAACACAGTAGCCAACATCAATCATCGCAGATGGGGCGGGCACGCCTTCAGGAAATCATAGGCAACGCTCTTTACATCATTATCGCTCTGTCACACGCCACAATACGGAAATCTCACCTTAAGGATTGCGGCTGATTACTGAGCACTGTTCAGGAATCAGGTGACGGCCGAGGGGCGATTTATCGCCGCAAAATTGCCAAATCACATGCCGCAACCGTGAGGCAATTTCACGGCGATTGCTCCGGGGTGATATATTGCCTTGATGATTTCCAGGCGAGATTGCAGCATGTGACGGTACCTTTACAGAGATGCATTGAGCGCTTGTGATATAACATTTGACTTCTGGCCAGTCAGATGCTATCGGCACAAGATGGCGCTGAAAATGCATGAAAAAAGCGAGGGTGAGTATAACACAATGGGGCAAGGGGAAGTTAATTTAAAGCGCCACTCCAGGACTGAACACCATCCCCAAGGAAAAAATAAACCTGGAGTGGTGCTTTAAAGAGTGTGTCATTTTATTTTTGATGACTCATTTGTACACATGAAAAATAAGACACTTTGTAATACATCTTAGGCTGGTTTCACATTGCGATTTTGTTAAATCCGATGCTGTCTGATGAAAATCGGACAGCATCGGATCCGAATTAGCCCCCATGTTCTCCAATGGGGATCGGATTTGCACTTAATGGCATCTGATTAGCCTCCGATCCAATTCTGTCTGATTTTTTTCAGTAGACAAAATCCTAGACTGCTGCGATTTTGGTTTCCGAGTGAAAAATCGGATCTGATTCGTTCCGATTAAAATAAAATGGTAGTCTATAGGGACGGATGGAAAATAGGATCCAATTATCTGTATTGAGCATGCTCAAACTCCCAGGCTGCTCCCAAAACCTCCCCTAGCCCTCCCTCCAGTCCCCCCTCAGTGGACGGAGTTCCGTTTAAATTGGATACGTCAGAAAATCGGACTGATGGCATTCAATTTAGTGCATCCGATGCTCTCTGATTTACAACGGACAGCATCAGATTTAACAAAATCGCAATGTGAAACCAGCCTTAGCACAGAGGCCTGGCTAGGTCTCCTCCAGGACTGATTGTATATCTGTTTTCAGTGAATACACACGTTTCCATTACAGAGACAGGTGACAGTTGGAGCTCCGACGTTTTATGGAGAACGGTAACTGGATTCCGAATGTCTCTAAGGGTGCATCCTCACGATCAGGAGACGCAGCATCTTTGCGCTGCGTCCAAAACGCTGTGTCGTACAGTACTAGCATCAGGGGCTGGCTGGAGCCTCCATCCCCGGGTGGCAGATTTGCCCTGCCGGCCCTGACCTGAGAAGCGGGGGGGGGGGCGGTGCTGTCGGGGCTGACTTGAGAAGCGGGGGGGGTGCTGTCAGGGCTGACTTGAGAAGCGGGGGGGGGGGGGGGGTGCTGTCAGGGCTGACTTGTCAGCCCTTACCTGATCCGAGACCTCCAGCGTCACAGAGCGACTCCCGCGGCCGGGCCGTTTCGCGTCATGTGCCGGCCGCAAAGCGACTCCCGCGGCCGGGCCGTTTCGCGTCATGTGCCGGCCGCAAAGCGACCCCGCGGCCGGGCCGTTTCGCGTCATGTGCCGGCCGCAAAGCGACTCCCGCGGCCGGGCCGTTTCGCGTCACATGTTGCCGGCCGCGCAAAGCGACGCCCGCGGCCGGCCCGTTTCTGTAGGGGGCGGCCCTAGATGTGGACTATACCACCAGCCCATGGGCACTTGCCCCCCTGCCACCTGGGCCAGCCCGCCCCTGACTAGCATCCCATCCTCACTATGCGTAACCCGCCCACAGCATCTTTGAGCTGCGGTGCGGGTTACCGGGAGTCCGCTCCTCCTCCGCATGTTCATTTCACTGAATAGAGGCCACCCATAACACATCAGTCCAGGAGAAAGAAGCCGCTCATTAGGGTGTTTTCACACTGGCGGTTTTGCCCGGATCTGGAGAAAAAAACGCATCTGATGCTGACCGCGGTTTTTTCGCGGCCGCATCTGCCGAAACTGCACTTGCTGTGTCTGCCACACACTTACCGCACGCCCCATAGACAATGCATGAGGCTTGACGCAAGTTTCTTTGTCCAGATCCGATGGATCCGGCCAAAACCGCCAGTGTGAAAGCAGCCTTAAGATACATTACAAGGTCCATCTTGATTTAAGCTGATGGTTATATGTCGCTGTCAATCACTGTAAACTGTGGTGTTGCTCATCAAAGCCCATGGATCCCATGGCAGCCGGGGGCTACTAATCTTATCCCTCCGTCCTGAAGCCATCCGGCTCCATACACACAATAACTTCCACTACTTTCCTGGATCATCCAACACTGCAACTCACAACACAAAATAAAGGCGGCAACAAGACAAAAGCTCCACCACCACCACGAGCCGCACGGGGTGATCGCATCGTCTGATGTCCATCCGCGCCTCTTCCCCCATAGACAATAGTCGCAATGCGACCGTCATTTTCATGCAGTTCGCATGCGACTTTCACTTCCCCCGTGCAGCTACTGCAGCCCGGCCACTGAGGGGTTAAGGTTACCGCAGCGCCGTGCTGCTTCCGTCACTCTCCTGTTGTTTATCCCCCTTGGCGCGTCCCCGAAGCTCCGCCCCTCGCCGCGTGCTGTCCGGGCCCGCGCCTGTTGTTAAGAACCCAAACAACAGTCCTAGACTCCCTCCCCCAGATCGTGGTTGGATAAAAAACAAAGTTGTCATAATTTATAACCAATCCCAGACTGACTTCGAAGAAGAAGCCGCTGTCACTGGAGGTCACGCCCCCTGAGCAGACTCCTCCCCAACCGCAACCAAAACATCCTTTGTCTCGAAGCAGCCTCTCCTCTCCATTGGTCAGTGCTCAGAAGACCCGAGATCTTATTGGCTGTGACGCACAAGGATTTGGGCGATTATTGGATATTTCTGTTTCACGGCTCTGGGCTTCTGAATGGTTGGTTCTCGACTTGATGACGGTAAAAAGTATCCGTCTTCTGATTGGCTCTTGTACACTGTGTTTTTACCTAGGCTCCCCCCTCGCTCTAAACCGCCGTTGATCGGTCTCCAGTCAGTAACAAAACAAAAGCGGCGGGAGGAGGTGGCGGCGGGGTGAGAAGGCCGCCCGGAGAATGAGCCACGCACGAACCGGAGAAGCTGTAAGAGAAGAGGGAGCAAGAGGCAACGAGTAAGGAGGGAATGTGGGATGAGGAGCATTGTGTCTGCGGGGGACGTCATGAGCACTCTGACCGGGACCAGGGATGGGGACTGGGGGAGAGGGCACAGAAGAAGGGGGGCTCTGTCTCCTGCTGTCATTGGGCACCAAACTGGACACTTGTGCCCTCCAATGGTGTCAGGGCCAATATCTGCCTGCCTGGGGTAAGTGCAGGGCTGAAGGTGATCTACTGTACTGTGGGCACAGAGGTGGAGGTGATCTACTGTACTGTGGGCACAGAGGTGGAGGTGATCTACTGTACTGTGGGCACAGAGGTGGAGGTGATCTACTGTACTGTGGGCACAGAGGTGGAGGTGATCTACTGTACTGTGGGCACAGAGGTGGAGGTGATCTACTGTACTGTGGGCACAGATGGTGAGGTGATCTACTGTACTGTGGGCACTGGTGTGGAGGTGATCTACTGTACTGTGGGCACTGGTGTGGAGGTGATCTGTACTGTGGGCACAGGTGTGGAGGTGATCTGTACTGTGGGCACAGGTGTGGAGGTGATCTGTACTGTGGGGACAGGTGTGGAGGTGATCTGTACTGTGGGACAGATGTGGAGGTGATCTGTACTGTGGGCACAGGTGGAGGTGATCTGCTGTACTGTGGGCACATATGGTGAGGTGATCTGCTGTACTGTGGGCACAGAGTGTGGAGGTGATCTACTGTACTGTGGGCACAGAGGTGGAGGTGATCTACTGTACTGTGGGCACAGATGGTGAGGTGATCTACTGTACTGTGGGCACAGGTGTGGAGCTCATCTACTGTACTGTGGGCACAGGTGTGGAGCTCATCTACTGTACTGTCAGCACAGGTGTGGAGCTCATCTACTGTACTGTGGGCACAGATGGTGAGGTGATCTACTGTACTGTGGGCACTGTGTGGAGGTGATCTGTACTGTGGGCACAGGTGTGGAGGTGATCTGTACTGTGGGACAGATGTGGAGGTGATCTGTACTGTGGGCACAGGTGGAGGTGATCTGCTGTACTGTGGGCACATATGGTGAGGTGTTCTGCTGAACTGTGGGCACAGAGGTGGAGGTGATCTACTGTACTGTGGGCACAGAGGTGGAGGTGATCTACTGTACTGTGGGCACAGAGGTGGAGGTGATCTACTGTACTGTGGGCACAGATGGTGAGGTGATCTACTGTACTGTGGGCACAGGTGTGAGCTCATCTACTGTACTGTGGGCACAGGTGTGGAGCTCATCTACTGTACTGTGGGCACAGGTGTGGAGCTCATCTACTGTACTGTGGGCACAGGTGTGGAGCTCATCTACTGTACTGTGGGCACAGGTGTGGAGCTCATCTACTGTACTGTGGGCACAGGTGTGGAGCTCATCTATCCACTGTGGGCACAGGTGTGGAGCTCATCTACTGTACTGTGGGCACAGGTGTGGAGCTCATCTACTCTACTGTGGGCACAGGTGTGGAGCTCATCTACTCTACTGTGGGCACAGGTGTGGAGCTCATCTACTCTACTGTGGGCACAGGTGTGGAGCTCATCTACTCTACTGTGGGCACAGGTGTGGAGCTCATCTACTCTACTGTGGGCACAGGTGTGGAGCTCATCTACTCTACTGTGGGCACAGGTGTGGAGCTCATCTACTCTACTGTGGGCACAGGTGTGGAGCTCATCTACTCTACTGTGGGCACAGGTGTGGAGCTCATCTACTCTACTGTGGGCACAGGTGTGGAGCTCATCTACTCTACTGTGGGCACAGGTGTGGAGCTCATCTACTCTACTGTGGGCACAGGTGTGGAGCTCATCTACTCTACTGTGGGCACAGGTGTGGAGCTCATCTACTCTACTGTGGGCACAGGTGTGGAGCTCATCTACTCTACTGTGGGCACAGGTGTGGAGCTCATCTACTCTACTGTGGGCACAGGTGTGGAGCTCATCTACTCTACTGTGGGCACAGGTGTGGAGCTCATCTACTCTACTGTGGGCACAGGTGTGGAGCTCATCTACTCTACTGTGGGCACAGGTGTGGAGCTCATCTACTCTACTGTGGGCACAGGTGGGAGCTCATCTACTCTACTGTGGGCACAGGTGTGGAGCTCATCTACTCTACTGTGGGCACAGGTGTGGAGCTCATCTACTCTACTGTGGGCACAGGTGTGGAGCTCATCTACTCTACTGTGGGCACAGGTGTGGAGCTCATCTACTCTACTGTGGGCACAGGTGTGGAGCTCATCTACTCTACTGTGGGCACAGGTGTGGAGCTCATCTACTCTACTGTGGGCACAGGTGTGGAGCTCATCTACTCTACTGTGGGCACAGGTGTGGAGCTCATCTACTCTACTGTGGGCACAGGTGTGGAGCTCATCTACTCTACTGTGGGCACAGGTGTGGAGCTCATCTACTCTACTGTGGGCACAGGTGTGGAGCTCATCTACTCTACTGTGGGCACAGGTGTGGAGCTCATCTACTCTACTGTGGGCACAGGTGTGGAGCTCATCTACTGTACTGTGGGCACAGGTGTGGAGCTCATCTACTGTACTGTGGGCACAGGTGTGGAGCTCATCTACTCTACTGTGGGCACAGGTGTGGAGCTCATCTACTCCACTGTGGGCACAGGTGTGGAGCTCATCTACTCTACTGTGGGCACAGGTGTGGAGCTCATCTACTCTACTGTGGGCACAGAGGTGGAGGTGATCTACTCTACTGTGGGCACAGAGGTGGAGGTGATCTACTCTACTGTGGACCCACATATTACATCTGTAGGTGACCTCCAATACTGTGGTCACATATAACCCGTCTGTAAGTGATCTACTCTACTGTGCACCCACATGACACCTCTGTAGATGATCTGCTGTGGTCTCTCATAACATGTACTGGGCAGGTTGACATGATCCTGTGTCCAGAATACTTAGTCTTCATTGTGTCCAGATAATACATATTACCGTAGTTGTTTTTTTCTCTTTGTGTTGTGGTAACTTGGAGAGAGACAAAGCAGGTGGTGATGAAAGATCTCAGCGTCCAAGTAGCTTCTGCCCAAGGCTGGGGATAATTATCACCCCTAGTGACACCGACGTGTGGCTAATTATATGTTATTTACATGTATGACCATGTAACAAACTCATCTTGGCTCCAGATCTTAAGGCAGATTAGCAATATACAGTGTCGGCCACACTTCGTTTTTTTGTATTTTTATACTTTTTTTTTTTTTCTTTCTTCTATAGAGTGTTTTGGTTCTTTTGTTTGTTTTTATATTGTTTTTGGGCAAACGAGTAAACGGGGCATTGTCTTTCACTACACAAAGCAACAATCACTCGCCCAGTGTGTGAAAATTGGCAAAATGGTTACATTAACCCATAAACTGTGCTGACTGGCGCTCTACCAGATTCAAAATAGGGGATCTGTAACAAAGGCTGCCTGACGTAATAAACCCTCCATTGTCTGCTGTCTTCTCCGTGCTCTTATAAGTTGTTCTTTGTGTGTTTGCTATATTGGGGCTGTAGGATGACAACGTACGTGTCGTATGGAGTAATTGCCCCAAGCTGTCATAAAGACTTGCCTCACTGGCTGAACGCTTTCTATTATAGACAGAAGCCATCAGAGAGTAGAGAATCCAGTCTCGCTGTAGACCACATGCCTGGTTATTGCTCTCATGAAAACAAAGATCTCAATGGACTTTGTTCTAGAAATCCCTGACAATGATTTTCCGTGTGACTGTGTTGTGTTGTCCTGTGACTGTGTTGCTGGTGTGTTGTCCCTGTGACTGTGTTGCTGTGTGTTGTCCCTGTGACTGTGTTGCTGTGTTGTCCCTGTGACTGTGTTTGCTGGTGTTGTCCTGTGACTGTGTTGCTGTGTGTTGTCCCTGTGACTGTGTTGCTGTGTGTTGTCCCTGTGACTGTGTTGCTGTGTGTTGTCCCTGTGACTGTGTTGCTGTGTGTTGTCCCTGTGACTGTGTTGCTGTGTGTTGTCCCTGTGACTGTGTTGCTGTGTGTTGTCCCTGTGACTGTGTTGCTGTGTGTTGTCCCTGTGACTGTGTTGCTGTGTGTTGTCCCTGTGACTGTGTTGCTGTGTGTTGTCCCTGTGACTGTGTTGCTGTGTGTTGTCCCTGTGACTGTGTTGCTGTGTGTTGTCCCTGTGACTGTGTTGCTGTGTGTTGTCCCTGTGACTGTGTTGCTGTGTGTTGTCCCTGTGACTGTGTTGCTGTGTGTTGTCCCTGTGTTGTGTGTTGCTGTGTGTTGTCCCTGTGTTGTGTGTTGCTGCGTGTTGTCCCTGTGTTGTGTATTGCTGCGTTTGTGTATTGCTGTGTGTTGTCCCTGTGTTGTGTGTTGCTGTGTGTTGTCCCTGTGTTGTGTGTTGCTGTGTGTTGTCCTGTCCACAGCAGGCATAATCCTGTGGTGCTTTGTGCCTGTGTAAATCATGTAAATAGTCTAGATCCATTTAAGCCTCTGTCACATCCAATGGACTTTGTCCAATCTCCAGGTCCACAGTCGTTTCTGCTACACCAAGCTTTGTGTTGTGAATATCATTATTTGTCTATAAAAATGGCAAAATGGCCTAATTTCTTCATGCACCTAAAGTATCTGGATGTGTGACAGCCCAGAGCTTCTTTTGTTTGTGTGCTTTCCTCCAATGTCTTGCTGTCTTCTCAGCCATGTGCCTTTCTTCTTTGTTTGAAGGGAAGGCTATAACCTTATTATGTTCACGTCACCGCTCCACACTCCAGATACACTCCAGACTGGCTGTGCTGGTTGCTGATCTGTGTATATATTTTCGGTATATACACCGTGGTGTCGTCTGTAAATAAGGACTGATGACAGGGGTGGGGGGCTGGGACCTGCACTATAAGTGATGAGGCTTCTATATTGGGGTGAAGGTGTTGTCAGCAGTTGTAATGTTTCTACTTGTGGATTCCCAGTGATGGTTACTTGTCAGGCGGGGACTTGACTGTGCGCACGTCACATTAGGGGTGTATTTGGGGTGTTTCTGATCACCCCTCTCCTTCTGCACATGCTTTGTTTATATAGGCAGGTGTTTGGGCTGAAGCATCCAGTGCTTTATTTGCATTGCTGTTTTTTATGTCTGTTTAAGGGGACCTGAGATCAATGGGGCATGTGTCTACTAGCCAATAGCTTACTGGGCAGATTGTAATGCAAAGTGTGAGTGCACAAAAGACACTTCTACTAGTAACTTTCCTTTGTAAATGCAAACAGATTTTTGCATTGTACATGTATAGAGACAGCCATTGCAGCTGCTATGGGGCCCATGTGCAGTGGAGGAGGGGGCATATCAGTCTAGGCTTATCTCCTCTCCTTCTGGCCTGGGGTGAACCTGCATAGGCCCCCTAGCAAAATTGGCAAACAAGTGAGCGGGGGATGGCCAGGGAGTAATACCACCCTGCAATAATGCATGGGAAGGCTTCAGTATTATTTTACATGATAGATCCCCCTCTTACACCTATTGCTGTTGTGTAGCCACAGTTATAGGGGAAATATTCCTATGATAACATTACACAGGAAGAAAAAAATAAATAAATATATATATATATAATATATATATATATATATAAAATATATATTATGGTAGGTGTATATATATTTATTTTGGTGGGTGTATATATAATAATCATGTATGTATGTTCCTACATATAAGGTCATAAGAACCATGACCTGGGAGATTTCAGCTCTGAAGTCTGCAGAGTTGTGCCTGCAGCTGTGTATGTATATATTAACCTATATATAGCGTTGAGAGATTAACGGTTTCACCAGGAAACCTGTGGTTCTGCCTCTTCCATTCTTGTTGCTTTCATCAGATTATTGTGTACTGTTAGGTGGGATATGTATGATCCTTGCAGTGTGTTGTACGTTGTCTTAAGAATGCCGTCCGCCATGAGTCTGCTTCCTTGCACATTTAAGTTCCATGTGCTGCTCTGTATTTCCACTTTTAATGCGATTAGCAGAAGCTTTCCAGAATTCTCCACCAATCGCACCTTGTTAGGGAAGTATAATGTGAGCATTCACACTGAGCAGGAGAACATTAATGACTTTTATTTTCTTTACCAATCCTAGATTACCAAGGCTTCTTACAATATGTATATTATTTAGCTTATTACATAATATTGGCACTGTTTTACATCTTCCTGGTAACCTTCTCTTTATTAAGAGCAGACGATGCCTATCCGCCCCCTCCTAGGAGCCGCCGGGCTGCTCTCTACATCGGCAGTAATATGGATGCTATATTTGCCTTTCTATTCTTAGACACCACACACGGATTTGGTTTGCTGTGCTTGCAAGTTGTTTGTTTAGGTTTCTGCTTGCTGACCACGTTACGGAAGACAGAAGTAAAGTCTATTTACATACAGTATCATTGCTGCACGGAATGACATTGACTATTCTGGGCTCTCAGATAAAGGGGTATTCTTGGGTTTGGAGGTTATCCCCTACCCATGAAATAGAGGATAACGTTCGAATCGCGGAGGAAGGGGGGGTCCGACCACTTGGAATCCCACTGATCCCTAGGATGGGGGATCTGAAGAGCCCATGTGAGCGGAGCGTGGCCGATCCCTTCACTTTAATGGAACCACTGGAGATAGCATGAAGCTGCTCTTCAGCACTCCCATTAGAATGAATGGAGAGACGGCACCTCATGATCGACCTATTCACGGGGACCCTGGTTTTGGGATTGGTGGGTCACAGTGATATGAAATTGTTATGGTTAATATTTATAATATTAACAAGTTGCCTGCTCCTGACCAAATAAATATAGGCCAAGTACCGGGGTGAAAAGTATGACACCAGACACACAGTCAGATGTACAATCTTCGTTGGTCGGCCCCAAGCATGGCTCCAAGTGTGGTTTATTATAAGAGGCATGAGGTTTTTCCTCAGTTAGGGTCTCGGCCAGCCCTACTCAGATGTATTCATTGGTCAGTGGGTTAGTCCATGGGCGGATCCATGGGGTCATCGGGGGGTGTGGTCTTGATCGAGTATGTCCAGGTGATGTGATTGGTCAGTCCTTCTATGGAATTCAGCTTCCTCCAGGAACTCCTTATTGTAAACAGGATGTAGTCATAGATCCAGGCTCCATCTTACACACCGTGGCATGGTGTGATGAAACAGGAAATGGCAGCCATGTTTAAGTCACAATTAAGGTTATGCAATGTAAAATATTACACTCTATGGATCGTTTCTCCCATGCCCTTATGTCTTAAGGTTAATTAAGTATTTGATCCTATGGTTCTCCTCAACAATAGGGGATAAAATAGGATATGGAAAAACGTCCAAACCTGAACATACTCCCTTAATATCTGCTCGATTCTTTGTATTACTAGTTTTTATGGGAGATTATGTAGCCATTGGTTGGGAATAAACCTGTCCTCCGTGCTATTGGTGCTGCTTTCTAACATGTTATTTCTTTCTCCGCAGGTTGACTTTCTCCTTTGGCATCTGTGTGGGAAGTGCCACACACTCCCCAAACCAACAACGGCTTTTGCTTGCATTTTCCAGTGTTTCTTTTGTCAGAGAGTGCAGCAAAGTTGTAATTCTTCCAGTGCCAGCCCCGAGCTGAGTGAGGAGCCCCAGACAGACATGGTGAAAATGACCAAGTCCAAAACTTTCCAGGCTTATCTGCCAAACTGTCACAGGACCTACAGCTGTATTCACTGTAGAGCACATTTAGCCAATCATGATGAGTTGATATCCAAGGTAAGGGATCATTCTGCTCTTATCCTCTTACTGTTTCACTGTATATGCCTCAAAACAAATCTGAACAAATCTTAATCGGAGTTAAAAGCCAGCGATGAAGCTGTGCAGTAATGATGTACTTGCCTCTAGTAGCATCATCTGCTGGCAGGAAGCTGCAAACAAGCCGATCGTCAGCAGACACATTTAGTAGCCTCTTCATTGATCTCTGACAATAGGTGCACAAGGTGCAAACCATCAGTAATCTAGCCATTTCGTCCTGGTCAATATTTATCCACGTTTATTGTGCTAGTCTTCGTCTGCACCTTCCTAATGTAAAGCGCCATGGAACCCAATGGCGCTATATAAATAAATAATAATTTTAATGAATTTAAGAAAAAATGGTACGAAGCATAGTCAAAGTATGTTTACTATAGGCATTTCTTACCGATCAGCACCATTGCTCCATGGCACATGCACATGTGTTTGTTGAGCCCAGTGATCAGCTGCAGCATATTGGTAGATTTAATGCAGTAGCTTTAGAACTAGCATTAATCATCCAAAGAATGGAACAGGAGCTGGGAGGGTTTTACAAGGGTTTCAGGGACCATGTCACGTCAACAGCACTGCAGCCCATCACAGAGCTTAGCGGCCTTGATTGATCTGGGAAGGGTACTTAAAGGCATCCTGTCACCTCCAGAATACCTCCTAAGCTAGCAAAACATGTCCCTGCAGCATTCCATCACTAATCTCACATTCCTTTTGTCTCCTAAAAGCATCCTGTGAAAGTGCATAAAAACGTTTTAATACTTACTCATTAGTGATTACAATTAGCAGAGGCTATATTCTTTAGTCACCAGGGCGGGCTGTTTTGCAGGCTCCAGGATCCACCCTCTCTCTGTCTGTGTGCTCTGCTTGTGCAGGCTTTACCCTCCGCCTCTCTGTCACTCACAGAATGCAAATCATTAGTCCTGCCTTCAGCTCCACATCACAGCAGTACAGACAGAGAGAGGCTGGATCCTCGAGGCTGCATCCTCGAGGCTGCAAAACAACATGCCCTGGTGACTGAAGAATATAGCCCCTGCTAATTATAATCACTAATGAGTAAGTATTAAAATGTATTTTTGGTCATCATAATGGGAGACCCAGACAATGGTACACTGGTGGAGGGGTCCTGCAATAACTGCGGACGCCCAGAGGCCCGGGCTGGCACTGTTGAGTCAGCAGCTCCGGTGCTATACCCTGAGGTTCAGGTGATCTCAGGGCCATGGGAGACTCAGAATAAGATCAATGAATCTCTGCTGTCTCAGCTGTCCTCCATGTCGCAATCCCTGGAGGCACTTAATAGGAGACTGGATAGCCCAGCTACTCCATCCAGTTACCCCCGGGTGTCCCCCTCTTCTGCTGCGAGACCCCTTAAGCGGGCTCGTCGTGAGGATTCACCCGAGCTCCATACTCTCTCTGAGGAGGAGCGTTCCTCTGATGGTGAGGAAGATGATGGGGGTTCAAATTTCGGGTCTGTGTCTGTATCTGAACCACCAGACGGGGTGGAGGATCTGGTGTCCTCTATCAACGAGACCTTACGTCTCGTGACACCCCCTGAGGAGGTGACGGTGCACCCGAAGGAGGTCTATCAATGGCTGCGGCCGGAGGCTAGACCAAGTGGCTCCTTCATGGACCACACTAATTTTGGAAGGGTGGTTAGAGCTCCCAGGTTACATCCTGGGCGGCGTTTTGTCCGTAAAACCAAGGACAATCGCTTCCCCTTCCCCCAGGAGGTGCTACAGGAGTGGTCGCAGTCCCCGAAGGTGGACGCTTCCATGACCAGGATTGCTGCACGCTCCCTTTTCTCTGCCTCTGATAGCTCCTCACTGAAGGATGCTACTGATAGACAGGTCGAGCAGCTCGCCAAGTCTTCCTATGAGGCTGTGGGGTCTTCATTTGCCCCTAATTTTGCCACGGTCTGGACCTTACAAGCGATTACTACCTGCTTGGATGGTATCTCTGACATGGCAAGATCCAGTCCAGAGGTCCTAGCACTTACCGAAAGGGCAAGGGCCTATGCGGACTACGCCAGGACGGCGACTCTGGAAACTGCCACTCGCTCAGCTGTGGCTTCGGCCAATGCTATAGCGATTCGCAGGTTGTTGTGGCTGCGTCTTTGGGACTCAGATGCCACATCCAAGAAGATTTTGCAGAATCTTCCGTTTGCTGGTGACAGGCTTTTTGGCACCGAACTGGACAAGCTAATTAAGGATTCTGCTGAGTCTAAGATACCGCAGAATAAGCCTAAGCCACGGTATACCGTTAAAAGGAACCCAAAACAGTGGTCCTTTCGTTCCAGCTCGCAGTCATCAGCACCGTCCGCTCGCACGGACCGAGGGGGAAAGCCCGCTTCCCAGTGGCGCTCTAAGAGTCGTCCAAAGAAGCCGGCGGGAGCGGCAGCTGCCACCCCCAAACCCGCCTCTACATGACTCGCTCTTTCATCCTGCCTCCCCACAGGTGGGGGGCCGCTTGTCTCGCTTTCAGGACAAGTGGCTGCTTCACGTTCAAGATCAGTGGGTTCGAGACGTGTTCTCGCGAGGGTACAGGATAGAGCTGACGTCAAAACCGATATCCCGATTCCATCGGTCGGTCACGTCACCAGAAAAAGCTCAGGCTTTTTACCAGGTGTTGGAGGGTCTCCGCAGAGACGGAGTGGTGGTCCCGGTACCTCCCGGAGAGAGGTTCAGGGGTTTTTACTCCAACCTCTTTATCGTCCCGAAGAAGGACGGATCCTTCCGCCCAGTACTGGACCTGAAGTTGTTCAACCATCACGTGTTGGTTCGGAAGTTCCGTATGGAATCACTGCGCTCCGTGATCGCAGCTGTGTCACAGGGGGACTTCCTAGCGTCCATAGATATCAGAGACGCTTACCTTCACGTACCCATTGCACCGGCTCATCAGCGCTGGTTGCGATTCGCAGTGGGGGAAGAACACTTCCAATTTGTGGCACTGCCATTCGGGCTAGCCTCGGCACCGCGGGTGTTCACAAAAGTGATGGCTTCCATGATGGCTCTCCTGCACATGCAGGGACATGCCGTCATTCCCTATTTAGACGACCTGCTGGTCAGGGCGCCATCAGAACACCTCTGTCAAGAGAGCCTGGATGTGACCATGCGGTCTCTGGAACAGTTCGGTTGGCTCCTCAATATTCAGAAGTCAACGCTAGTTCCGACCCAGTCTTTGACATATCTGGGCATGGACTTCAACACAGCCTCAGCCCTGGTGTCTCTGCCACGAGTCAAACAGATGGCGATCCAGTCAGGAGTACAAGCAGTCCTCCTGTCACCACACTCATCCCTACGGGTATTGATGAGACTGGTGGGACGCATGGTGGCGGCGATAGAGGCGGTGCCGTTCGCACAGTTTCGCCTCCGTCCTCTCCAGCTGGAGATTCTTCACAGATGGGACAAGAGGACGATCTCGCTGAATCGGCTGGTGACACTGTCACAACCGACCAGGGACTCCCTACAGTGGTGGCTCCAGCCACGTCACCTGTCACGAGGCCGGTCCTTCCTAAAACCGTCATGGTTAGTGGTGACCACGGACGCCAGTCTGAAGGGCTGGGGTGCGGTGTTCTTACACCACAGGGCTCAAGGCCTCTGGACTCAGTCGGAGTCGGCATTGCAGATCAACGTGCTGGAGATCAAGGCGGTCTATCTGGCGCTCCTGGCGTTTCAGAAATTCCTGTCAGGACACCCCATTCGGGTGCAGTCCGACAATGCGACGGCCGTCGCCTACATAAATCATCAGGGAGGGACCAGAAGTGCTCAGGCCCTCGCCGAAGTCCACCGCATTCTAGCCTGGGTGGAGGAAAACGGCTGCCTGATCTCCGCAGTTCACATCCCAGGGGTCGAGAACTGGGAGGCCGACTACCTGAGCCGACAGGGCATGGACGCCGGAGAGTGGTCTCTTCATCCAGACGTCTTCCGGGACATCTGCGGCAGATGGGGCACTCCGGACGTGGATCTGATGGCCTCACGGCTGAATCATCAGGTGCCCCAATACATGGCAAGATCGTGGGATCCTCAGTCTCTGGGGGCGGATGCCCTGATCCTGAGTTGGTCCAGCTTCCAGCTGCCATATGTGTTCCCGCCTCTGGCTCTGATTCCCAGGGTCCTGTGGAAAATCAGGATGGAATGCAGAGTAGCCATTCTAGTGGCTCCAGATTGGCCCAGGAGGTCCTGGTACCCGGACCTGTGGCAACTGTCAGGCGGACACCGGTGGGCTCTTCCAGAACGCGCAGATCTACTCGCGCAAGGCCCATTCTTCCACCTCAATTCCAGGGCCCTCAGATTGACTGCATGGCTCTTGAGGCCTGGCTGCTGACGTCCAGAGGATTCTCTCCTACAGTGGTTGCCACTATGAATAGGGCTAGGAAGCCTGTCTCCAGGAAGATATACCACAGAACGTGGAAAATCTTTTTCTCCTGGTGTGCCTCTGGTGGACGTTCACCGTGGCCATTGTCCATCCCGACATTGTTGGCTTTCCTACAGTCGGGGTTGGAGTTGGGATTATCCCTTGGCTCTCTGAAAGGTCAAGTATCAGCACTTTCAGTGCTGTTTGACAGGCGCTTGGCGCTCCTGCCGAAGGTCCGCCAATTTCTGCAGGGGGTAGCTCGGGTGGTTCCGCCTTACAGTCGACCTCTGGACCCTTGGGATCTCAACATGGTCCTGGCGGCTCTGCAGAAACCGCCGTTTGAGCCACTGAGAGACATCTCTCTCTCTCGTCTGTCCCAGAAAGTGGTCTTTCTGGTGGCAATTACGTCCCTGAGAAGGGTCTCAGAATTGGCTGCACTTTCGTGCAAGTCACCCTTTCTGGTGGTTCACCAAGACAAGGTGGTGTTGCGCCCACGGCCAGAATTCTTGCCGAAGGTGGTTTCAACGTTTCACCTAAACCAGGAGATTGTTCTCCCATCATTTTGCCCCGCTCCCGTTCATCAGGTTGAGCGCGACCTCCATACTCTGGATCTCGTGAGGGCTGTACGCATTTATGTGTCCAGGACCGCCTCCTTTAGGAGTTCGGATTCCTTATTTGTCCTCACGATGGGTCGCTGTAAGGGGTCCGCGGCTTCGAAGTCGACCTTGGCCAGATGGATCAAGGCTCCCATTCAGGAGGCTTACCGGTCTTCTGGTTTGCCTCTCCCGGTGGGTTTGATGGCACACTCTACTAGAGCTGTAGGTGCCTCCTGGGCCTTGCGACATAGAGCGTCTGCTCTACAGGTGTGTCAGGCGGCCACTTGGTCCAGCCTGCACACTTTTTCTAAGCACTATATGGTGCATGCCCATGCCTCTGCGGATGCGAGTTTGGGCAGGCGGGTTCTCCAGGCGGCGGTTGCCCACCTTTAAAGGGAACCATGTGTTTTCCGTCTTGTTGAGGAACTTTTCCCGCCCTGGGGTATTGCTTTAGGACATCCCCATTGTCTGGGTCTCCCATTATGATGACCAGAAAAAAGAGAATTTTGTTTACGTACCGTAAATTCTTTTTTCTTTAATCATCAATGGGAGACCCAGCTCCCACCCAGTTGTTCCTTTGCATGTTTTGCATTTGCTCTGTTCTCTGTTGAGACAGTGTTTGCCGGGTTGTTGAACCGTTTTGTGTACGGCATTCTTCCCGATGTTTCGGGTGTGGTTTATTTCCTCCTCGCAGCTTGTAGACCAAACTGAGGATGTTCCCTGCGGTAGGGGTTTATAAGCGGAGGAGGCGGTGTCTACAAACTTGTAGTACCTAGTGTGACCTCCGGAGGGCAGTGCCCTAAACCCCATTGTCTGGGTCTCCCATTGATGATTAAAGAAAAAAGAATTTACGGTACGTAAACAAAATTCTCTTTTTATGCACTTTCACAGGATGCTTTTAGGAGACAAAAGAAGTGTGAGATTAGTGATAGGATGCTGCAGGGACATGTTTTGCTAGCTTAGGAGGCGTTTTGTAGGTGATAGGATCCCTTTAAAGCTCAGTTTGTTACTCTGTGGGTTAAAATCAGCATAATTGGGGACTGACTTCTAAAACCAGGATTAGGACACTTTTTTCTTATTGTGTGACGGCAGTGAGGAGAGGTGTGAGGGGGGTGGCGTTTGTGTACCTCCCCCTTCCCCCCCCCCGCTGCCTCATTCAGGGCCTATGACTATTCGTTAAAGCCCATCCTACTTCAGCTGCGGTTCTTGTACAGAAGAGTCTGTAGTCCATTTTGTAGTTGATTTTACCTGTTCTTGTTGAACACTTTTGCTCTATTAACACCAACATCTACTTTACATTACTATATAGCCAAGAATACGGTCATAAATCGGGATAAGGAAATGTCTGTCATCCAAAGCGTTTTTCTTGACTAATATTTTGGGTAAATTTAGTTATGCACATTACCTAGATCTTCATGTATTTGTCTATTCTGGAGTAATGACGCCCTTGTGTATCTTTTTTTTCCTGCAGTCATTTCAGGGAAGTCAAGGGCGAGCCTACCTCTTCAACTCTGTGTGAGTATTTCCTTGCTCTAGTTTTGCTTTCTAATGACATTTACTCTTTACTGGTCAGACATATTGCAGGAAAAACAAGTTTATTCATGCCTGAATTCCAGGTCTTTATCTTGAACCTTGTGAACTTCTCTTTGGTTGTGCTCATGTTTCATATTTTCAAATAGATTAAATAAATCTGATGACAAACAAAACTTTTTATTCTATTATTCTTTCTTTCTTTATATGTGAGCAACCTTCCTATGTCTTATTTGCTAGAATAAAATCCCATGAATAACCCAAATAAATGCATTAGTTAATAATGAGGTTGTCCACTACTGAACAACCCCGTATTTTAACCCCTTAAGGCAATGCCAATGTTTGGTTTTACATTTTAGCCATGAGTTGCAGTTTTAATTTTACTATATGCAGTAAGGGAAGGTAGAAAGAAAAATTCCAAGTGTAGTGAAATGGTAAAAAAACAAACACAGGAAATTCCATCTAGGTTTATCTTTACAGCCTTCATTGTGCCATACAAATGTCCTAACAACATGATTCTCTAGGTTAGTGCGATCATGGGGATATTAGGCTTGTGTATGCTTTTCTGAAATAATTTTTGTATGCCACTAAAATAGTTATGAACTTTGTAAAACTAAAGTCTCGCCACATCTCAGACCCATATATATACATATGTATATATAATCAGTGGAGTGTGTGTGGGTTGTTTTTTTTTTATTTTTTTTTTTTAAGTTCCCTCTTAGGAGACTTAAACTTGTAGGCCCCATTACATGCTGCAATGTCCCAGCAATCCCACCAACGATGGGGATCGCTGGGACATCACTATCTGATCACTGGTGTGCTATCACACAGGCAGACTCGCCAGTGCTCAGTGACCGGCGAGAACGATGGTAACCAGGTTAAACATCGGGTAACTAAGCAGAGTGCTGCGCTTAGTTACCCTATGTTTACCCTGGTTACCGTGTCCCAGCGCGTACTGTGCGGTGCTGGGCATCGGCCGGGAGGTCGTTGATCGTTGGTCTCCCGCTGTCACACACGCCGATGCTGGCCGCCCAGCGAGAGACCAACAATCGAAAAATGGTCCTGGCCATTTACCAACAATCATTGGTACATGTCACACGCAGCGGCATCCCTACGAGGTCGCTGCAATGTCAAATAACCGATGACGTTGCAACTAGATCGCTACATGTAACAGGACCTTAAGATGACGTGATCGTTTGTACTATATTCAGCACACAATAATCTGTCATAGCAACCCATTGGACGATGGGTGCCCAAATGATTGAGCGGCCAAGTTTGCAACACTTAAGCACTGCTGATGGTGATCGACAACAGCAATGATCAGCTGTAGCGCCAATTGCTGCTGTTAAAGGAAGATGCCTGGCTATATTACATAGCTGACATTTTCTCTGTGTGGAGGGGACTCGGCTCCAAACACCTTCACAAGTAAAATGATGCACTAGTACGTCATGGAACGTTAAGATGGCTTTTAGGAAATGAAATCTGTAATGTGATTGGTTGCTTTGGGCAGCAATACTAGATTTGTTTTTTGTGTAGGAGGTTGTCCAGCATTGGGGTACTAGTCTGCAGTCGATGGCTGGGAGAGCAACAGAATGCAGCAAACAATTGACATGCTCATTCTTTTGTCATGATCACAATCTACACCTAAACTGCAAGGAAAAAATAAGCATTGTTGGCACACCAGTATTTTCATAGACTTTTGCTGGGGTAAGGATAGGCATGCAGTTTTATAACAAAAGGCAGCACAAAATTGCATAAAAAAGCACTGTGTGCACATACCCTAACAGTGTGCAGTCAGGATTTACTCAGAGTAGGTGGTCATGTGACCGCAATGTGCTTACTCCTGGCCCCATTCTGACTTGCATTGAGCGAGGCTGCGTGTATCTATTTGACACCTGATCTCATGTATCCAAATCTTATGCATGCCATCATGGACCTGGGACCGGAATAATCTGACAGCACGTACACCGCGCACTGTGAGGATTCACAAGGTTGCAGGTACTCAGTGACTGCAGACTTGTTCGCCAAGTACAGACGGACAACCCCTAGAAGTTTTTCCAGATAACATTATTCAATAATTGGGCCACAGAAATGTCATACATTCTGGTCATATACATTTCTGTGCAAAAGGTTTGGGCAGGTATGAAAAAAAAAATGCTATAATGTGGTGCGCTCTGTCCGATAGATCCTGCCAATCTGGTTAGAGAGTTGCACACAGTTTTTGAAGAAAGTCAGCAGGGAGGTTGTTCCAAACATCTTGGAGAACTAACCACATATCTCGTGTAGATATGTGCTTGTGCTGATCCTTCTTATCTTCATGTAACATTACACAGACTCGATGTTAAGATCAGGGCTCTGCGAGGTCATAGCATCACTTGCAGGACTCCTTTTTCTTATTTACACTGAATATAGTTCTTGGTGACATTGGCTGTATGTTTGTGGTTGTTGGTTCCGATGCAGAATAAATTTGGAGTCAATCTGACACTTACTTATCCGTCATGCAACTGAGTGACTCCGGCCTCCCGCCCGACTCCGTGTGACGTCATCTGCGGCTGTTTTTTTGGCGCTTCTCACTCATTGCGAGACTTCCTGCTTGTCTTTCTCTATGGTCCTCCCAATTCCTCCTCACACGTGCAGCTTTTAACTCCACACCGGAACATTGGTATCCCGTCAGTTACAGCGGCATATGGCCTATCCACAAGGGGACACCGGATCAGGGCACAGCTGCATCAGAGGTCGGACCTAGGTCTGGGGTAAGGAGCTCAGCAGATCCTACTCTGCTACAGCTCATTCTATTGATCCTGCTCCCTGTCTCAGGTCACACTGTGGGGTACAGTATACTGTCTTGGCCCTGTATAATCTGCCACATAACCATGCAGAGCTCAAAGACCACCAAAAGACCCCCAAATCTTAAATGGTCTATATGCCTCTTGCATTACATGCCGCAGTCAGCTGCTTAGCGGACACTCTGCTCCGCTCTGCCAGACTTGTAACCCCAATACCGTCAAGGAGCCCCCCCACCGACACCTCACCTTCCTGCGCCCCTAACCCACCCGAATGGGCTCTTTTTCTCACACAATCCATGTCGCTATCCATGGACAAGCTCTCTAATACCCTAGTCCCGGCCCTGCAAAGCTGCCCCACGCCATGCACCTCCGGGCAATCTGTGTCACAGGTGGACTCCCCGGTACACGACAGCACGCTACATAGGGCAGGCCACGAGATAAACAACAATCCGTGGCTAGTACGACACGTAAACGGCATCATACGGACGGTTTTCCCGCATCCTCACAGGGTTCCTACATCTCCCTTATCCGGGAACTAGAACCGGCCTCATCCTTGTCTGATGCATTTCAAGATCCGGACTCGGATCTTGAGCTGGATGCATCCTTTGACTTAGATTCTCCCAACACGCAGGCCACGGTCGAGAATTTAATCATGGCAGTCAACCAGATGCTTAAAATTGATAACCCTCTCCCTCCTTGTGAGACCCTAAACCATGCTGTGTCTTTTAGGAAGGTCAAACACACACAAAAAGTTTTTGCTGATCATCCTGAGTTTCAGGAGATCCTGAAGAAACATAGAACTCATCCAGATAAAATATTTAGAAACGCAAGGCCTTCGAAGCTTGTTACCCCTTCTCCCCTGCCCTAGGCCAGGACTGGCCGAACTCCCCACAGTTCCGGAAGGCGAACGCTTCAAGGGCTCCTATTCAAAACTTTTCGTAATGCCCAAGAAGGACGGCTCTGTCTGTCCTATCTTGGACCTGAAGCACCTGAACAAATTTGTCTTCGTCATTTCTGCAAGGAGTCTCTACGCTCCATCATTACATCAATGGAGGGGGGAGAATTCCTGGCCTCGATAGATATTTGAGATGCGTATCTATACATTCCGATCTCCCAGGCGCATCAACAATACCTGCGCTTTGCCATTCACGACAACCATTTTCAGTTCGTCGCACTGCCCTTCGGGCTCACCACGATCGCCAGGTTTTTCACCAAAGTCATGGCGGCCGTTATGACACTTCTTCACTCTTAGGGCGTAGTCGTCCTGCCCTATCTGGATGACCTCCTGATCAAAGCCCCTTCCTTTGCAGACTGCGAAGAGGGCGTTCATATTACCATGGACACTCTTCTCACCTGGGGTGGCTACTCAATCTGGCTAAGTTCTCCCAGTTCCGGATCAGACGATTACCGTCCTGGGGATGGTTTTCGATACCTCCCGTGGCTTGGTTCTTCTCCCTCAAGACAAGTCCCATGCTCTGCGTCAGGAAGTCCGAGTTCTTCTTCGCCCTTCATCTCACTCCATCCACTTGGGGATGAGAGTCCTAGGCAGGATGGTTGCTGCAATGGAGGTGGTCCTTTTGCCCAGCTGCACCTCAGGCCCCTGCAGATGGCCCTTCTATCCGTGTGGGACAGGAACCTGGTCACCTTATACAGGACCCTTTGGCTGCCTTCCAAGGTCAAGCAGGCCCTTCGCTGGTGGCTGCGATCGGCTTCCCTCTTGCAGGAGAGGTCCTTCCTTCCTGCTCACTGGGCAGTACTCACCACCAATGCCAGCCTGATAGGTTGGGGACAGTCTACCGCCACCATACAGCGCAGGGTCAGTGGTCTTCATGGTCTTCCACTCCGTCCATCAACTTTCTGGAGATTCGGGCCATATTTTTGACTTGACTGACTTTTCATCATCTTCTGGCAGGCTGCCATATTCGTATCCAATCGGACAATGCCATAACAGTGGCATATGTCAATCATCAAGGAGGCTCCCGCAGCCGGAATGCAATGTGCGAGGTGGAACCCATTCCTCGCTGGGCCCAGTCGACCCGGTCAGTGCTCTCAGCAGTGCACATTCAGGGTGTTGACAACTGGGCGGCGGATTTCCTCAGCCGTCAGGGCATCATGGGAGTAGGCTCTACAGCAGGAGGTTTTCTAGCAGATGTTTTTTCACTGGGGACTCCAGACGTAGATCTCATGGCTTCTCGAATGAACGCCAAGGTGCCCACGTTCATGGCTTGGTCCCACGATCCGCTGTCGGTGGGAGCCTACGCACTAGTCCGACCTTGGACTCCGTTTCTCCTGCCCTGCATCTTTCCCCCTCTGCCTCCAATACCCAGAGTGGTGAGGAAAATCAAGGCAGAGGGCGTCCCCATCTTTCGTCACCGACACACCCTGGTGCCTTTTCTGGGCCACTCAGACCTGCTCATTCAGGGCCCAATATGCCACCAACTTTCAATGACCCTGAATTTGACGGTGTTGCTGTTGAGACCTGGGTTCTAACCCAGGCTGGTTTTTCTTCAGACGTCATCAAAACGATGATCAGTGCTAGGAAACCAGTCTCTGCTCGCATTTACTATCGCACATGGAGGGCTTTATTCTCTTGGTGTAAGGCTGGAGACCACTTGCCTCTGGTATTTTCCCTCCTTGAAATTCTAGGCTTCCTTCAGTCCAGCTGGGTGCTGGGCTTTCTTCCCGTTCCCTCAAAGGTCAAATTTCTGCTCTCTCGGTTCTTTTCCAGAGACACCTTGCTATTAAACCTCAGGTCAGGACATTCATTCAAGGGTTGTCCTGTCTAATTCCCCCTTTTAGGAGGCCGCTAGAAGCATGGGACCTAAATCTGGTCCTAGATGTCCTTCAGAGACCCCCCCCCTTTGAGCCCCTCAAGAGGTCTCCCTTTCTCTCCTATCCTGGAAGGTTGCTTTTCTCGTGGCAATAACCTCTATACGTCGTGTCTCTGAGTTGGCAGCACTGTCTGCAAGGCGCCCTTCCTGGTTTTCCATCAGGACAATGTTGTGCTCCGGTCGGTACCGACATTCCTCCCAAAGGTGGTTTATTCCTTACACCTGGAGGAGATTTCTCTCCCCTCATTTTGCCCAGCACTGGTGCACCATGTGGAAAAGGCTCTACACACACTGGATCTCGTTAGAGCTCTTAGATACTATATCTCTAGGACAGCACCCTTCCGGAAGTCTGATTCTCTCTTCGTTCTCCCAGAGGGTCACCGAAAGGGCATGGCACCATCCAAGGCCACATTGGCCAGATGTATTAAATCAACCATTCGGGAAGCATCTCAATTACCGAACATGCGCATTCGAGTTGGGTTAAGATAGCACACCAACATGTTTGGTAGGAGCATTCCCGGGCCATTCGACACCAGGCATCCACCGAGCAGGTGTGCAAGGCTATCACCTGGTCCAGCTTGCACACCTTTGTGAAACACTACAACGTCCATACTCTTTAGTCTTCAGCAGATGCGAGTCTGGGTAGGCGTATCTTGCAGGCGGCGGTAGGTCTCTAGAATTTATGTCTTGCAAAAGGCTATTGATCTTTGTTCTATATTTTTATCTATATTCCCACCCAGGGACTGCTTTAGGACGTCCTGTGTCCCTCAATGAGGCGATTAAGAAAAAGGGGATTGTTTTGTGTACTCACCGTAAAAATTCTTTTCTCTGAGCCTCTAATAGGGGGGACACAGCACCCTCCCTATTTCCCGTCCTGGACCGTTTGATGTTCTTTTTAGTTCTTTTATGGTTGCCTTCTTACAGGCCTATGTTTTCTCTCTCCTACTGCTTTGGTCACTGAACTGGTTCAGCTGGTGCCAGCCTGGGGGTGTATACTGCAGGGGAGGAGTTACTGTTCTTTTCAGATTCTACTTAGTGTTCCCTCCTAGTGAACTGCAGCATTACACCCATAGTCCTGTGTCCCCCAATGAGAGGCTCAGAGAAAAGGATTTTACGGTCAGTATACACAAAAATCTACTTTTTAAGATTAATAAAATCTGCCCAACCTGTAATTTTCTTTTCAGGTGGATATGGAACTTGTTTACTGATTTATGTGTGCTCTATCTATCATCATACTAACCAACATGCACTTAGTTCAAAAATTTGCGTCCCAAACTGTTTCAGGATCCCACCTAGCCAGCGCTACTTTGGTTGGGAGTGCAAATCTTTTCTCAGTCAGATCATTTCCTTATTTATAATCTTCGAATAGCTGTCCACTTCATGCTATAAATAGAGGGCATGAGAAAGAAGGGTTGGCGTTGGAGTCTTGCCTGTCCTGCGATGGAGCACCTGGCGTCTATCGCATCTGGCATGAAAGTGTTTGTGGGCTATACTAGCAGGAAATTCTAGAGGATTTGTCACCCGGTTGTTCGGTGTGCCCTTACACAGTCAGATTAGGAAAGTATCTGAAATTCTTGTAGTATTCGGGTCTGCTTGCCAAGATTTGCTGGTTTGGAATCTGCTTAAGCTTTACATCTGTGTCCTTATGTAGATAGAAGTGGGCTGAGTGTGTTAACCCCTTCATGTTTCATCCCTCATACACTGCAGTCCGGTTTCTATCCATACTGCGTTCTTATATCTGTGTACAACACATGGATGAACAAGCAATTCTTCCTGGAGACAGCCATGGAAATGCATTGCTTAATCATCACAGCATCCAAAGCTCTCCCCTACGAGTATTGCTGCTAATGGTGCTTGTTACCCATCATCTGAAATCAAGATAATCCAGAAAAATAAGACCTCAAGAAGAAAATAACTCGGTCACTTTCTATGTATTTGGCAGCTTTTATTCTTTTGTTTTGTTCCCCTCACAGCACTGAGATTCTGAAATTGGGTGTATGCATCCCGGCTTCAGGGGCTCATTGCGCATGATCAGATGTCACCACATTTCTGTTCATGACCGGATGTGTGGACGACTTGCCATCATGTGGAATGAGGGGAACAACGGCGTGTGCGCCTGTCAACTTTGTATAGCGTTGGCGAGTCGCTGGCTTTTCCTAAAGCCTATCATCATGTCCACAGGGGCATGATAACATACTAAGTAGGCTGACTAGTCAAAGCCCTAATTAGCATGTCATAAATGGACTTTAAAAATGCTTTTTCTAAAGACCTGTTTATGTATGCAAATAAATAAAGTGACTGTGAGGCAGAGATCATAGATATATGTCCATAACTGCTCGTGATTGTAGGGCACAGAGGACTTGACAGGTTCCCTTTAATTCCAGCCCTTTAAAGCGGGGTTGAGACAAATGTTCCTATAACTGCAGTTAGGGATAACCTGTTCATCCTGCAAAAAATGAGAGAGAAAAAATCATGAAAAAACTGTAAACAAAATGTATATACACATCTGGAAACATCCACCATAAATAAATAGAAAATGGCCTAAAGATGTTCTTATACTGATGGAGGTAGTAGGCTGATGTTGGATCTAGCAGATTTTACATGTAAATTCCCATGAAATTTCCATCCCATACATGAAGCCACCAATGTCATTCATACAACTGGATTTCCAGCCAAATTACCATGGAAAAATGTGCTGTTTTTTTGTCCGAGGTGCTGATTATGAATTTTAATTTAATGTTGTTTGTGGTTTGTTTGCTTTCTAATCCCATGACTATCAACTGCTTTTGTCCTACAGGGTAAATGTCGGCTGTGGCCCAGCAGAAGAGCGGGTCCTTTTGACCGGGTTACATGCAGTGGCTGATATATACTGTGAGAACTGTAAAACCACTCTGGGCTGGAAATATGTGAGTTATTAAACAGACCTCCGAGCATAAAACGGTGTCTGATTGTTCACGTTTAGGGAAAATATTTTCATAAAGAACGTCTTTCATGGTGACTCTTATGTTTGTTTCTACAACTTACTTTACACTTCTATCTCAAGGACATTGCAAAGAAGAATTCTGTTTTTGCTGTTACAGCTTTTAAAGTTTGCTTTTCTTTGTAATGTTTTTCTAGTTGGAAATCCTCATTTTTTTTAGACCCTTCCAGAAAAGTCCAGCTGAACTCATAAAACACTTTATCATCTGGGTAGTAAAACTTTAAACCAGATTATACAGCTATTCTTTCATAGATTTCATAGTGGCACACCAGCTTCATCAGACCATCTATTTCATCTGTTATCTAGTGTCTGATCTGCTTTAATTGCTGCCTCTAGTGAAGTAAGCACAAAAGGAATTCATCATGTTGCTAAACCAAATAACTAGTACAAACATGATTACAGGGTGGGCCATCTATATGGATGCACCTAAATAACATGGGAATGGTTGGTGATATCAACTTCCTGTTTGTGGCACATTAGTATATGGGAGGGGGAAAATCTTTTCCAGATGTGTGGTGACCATGGCGGCCATTTTGAAGTCAGACATTTTGGATCCAATTTATTTTTTTTCCATGGGAAGAAAGTCATGTGACACATCAAACATTGAGAATTTCATAAGTGCTTGGATTTAATGTAACTTTATTCTTTCATGAGTTATTTACAAGTTTATGGCCACTTATACAATGTGTTCAAAGTGCTGCCCATTGTGTTGGATTGTCAATGAAACCCTCTTCTCCCACTCTTGACACACTGATAGCAACACTGCAGAAGAAATGCACAGGCTTCCAGTATACGGTTGTTTCAGATGCTGCACATCTCGTATCTTCACAGCATAGACAATTGCCTTTAGAGGAGTGTTGAGGCAAACGTTTTTGGAACACAAAAATTGATGGTGTGGTATATGGGGTACAAAGCTAGTGAGGCCATTCTTCATCAATGGAAACCTCAATACCTCTGGATATCTGAATCATTTCGCAATTTCAGATATCCAGTGGCATTGAGGTTTCCATTAATGAGAATGGCCCCACTATCTTTTTTTATCTTTGCGGTCATCTGAAGGCAATTGTCTATGCTGTGAAGATACGAGATGTGCAGCATCTGAAACAACAGGATACTGGAAGCCTGTGCTGCATTTCTTCTGTGGTGTTGTCAGTGTGTCAAGAGTGGGAGAAGAGGGTTGCATTGAAAATCCAACACAATGGGCAGCACTTTGAACACATTTTACAAGTGGTTATAAACTTGTAAATAACTCATGAAAGAATAAAGTTAATTAAAACCAAGCACACCATTGTTTTTCTTATGAAATTCTCAGTGAGTTTGATGTCACATGACCCTCTTCACATTGAAAAAAATAAAGTTGGATCCAAAATGGCCGACTTCAAAATGGCCACCATGGTCACCACCCATCTGGAAAAGCTTTTCCCTCTCCCATATACTAATGTGCCACAAACAGGAAGTTGATATCACCAAGCATTCCCATTTTATTTACAGTAGGTACATCCATATAAATGGCCCACCCTGTAGATCTGTGCCACCTATCACTTCTTTTAAAGGGAATTTGTCACTAGATTTTCGCCATGTAATCTGAAGGCAGCATGGTGTAGGGAGACCTTGATTCCAGCGATGTGTCACTTGCTGAGCTGCTTGTTATAGTTTTGATAAAATCCCTGTTTTCTGTGCTGCAGTTGTACCAGTCCTCTGAATGCCGAGCACTGTATAAACCTGCCTATACCACTGATTAGTAGAGTTTTCCAATGTATGGTGCACACAAAGCTGTCAATCAGTGATTGGGAGGACTAGGAGGCACGAGGCACCTAGTGTTGTAATCTCTTTCTGATGAAACACTGCTGACTTTATTAAAACTGCAACAAGCAGACCATTAAACACCACACCACTAGAATCAGTGTCTGTGCCCCTACATCAGGCTGACCTCCAATTACATATAAAAGGAATCTGTCTGCAAGTTTTTACTAAGTGCCTGCCCATGTGCCCCTCACCAAATACTGACTTCAGGAATGTAGAGGCTAGGAAGGGTAATACACTTCATGTTAACATTGCTCCGTGGCTTATTCAGTGTAATAATTACATTTCCTTGTTTCCCACAGGAACATGCCTTTGAAAGCAGTCAGAAATACAAGGAAGGAAAGTTTATCATTGAACTGGCTCACATGATAAAAGACAATGGCTGGGAGTGAGTCCTGTCCACTGCTCTCTGATCAGGTTGCGTCACCTTGAGACCTTTCTTACAGGCAATGTAAAAACTGGACTGTGGACTTTGATCTTGAGCAACCGACAAAATATTGAACTTTACGATGAAAAATCAGTAACCTCATGGATTGGTAGAGTAGTATCATATGGACACGTTGTGGCTGGACTTGAATATCCACATGAAGGTTCCTTCTCCCTTTTACTATCCTCCCCTTGTGTAAACGTATTCTTGTGTGTGATCAGCTGTTCTCTGTTGCAACACACTGGAATCGATCCTCCCCATCCTCCAACGTGTAAACCTCCATGTCCTTGAGACTACACTTCCCGTGTTGGCTTGCAGTAATGTTTTTGTGCATGCCTAAATTCTCTGTTATATCCCCCACCTCACATCTCAGCATCCCAGTCTCAAAGCTGAAGAAGCGAGTGTGCATCGGACATGAATACACAAGGAAAAACAACCCTCAACCTTACAAAACTTACATCATGGGGCTGAAGACATCGTGACGTACAAGATGGTGTTTTCGAAGCCTTCCACTCATGTTCAAGACTGCTCTTGGGAGGGGGGGGGGTTCTGAAGTGCAGAGATGGGCCAGCTTCCTTTTTGGTTTACATATAATTAGAAAATCCCAAGGATGGGGAAAGCTTCTTGTGGTGAAGGAGAAAAACCCAACTAATAGTATGAGAATACTCCCTGCCCTAAAGATTATTTCCTCCATACAACGTTTCAGAAACCCTGTGCAGAGAAGACCTATGTCGGAGTGGTCGTACAGCGGCTGCAGACCTCATGTGGGAGCAAGGTGTTCTGCAGGCAGTTCTTGTGGAGCTGCTGCTGCAGACATCACATTTGTGTTATGGCTGGTTCCATAAACCATTAATTTAATGCACTGGATAAGGAGGGCATTTGATGTTAGGCATGCTCCTGCTTTTTTTGCACATTCACAATGTAGGGAATCTTTCTGGTGTAAAGGCCCCTCTTGTTTGTATAGTATATTCCCCGTTTTCTGTAGGTAAGGTGTTTAAGCCTTGGGGTGTGGGTGGTTTGCTGGTTAAATCTCTCCCCAGAATTTTTTGCATTTTTATCAAATGATGAACCTAAACAACATAAGTAAATGTTACATTGCACAGTGCGGCTGCTGTGGAGGGAAGGAGGAAATAGTGAACAGACTGAGCCTAACCTTCCACCATTGCCCTGTGTTTGCTATAGGTCCTTAGGGGCTGCTTTTCTTATTAGAATAATTGTAAAGTAGCCGCACATTTTATTAATTTTTCCTGCCTTTTTACAGGCCTCATTGAGATCTGCCCTTAATGTATTTGCTCTGCGCTTTTGTGGTTGATGTGGGCTTTGCATTATCATAGCTTATTTGCTTTTTTTTCCCCACCTTTGAATACATGAAATGTAATATTCTATCTTCTGCACATAACCAATTTGGAAAGGTAGCAATGTATTCATGAGCCTCCTACAAGCTTAGGGGGTTACGACAAAGAAAACCGTTTTTACTTTTGCAGGACTATTTTATTTTTCTATAAAACACTACCACTGCTGTTGGCACTTTGAATCGAATGATACTATGGAGTTCCATGCAATAGCAATGCCACCATCCCCTGCCCTTGGGAGAAATCCTCTATGTAATGCTATCTCTGTGTAGTAACTGACGCAATGCTGCTGCTGCTTAATGCATTATGTAGAGCTAGGCTGACCTGCACTTTATGCTTCACGTCAAAATCAGCTAGTGCTTCATGAAATTTCTACAATCTCTAGTCGGAAAACCTCTTTTTTTCAGTGCATTCTTTCATTACAGATAGTCACTCTTAGCTGTGTGTGTATCAGACCTTTATACGGTTGGAAGTTTACCATCTTGGTAATCTCGGACGTCTGCTGGTACTGAAAGGGGTTTTCTAAACAGGTGCCTCCATTAAAGGGGTTGTTCACAACTGGGCAAATCCTGCTTTATCACTCGGACCCCCTTTTAAAATATGACTTATGTAATGGCGCCATTCGGTAAATGTCGGCGTTGCTATTCCTTGTGGGTCACATGACATTGGCTGCAGCAGACTTATCACCCAACAATCAGCAGCCGTTGATCGGCTGCAACTCAATAATATTCCATGATCTGACAATATGGTAGTCTGCAGTGGTCTTGTGACAAAGGGTAATGGCGGTGCTGACATCGCTGGAATGACACTACTGCGGAAGAGAAGTATAGGTTAATTTTTAAAAGGACTGTCGGCACAGAATGACTGTTCACACCAAGTAAAGACGCTCGGTGCATCATGGTGAGGACAATCATTTAAGTCAACCTTCCCAACTGCTTGATTTTGGTCTGTCGCCGCCCTTCTCCCGCTCTATGAAGTCAGAGCCATCAATCAAAGAAGAGATGGAGGGAAAACAAGCAGGTGGGAAGATGCACTTAAATGATTAGCCCTGCCTTGATGCACTGAGCGCCTGTACTTGGTGTGATCAGCCTTTCTGTGCTGACCCTGGGGCCCTGAACGGATGAAGCTGGGGTTGCCTAGTATTGACAACCAGTTTTAAAGTGAAAAGTACATGTTATATATATATTATGTATCCAGCTAAATGATTAATTTATAGAAGTTACCTATGGCATATTCATATCCAGAGGTAAGGATGCAGCAGAAAGCCAAAAGGAGTTATTTATGAAATCTACCAGTTACCTCTGTGTGTGAATATACTCAAAGGCTGTGCTAAAGCTGCATTCATGTGGTTGAGTTTCATAGCAGGTGTACAGGCCGTGACTTGTGGAACATCCTTGGATTTCCAGAATCAAAACCAACAGCCTCATGGGCATGGATTAAGCTGGGGTTTTGGGTGAGGAGACCTGGATATTGCTGCCTGAACACAGATCATGAAACGCTGACCTGTAATTGTAGCCTAATTTATAGAATTTAAATTCCAAGTTCCTTCGAACTTTGAGAAATGATCTGCTAAATCCCTATATATAAAGATATCGCTATGCACTTTGCTATGAATTCATTGAACATGTGCTCAAGAAGTAATGCACAGTTCAAGGATGAGATTTATTGGCCTCCAAATTTATATTAAAACATAATTTAAAAGTAAATAAATGAAACAGCCACCATCAGAAGCCTGTTCTTGCCTCATGAACAAAGCACCCAGTAATTATTAATGGCTCCGGGGTTGTGGCTATGGGTATATATAAATGTATAGGACAGTCTGGTTACTAGTCCTGATGTGTCTTTGTTTTACAGCGGTTTGAATAAAACTTGAAAAAAAAATATATGTATAAAACAAAAAAAAATAAAATAAAAAAGGAACAAAAAATAAACAAAAACATTTTCCATCTAACCAATTTTTTTGTATATAATCTTATGGATAATATTTAAGCGTTTTGTGTTTATGTTAAGGTTTCTTTTCTCCAAAAATACTTTTTTTTATGATTCCGATAGCTACTCAACCCATTTGTGTGTGTGCGTGCCTATGTGTGTTTATATTGTATTTTTTTTTTTTTTTTAATATTTTTTTTTTTTATAAGCCGTTTGGAAAATCTTTAGGATTCATGACAATTTTGTGTTCCAGTGCTAAAACTGTCTCTCAACCCTGGTGGTAGGCTGGCGGCTTTGCCATGCCTGCCCTGGGTACAAGGCAACCATTGGGGGGACTGTACTTGATTTAGCTGCTCTGTTCTACATGTCCCGATGAAAGTGAAGAAGTTTAATAGTACTTGATGTGACTTTTTCTTGATCCAGTGCTGTTTCACTTGGTGTCCAACAGTGATGAGACTCTACTCCTGCCTGATGTGACTTTTAGGATCTAATATTGATAGATGCTAGAGGTGCTTGCATTGTTGTGCTTTACTTTCCTGATCCAAGTACGAACAGTTGACCTCATAATGACTCTAGGTCCCTTCCGAACATTTCCAGAAATAACGTCTAGAATGTTTTCACCTCTCCTCCTTACTGCGTTCTCATGCCAGATACTAGGGGCAACCAGCTAGCCGCCATCTAAGATGCATGTGGGGTGCGTAAAGTCTTGCCTGTCCATGTGAAGAGATGGTCTACCTCTCGTTTCTAGAATTACATGTCTAATAGACTGATCACTTGACGTTTTCATAACTAGGTGCATAGTTCATTGTAAAGTGCACTTATTTTAGTATGGCTGTTAAGTAGTAGGGGGAGGAATGCCTGGAAAGTCTTTGACAGTTTTGCAAACATGTCATGTGCCCTAAGCCCCAGAGAGTTTCATTTTTGCATTTAACTCTTTCACTATCGGGATGAAGTAATGCTGTTGACTTGAAGGATATATTTTAGCAAAATCAAACCCCAATCTCTCAAACTGCATGTATTTGTTAGAAATCGACACCTTTTATATCTTCTGTTTCAATCTGATGCTGCATTCCTGAGAAATCAATGGTTTAATTCAAATGCAAGTGAGGTGTGACGGCATTTTAAGCCATTATTCCCACAACCAGCACCAGCCCTTTTGAATTGATTTGATTTCTCATCATCCTTGTAAAGTCAGGCACATGGCAAAAAAATTAGACACTGAGCCATGATTAATCAAGTTCAAGAGTCTGGTGCTCGGTGAGAAACAACGTCTGGAGGCAGAGGCTCGGGAAGTGCTCTGCTATCCTAGAGCACGTAACACCTCATTATATGTAAAGTGAAAACGCTCATTTTTTAGGAATACAGTAAAGGTAGAGTTCCCCAACTTCACTTCTCAAGGCCCACCAACAGTTTAAGTTTTAAGGATTTCCTTAGCATTTGACAGAATCATCACCTGTGTAGCAGATTAAATTACCAACTGTCAAATGCTAAGGAAATCCTGAAAACATGCACTATTGGACGGCCTTAAGGACTGGAGTTGGGGAACACTGCAGTAAGGTCCTGAAACATAAATCCATTGATGCCTACCTTTTATACCTTTTATCTGCTACTGTACTCCTGAAAAATGTTTTAAATCCTATCCAAATGAGGTGTTTAGTGCTCTGGGACCTAGCACCAACCTCTTTATCTTGATTGAGGGCTCAGGTGCAAGGTAAGGAAATCAATCTGGAGAGGTTAGTTATGGGCATGTAAAGTACCTATGGATTAAACCACCCATTTTGTAGGAATGCAGCAGAAGATAAAAGATGTAAAATGTGTCAATTGATTTACATTTCAAATACCTGCATGCTAATATATGCTGTTTTGGGTGGGGGGCTATTGATTTTTCTGACAAATTCTCTTTAAGCCCATGCATCTCACAGTCCTCCAGTTTGTTTTTCTTTTTTACTATATATCTGGCAAGGATTAGAAATGAATTATCATAACTGTGAAATTCTCATCCCAGTGACAGAAGTCGGTCACCCCAGTGTATGATAATGGTTTTACCAGACCTAAGCTTTATTCACTGTGTATATTGTTAACCTGGACCACTTCAGTGTTGGAAGTCTGCTGAGCGGAGCTTCTAGATGTCCACCCCTGAAGACCTTCTATACAGATAGGATTTACAGACAGAGCCACTGTTATGAATGGGACATGCTGCTGCCACACAATGTGATGCCTAGTGCCGACACCTCACTCACTATTTTACACTATTTACACTGATTTTTTTTTTTTTTTTTTTTTTTTTTGAGATGTCATAGCTTTGCTGTTTTTGTCCTAGCTATATTGTACAACACTTGTGTGATTTTGTTTCACGTTGTTGTATACAATTTGAGGTATCACAATAAAAGGCTTTAATCGGCACTTGAGTCTCAAATCTGTTTGTTTTCATGTACATAATTGCCATATATACATCCTTATTAGGATGCGGGTCCGTCGGCTCTTATGTAACACAATTTTGGATCAAATATTTAATTTTGGGCTAGTTTTATGCTATTGCTGGAAATGACAGAATAAATTGACAATTTTAAGTACAGAACTGACGTTTGCTGTGAAGGAACATTTCCCTGTTCACAAGGGGAATTAGTGTTCAGCAATTGGTTGGCTACATAGAAAACCCCTTTTCAATCCTTATGTATTCCCCCAGTTAAATAACCCTTGTACTCCTTTCCAATGCCAGTGCCGCTCGAGCAGTGATTGGTGCCAGTTTCTCCTGGGGATTGCATGACCTGTCACAAGATCCTTATGGACCTCAGCTGCCACTTCACTCTCCTTTTATTCAGTCATAATAGATATCTGGATAAATCGAGAGCTATAGCGGCTCTCTTGCTTCCTCTGGATGTCGATTTGTGTAAAGGAGGGGAGGGCAAAAGCAGTATTAATTTGTAAGGGTGCTTTTACACCTGGGTTTTTCGTAAAATGCAGCAGTTGCGGTAAAAAAAGCTAATTTACCACATAACGGCCACACTTGTGGCAAGCCCCATGCATTGTCTATGGGGCTTGCGGTAAGGATGCGGCAAGTGCGGTTCCGTCAGTTTCGGCTGCGAAAAAAACCGCGGTCAGCGGTGTATTTTTTTTTTTTGTGGCCGCAACTACCGGAACCGCACTTGCTGCACTTGCCTGTCGCCAGTACGGCAGTTATGCGGCAGATGCAGTTTTTTTTACCGCGACTGCCGCATTTTACAAAAAACCCAGGTGTGAAAGCACCCTAACAGGGATTGCGTTGCATAACTTTGTCATGCAATCTCTGGGAGGGTCAGCACTAACACTACTGGAGTGGCACCAGCACCAAAGGTGTGTATAGCCATTATTTTTTAGGAGGGATTGAGAAGGGGTTGTCATAATAGTTGAAATCCTTGTTAAGACCATAAACCTATTATGGATAATATTTTGAAATATTAATTAAGTTGCCTGACCTTGGCCTAATAGATATGGACCAAGTGCCAGCGTGAAAGTATGACACCAGACACAGAGAGTCAGACGTACACTTTCCTTGGTCAGCTCCAAGTTTCCTTTATTTGAACAGGCATGAACTTATAAAAACTCAGTAAGGGGCTCGGCCAGCCCTACTCAGATGTATTCATTGGTTAGTAGGTTGGATAATGGGCTAGTCCATGGGCGGATCCATGAGGTCATCAGGGGGTGTGGTCTTCTTCGAGGGTCCCCCGAGTGAGGTGGCATTCTGTGATTGATCAGTACTTCTATGGAATTCAGCTTCCTCCAGAAACTTCTTATTAGAAACAGGATGTAGTCATAGATCCAATCACCATCTTGCATACCATTTCATGGTGTGATGAAACAGGAAATGGTAGGGATGTTTAGATCTCAACCAAGCTCATGCAATGTAAAATAATACACTCTATGGGTCATTTTTCTCAACCTTTTATGTCTTAAGGTTAATTATTTGATCCAATGGCTCTCGTCAACACTATCACTGACATTCTTAAAAGGACAATAATAATGACAGAACAAAAAGGCTTTCACAAATATTAAGAGTGCTCAACATTCACTTCACACCATGATGACAAAAACCTCTTTCTTGTGCTTTAACCATGATAGAATGAGTTATAGCTGCAGCCACTAGCCAAAAAATAGAGAGGCAGCACCAGACCAGGGAGGGTAACTGCTCATTTGCCTTTTTTTATTTCTCCAGTAATTTTATAATTTGTATTGTTAACTTTAAGCATGCAAAGCAAGTAGTCATTTATCATTAGATACAATATAATATTTACAATATTGCTTACGAGAAGAGAAGGAGGGAAATTATATTGGAATTAAGTATAGAAAATTAAACTTTAATAGGGAGTGAAGGCAACTAAGGCTGGAAACACACGATCCGACTCACATGCGAGTCTCTCGGAGGAGACTCGGATCAGTCACCCTGAACGGCCTCTCCCTCTCTGGACGGGAGTGTCAGCTGCTTGTGTTTCTATGCAGCATCACACTCGCGTCCAGAGAGGGAGAGGCCGTTCAGGGTGACTGATCAGAGTCTCGTCCGAGAGACTCGCATGTGAGTCGGATAGTGTGTTTCCAGCCTAAGGAGAATAAATGGAGTATCATTAATTACAATTGTACTTATCAGTAACATTAGTTTTGATAACACTAGTAATTGGACCGTAATTCCCATTTACAGTAATATTGTGTCCATGAGTTATCAGTAATTCCAAAACTTTTTTCGTAAGTATTGTGTAATACCTTTTCTATGATATCTCTGTATATTTGGGATTATGTATTTTCCCAGCGTTCTACAAAAGCCTTTTTGACTATTTTAAAAGCTATGCATTAGTATTGCCCTGATCCACAGATCATCAGCTCCCACTTCAAGAGAAAGAAGAGCCTCTTTTGCTTATTTTAACTTCGAGTAGTAGGCCCATGGAGTACAAAAAGTTATCACCAAAAAACCCCTTTAAGGCTCCATTCGCACTGGCGGTTTTGGTCTGTTTTTGGTCTGTTTTTGGTCGTCAGTTTGTGTAGCCAAAACTAGGAGTGAAACAATCAGAAGAAAAGTATAATAGAAACATGGGCACCACTCCTGTATTTATCACCCACTGCTTTTTTTTGTCTTAGGGCCCTTTCACATCACCTTTTTTTTTTAAATTCGCGGCAGATGCGGTGAAAAAACGCATCTGCCTCGTTTGCCGCATAACCGTTACACTTGCGGCGCGGTTGCGGTAATCCCCATAGAAAGTATAGGGGGACTTGCGGCAGGTGCGGCAAGTGCGGTTTTGCACTTGCGGAAAGTGCGGCCGCGAAAAAAACCGCAGTCAGCCGCGGTTTTTTTCGCGGCCGCACCTGCCGCAAGTGCAAAACCGCACTTGCCGCACCTGCCGCAAGTCCCCCTATACTTTCTATGGGGATTACCGCAACCGCGCCGCAAGTGCAGCGGTTATGCGGCAATCGCGGCAGATGCGTTTTTTTCACCGCATCTGCCGCGATTTCAAATAAACGCTGATGTGAAAGGGCCCTTACAGATACTGACGAGCAAAAACGCACAGTGTGAATGGAGTCTTATTCTGATTTCTCACCTGCTCTACTCTGTGGGCCTAACTCAAAAATAATCAAGTGCAGTACTGCCCTCCGTCTATGCTGCCATTCCTATCTTTGCAGCTGTCAGATCATGACTTCAAATGAACATCACCGCTGCAGCCAATCACCAGACTTAGAAGCTTGTGCAATCTGCATATGCACAGGAGATGAGCTCTGTGATTGGCTGATATGTACTGTAGTCATGGCCTTAGTAAGTAAAGACTGGGAAGGGTAACCATTTTAACCCAGTGCTATTCCAATGGAGTACAGAAAGTTCTAACCAGAAAATTCCTATGAGACGACACGCCTAGCTACATTGAGGCGAATAGTGATTTAGATCCATATAATGTCAACATAAAAAAACATAGGGTCAGTAATATTGATTAAAACCAAGATCATTCATTCAGGTTCCCAACATTATACCGGGAGGGCAAAAAAAACCTTATATCACTGAAAGAAAGAAACCATTGTCGCACTATTCAGCTGTGCATTGAGTTGATATATGCACATACACAGGGGTGTTATTTGTATTTTTTTTTTTTTTTTTTTTTTTTTTGGTCAACGGATATTGGATGTAGCCATAACCACATAACCATTATATATGAACTGCTCTTTCTTGGCATTGGAAGGCCCAGGAATTCAGTAGAACAGTTCTGTGTGTCTGATCGAGACTGTGTACGCACTATTGAAAGGAATGTGGCTTGCAGGACATACAGAAAACTACTACTACACTGGCCGTGAACAATATCATTCATTTCTTTTGCTCTGGTAAAATGAATGCTGAGCTGTTATTAGTTGCTATGGGCAACAAAAGACTTCTACTTTCTCTTCTAGCACATTACACTAATGTCATCTGAATCCGTATATATATCGGGCCTCCCACACCCTGACAGATGATGTCAGGAAAGATATAAATCTAGAATGTCTAATTTTGAAATACCAATACTCTTGTTCTAGGGTGAGGATTGTCATCACTATAAGGCTTTAACAGTGGCTCTTCTATAGACAACATAGTGTTTGACAGAGCTGAGGGTTGTTCCCTATAAGGAAAGGTTTTTACTATATGTTCAGTTTGTTTAGCTTTACTTACCCTCTCCAGGTCCAGCGCCAAGTCTCCACCTTTGACCCATGTTGTGTTATTTGGTAGCAACAGGGGTGTCATGTTAACAGCACGGCAGCCTATCACTGAACTCGGTGGCTGTACCGATGCAGACCGCCAAGCCACTGAGCTCAGTTGTCAACATGATGTCATCCCTGGAGCAGAAACTGACCCTCAGGGCTGGACTCAGGGAGGGTATGCAAAGCTAAGGGCCCTTTCACATCAGCGGTTTACGCTAATGTGCGGCAGATCCGGCCGGTGGCGCCGGATCTGCCGCCTAACGGCCGAGATCTGGCAAGCCCCATGCATTGTCTATAGGGCTTGTGGTCTGGTGCAGCAAGTGCAGTTCTGCTGGATGCGGCATAACCGCACTTGCCGCACTGGTCCACATGCCCCATAGACAATGCTTGGGGCTTGCCATATCCGGGCTGCAAGTCGGTTGTTAGGCAGCAGATGCGGCGCCACCTGCCGGATCTGCCGCATATCAGTTGATGTGAAAGGAGCCAAGATCTGTATATTTAAAAAAAGAGTATATGGTAGCAAATTTTATGAAAGGAATTAAACACTTTAAAATTATTAGCCATTAAACTGAATTGCATGAAATAATTTTAAGAGGATACATTTATTGCGTTACATAAAAAGGCAGAGCTACCATGGTAGTGAGCTAGGTGGGGTGACTGCGTACTAATGGGTGATTTATCAAGTTAATGTCATGAAATACCCGGACCATGCTGTGTTTTGAAGTATGAGGCTGGAGTCACACTGCTGTTTAACTCGCACAAAGATTGCATACCTGTAGACTAATGTTGACTGAACCCACTGATAGCGGCTGATAGTCTAATGTGTACAGTGGGCAAAATATGTATTTGATCCCTTGCTGATTTTGTAAGTTTGCCCGCTGACAAAGACATGAACAGTTTATAATTTTAATGGTAGGTAAATTTAACAGAGAGAGAGACAGAATATCAAAAATAAAAAACAGAAAATCACATTGTCTAAACTATACAAACATGTTTGTGCTTCTAGTCTATCGACATCACCAAATGGCGGACGATGCCGATGGTAACAGGGAAGGTTTCCGCGGAGGCTTCGGCAGTGAGGCCGAGGACGCAGCGGTGGGAGAGGCAGGGGCCGCGGAAGAGGACGTGGGGCCCAAGGGGGCAAGGCCGGCAAAAGGAATGGGTTCCAGTCACCAAACTTGGCCATCTGGTCAAAGACATGAAATTTACCTGTTCTCTCTACCAATCAAGGAGTCTGAGATCATTGACTTTTTCCTGGGCTTGTTTCTGAAGGAAGAGGTCCTGAAGATCATGCCCGTGCAGAAGCAGACCTGTGCTGGACAGCGCACACGATTCAAGGCTTTCGTGGCTATTGGAGACCTCAACGGCCATGTTGGTCTTGGGGTGAAATGTTCCAAAGAAGTCGCTACCACCATCCGAGGCACCATCATCCTGGCGAAGCTGTCAATCGTACCTGTGCACAGAGGCTACTGGGGTAACAAGATCAGCAAACCGCATACCGTGCCCTGCAAGGTGACTGGACGTTGTGGCTCTGTCCTTGTGCGTCTCATCCCTGCACCCAGGGCTACTGGCATAGTCTCCGCTCCTGTCCCCAAGAAACTGCTGATGGCCAGTATTGACGACTGCTACACCTCGGCCAGGGGCTGCACTGCCACCCTGGGCAACTTTGCTAAGGCCACCTTTGACGCCATCTCCAGGACCTACAGCTACCTGACTCCAGATCTCTGGAAGGAAACTGTCTTCACCAAGTCTCCATAACAGGAGTACACAGACCATATGGCCAAGACCCACATCACGGTGACTGTACAGAGGACCCAGGCCGCTGCCATCCCTGCCACCTCCTAAATGAATGATCAATGAAATAAAGCTCATAATTTCAAAAAGTGGAAATGAACATGGCCGACACTACTTGCCTGGCTCAGCTCCCCCCAGATCTTTCTGTGTCCGGATCCCTCAAACTCTCGGATCCGGACACAGAAATGGCATCCAGAATTTACAATCCGGGCCTGTCCATTCCTGTCCGTGGGGTCCTACAAAAAACATGTTCCCACAGACAGCACAAAATCGTGGTGTGAAGCCAGCCTAAGAGATTAACTGCAATAAAACGCTTCCTATATCCATCAACAAGTTTCTTACACCTCTCAATACCTCAAGAATTTTGGAACACTCTTCCTTTGCAAACTGCTCCAGGTCTCTCATATTTGAAGGCTGTCTTCTCCCAACAGCAACATAAAGATCTCTTCACAGGTGTTTAATGGGATTTTGATCCAGACTCATTGCTGCCACTTCAGAACTCTCCAGCACTTTTTTCCATCCATTTCTGGGTGCTTCTTCAAGTATGTTTGGGGTCATTTTGTCATTGTCATGCTGGATGAGCCATGCCCTAGGACACAAACCTAGCTTTCTGACATTGCAACCCAAAGTCTTTGGTAATCTTCAGATTTCATGATGCCTTGGAATCAGAGGCAGCAAAACAACCCCAAAACATCTTTGAACCTCTACCATATTTGACTATAGATACTATATTCTTTTCTTTGTAGGCCTCATTCCATTTTCATTAAAAAGTAGAACTATGCACTTTACCAAAAAGCTCTATCTTAGTCTCATATGTCCAAAAGATGCTTTCCCAGAAGGAGTTTTGCTTACATACATTTTGGCAAACTGCAGTCTAGCTTTTTATGTCTCTGTGTCAACAGTGGGGTCCTCCTGGGTCTCCGGCCATGGTTTAACGTTTCATTCAAATGACGACAGACAGCTTGTATTGACACTGATGCACCCTGAGTCTGCAGGTCAGCTTAAATCTTTGGAACTTGATTGGGGTTGCTTATTTCCCATCAGAACTATTCTGCATTACAACTATTCATCAATTTTTCTCTGCCATCCATGTCCAGGGAGATTATCCACAGTGCCATTGGTTTTAAACTTCTTATGTTGCACATTGTGGACAAAGAAACATCAAGATCTGGAGATGGAATTGTATCCTTGAGATTGTTGATATTTTTCAACAATTTTGTTTCTCAAGTCCTTAGACAGTTTTCTTATCCTCTTTCTGTTCTCCATGCTTAGCATGGCACACAGAGACACAATGCAAATGCTTCTCCTTCCCACACCCCTGGTTTCAGGTGTGATTGTCATATTGCCCACACACTTGCCACAGGTGAGTATGAACGAGCATCACATGCTTGAAACAAAGTTGTTTACCCACAATTTTAGAAAGGTGGCAACAATTTTTTCCTGACCAGTTTATGGTGGGTTTACACACACCAATCATTGTATCCAATATCTGAACCAATCTCTGGTTGCAGTGAAATCATGGACAGATTGCTCCATGTTGTACACAGCCACAAAATGGAGCAATGTGTCCATGATTTCACTGCAACCAGAGATTGGTTCAGAGATTGAACAGATAAATTGGTGTGTGTAAACCCACAATTAGGGTTTTCTGTGAAATCATATCCAATTTGCATTGTTTTCTCTTTTGTTATGCGTTCTTCCAATACATACAAAGAAAATAAGTATGTGTATAACTAAACGTGTAATTGCAATAGTTTTTAGAAGAAATACTTAATTTCCTGGAACAATTTCAAGGGTTTCAACACTTAACTATGTGGCAACCCTCTTCCTTAGCTTGATACAAAAAAAAATCACAACATTCAATAGTTTATCAATTACAATGACCCATATGCACACACTGTACTGTTCTGTACGGTCCTTTCCTTGCCCAGGAGCAGATGTCGTCATAAGAATTTGACATTGAATTACAATCTGATTGTTCAGCAGTTTATTTGTTTTTCTTGTTACGGCACTAGCTGGAACATAATCAACTTCCATGACAAGGGAAACCTATATCTGTATTGTCCACATGCAAGTGTGAGCATCAGAACCACCCATGTCTCGAAAGGACAGGAGCGTATGTTCTTGTAAACACACAGTACTGCATGCAAGCACTGCAATCATCAATAACTGTCACTCCATGGCAGTAAAAAAGCAGGGAGATGTTGTAATGGGTTATTATGTTTTATCTAAATACGATAAGAATGTTTTGTACACTGTTGTTTATTTGTGAAGTTCTCTTTTTTGTCCCACCAGCCTCTCCCCAAGCACACTTCCAATTATTTATAATAGAAAAAAAAGATTAAATAACCTAACATTATATTTTAAGGGTCTGTGATATAGTGCATATAAAACAACAATGTCATATCACATATTGCACCTCCTTATGTTGGGTGTTCAATGTGCATTATTATAAAACAAAAGTGGCAAACAATACAGAAATATCATCTCTTAGGCTGCCTTCAGACTTGCAGATGCCTCCGCAGCGTTTTGCAGAGGCATCTGCAAGTATCTGCATGCAGACCGCGGCCCCTATGTTTATAATGGAGCGCACGGCGGTCTGCAGATGCTTGCAGACCGCCGTGCGCTCTCATTGCCCGCCATTAGTGATCTGTGCGCAGGCGAATGCCTGCGCACAAATCACACACTCTCGCCCGCACCAGGGACGCAACATCTCGCGTCCCTGGTGCGGACGAGAGTGTGTGATCTGTACGCAGGCATCCGCCTATGCACAGATCACTAATGGCGGGCAATGAGAGCGCACGGCAGTCTGCAAGCATCTGCAGACCGCCGTGCGCTCCATTATAAACATAGGGGCCGCGGTCTGCATGCAGATACTTGCAGATGCCTCTGCAAAACGCTGCGGAGGCATCTGCAAGTCTGAAGGCAGCCTTAGACTGGGTTCACATAGCGCATGTGTCCCAAACCTGTGGCTCGGGAGACCATGATGTCTGGCTCACATCTGTCTTCCAGGTTGGTGCGTAAGCACCAGGTCTAGCAAACAGCTATGAAGAGAAGGTCTCCAGATGGTGACTTTTGTGAGTAGCACCACATAGAAGAGCAGATCTGAATGGGGGTAAGGTAGGAACCCCTGGTTATTGATATACTGCCTGTGTGATTGTGGAAAAGCTTTGATTGTCATACCGGTAATGGAGGCTCTGGGAGTAACTGCTGTGAGGGGGCTAAAGCTCGATGTGGCTCATGACAATCTCCTATTGCTGAATGTGGCTCTCAACTTCAGAAAGTTTGCCGAAAATGATTTATGATAAAGCACACTGTGCCTCTGCATCTTTATAGTCAATGGTCACTTTGGCTCATTTGCCTAAATCCCATTTTATGGGTGTTAGGACATTAACCCCAATTTAGCCACTGAAGTTAGGGCTAATCGCTATGTGACCCTGCCTTGGAATGATTGCAGTTAGAGTCAATTGTACCCAACAGCGTTCCAAACTCTAAAATAACTGCACGACTTGTCCTTATGATGCGCTCACCTTGGGTGATTAGACCTGCGATAGGGCTTAGATCAAGACACATTGGCCTAATCTCACAGAATCTAGAAGCTGTTTTTATATACTTTAAATAATAAATAAAAAAAAGTGAAATCTTTAACTAAAATGTCTGTTAAGACATTGAAGGGGTTTTCCCATTAACAAAGTTGATTTTAAAATTAATTTTAATCAATAGATCTTGGAATGGTAATAATTTCCACAATTGGATGTGTTTAAAAAAATGTTCCTGGGCTGAGATTATCTTATATATGTGCCCTACTATGTACTGTGTAATGGCTGTGTCTGACTGTACAGAGACATGGTCTGATCACACACATCTCCTGTGCTGAGATAGTCTTATATATGTGTCCCTGCTATGTAGTGTATAATGGCCGTGTATGACTGTACAGGGACATGGTCTGATCATACCATATCTCCTGTGCTGAGATAATCTTATATATGTGTCCTTGCTATGACCTGTCTAATGGCCGTGTCTGACTGTACAGGGACATGGTCTGATCACACCACATCTCCTGTGCGGAGATAATCTTATATATGTGTTCCTGCTATGTACTGTGTAATGGCTGTGTCTGACCGTACAGGGACATGGTCTTATCATACCACATCTCCTGTGCTGAGATAATCTTATATATGTGTCCCTGCTATATACTGTGTAATGGATATGTCTGAGCGTACAGGGACATGGCCTGATGATACCACATCTCCTGGGCTGGGGAGGAAGTATAAGAAGACTATACAGACATTACAGCATGGGATCACAAATAATTATTTCTTTAACGTAAAATATTTTTTTACAATCAAGCAGGAAAATGGACACATATATAAGATTATCTCAGCACAGGAGATGTGGTATGATCAGACCATGTCCTGTATGGTCAGATATGGCCATTAAACAGTACATAGTAAGGACACATATATAAGATTATCTTGGCACAGGAACATTTATTTTATCACATTTAATGGTGGAATTTATTATTAAACCAAGATCTATTGACTAAAATCAACTTTAAAATTAATTTTGCTTGTGGGAAGACTCCTTTAATTAAAGAAATCATGTAAACTAATGTCACGAGTCAGTAGTAGACTTGTGACAGCTCCGGGTCTTGTTGATTTTAAACGTGATTAATTTATTTTGAACCAGCAAAAATTAATGCATGTTTTTCCTTCTTGGTAGCTTCTGCTTAGTCTTGGACGGTGTGATGCTGGTTGGTGACCACACCTTCCTCTCCTTAAATACTCACATGACGCCATCACCTGATGCCGGTTATAGACTGAGGATACCGATACACATCGCAATATCGTTCCGATATTGCATACAATTTCACGGGAGCGCACACGTTTTTCGCACTTGTCCAAGATCGCATAGGAGATGTCACACAGGGAGATATCGGCAGGCAACGCAACTAGGCTGTTGTCCACAACTTTTGTGCGCTGGTATGAGCAACCCAGGGCCCGAGCATAAACATTGTAGTGAATAGGGGAAGTTGCATTCTACATCGTAGATGCGCCGTCACGCAGCACAATCATGCCAGATCGCATATGCAACATTGTACGGTTGAAGGGCTTGCACAATCTTCTTGCAATATCGTACCTGCGATTTGTTTCGGTCGCATTGCCCTGGGAGATTCCAAATGGAGGAGGGCGGCGATGAAGAAAGAATAATGCCGCCCAGCGGGGCGTGTGCTGCTGCATCGAGGAGGGCAGAATGGAGCCTGGGCCCGCTTTTTCAGTCCCCAGCCTCAGGGACTTCTGTAAGTTATAAGTTATTTTTCTGCTGTTTTATAGGGTGGATTTAGCTCAGAGAGGGATAGATAGGGAGCAGCTAGGAAGGTGCAGGGACAGGTAGTGATAGTGTAGGGGCTTAGATCCAGGTAACAGGTTCCCTTTAATCATCTCAACCAAATACATTCAATGGATTTTAAAATCCTAAATGTCAGTTGTGAGTTCTCATATTTACAGTCAGTTCCCAATGAAAAACAGCATTAGCCGGTTGTATAATCTGGTCAGGGTCCTAAGAACTGTACCAACCAATTATGTGATTCTAAAGTGTCTGATTGACAGCGATTTACATTACATGTTGTAATTAAATGGAAAAATATATTTATTACAATATTTGCCTTTTTTTCCATTATCTACTTAATTGTGTATTAATGTGTAGACTACATTTATTTATGTCCTTGTCATATGATTTAAAGAAAAACTGTAAGGTCAAAAATCCATATGTAACTGCTATAATTTTCTAATTTCTCACTCTAAACTCTCTCCATTCATGCATCTCTTTTATTTATATTTCCCTCCTATCTTCTGTAAACTTTTAATAAAGAGATTAATTCCATCTGTCACTCACAGTGAATGATCTACTTAGCTCTCTGCTGTCTACTACCCATGCATGAATATGCATGTCACATATTCACATCACATCACTGCACAGGAGATCACTGGGGGGGGGGACTATAACCTTTTCTCTGTGTCTGCAGCCAAGAAAGAGGTGAAATACAACACAGAAACTGTCACAGCAGGATGCCTGCTTACGGAAACAGATGGAGTCTAGATAAGTCACATCAACAGTAGTTATGTCCCTCCTTGTCTTCTTCAGAACAGAAGCTACTGAAACCTGACACTACACTGTTAGCAAAGGGAGGAGGGAGGAGGAGCTGCTGAGAGGAAGTGCATAATTACATGACAGCTTATACAGCATCCGGACTATTCCTGTTTGCTTATAATGGAGAGGACTAATGCAGGTGTTCACTGCAGGGTCTGACAATGCTGATAAGGTGGAAACTACAAACGGTACAATAATGATTTTACATGTTTTTAACAGGTCTGCCCAAGCACTATTCAAGGGTAATATTAGTATCATACTGAAAAATGACTTGACAGTGTCCCTTTAAGGTGATGGTGCCATGTCAAAAGTGTTTTTTTCTTCTTATTTTACTCCCACTGTTCCTGTGATTATTTTATATATTTTTTTTTTTTTGTAAATTTCGAAGCAGGTAATCTGGTTGGTTTCTTGAAGAAGGAGTGAGGATAACGTTCAGAAACGCATCAAATAAAGCCACCAATTCATGATTTCCCCATATGGTTCCTTCATCTCACGGCAGCGCAGATCATATACACATAAAACCAATAACTGACACTGATGTCTTCAGTATATGGTGTGGCTCCAACCAGAATGTTGCAGGCAAGTTGGGGAGGAACGATGCATGTGACAATTTTTTTAAAATTATTCTTAAGGTAAACACCCACAGTGAGTGCTTGAGCACATGTCAGTAGTTCACATAGTCCCTTAGCATGCATGTCCAAACCTTCAAACACTCCATTTACATCCCCATTAACATGTCCTTATGGTGCTTTCCCATAGTAGTGACAGGATTACCAAGGTCCTATCAGGGGGTAGGGTGGGACCCTATGTGTTTCACTAGTGACTTCTTTGGGGAACCCAAAAAAATGTCCCGACCCTGTTGTTCTTTCTAATCATGACTATAATGGGAAATTACCTTTAAAATTTGTACACATGCCATTTAGTCCCAAAATTCTTGGTTTACTCAATGACACACATTCATTTAGTCCCTTCGGCAAGGATAGAGTTAATGTTTTTATTCTAGGTCAGACATTACATATTACTGTCTGCAAGCATTGCCATCCCATTTCCTGAGTTCAACTGAACCTAAATAGCAGGAAACCAGTCCCCATGAAACAATGGTTTCCCCCCTGCATACTCCCCTTGGGCCCCTGGCTTTATAGTTAGTCAGTATAAGTAGGATACCAGGTTAGTTATAATTATGTGATACAATAGCTGCACTAGCCTTGTATAATTGTGCACTATGCATGTAACTCACTTGTGATACAAAGAACTGTCACTAAAATGATTAAACTGTTTCCTACAATATATTTAAATTGCATCCTTTATGTGATCTATATATGGCAATATTCTGGACTGCAAATAGGTTAATGACAGTAAACATGTTTATAAACCCTTCTAATTGAAAAGTTAGTGGAAGAGCTCTGACTAGCTGTTTGATACTCTAGGAATTGTACTTCATTCCAGTACATTATATATTAGACTGTAAAGCCATGTGCACACGTTGAGTATATGGTGAGATTTTTACCTCAGTATCTGTAAGACAAAACCAAGAGTGGGACAATCAAAGGAAAAACATAATAGTAACACGTCACCACTTCTGTGTTTATCACCCACTGCTGGTTTTAGGGTACAGATATTGAGGTAAAAAACTCGCCAAACACTCCAATGTGTGCACGTGGCCTTAGGCCTTGTACATTGAATATTTGGTGATTTTTTTACCTCAATATCTGTACACTAAAACCAGGAGTGGAGCAGTCAGAAGAAAAGTATAATAGAAAGACGTCACCACTTCTGTATTTATCACCCACTCCTGGTTTTAGTTACAAATCCTGAGGTAAAAGTTCACCAAATACTCAATGTGTGCACCTGGCTGTAGCCAGTCTCTCAGGGGCCTGCCTTAGTCTACGTTCAGTGATTACTTATCTATGTCAACTTGGCATTGCCAAGGTATAGTGGCCCAGTGTCGTCATAGGAGGTGATCCTTCTATTCTCCACATCTATAAAATAATAAAAAGCTTGAAAGGAGAAAGAGCACAAAATAGGGTGTTACCAAAGTAAAATCAATGTGAAAGATACTGGTTCAGCTCACCTGTATGGGTTGTGTGAGACACAACAACTGCAAAGGAAAAGAACCGGCTACTGCAGACCCATATGTATGTAGTAAAAATAGGATAGGATAAAAAAAGTCCACAAGTAAAAACAATGGATTTTATCTGATGTGTTTTGAATAAATTACATTTATTCCTGAAGAGGAATCGAGAGAATGCTCTGAAACGCGTCAAATAAAATCCATTGTTTTCTACATATGAACACTTTTGATTACTACGGCAGCGCAGGATATACCCTGTTCTCCTATCCCATTTTTTATTCAGCAGATGTGCAAGAAATGAGCAGCTCCTGCTCTGGTGAACGACAGTGGCACACAGATGTGTGAATGCAACATTGGGCTGGGCACCGGCTGTGATGCACAATGCACAGACTGTCTGCGGGGCTCCTGACTTAAAAATCACTGCCTCATCCATGTGTAGTGCCCCTTCAGATCCAGTCGCCACAGAGGCACTGCACCTCTGTTAGGGTGTAGTATCCCACTCCCTGGTATGAGGGATACAGACCGGTATCGGGACATTCAGGCCACGCACTAGGAACCATTGTAGTGGGGCTAGGTGGTGAAGGAAGTAGTTAGAGGGAGCACTTGGGAAGGAGTGAGATCAGCAAAAACACACTTAGATAACGTGGGACACGTGACAAGGGGTATAAATAGTGCGAGAAACATCTAGACTGCAGGAGAAGAGACAGTTGAACAGAAGAAGAGAATGACCAGCTGAGGAGAGGTGGTAGAACAGCTGAAGAAAGGCCATTGAATACCAAGGTCGAGTTGGAGGGAAGCTAGAGAATATACGCCTGAGAAGTGTCCAAAGGACTGGAGCATGTGGGAGCTCGTCCTGAGGCCGAACCCTAGAGCAAAATATCACCCAAGTGGCTCCAGGAGGAAGAGGGGGTCCCAAAGGCACAGGAAGTGAGCAATCCACCTGTGGGTCTCGTATCCTTAATCAGGCGCAGGCAAGTGGAGGGACTAGGCCACAAGGGGCACCGGGAACCCAAAAGACTAGTGGAGAAGACCAGGCTCAGCTAGCAGCACGGAGAATGTGGCACTTTTATGGTGACAAAGTCGACAACCGTGCACATCTGCTGAAAAGGTGGCAACCATAGGGCTAAGGGGAGACATTGCAGGGGAAAAGCCTAGGAAAAGCCCAGTCACTGGCTCAGAGCTCTGTGTGGCGAGGCGCAAGGCAGGACGGGCAAGGCAAGCGCTGTGTGAGACGTCCTGGAAAGGTTAGAGAAGGGGTGCCAGTTACTTACCATTGTACTACCAGGGAGCAGCTGGATCCCTGCCTCCGAGAACCCAGTGCTCAGTGGGCTGCTGCACAAAGACTGTGAGTAAACAAACTTAAGACTGCAGCCCACTGTGTCTGTGAACTTTCTTAACACGTCTAAAGCACCAGAAACACAACTACCAACTCAGGGCTTAAGAAAATTGCTGCCTCCCAACCATCGGTGCCTAGAAGGACTGTTGTGCAGCAGCGGCCATCTATAACCACAACCTGCGGGTGGCATCACGTACAAATTATCACGTATCCCCATGTCCAGTTATCCCTGCTCAGAATTAACCCTCTATGTCAGATCCCTATCCCTAAGAGAGTGAGCCACACACACCGAACGTTTAATGACACCGCAGGGTCATGGAGCCAGGTTCTGGGTCCTTGTGATCCCCGTGATGAAACCTCAAGAAAGCCCGGTTCTGAGTATCCTAAGGTCCTGGAGGGGCGTGCCAACTTGGCGTCACAAACAGGATCCTGCAGCCCGGTAGAGCAGGCCTTGTGCACCTTACTAACGGTGTTAAAGAACTTTGAACTGTGCCCAGTAAAGAGAATCAATCACCATGACTAACAAGGAGGAGTGGTACAGTCTTCCTTCGTGGGCCAGTTCACAGAGAAGCCCGAAAAGCAGTGCCCGCCACCAAAGGAACTCTTGTGCAGCAGAACTTGCCAGTCAGCCAAAAAGACCCACCCAGAGGTGTGGCCGACAGCACCCAGAACAAGAACCGCCCAGAGAAAGGCGCAGGAGATTAAGGGAGTTGTGATCACCGGAGCATGATGGCAGCCAAGTACCGGACATCCTGGTGAAGAAGAATTGTACACCAACGAGATGGAGGGGGACATGGGAAAGCTGCCGCTTATGGACCCAGGATTCCTGCAGAGCGAGGTGGAGAACCTGGGTCAGCAACTGAGAAAGCCCAGGTGGAGGTGGTGGATGTACTGATGTTCCCCCGAAGGCTGATGACACCCTGGTAGGGCCCCTATATGTCAGTCCCCCCTAGCACCAGGCCGGGATAGTAAGAACTTACAGTGGGACCAGTCTGTAGTCCAACACAGATGGGTGGCCCCGCTAGAGCCTGAGCCAGCCATGGAGGAAGTGTATGTGAAGCAGGAGGTCATCAGATGGGTCGACCAGGGGGACTCACTAATGGGGCTTCCCTGGGAGAGACCAGAGAGGGGAGGCCCATGGTAGAGACTCTTACTTGGGCGGAATACTGCAGCGAGCAAGCAGAGCCAAGGACTGAAGAGGCCAGAGGCAGCTAAATGCTTGCCATGAGGAGCAGAACTGCAAGAAAAGCAGCGGATCCGCCGATCCAAGGCAGCAGAGCGGGGCTGGATTTGTAAGGGTTCCATAGTCCGGTTCCACCAGGACAGAAGCCGGGGATCCTGTCAAGGTGCGGAGCAGCGGAGAGAACTCTTTGCGACCCGGCGGGACATAGAATCACAATTGCCGGAAGGTCACCCTGGTCGCTATATGCAGCCTGGTGATAAGGTCACCTTTACCCAGCACCTGGAAAAGCGGGAGTGGTACACGCTGGATGTCCATCTAGTAGGGGATGAGCCATCCACTTATACAGCTGCGCCCCAGGTATTTGAGCCAGCAGCCTGCCCATGCAGCCTCAGAGGTTACACCAGACCATCTGAACCAGTGCAAGAACCCCATCCCAGAACCATAGATGTCGCTACACAGACTGTGCTAGGAGGAACCGGTGGAAGTAGTGAGCATCAGGGAGGTGGCTACGCAGACTGAGCCCCTGTCATCTGCAGCAGCAGCTGTAGAAAACCTGGCTGCGCTGTGTAGTGCTGACGATGACGTGCCACCCTGGCTGCGGAAAAATACACGGTCCACCATGTGGTGAGGTTGTCAATGCAGCCTTGTAAGTAGTTTGTTATTGCTAACCCGGTTAGGGTATGAGTGTCTGTTCATTATGTCTACTGTAATTATGTGCATTGAAAAGGACTGAGTGGCTAGGAACTATGTATACCCGGACTTGTATGTAAATAGTTAGCACATCGGTGTGCTCCCTGTTGGTTTTAGAGCCAACATGTCAGTAAGAGTGCAACAAACCAAAACCCACAGGCTGGCCGAAGAATCGGTCTCTTTATCTCTGTCGCCATGCCAGGGTATGTGCTGAAGGTTTTCTTGTGGTGGGTCCCCCCGAAGACAAAGGGAGACACCAAGTGCGAGACAGGTGCCTGTTTAACACCTAGAACAGTCTGATGCATACCCGATAGGGTTCGCTCTGGATTTGGCAGGACTGTAAATACCCTGTTTCCACGAAAATAGGACGCCCCCAAAAGTAAGGCATGGTTGGGGGGGGGAGGCGCCCTACCTCCTAATATAAGGCACCCCCCGATTATAAGGCGTACCTTCTCAGCATGTCACCCGGGGCATGCATCTGTGTCTCGCTCCCCGCTATCCCCGCTGTCCGGTGCCCGCCACTCTGTACCACTCTTCTGCCACGCTGCAGTGCTCACAGCCCAGGAGCGCAGCGTGAATCACAGCTTCGGAGCTCTGTGCCGGCCTCTGCCCATGAGCCCTGCGCCAATCACAGTGCAGGAATCATGGGCCAGTTGACGTCAGTAGCCTCTGATTGTTCCTGGGCTGTGATTGCCCAGGGCTCCTGTGCTATGATTGGCCCAGGGCTCCTGCGCTGTGATTGGCCCAGGGTCCTGCGCTGTGATTGCCCAGGGCTCCTGCACTGTGCACCACAAAGCAGCACCGCAGAGGAAAGAAAGTGAAAAGAAAGAAGTACAGTAAGAAAGTGAAAGTGTGTGTGTGTGTTGTGGTGTTACACACATGGGAGGCTTCAGTGGGATACGGTACTGGGATGGGAGGCTGCTGCAGTGGGATATAGTGCGGTACTGGGATAATGGGAGGCTGCTGCAGTGGGATACGTAGCAGTACTGGGATAATGGGAGGCTGCTGCAGTGGGATACGGTACTGGGATAATGGAAGGCTGCTGAAGTGGGATACGGTACTGGGATAATGGGAGGCTGCTGCAGTGGGATACGTACTGGGATGGGAGGCTGCTTTTCTGTCAATTTTTTTGGCTAATATAAGACACCCCCCAAAAATAAGACATAGTGCACCTTTCGGAGCAAAAATTATATAAGACAGTGACTTATTTTCGGGGAAACACGGTAGTTATTTATGCATGTTTTTTCTATTGTTATATATTCGCCATATTCGTACCTCCTTAGAAAGCAATGTTTGTAACAGCATCTCATAAGAGTTGCAGTCCTTGAACCACTTGTTTTCTCTTTGTCTTGCAAGCGAGGGCAAGCTGGTTTAGCGAGGGTAGTGTGACGCCCCTGCAATCCAGGCCACAGGATTCTGCCACCTTTAGGTATATTGTCATGTAAGAGGGTACAGGATTTAGCACCAGGTACGTCCTAGGAACTATTGAGGGTGGTTAAGAAGTATTAGGGACACTTGCGAAATGTGGCAGAAGAAGGAAATTCCTTTTCAGGCGCAGACAAGAAGGCACCGTGACTATAACCTTAATATCTCATAAGCCGTCCACCCTGTGATGCTATCGAATATAAAAATGAATTCCACACATCTAGACGGAAATAGAGCTGGTATTCACATGAATGTAGGGTGACTGGAAGCCATGTAAACAGGATATTGGCTGGTAGGGTGTTCTCAAGGCAGGCGTGTTTCATATCCAGACGAAGATAAAATCATAACTAAAAATATGAAAGTATTATCTTCCGTCTGCGATGCCCATGGACACGGCTAGGGAACATTATAGAATTCGGGTGTCCATATCTCCCCTCAGAGGGGTGGGAGTTGTGAGACATCCCAGAGGTGTGAGATGGGTGGAGACAGGGGCAACCCATAATGTATAAAAATCATCTGCCCCATCTCCACCTGGTATTTCTTCTGAATGGGCATTTTTCCACCAAGGCCAGAGATTACCCAAGGAACAAATTGATGCCACGCCGCCCATGTGGCGCCATCAGCACTAAGGTAACTGCTCACATGTGTATGTAATTCTGTGTATTCCATTCCTCCTTTTATTGGCATATCTGACTGTAATATTTGTAACATCTGAATAATAACTGTAAATATTAATATCTAGTGTACCATTAGGGTGATTAAATATATAAATTTAATCTTGAGTTGCTCTTTTTATCTTGATCACGATTCCCCACGTCCGTGTGCTCATATAACGCTACCTGGGTTGGTTCCTGACCCAATATAAGCCCGACCACGGACCGGACTTATATTAAAGAGGAGCTGGTGGCAGCATTTGTGCTTGGGGTTATTCAGGGCCCCTGGCAGTGACGGGGTGGAAGAGATTATATGTGCTTCTGGCTGCGGGCTAGAAGACATATACCACACTCACTGAGAGGTGCCTTAATAAACCAGCACAGGCAAGGCAGCTGCGGCCCTTCTTTATCCTCAGGCAGTTCTCTGACTGACCTGGGTTTAACAGGAGGCGCTGTGGAGCTGCCAGGTTCAGGTCACGATTCACCACAAGTGGTGGCAAGCGGTGGGATCAAGATAATAGTGTTGTGGACCCAACTCCCTAACGCTAAGGACTGCTGGCAGTAGCTTTTGCTGTCAGGGTCCTAAGATCAACTCAACACTAGACAGTCAGAGTGCAAATATAAGGTGTGTGGGTGCATCAGGTTGCAGCTGTGTGTCAGTGACCAGGAGGTGCTAAACTGGCCCAGGGTACCAGGAGCCAAGCGCTGCAGAGGGCACTTGCTGTGGCTGATATGCAAGAGGTGGTGGAGGACACTGTTGATCTAGGCGAGGAGGATCCCATGCCCGGGTCCTCAAGGAGCCAATCCTCAGTGGTCGACTCTGCAGTGGGGCCAATACCCCCTGTCCTCAGCCCCGCAGTGGGCAGATCACCACCTGCTGGTCGCTCCAGCCAGATGGGCTCGGATGCCCTTTTTCAAGCTGCCCTGGCTCGACTTGTAGCTGGAGACCAGAGCACCTACGAGACCCTCATGGCAGCTGCAGAACGACTTGCAGAGCGTGAAGCTGCAGAGCGACGTGAGGCTGTGGAGCGTGAAGCTGCAGAGCGACGTGAGGCTGTGGAGCGTGAAGCTGCAGAGCGACATGCAGAGCGTGAAGCTGCGGAGCGACTTGCAGAGCGACTTGCAGAGCGTGAAGCTGCAGAACGACTTGCAGAGCGTGAAGCTACAGAGCGCCGTGAGGCTGCAGCGCGCCAGCACCAGCTCACCTTGGCTCAGCTCGGGATCTCGCAGCCCGTTCCAGCCAACCAGGAGCCCAAGCCACCGAAGGTCCGAGCTGAGAACTTTCCCCTTCTGGAGGCAGGCGGAGACCTGGATTCTTTTCTGCTGGCCTTTGAGCAGACCTGCAGGCAGTACAACCTGGACTCAGGCCAGTGGGCCCAGTACCTGACCCCCCGTCTGAGGGGTGACGCCATGAAAGCCTTGGAGGACTTCCCTGCCGGGGAGCTGCAGGATTATGCGAGCATCAAGAAGGCCCTGATCCGACAGTTCAACCTCACCCCGGAGTCCTACCGCAAGAAGTTCCGGAACCTGCAGAGGGGTCCAAAGGAAACCTGGACCGACCACATGCGGGCCCTCCTGAGAGCAGCTGACCACTGGATCAAAGGTTTGGAGCGCAGCACAGCCCAGGAGATCCAGGAGTTGTTCGTGATGGAGCAATTCTTGTGGAACTGTCCCGAGGACCTCCAACAGTTCATCCGCGACCGGAAACCGAAGGGGGCCTGTGAGACAGCGGTCCTGGCAGACGAGTACACCAACAACCGAGTACCTGAGACCAGGAGGACCAGCAGCAGCACCTGGAGAGGGGTAAGACCAACCCTGCACCCGTGACCCCAGCCCCCAGAATGCAGGGGGCAGCCCCTCTATTACCCCCTGTTCCCCTCTCCAGGTTGGCAGCAGAACCCAGACGGTGTCACCTCTGCAACCAACCAGGACACTTCAAGGCCATGTGTCCTCAGCGCCATAAGACACCGTCCCCAAAAACGGCCACTGTTTTGTGTGTGGGTGGGGGTGGTGGTTAGGTCCCTTGACAATTTCCAACCCGTCACCATAGGCTGCTCAGTGGCCATGGGACTGCGGGACACCGGCGCAGAGATGACTTTGGTGCGACCAGAGATGGTCTCCCCCCAGGACTTGATCCCCGGAAAGTCCCTCGCCGTCTCCGGAATTGGAGGCGTGGAACCCGCATTGCCTGTTGCCAGGGTTTATCTGGACTGGGGTGCGGGGAGGGGAGTGAGGGAGGTGGGGGTCTCTGCTAATATTCCGGCAAATGTATTGCTTGGGTCAGACTTGGGGCGGCTAGTGTCCAAGTATGTGGCCACTGACCTCCCCAGTTCTGATCCACCAGAATGTGTACAGTCCAATTTTGGGGGTGTTGATGGGGATGATGTTATTAATGATGATGTTATTATTGACGATGTTGATGATGTTTGCAGTGACACTCCACACAACACAGAACACCCAGGACTGACACTGACAGGGAGGGGGGAGGAAGATAAAGAGAATTGTAGAATGGCCTTAGGCCAGGATCAGCCAGCTCACCTTTTGTTCTCAGAGGGGAGACAGAGGGGGCTGAGGGGGCTGAGAGCTGCAGAAAGAGCAGACACAGATGGCTGTGACCCTGCTCTCTGCGTAATCAGCCAGGTATTGTAGCCAGGGAGTCAGCGGTCGAGGTCGGAGTACCCACAGGGAATGTGGTGCTGCCAGGTAAGGCCCAGACGCTGCGCTCTGAGGAGCTGCAATGGGTGGAACATGTCGGGGAGTATGGGGCTGTCACAGGAGAAGTGAAGCCACCAGGTGAGATCCCAGGGCAGGAACCACCCACCACCGGGATGTCAGGAGGCCAGGATAGTCCGCCTGAACCGGCGACTTGGTCAGGAGCGGAGGGGAAGCAGGCATTGCCCATGGTTACAGCAGCGATAGCTGCTGTCACCAGGAGTGGGGGTGCCAGAGCCCAGGGGACCTCGCGGAGGTCCGACGGCTTCCCTCCTTCAGACCAAGTGGCTGCGGAGTCAGACGGGGGCCAGGAGACAGGTCCCGGGAACTGACTACGGACGGGGTGGTCCCATCCACTCTGGCCATGTCAAGTCAGAAGTTTCAGGCTGCGTTGGAAGCAGATGACAGCCTGAAAGCTCTTAAGGAACAGGCGGCACAGCCCCCCCTGGAGTCCGACCGCGAGCGGGTGGTCTTGGACCAGGGACGGCTGTACCGAGAAACGGTCCAGCAGGGCTCACCGGAGGCGTGGCCCAGGGACCGACAGCTAGTGGTACCCTACCCATTCAGGGCGGAGTTGTTGCGGGTTGCGCATGAGATTCCGATGGCCGGACACCTGGGATCGCCAAGACCAGGTCCAGGCTCTCTCAGCATTTCTACTGGCCTAAGTTGGGGACCGATGTGGCCGCCTACTGCCGTTCGTGTGATACCTGTCAACGAGTGGGTAAGGTGGGGCGGCACCCTAAAGCGCCCCTGGTCAACCTTCCAATCATTGACGAGCCTTTCCGGAGGGTGGCGGTAGATCTGATTGGACCGCTGTCCACTACCAGCCGCTCTGGGAAACGCTTCATCCTAACGGTAGTGGACTATGCCACACGGTACCCAGAAGCGGTAGCCTTGTCATCCATCCGGGCTGACAAGGTGGCCACCGCTTTGCTGGAGGTTTTCTCCCGAGTGGGTTTTCCCCAAGAAATGCTCACTGACCGGGGGACCCAATTCATGTCGCAGCTGATGGAGTCCCTCTGTCGGCAAACACAGGTGCAACAGCTGAAGGCCAGTCCGTATCATCCACAGACGAATGGTCTGTGCGAACGGTTCAATGGCACTCTGAAGCAGATGCTGAGGATGCTGGTCGACTCCCATGGGAATGATTGGGAGCGGTATCTGCCGCACCTGCTGTTTGCCTACCGGGAGGTCCCCCAGGCCTCAACAGGGTTCTCGCCCTTTGAGCTCCTGTACGGACGACGTGTGCGGGGGCCTCTGGCCTTAGTGAAAGAAGCTTGGGAAGGGGACTTGGCTGCCCCCGGAGTGTCGGTTGTTGAATATGTCATGCGCTTCCGGGACAAAATGCAGGCCTTGACGCAGCTGGTGCACGACAACATGGAGCAAGCCCAGGCCGACCAGAAGCGTGGTATGACCAGAACGCTTGCGAGAGGACCTACCAGGTGGGTCAGAAGGTGTGGGTACTGGTCCCTGTACTGCAGAACAAGCTTCAGGCAGCCTGGGAAGGCCCATATCTCGTGCACCAGCGGCTCAACCCTGTGACGTACCTGGTCACCCTGGACCACGCCCGTGGGAGGCGTAAGGCCTTTCACGTGAACATGATGAAGGCTCATCATGAGCGGGAGGCCTGCGCCCACCCAGTGTGCAACCTGCCCGAGGAGGGGGAGGCAGACACCCTCCTGGACATGCTCGCCCAGGTTAAGGCGGGAGGGTCCATTGAGGATGTGGAGCTTGGCCAACAGCTTTCGGAGGACCAACGGTCCCAGCTGTGGGCCACACTTCACCCCTTCCGGGAGCTGTTCAGCAGCCTGCCCGGAAGGACTCGGTCTGCCGTCCATCATGTGGACACTGGGGATCACCCCCCGATCCGGCGTTCAGCCTATCGGACCGCTCCCGAGGTGCAGCAGCAAATGCGCCAGGAGATCGACGAGATGCTGAAGCTGGAGGTGATCCAGGCATCCAACAGCGCGTGGGCCTCACCCGTAGTCCTCGTCCCTAAGAAGGACCGAACTACCCGGTTCTGCGTGACTACCGTGGGCTCAACGCTGTCACAGTCACCGATGCGTACCCTATGCCACGCATCGATGATCTGCTCGACCGGCTGGCCGGGGCAAGGTACCTGACCATAATGGATCTGAGCCGGGGGTATTGGCAGATTCCCCTGACCCGCCAGGCACGGGAACGCTCTGCCTTTATCACCCCTTTCGGACTGTACGAGTCCACGGTCATGCCATTCGGCATGAAGAATGCCCCTGCCACTTTTCAGCGGATGGTCGATATCCTGCTCCAGGGACTCCAAGGGTACGCGGCCGCGTACCTGGACGACATTGCCGTCTTCAGCCCCACCTGGGAGGATCACCTGGAGCATCTGGCGCAGGTGCTCAGGCGGATCCACCAGGCAGGATTGACCATCAAGCCAGAGAAGTGCCAGCTGGGCATGAGTGAGGTCTTTTACCTGGGTCACCGGATAGGCAGGGGGACAGTGAAGCCAGAGCCTGGGAAGGTGGAAGCCATCACCTCCTGGCCCACCCCAAGGACAAAAAGCAAGTGATGTCGTTCCTTGGGACTGCTGGGTACTATAGGAGGTTCGTTCCACACTATAGTGCCCTGGCGAAGCCCCTGACGGACCTCACCAGGGCAAAGCTGCCATCTGCGGTCAACTGGACCGCTGATTGTGAGGCGGCCTTCCACGCACTCAAGGCTGCCCTCTCCAACTCCCCGGTACTACAAGCTGCCGACTTTGCACGGCCGTTTGTGGTACAGACCGACGCCAGCGACTTTGGCCTCGGGGCGGTGCTCAGCCAGGTTGACACCACAGGTCAGGAACATCCTGTCTTGTACCTGAGCAAGAAGCTATTGCCGAGAGAGGTGGCCTACTCCACGATGGAAAAAGAATGTCTGGCAATTGTGTGGGCCCTGCAGCGTCTGCAGCCATACTTGTACGGACGCCACTTCATCGTGGAGACGGACCACAACCCCCTCAGCTGGTTACACTCGGTCTCTGGGACAAATGGGAGGTTGCTGCGCTGGAGCCTTGCGCTCCAGCAATACGACTTCACCATTCGCCACAGGAGGGGCCGGGACCACGGTAACGCTGATGGGTTATCCCGGCGAGGGGAGGTAGCGGACGGGCGTGCGGGGAACACAGGAATGTGCTACCCCCTAGCGCCGTCTAAGAGGGGGAGGTGTGATGAATATTGTTTCATATCCCCATATTCCATCCAGAAAGCAATTTGACACATCTCACTCACAGAGATGAGCCCCCCACCCTTGGTAGCCTTTCATCCCTGGCAAGCAGCAAATCAATTAGCACGTAGCTGCCAGCCAACAAGGCCACCAAAAGGAGCTCATCCTCAACTTTGATATGCAATCAGCCAGGAAGGTATTTTAGCCAGGTGTCTTGGACTTCTGAGGAGATGTAAAATTAGGTGACACTTTCCAAATGGCAGAAGAGAGGAAATTCCTTTTCAGGCGCAGACAAGAAGGCACCGTGACTATAACCTTAATATCTCATAAGCCGTCCACCCTGTGATGCTATCGAATATAAAAATGAATTCCACACATCTAGACGGAAATAGAGCTGGTATTCACATGAATGTAGGGTGACTGGAAGCCATGTAAACAGGATATTGGCTGGTAGGGTGTTCTCAAGGCAGGCGTGTTTCATATCCAGACGAAGATAAAATCATAACTAAAAATATGAAAGTATTATCTTCCGTCTGCGATGCCCATGGACACGGCTAGGGAACATTATAGAATTCGGGTGTCCATATCTCCCCTCAGAGGGGTGGGAGTTGTGAGACATCCCAGAGGTGTGAGATGGGTGGAGACAGGGGCAACCCATAATGTATAAAAATCATCTGCCCCATCTCCACCTGGTATTTCTTCTGAATGGGCATTTTTCCACCAAGGCCAGAGATTACCCAAGGAACAAATTGATGCCACGCCGCCCATGTGGCGCCATCAGCACTAAGGTAACTGCTCACATGTGTATGTAATTCTGTGTATTCCATTCCTCCTTTTATTGGCATATCTGACTGTAATATTTGTAACATCTGAATAATAACTGTAAATATTAATATCTAGTGTACCATTAGGGTGATTAAATATATAAATTTAATCTTGAGTTGCTCTTTTTATCTTGATCACGATTCCCCACGTCCGTGTGCTCATATAACGCTACCTGGGTTGGTTCCTGACCCAATATAAGCCCGACCACGGACCGGACTTATATTAAAGAGGAGCTGGTGGCAGCATTTGTGCTTGGGGTTATTCAGGGCCCCTGGCAGTGACGGGGTGGAAGAGATTATATGTGCTTCTGGCTGCGGGCTAGAAGACATATACCACACTCACTGAGAGGTGCCTTAATAAACCAGCACAGGCAAGGCAGCTGCGGCCCTTCTTTATCCTCAGGCAGTTCTCTGACTGACCTGGGTTTAACAGGAGGCGCTGTGGAGCTGCAAGGTTCAGGTCACGATTCACCACACATGTTTTTTCTACTTTTATATATTCTGCAATGTTAAAGTATCGTACCTCCTGTTAAAGGGATGAAAAGCCTTCTTACTGTTTATTGTTATACAGCATCTCAAAAATTATGCATGTCTTTGAACCACTTGTTTTTTCTGTTGTCTTGCAGATCCAGTCGCCACAGAGGTACTGCACCCCTGTTAGGGTGTAGTATCCCCCTCACTGGTAATGGGTACAGACTGTTACCGGGACACTAAGGATACGCACTAGGAACTATTGTAGTGGGGCTGGGTGGTGAAGGAAGTAGTTAGAGGGAGCACTTGGGAAGGAGTGAGGTCAGGAAGAACACACGTAGATGATGTGGGACATAGTATAGTATAAATAGTGCCAGAAACATCTAGAAAGCAGGAGAAGAAACAGTTGAACAGAAGAAGTGACCAGCTGAGGAGAGGTGGTAGAACAGCCGAGGAGAGGCCATTGAACACCAAGGTCGAGTTGGAGGGAAGCTAGAGAACATACACCTGAGAAATATCCAAAGGACTGGAGCAAGTGGGAGCTCATCCTGATGCCAAACCCTAGAGCAGAACATCACCCAAGTGGCTCAGGAGGAAGAGGGGGTGCCAGAAGCATGGAAAGTGAGAAATCCACCCATGGGTATCGTATCCATTGTCAGGCACAGGCAAGTGAAGGGACTAGGCCGCAAGGGACACCGGAAACCCAAAAGACTAGCGGAGTAGCGGAGAAGACGAGGCTCAGCTAGCAACCCGGAGGCTGTGGCACTTTCATGGTGACACGGTCGACAACCGCGCACATCTGCTGAAAAGGTGGCAACCATAGGGCTAAGGGAGACACTGCAAGGGAACCCCTAGGAAAAGCCTACAGTCACTGGCTCAGAGCTCTGTGTGGTGAGGTACAAGGCAGGACGGGCGAGGCAAGTGCTGTGTGAGATGACCTGGAAAGGACAGAGATGGGGTGCCGGTTACGTACCATCCTACTACCAGGGAGTAGCTGGATCCCAGCCTCCGAGAACCCAGCGCTCAGTGGGCTGCTGCACAAAGACTGTGAGTAAAAGAACTAAATACTGCAGCCCACTGTGTCTGTGAACTTTCTTAACAAAACTACCAACTAACTCAGGTACCTTTGGCCACCCCTACCTGTAGAGGGCTTAAGAACATTGCTGCCTCCCAATCATCGGCCCCTAGGAGGACTGTCATGCAGCGGCGGCCATCTATAGCCGCAACCTGTGGGTGGCGTCACGTACAAATTAACAAGTATCCCCAAGTCCAGTGATCCCTGCCCAGAATGAACCCTCCACGCCAGATCCCTATCCCTGAGAGAGTGAGCCACCTACACCGAACTTTTAAAGACACTGCCAGAGTCACGGAGCTGGGTCTCAGTCCCTGTGATCCCTGTGATCAAGCCTCAAGAAAGCCCGGTTCTGAGTATCCTAAGGCCCTGAAGGGGTGTGTCTCATGTGTCACAGTTCGAAAAAAGACTCTCCATGGTTATCTTAACCCAAACTTGACATTCTCATATATATGCCTGAGTATATCATGTTCAGGTTACGAGACCCATGAACAGTCCATATTTGACCTGTGACACATTGATGAGGCTGTCATTACAGTCCAAGCCCAGACCGTGACTATGTTAGTGTCATGCTTGGAGGTAAGGGAATCAGGTAACAGGTAGGTGTAACGGGTGAAGGGATCAGGAGGAGCTAATCTGACCCTTACCCTGGGGGTCCCTAGCTCACCCTGCTCGCGGAGGTACCTCTGATGGTGAAGAGGTCCGAGTCTCTGCCCTAATCCCTGGCTCCTGAATAGCCCTAGGCTCAGGGCCCCTACCTCCCCCATGGATCCAGGATCACAGCTACTCCCAATGAAAGGCTTCAGCACAGCAGCTAAGCAACAGCACCAAGACTTAGAGTAAATAACTCTATCAGCAGCATTTAACAAAGGAGAGGGAAGGCTATTTAAAGCAAGGGGGAGGGGATTCCAGGTGGGTCACACATCAACCCCTCAACCAACAGCTGAACATAAAGTGAATGCAGTTCTGGAGCACAACACAGGAGGCAAAGACCTTTACACCAATACCTCATGCAGCTCTTAAAGACAAACAACATACACAGCAGCATCCAGCAATGTCAGTGCCATCTAAGCGCGTGACAGTTAGGCTGACGATGGACCGTGATGCACTTACTCTTTGCGGGGTTCCTAACCTGAACTTCCCAGCCTCATATACGCCTATGAGAAACTTGACCGCTTCATATATGTCTATGAGGCTGTCAAGTTGAAGTCTTGTCCCATGGACAGTCCATGGTTGAACGGTGACACATGGATGATGCTGTCCAGTTAAGATCAGGATCCCCGTGAACAATTCAGGCATCATGTTCGGTGCTCAGACTGTGGCTTAAGGATGTATGAATATGGCATAAACATTAATAACAAGGTTGTCCATTAAGTTAGCACCACATTATACTATACTTTTTCATAGAGGTTAGCAGTAACTTCTGGGTGTTTCATGAGCCTGATCTCTAACTGAATGCTAAGCAGCTTTCTTTTAATAAGGGGTAGGTTGTTCAAATAAACCCTTTATCAATACCGTAGTATAATCTAAGCAGAAATTATGAATATTGTTGTCATAGTCCAGTCTTATTTTAGAGTTTGCAACATTTACTGTATCTAGTCTTTGAAATATGCCTAATGAAGACATTAGATTCCATGCCCGGAGTGTGTAGCAAGCTAGAGAACACAGTGTTTTAGGTTCATATCATTTGCGGCATTCATGATCTTCTGCCCTCATTTGCTCCCTCTGGGATAAACTGAAGAAGACGATTTTCCATTGTTCCATTCCTACTGTTAGAGGCTTGTGTTTTCCACAACAGCTGCATCCCACATGTGCTTATGCAGAGAGTGTCATCAGACACAGGAAAGAACGGCATTGATGACAGATGCCGTCTGGAAACCACCTACACATTTACCACCATCTACATAAAAAAAGAGGGATAATATACTTACCAACATACAAATTGCTAAACAAAAAATTTTTTTTTATACATGTCCATCTTTTAATGCAGCAAGATAATGGACATAAGCCTATCACATCTCAACTTTAAGCTCCAAGTGTCACATTCATCACCTATCAGTCAAGGAAATACTTATAAATATAAGGTCTTGTGTATAAGGGCCGCTTTACACGTCGCGATATAGCAACGCAACATCGATAAAAAGTCACGTGGTACGGGCGTTGCAGTTGATATCGTTTGTGCGTTGTGTCGTGTAAATGGGCAATGCGACGGGAAAAAAACTACCTATGATATTGCAAGAAGATTGTGCAAGCCCTTCAACCATACGATATTGTATATACGATGTGGCTGGATCGTGCTGTGTGACAGCGCAACTCCGATTTGGAGCGCAACTTCCCCTATTCACTCCAATGGTAAATGGTTGTTCCCTGGGTTGCTCATACCCAGCGCAAAAAAGGGGCGTACACCATCGTAGTTGCGTTGCCTGCCGATATCTCCCTGTGTGACATCTACTATGCGTTCTTGGACAAGTGCCAAAAACGTGCGCGCTCCAATTAAATTGTATGGAATATCGGAACGATATTGCGACGTGTAAAGCGGCCCTAATAGTCATGGCACTGTTATGGATTCCGAATGCACACAGATGGATGTCTTTTAATTTAATGGAGAACATGTGGGTTTCTGGTATTTTTGTGGTAAGCATAGTAATGCACACTGCTCTACTCTTGTCTTCACAACTACAAGGAAAGCCACCAGAAAACTAAATTGAGACTCTCAACACAACAAGAAACAAAGTCTAAGGGCCACTTTACACACACCAACTTATCTGTCCAACTTCTGACCAACTTGCTGGTTGCAGTGAAATCATGGACACATTGCTCCATTTTGTGACTGTGTACAATGGAACAATGTGTCCATGATTTCACTGCAACCAGCAAGTTGGTCAGAAGTTGGACATATAAGTTGGTGTGTGTAAAGTGGCCATAAGGGCCGCTTTACCCACACCAACTTCTGTGTCCAACTTCTGAACAGATCTCTGGTTGCAGTGAAATCATGGACACATTGTTCCATTTTGTGGCTGTGTACAAATACAACAATGTGTCCATGATTTCACGGCAACCAGAGAATTGTTCAGAAGTTGGTTACAGAAGTTGGGGTGTGTAAAGTGGCCCTTAGGGTATGTGCACATCAGTCGTTTTGTGGGCTGGTTTTGACCGGTTTCCGTCGGCGGTTCCCGCTGAGTTTTATGTTAATTTATGTTAATCCTACCCACCGGTAGGATTAACATGCTAGTCAATGGAGTTTAGAAAACGCTGTGTACATTACAACGTTTTTCTTCTTGATGATTTCAGTTTATTCACCGGTTTCCGACCGGTTCTCAAAGATAGAGCAAGCGACTTCTTTTCAGCGTTTTTCCAGCGGGTCCAGCTGAACAAGTGCAGCAAAGACCAGTCTGGAAATCGCCAAGAACACGCTGTATGACCGCTAGTAACCCGATCGCAAATCGTTAGCAAAACGCTAACAAAACCAGGGACACTAGCGAGTGCAGAAAACTCAGTTTCTGCTAATCTCCACCGGTTCCCGGTCGTTCTGCAAAGATGCAGAAACGACTGATGTGCACATACCCTTAAGGTACCAATAACCATGTCAGGCCTCATTCACACGTCCATATTTTGCATTAGTGTGTGTTTTCCAAGACCGGTCATGAAACTTGAAGAGAAAAACTATAATTGAAAGATTGACACCTGTTCTGTGTTTTGGAGTCACTCCTGGTTTGGGCATACTAATACTACAAATAAAGATGTGTGAATGGGGCCTAAAGGCTACTTCACACGCTACGATATCGTTGAACAATATCGTTAGCTATGTCACGTGACCGTGATCACTTCGACATCGTTTTTGCATTGTCAAACACATGGATGTCGTTAACGATCTTAAATTTGGCAACGCGCCAGCTACCTTGAGAAGAACTAGTGAACGATGTTATAAAGCGTCAGGAATGGGAGAATTGTGAACGACATCGTTCAAAAAGGTGTCACAATGAACAATGTTGCTTGTTCACAGAACGTTAATTGGATGATGAACGATAGATTTGAGGTCAGGATCTCAAATTTTATGATGAACAATCCAATGATTTCTCATTTCAAGATCTTATGTTTACACGCAACGATGCACAAACGACATCGATCGAACGATTAAAAAAGCGTGACTTTTCAACGATATCGTTAATGATATTGTAGCGTGTGAAGTAGCCTTAATATGTATAGGGAAGACCCTACTTTCTCCCTACAACAGATGTCAGAGAAAAGACTAATCGGGTATTTTGTATTTTAACAAGTCCAAACTTTTTGTTTTTTTTTGGTGATAACCTTCCTACGAAGGTGTCAGGCAATGACTTCCTCCGCATTAAGGACACATCTACACTCAAATGATCATGTAAAAGGACTTATAAGAAATACCTATTGTCTAAATCAGAGGTCCCCAACTCCAGTCCTCAAACCCACCAACAGTGCAGGTTTTCAGGATTTCCTTATTATTGCATAGGTGGTAACTTAATCACCTGCACTGGGGATGATTCCAACCCCTGTGCAATACAAAGGAAATCCTGAAAACATGCACTGTTGGTAAGTCTTGAGGACTGGAGTTGGGGACCTCTTGTCTATATGAGCCATTGGTACACAGCTATCTAAGGCATTTGGCCAATTTACAACAATGCACATGAACACTATTATCTAAACAAGTACAAAATTGACTTCTTGACAAGAACAGCCAAACCTCTTATATTTCCTAGAAAACGGTGAATTAAAAAAAAAAAAACAGAGGTAACAGTTCAAACACTGCAACCCTTATACTGATGTATTTATGTTGTATTCATATGCAACAAGATGAGTTGTCATTATGCATGACACTAGGGGATGACTTCATGTTGACCAGCTCTGTGTATTCAAAGAATATCTGGTCATCTGATGGTTCATAATTTCAGGAAATTGTTAGTTAATATCTTGCTGGGATGTGAATTCTGGGGGTGGATGGTGATTACAGAAATGCTTATGAAGATGGAGATAGAAAGAATAAATTGTTATGGAGCAGAGTGAAAGCTGAGACTCCAGTTTTTCTATACAAGCATTATGTGTGAAGCTCTGGGTAGATAAGAGACCTATAGACCGCTAACCACAGAGGGCCTATAGATGGAGGCTGGGAGCAATTCCAGCAGCAGGCTCTATTTTAAGAAGCTGATGTCACAGCTCAGCCTGAGGAAGATGTCAGCAGCGAATGAGTCAGTGCAATTGATTCAGCTGCTGGAAAGAGACTAGATGCAAAACAGGAGAGCTGCTGGGGATCTGATACAGAGTCATGAGAGGGGGAAATGGGGACAGGGAGAAGGTGTCCAACGTGGAGCAACAACTCCTATATTCCAGATCCAAAAGTAAAAACTAAGCGTCCTGTTCCCGTGTCGTCATCATTACAAATAGCTTATTCAGTAACGGGTCACTTTCCATACAGTAGATGATGTCACTCTGTAACCGAGCTTGTTATTTCACGGTACAAGGACCAGCTGCCAGATACATGACGGGCAGAGAGCCAAGATACTTAGCAGGCTTATGCACAAAATTGCTATCATTTGATGATTGTAAACCAGGTCCTGTCCCCAGTATTTAGAGATGCATTATGTTTAGTTGTGACATCTGATCATGATCTGGAAATGTTTTTACCGTGCACAATTTTTATACCATGACAAATTAGTGATTAGGCTATGTGCACATGCTGTGTTGTTTTTTTTCCGCACTGATTTGGTCTTGGAAAATACCCAATGTTTTACAGTATCAGCAAAGTGATACAGAATTCAATTGAACTGACTCCATTGAATTCTTGCAGGGTTTTACCAGCATATTTCACCCACACTAATGAGTTGAGAAATATAGACATCAAAAACGCATAATAAAACTACATATGTTTTAACCCCTTCACTACCTGGCAATTTTCTGTTTTTTGCACTTTAGTTTTTTCCAGCCCTTATTCCAAGAGCCATAGCTTCTTTGCCTTTCCGTAAATATAGCCGAAAGAGGGCTTTTTTTTTGTGGGACGAGTTGTACTTTTGAGTAAAACTATTCATTTTACCATATTGTATACTGGTAAAACTAACCTGGCAGAATGATTCTCTAGGACAGTAATGGCGAACTCCAGGCCTCGAGTGCCACACACAGTGCAGGTTTTCAGGATTTCCTTAAAGTTTGACAGTTGGTAATTTGATTGCCAACTGTCAAATGCAATGGAAATCCTGAAAACCTGGACTGTGTGCGGCCCTCGAGGCCTGGAGTTCGCCATCACTGCTCTAGGACATTACAAGTATATAGACACCAAACATGTTTTCTTTCTATTTAAGTAGTGAAAACATTTTTAAAACATTGTAAAAAAAAAATATATTTCACTAAATTGATGCTTTTACTGATACCATTTTTGGTAAGATGTGATCTTTTTAAGGCCTCCTATTGAATTTGATTGCAAAATTGCAGTGGCCAAACATATTTAGGGTGCTTTCACATTTGCGTTCCCCTCCGCAGCGCTCTGCGGAGGGGAGCCGCAATGTGAGTGCAGCACCGCAAGCCCCTATGTTTATAATGGGAGCGCACGGTGCTGCGCTTGATTGCGCATGACCGTGCGCACCCATTCACTCCCATATGTGATCTGTGCGCAGGTGGATGCCTGCACACAAATCACCCAGTCTCGTCCGCACCAGAAATGCAACATGTTGCCGGAGCTCACATCAAACACCACTTACCGGCCCATAACGTCCTCCTACGTCATAGGTCGGGAAGGGGTTAATGTCTTTAGCATCTTCAGTGCGGGGCAAATTAATTGGGACAAAGCATTTTTGTAAGTAAAATCGTAAGTTGGTTACCAGTCAGTGATTCAAACCAGTTTTAACTGCTTTGAAGAGGTGTGAGTGTACAACCTTGAGTAACAAAATGTGGTTTGACTGGTTTTAGTCAGTTGAGAGCTTATTTCTGTGAGGAGTGGTTTAGTGTACTTTTTCTCTCAGTGTGATTCGTGCCTGTAAAAATGGATGTTACTCCACAGAAGAGGTCCAGAATTATTGCTCTTAATGAACATACAAGTCAGACTGTAAGAGAAATCGCTTCCACCGTTGGGATTGGAAAATCTACCGTTTCAAGAATAATTCACACACACAATGAAACTGGATCGTTTTCTCCAAAACGAAAAGGGAAATGTGGAATGTGCTGTGTACAAATGGAGCAATGATTTCACTGCAACCAGAGATCTGTGAACAATATCTGCACAGATATCTGTGTGTGTGAGCTGATCTTTCCATAAAATCAGTGTTTTATCAGCAGTAGATTATCACTACATGACTAGGTGTCTTGTGCCTCCTAGTCCACCAGCTGTTGGTTAAAGTACAAGACATATATAAACAAGATGATTTTTTGTTTAGCTAAATCTATTATGAACTTTGAATATAACATCTAAGGCTGCTTTTACATCAGCAATTTTTCCCATTCGTGGCAGATTTGGCACTTTTGTCGCATCTGCTGCATAACAGCTCACTTGCAGCTAGCCCAATTCATTCCCTATGGGACTTGCAGTCATGTGCAGCACTTGTGGTTTTGCCTGATCCGGCACTTGCGGCAAATCAAAAAATTGCTGCTAGTAGCGGTTTTTGTCCATTGCCGTAAGTGCTGGATTTGCCGGACCTGGCAAAAGCGCAAGTGCCGCACATGACTGCAAGTCCCATAGGGAATGAATTGGGCTAGCCGCAAGTAAGACATCATGTTGCAGATGCAGAAAAACTGCAGGATCTGCCGCGAATGGCAAAATCGCTGATGTGAAAGCAGCCTACGGCTGGCTTCATGCTACGTTTTTTGTGATCCTGTTCTGTTCGTTTTTCAAACAAACAGAACAGGATAGTTTTTGCCTCCCATATATCCATATGGTGCCAGATTGGCCAAATTTGGCCATCTGGTTTTGTGTATTTAGTCCCGTATTTGTTTCCGTCCTGTTTTTCACTGGTCCCAAAATTGAAGTCTGCAGTCCGGTCCGGGACAGTTAACATGGGGCCTATGGAGCTGGATCTGGGAAAAAACAGAATAATTTCCTGGATCCGGTTCCAAGGTACAGGTAGGCTCAGAACAAAAGCACTGCTCTGTAACTGTGCTACATGTGTGTAATTTCACTTTAGCAATGTATCTATATTCACTGCTAAAGTAAAATTAAGTCAATGTATTGTTAAAAATTAAAAAAATAATGACTTCTCACCTATCCGCGTGATTTAAACTATGCTGATGTGGTCATGTGACCTATCAGCTGATCGGGTTGCCCCACCCCTTCCCGGTCAGCTGATGCACAGGTCCTTTTGCCTTCAGAGATGAATTCATCGCAGGACGCTCTGAGTTTGCGTATAGGTGAGAATTTTTTTTTATTTTTAACCATCCATTGACTTAATTTCACTTTAGCAGTGTATATAGATACACTGCTAAAGTGGAAGTGGACAGCACCGACAGCACTTTTCTGGCTCGGCTCCCCACTGCTCTTTCTGTGTCCGGATCCCGGTCCCGGACACAGAAATGGCATCCGGAGTTGCCATCACTGACCGTTAAGGTTTGTGGGGTCCTGCAAAAAACAGGATCCCCACGAACAGGAAGAAAACGTAGTGTGAAGCCAGCCTTAGTGTATGCGCACACGATCAGGATTAGCAGAGTTTTGGACACAGTTTGTTTTCGACGTGTTGGACCGTACAAGTACAGTGCACGGGATCTATAGAATTCTCATGTGCACTGTGCTTCTTTGGTATGCAGTGTACACTGACATGCAGCACGGCTTTCTCAGTCGCACCATGTCAATTTATTCTTGTAGAGACATGATTGTTCTAAGTGGGAGAACACAGTGAAAACACGCTGTACCCAGAATCCTGATCGTGAACACGTACAGCATGTTGTCCCACAGAGAGCATCCAGAACGCAGCTTATTCTGATCGTGTGCATGTACCCTAATTGACTCTCAACCTTGAATATTTTATTTTTTCTGGTCTGTAACATTATATAAATGATTTGATCGTCAGTGTTTTTATTTAGGAATCGCATATGCTACTAGTTAATCTGGACACATTGTTTCTGTGCACTGTCCATTTAGTCTGACCAGACAAACTAGCAAATGAAGCACAAGCACAATCCCCTAAACAAGGCAATCCCGTGACCTAACATAACAAATGGTAGAATCTGCTGGAGGCTGGAAGTGCTGAGTGTCCCTGAACTGACAGGAGAGGACAGGGTTTCATGGGGTGAGGGGAGGTAATCTAAACAAATGGGATAGATTAGATTGATGTCCTCCTACAAATGGCTGCAGAAATGACACTATAATGAGAAATTCACATACAGCAATTGTATTATGATTTTTTTTTTTTTTACAGAAATGTCTGCAACACTTTCATTTACAGAAAATTATATTTGCTATCCCCATCCCTACCCCAAATAAAGAATAAGATATTAGAAGTGAAAAACGCTGATTTGTTTGAACTCCACAGTTGACAAGTCCAAACAAGGGGGAAGGAATAATACATAGACAAATTGGTCAGTAATTTAAGAGGGACTTAACATATTTGACTGTATGCCCTCGTTCTGTCATAGCCAACAGCTGTTTGCAGACAGAAAAATCCACCTCAAAATGCTCCTAGTGAACATACCCTTAGGCTACCTTCTTTCAGCAGTAAAACAGCCATTCTGAAAAGTCAAAATTAGATCACCATAGAGCCCTATGCAGCTGTAAAACTGGAGCTAAAAAACAAGTTTAAAGGGGGCTTCAGACACAGTAAGGTCAATTCATCAAGACTTTTAAGGCAAAAAATTGGCATAAAAGCTCTGAAAATCCACCATATTTTGCAGTGTATCAGTTCGATGGAAATGAGTGGAAGTGGGTGAAGCCAATTGGGATGGCCATGAAATATGCTGGCGTTTTGTCTACAACTGGAGTAGGGGTGGCACACAGAGGCATACGCCCCTTAGAAGGTGTGCCAAATTCATAAGGTGTAGCGCGCCTCTTAATTAATATGGCACCTTTTATTGCAGTAAATGTGGCATACTGCGAGCATGTATTAATTGCACCTAGCGTTTTTATAAAAAATTCCACTGTAGTTGATGCAGTTATTGAGTTAAAACTAGAAAGTAATCCAGCAGAAAAAAAGACGTATAATGGAGGCCTTATACATGAGCTGTGGGCTGAATGAGTATTTGGACAACATTATCTCTCCAGTCTACCCCACACATATGGATGCTTGGACTAGTGTTCATAAGTTTTGAAAGGTGTGAGAGAAGAACATCGCTGTCAGACACATCGGGCAGGAGCTTTTTCCCAAGAACATAAAGATCAGCAGAGTGAGGGGGTTGCAATACACATTGACAGGACCTTACACCAGGTTCCAAATTATTATGCAAATTATATTTTAGTGTCATAAAGATAAATTTTTTTGTTTGTTTTTCAAGTTACCCCATGGAGGGTATTGTGTCTCAGGGCTCTTTGGACCACTGAAATCAATCTCAGACACTTGTGATAACTAGTTTGCCAGGTGAGCTCAATTAAAGGAAAACTATTTATGGATGTCATTCAACATTAGGATACAGGTTTCAAGCAATATGGGAAATTAATATGATCTCTCTGCTGATGAAAAGCATAATAAAAATAATGCAATGCCTTGGACAAAGTATGATATTTGATATTACTTTCAAGAGGACTCCATTACATCACGTGGCAAAGTATAGCCAAGGAAGCCCGGTGGCCCGACACTACCTCCGTGTGGCCAGACACTGCCTCCTTGTGGCCACTACTTCTGGCCTGGGACTGGAAGGCGGCATATACCACACTCACTGAGGGGAGCCTTAATAAACCAGCACTGACAGGGCAGCTGCGGTCCCTCCTATTTTCAGTCAGTTACCTGACTGGCCTGAGTATAGAGGAGGCGCTAGAGAGTTGCCAGGTTCAGTGGAAAATCCATCAAAAATGGTGGCAAATTCTCCTCCACCTCACCACCACCACCACCACTAGAGATGCCACCTCAGCACCAGCACCCCCGCGCAGCCACCAGAGCTGCCACAACCCTCAACCTACTGTCTCCTCCCCATCATCCTTTAGAATGTAAGCCCGTGAAGGCAAGGTCCTGTACCAGTCTGTCATTGTTAATTTGTTCACTGTAACCTGTATCTGTAACCCCTAAAAAAAAAAGGCAAATCTGCACCACAATATGGCGCTCCAGGCGTAACTACCACAGGTGCAGGAGATGTGATCACACCCGGGCCCCGTAGCCTAGGGGGGCCCCAAAAGTCCCTTTGGCCCATAGAAAAAGACTAATACTATAAAAGATTTGCAATAATTAGGGGCCCCGTTGGAGCTTTCGCATCGGGGCCCCTGAGCCTGAAGTTACGCCACTGGCTCCATCCGTTCTGAGCTTGTTACTGTGCCTCAAAAGTACTGTAGTTTTTGAGCACATGTGGAGAATTGGCGTACTTAGAAGAAATTGCTTAACAAATTGTACTTTTCGTTTTCTTCCATTTCCCCTTTTGAAAATTAAAAACTTGGGGTGAAAGTAACATTTTATTGACAGAAATGGGAAATTTTCATTCACTCATCCCGATGTAATATAATTCTATGGATTGCCTGATAGTTAAAATTGCTCACTACACTTCTAGATAAATTCCTCGAGAGGTGTAGTTTCTAAAATGGGGTTACTTGTGGGGGATTCTGCTGTTTTGGCATGTCAGATCTTCACATGTAACATGGTGCCTGCAATTTATTCAAGCTAAAATGCTGCTCCAAAATTCAAATAGCGCTCTATCCCTACTGTACAATGCCATGCACCTAAAAGTTGATTTTCACCACATATGGGGTATCGGTGTACTCATGACAAATTGCACAACAAATTGTATGGTCCTTTTTCTCCTGTTAATTTTTTTCAGTTCGGCTGCCTGCCAGCAGTACACGTATACTCCCAAAAATGGAGCAAGACAGAGCACACGCTGATTCCATCTGCACTATTAGGGCCCCTTTACACACGGCTACATTTCTTGGGTGGCTACAGGTAACTTACTGGTTGCAGTGAAATCATGGAGAGATTATTCTATTTGTACACAGCAACAAGATAGAACCTTGTCTCCATGATTTCACTGCAACCAGTAAGTTACCTGTAGCCACCCTAGAAATGTAGCCGCGTGTAAAGGTACCCTTAAAGTCAATGGCCCCATCGGTGCATACGTCTGAAGCCCCAACAGCACCACTGAATGAGCAACAGAAAACAATGTTAAAGCAACCTAACCTCTGCAGACAACCTCTGAATATGTTGCTGAACATGTTCACTCAATTTCTTTGGTCAACCATATCAAGTGGAACCTGTTTTGTCAGTAAACAAGGTTCCGAGCACCACGTTACAGAAGCCCCTTACTGCCTTCAAGCAAGCGCCGCTGGCTTGATGGGACCGGACAACAGAGGTGCTCACCCCACATACAGAGCAAAGTTGGTATACCCGGCGAGCACCTCCCAGTTTCTACTCTGAGGGTTAGGGAAACTGTTTTGTTATACAGCTGTATGGTTTTGGCCTCTCTGCTGCAACTCAGGGTGTTGGCAATCTTCTTAGGCTGGCTTCACACCACGGCACGGTCCGATCCGGGGCTGTCCAGTGTAAACCAGACAGCCCTAGACCGGTTTTTGGCCCCAGAGCCGGGGTGGGGGAAACAGGGGCCACAAGAGGGATGAAGCAGGGTGAATGGGGGGGCACAAGAGGGGAGAAGCAGGCAGAATAGGGGGGCACAAGAGGGGAGAAGCAGGGTGAATGGGGGGGCCACAAGAGAGGAGAAACAGGGAGAATAGGGGGCACAAGAGGGGAGAAGCAGGGTGAATGGGGGGCACAAGGGGAGAAGCAGGTGAATGGGGGCCACAAGAGGGGAGAAACAGGGAGAATGGGGGGGCACAAGAGGGGAGAAGCAGGGAAAATTGGGGGGGCCACAAGACGGGAGAAGCAGGGTAAATGGGGGGGGGAGGGGGAACAGGATGGGAGAAGCAGGGTAAATAGGGGGGGACAAGTCTGAGTCCCTTCCTGTAAGTCCTCCATGCATATCTAGACCGTATGTCCCTGGCTGGGTGTGCATGTGTGTGTTCCTGGCTGGGTGGGCATGGCTGGGTGTGCATGTGTGTATGTGTGCCTGGCTGGATGTGCATGTGTGTGCATACCTGGCTGAGTGTATGTGTGTGTGCGCCTGGCTGAGTGTGCATGTGTGTGCGTGCCTGGCTGAGTGTGCATGTGTGTGTGCCTGGCTGGGTGTGCACATGTGTGTGTGTGTGTGTGCCTGGCTGGGCGTGCATGTGTGTGCATGCCTGGCTGAGTGTGCATGTGTGTGTGCGCCTGGCTGAGTGTGCATGTGTGTGCGTGCCTGGCTGAGTGTGCATGTGTGTGTGTACACTCCTTGGAGGAGGGCTTAGTTATAGTGAGGAGTAGGGAGGGGTGTCAACAGGAGTCACTTGGTTAGACAGAGTCAAACTTTGAGAGAAAGTGAGTCTGCTGACAGCCTTTGGGCTGTGTATACATCCCGCAGCAATCACTAATGTGCATACAACCCTCAGCAGCATTTAATGTGCATACGTCTCCCAGCAGTCTCCATTGTGCATTTGCTGGGAGATTACAGTGCTGCCGCTGCCGCGGCCGCCGACCGCCCATGATGGGGAGGGGCCTCGAAAAATTTCTTGCACCGGGGTCCGCCTCTGCCTCCACATCTTGTATGTACGATGTTCTGGTGCCACTCAGTGTAAATGTACAATAGTAAGCTGTCAGCAAATCAGGCGTCAGCTGCTCGCGTCTGAAATGGGCAGTGTATTACCGTACATCTATGTTGAGTGGCGCCTGGATACCGTACATACAGGAGATGTACGGTAGTGCAACGCCCAATCAGACGCCAGCAGCCACCACCTAATTGGCAGGCGCCTTACTACTGTACATCTAGGCTCAGCAGTGCCCAGACACCGTACACACAGGACGTGGAGGAATGAATAAAGCAGCGGCGTCAGTGTGCTTCGGTAATAGTGGTACCGCACAGTATCATTCATAGCTGCATGCCTGGTCAGCAGGCATGCCTTTACACATTTTTTTTCTTTTTTTTTGCTACATCTTATTTTTAGGGCGTGCCTTCTATTTAAAAGCCTGACAAAACCCCCACTACATCTTATTTTCCGGGGATATATTATTTTCAGGGAAACACGGTATATATATATACTTGACAAGAAAAGAGAGCTTAGGGGAGTATAAACAAGCGCACAAGCTGGCAACTTTTGACCTTGTGACAGCTTCACTTTAGGGCTAGCCTTAAGATGACCATATGCCCCAGCTCTGACCTAACAGCATTTCTGTCCTTAGCATTTGTAAGATAAGTAGATCAAGCATATTATTAGTATGGGATAGTGACTTGCAGATCCTCATTGCTCCTTTTTGTCGTCACTTGGTAACATGCAATCATTGATGTACAAGTTGTTTTGCTTTTTGTCAATTATTGGTCATAATAAAAACAAAAAACATTTGCACACAGAAAAGCAAGCAGCTTCGGTTTTGGAGAATCTGGGTTGCACACCTCGTGACCCAGCCAACTTCCTTTCCCATGTTATTGAAAATGACAAGTAGCAGCTGCAGACACTTGTGCTTGTCGGTCTGATAGCAATGTATGAATTCACCACTACTTGCATCTGCCATCACAGATAATCTAGGATACACATAGGAGAGTAAAGGTACCGTTACACGGTACGAGATTGTGAACGATATCGCTTAAACGTCACGGGTTTGGAGTCATTCAAACGACATCATTAGTACATAGTTGGTGTAACACCGAGATACGACTACGATAAATCGGATCGTTGAGGCTGGCTTCACACTACGGCTGGGATCCGATCCGTGGCTGTACGCTTGAGGCAGACAGACGCGGACCGGATCAGTACACAGAACTGGAGGGCTAATTTGCCCTCTGGTCCGGTGTGCAGCCACAGATCGGAGTCCAGCCATAGTGCGAAGCAAGCCTGAGCATGTTCTCAAATCAAACGATCCTCGATCACCCAACCTGCTGCATCGTTGTGTGTGACACCGCAATAATGATGTCTTTAATGACTTTGCCTATTCACAACAGTGAACAAGTATTGTTCGCTAGGTTGTGTGAATTATTGCTGCTCGCTACATCGTTGGTGCGTCGTCCACGATACCACCAACGATTATGTCAAAACGACGTCCTAACGACCGAGATCGTTGGTGATATCGTTTCAATATTGAAGCGTGTAACTGTACGTTAAAATGAGGCTTGCAATTTTTGCAGCAATGTATTAGGTCAGTGATGGCGAACCTATGGCACGCGTTCCAGGGATGGCACGCAGAGCCGTTTTCCCTGGCACGCGGCGTCGCCTGTCACTGCAGCTTTGAACTGCCGGCATGATGGCGCCGGCAGTTCAAAGCCGTGTCGGATCGGAGGATTCTCCTTCCTCCGCATCTCGGACACTCTCTCCAAGCTCCGCCCTGCCGGCGTCACATGACCGCGGTCATGTGATGCTGGGACGGAAGACGCGAGGAGAAGAGGAGCGGTGAAGGCGGGAGTACTACCGTAGGTGAGTATGATTTTTTTTTTTATTTCAAGCCACGGTATAATGAGGGGCAGGATGGACACAGACATGAGGCTGACAAGGTGCAGGATGGACACAGAGACATGAGGCTGACAAGGGGCAGGATGGAGACAAGAGGGGCATGAGGGTGACAAGGGGCAGGATGGAGACAAGAGGGGCATGAGGGTGACAAGGGGCAGGATGGAGACAAGAGGGGCATGAGGGTGACAAGGGGCAGGATGGAGACAAGAGGGGCATGAGGGTGACAAGGGGCAGGATCGTGACAAGAGGGACATGAGGGTGACAAGGGGCATGATGGTGACAAGGGGCATGATGGTGACAAGGGGCATGATGGTGACAAGAGGGGCATGATGGTGACAAGAGGGGCATGAGGGTGACAAGAGGGGCATGAGGGTGACAAGAGGGGCATGATGGTGACAAGAGGGGCATGATGGTGACAAGATGGGCAGGATGATAAGAGGGGCAGGATGGTGACAAGAGGGCAGGATGGTGACAAGAGGGGCAGGATGGTGACAAATAAGAGGGGCATGATGGTGACATTATTACAAGAAGGGGGATGATGTTGGCTTTATTACAAGGAGGGGGCATATTACTGCAGGATGGGGGCAGGATGGGGACATTACCACAAGGGGACAGGGATCGAGCATACTACAAGGGGATAAGGCTGGAGACATTACTACAAGAAGGGAGTTAGGATAGGGACATTACTGCCAGGAGAGGGTCAGGATGGAGCAAATAACTACAAGGAGAGGGTCGGGATGGAGCACACAACTACAAGGAAAGGGTCAGGATGGAGCGCATTACTACAAGGGGAATGTCAGGATGGAGCACATTACTTCAAGGAGGTCAGGATGGAGCACACTACAACAAGGAGAAGGTCAGGATGGAGCACATTACTTCAAGGAGAAGGTCAGGATGGAGCACATTACTTCAAGGAGAAGGTCAGGATGGAGCACATTACTTCAAGGAGAAGGTCAGGATGGAGCACATTACTTCAAGGAGAGGGTTAGGATTGAGCACATTACTTCAAGGAGAGGGTCAGGATGGAGCACATTACTACAAGGAGAGGGTCAGGATGGAGCACATTACTAGAAGGAGAGGGTCAGGATGGAGCACATTACTACAAGGAGAGGGTCAGGATGGAGCACATAGCTACAAGGAGAGGGTCAGGATGGAGCACATAGCTACAAGGAGAGGGTCAGGATGGAGCACATTACTACAAGGAGAGGGTCAGGATGGAGCACATAGCTACAAGGAGAGGGTCAGGATGGAGCACATAGCTACAAGGAGAGGGTCAGGATGCAGATACTACTACAAAATAGGGACCAGGATTTCAGTATGAAATTTGCTTGCTCTGTCTAATATTCTGCGTTTTTCCATACAGATCAATCCACCTGCTGTTTCTAGAAAGGGCAGTGGCAGCGGCTCAGCTTCAATGTCCAGTACACATGAGCTGTCTGACCACTGCTGAAGAGAAGAGAAGACTGCAAAGGTAAGTTTAAAATCAATTAATTGTTAAAATAATTGAATTGATCATCAGTGTTTCAGGACTACATGCCCTGTACAGGGAAGAGAGTTAGCATCTGCTGGCTCTCCCCCCTGTGCAGCGCTTGTGATAGATAACCACTGCTGTAATTTAGGTTAAATTACAGTGTTGGCACTTCGCCATAAATAATTTAGTTTTGGGTTGCAGTTTGGGCACTCGGCCTCAGAAAGGTTCGCCATCACTGTACTAGGTGATCAACATCTGTGAAGTCAGTATCCGATCGGTTTTTACTTTTACAAACTCTTGCACCGATAGCTATGCAACCTGTAAAGCAGGGATGGAGAATCTCCTAAGGCTACGTTCACACTTTGCGCATTTTTTGCACCCGTGCAAAAAAGCGCCGAAATAATCCTCCCCTGTGTGACATGTGTGCCAGCCCCTTTTGGGTTTTGTAGTGTATTAATATACACTGCGAAACCCAAATTAAAGTAATCCAAATGTGTTAAAAATAATAAAAATCTCAGAAGTCAGTTTGAGACCACCCAATGGTACCTTCTTGAAAGGATTGGGTTTAAGACCCCAATACCATAATTACACAAATACTAACTGCAGAGAATAGAGTTAGAGGGAATGGGGGGAAGGGATTTACGTAGGGTATAGTTCAAGTTATTAATATATTTATGTATAGACAAGCTCCTTATACTGACATGTTAATGTAATGTATGAGACTTAAACACTGGAAATATCGATCACCAACACTGTATGTTTTCAAAATCAATAAAATATGTTTTAAAATGTAACGCTACATATTGGTATTTTATTTTGTACTAAGCCTGACTACAGCTGGTAGCTTTTCTAGTTTTGCTACCTATGATGTGTGTTTTTCTATGTATGGTTAATCTACTTTAAATAAAGATTTTGAAAAAAAAAATATGTTTTAAAAAAAAAAAAATAATAATAAAATTGCATACTTACCCTTTGCCGGGTGTTCATGGAGCCGGGAGCCGAGACATCCACAGGTACTGACCTTCCACGACCTATAAAGATCGGTGATTGGCTGCTCACGGTCATGTGATATGCGCGTCATATATCACATGACTGCGAGCAGCCAATCACCGATCTTGCAAGGTCTTGGAAGGTCGGTACCTCTGGTTGTCTCAGCTCCTGGTAACCGGAACACTCAGCCCTCGGAGGGTAAGTGTTCAATTTTTATTATTTTTAACACATTTGGCTTAGGTTAATTTGGGTTTTGCAGCGTATATTAATACACTACGAAACCCAAAAGGAGCTCTCACGGATGTCACACAGGGGAGGATTCTTCCTCCCCTGTGTGACATCACATCCTGCAGCGCCATCATATTCCCGCTGGAATTGCGCATTGCCTGAACGGCGATGTGTAATTCCAGCAGGGATAATGGCCCCTATGGGAGAAAGCAGGGGCGCAAGTGCGTATAGAATTTACATGGTCATTCTTTTTACGCCCACGCTTTCTCACAAAAAAGCGCTGCGTATGTTTACACAGTGTCTGAATGGCAAAAGTGAACAGAAAATATTCAGAACCCTAAAGTAACAGTATGGAAAGTATTCAGACCCCTTTAAATTTTTCACTCTTTGTTTCATTGCAGCCATTTGGTAAATTCTAAAAAGTTAATTTTTTTTCTCAATAATATACACTCTGCACCCCATCTTGACTGAAAAAACCCATAAATGTAGAAATTTTTCCAAATATATTAAAAAAGAAAAACTGAAATATCATATGGTCATAAGTATTCAGACCCTTTGCTCAGTATTGAGTAGAAGCACCCTTTTGAGCTAGTACAGCCATGAGTCTTCTTGGGAATGATGCAACAAGTTTTTCACGCCTGGGTTTGGGGATGCTCTGCCTTTCTTCCTTGCAGATATTCTTCAGTTCCATCAGGTTGGATGGTGAACGTTGGTGGACAGCCATTTTCAGGTCTCTCCAGAGATGCTCAATTGGGTTTAGTTCAGGGCTCTGGCTGGGCCAGTCAACAATGGTCACAGAGTTGTTCTGAAGCCGCACCATTCTTATTTTAGCTGCGTGCTTAGGGTCATTGTGTTTTTGGAAGGTGAACCTTCAGGCAAGTCTGAGGTCCAGAGCACTCTGGAAGAGGTTTTCATCCAGGATATCTCTTGGCCGCATTCATGTTTCCTTCAACTGCAACCAGTCATCCTATCCCTACAGCTGAAAAACACCCCCACAGCATGATGCTGCAACCACTATATTTCACTGTTGGGATTGTAATGGGCAGGTAATGAGCAGTGCCTGGTTTTCTCCAAACATACAGATAGAATTATCACCAAAAAGTTCTATCTTCATCTCATCAGACCAGAGAATCTTATTTCTCATAGTCTGGGAGTCCTTCATGTGTTTTATTTTTTAGCAAACTCTATGCGGGCTTTTATTTGTCTTGCACTGAGGTGATATCCAACGCTAAAATTAATAGAATCCGCGCTGCTGTATATGAGATGACAGACATCCGTGGAATTGTAAAATGGTGCTCTTTATTCCGACGCGATTCAAGGTGGTCCCGACCTCTTCATCAGGGATACACAAGCATAATGACCAGCAAGTTACAGTCTCATACATATATAAACAAATTAGACCAATGGCAACCGGCCACATTGCAGTGACGTCTGATAGGAGGTTACCATGACGTAAAATGTTTTCTGCTCCACTGGGAGAAAGATATCGATCTTATAGGGATACACCTGGAAACGCTTGATGTTAAAACAAAATTAATCAAATACACAACTTATCATAAATTGCAATAAATGAACATAAAAACACATATAAAAACAGTTAAAATTCATTTAACAATTACATCCAACATTTAATCAAAAAGTAAAATTAAAAAGATGACACTCAAATAGTGCTGAACTGAGGATCAGGGTATTTGAACTGGCGCTTGCATATAATCTTATCCATAGAATATCAGTGCGCAACCATTGTGCCATCTGAAAGTGACTCATGGTGGGTTTACACGCTTCAATATCGTTGCGATATCGCAACTCAATGGCGCGGGAGCGCGCATTTAGTGCACGTTTCTCCCGCATCGCATTGGATGTTTACACGCTGCGATATCGGAATACAACGTCCATGCGATGTCTACGCCTCCCAACCCAGGAACGATCCTTTAACATGGGAGTGAATGCGTGACGTAGAACATCGCATCGTAGTTGGGCTGTCACACAGCACGATCCGGCTTCAATGTCTATTCAATATCGGAGCATTGAATAGCACGCTCATTCAATCCCCGATATCGCATTGACATCGTTCCTGCATTGTATTGGACGTTCACACCATACAACGCAGGAACGATATCGGCTCCAACGATTGAACCACGTGACTTTTCATTGAAATCGGACTACGATATCGCAACGTGTAAACGCGCCATCATGTTATAAATTTGTTAGGCAAGCCCTAACACCTAGGTGTAAAAATTGGCGTGATTTATTAAATTCTGTTCAAGCACTTCTCTAGAATAATAAAAAGAATGATCACAAAAAGAACGATGCTAAAAATATATGTGCATGTATACAGATGTTTCACAAGTCCCTATAAATTACAATGGACAAATTTACTATGAGACCTATGAATCCAACAATCCAATCTCCTATTGTAACGAAAAAAAGGAGGTTGACTTAGTTTTCCACACACTAATTTTTTTACACACACTAATTTTTTATATATGTTAATATATCAAAAACTAGATGAAGAAGCATCAAGGAAAAATAGACTGAGCGAGCAAATAATGATAGAATTAATGACAAATTCTGTTGAATAATGCAAGAAGGATACGCACTATTTAAAGGGAACCAACCACCCCCAATGACCCCCCCGGACTATTAATATCGGTCCCTACACACAGCACATACATGTGCTGCAATGATTTTTGCTAAAAAAACTGTTTTGTAAAACTTAAGATAATGCTTTTGAAAGTTTAAACCGAAGGGACGGGTGGGCGTTACTTATCTGTGGCAAAAGCCGGGTTGCAGCTGCCACTCATCCACCTGTGTCCCGCAGTAGCAGTTATGGCCAGCCCTTTTCAGCGTCACAGCCCGGTGCACGGGCTCGCATGCCCGTGCACACGTCATTATCTACAGCCGGGTAGCGAGCGCGCGCTCTGACTTCCTGCGCTCAGCTATGGAAGTCAGAGCGCGCGCTCGCTACCCGGCTGTAGATGATGACGTGTGCACGGGCATGCGAGCCCGTGCACCGGGCTGTGACGCTGAAAAGGGCTGGCCATAACTGCTACTGCGGGACACAGGTGGATGAGTGGCAGCTGCAACCCGGCTTTTGCCACAGATAAGTAACGCCCACCCGTCCCTTCGGTTTAAACTTTCAAAAGCATTATCTTAAGTTTTACAAAACAGTTTTTTTAGCAAAAATCATTGCAGCACATGTATGTGCTGTGTGTAGGGACCGATATTAATAGTCCGGGGGGGTCATTGGGGGTGGTTGGTTCCCTTTAAACGTCATCTTTTTAATTTTACTTTTTGATTAAATGTTGGATTTAATTGTTAAATGAATATTAACTGTTTTTATGTGGATTTTATTATAAGTTGTGTATTTGATTAATTTTGTTTTAACATCAAGTGTTTCCAGGTTCATCCCTATTAAGGCCCCGTTACACGGCATAACGTTGGAACGATGTCGGCAACGATCTCGTGGACACGCGGTCGTTTCAGACATTGTTTTGACATCATTGGTGAGATGTCACCCGTATAGATATTGTGGACGACTCACCAACGATGTTGTGAGCAGGTATCGTTCACACAACCCAGCGAACAATACCTGCTCATTGTTGTGAATGGGTGAAGTCATAAACGACATTGTTATCGCGGTGTCAAACACAACAATTTACCAGGTTGGCTAATCGTTGATTGTGTGGTGTGAGAATATGTTCTCAAACCTGTGATCAGCGATCCAACGATTTATTGTTACAACCTTGCAAAATCACATGCAACGAGGTTGTAACGATGTTGCTTGAACGACTCCAAAGCGGAGAAGTTTAAGCGATATCGTTAACGATGTTGTGCCGTGTAACGGGGCCTTAAGACTGATATCCTCCTCCAGTGGAGCAGAGAACATTTTACATCATGGTAACCTCCTATCAGACGTCACTGCAATTTGGCCGGTTGCCATTGGTCTAATTTGTTTATATATGTATGAGCCTGTACCTTGCTGGTCATTATGCTTGTGTATCCCTGTTGAAGAGGTTGGGACGACCTTGAAACGTGTCAGATAAAGAGCACCGTTTTACAATACCATGGATGCCTGTCATATCATATACAGCAGCGCGGATCGTATTAATTTTGCCCTTTGGATATCACGCGACCATCCTTGGGGTGGTGGATCCTGCAGCAGCTGTTGATACACGAATACCGGTTGTGGGTTGCACAACGATCAAGGTGAGCAGTTAACGCACTGCATATACCCAATAACACTAAGTAGATAAGACCCATTGCGCCCTTGTCTATCCATTTTTAGATATTGCCTGAGGAGAGGCTTCTGTTGGGCTACTCTGCCATAAAGGACCCACTGGTGGAGCACTCAATATTCCCCCATCCTCTCCCCAGTGCCGTACATGCCACCATCTCCAGTGCTGTATATGCACTCAGGTCTCCTGTGATGTAATATACAGCAGTCCCGCCATCTCCTACGTGATGTGTATGCTTTACAAAACTTATTACAAATAGTTGATTGCACTCCAGACCAACACAAACCTGAAAGCAGTTGTGAGAAGCAACAAGATCAATATCACCTAACATCACAGCCACACCAAGCACCAAAGCTCCAGCCGTTACATTAGGGGCGAGTTCATTGTTAGACCAAATATAGCCGGCTAAATTTCAAGTTGATAATTTTATGCAGCCCCCAAATGATGGTAATTTCCAAACGGCCCCCAGGCAGAAAAACCGTTACCCATCACTGCTTTAAAGTGATGGGTTTAGGGCCTCCCATGAATCCAATTTTCAGATGAGACATCTAAGGTCCTGGTTGCTGCTGTGATTATAGCGTTCTACCATAAAAGCATAACCGGGCCTCTCATACAACTAAGGAAACTACACAAACATCTCAGAGCCTGTGCTAAACGTTTCCCTAGCTGTTCACACTGTCCTAGTATGGCATAAGAGATGTATGACTAATTGCTGTCCACGCAGGGTAAAGCCGCATGCTTTATTATGTCTGACAGGAACATTGAGATATTCTGTTCTAGCTGTTTGTTCTCAAACAGATCATGAATTTCCCTGGCTTCTCACTGAATATCCCAGCTAATAAAGAGAACAAGTTCAGCAAGAAGACTATTGACTGTGTCCCTTATACTTTACCAGCATCTAAGGTCTATTGGTAAATGTCAATTTTAATACGTAATAATTGTCCCTTTGGAGCAGGGCTGGACAATTAATGTTCCCAAAGGGCCACTTGAGTGACTTTGACTGTTGAGTAAGGCTCAACATGCTATTCTTAATTTTGCTCAAGATTATTTTAATTTTCCTCACTTATTATTAACCAGAATTAAGTTAACTCGCTGCCACTACTAACACTCTTATTGTAACATGTATTCTTTCCAAGAGCAGCTAATCAAAACTATATAATTTACTACTTTCTATAAAGTTTTAAATCATGTTCCTGTCACTCATAGATGTACCTTGATCTAACAGCTCACACCACCCAATATGATGTCCTCACACTCAGTATGGCACACCTCTATATATCCACCCCCACAAAGTATACAGTAACAGGCTCACAGATCCTCCCTTCCATACGTCCAACATTGGCCGCCACAGCTGCAGTACACACAAAATTATAACGGCCTTAACAGCCTTCAGCACATTATGCGCCCCTCCACACAAAGCCTCACCCCCTCCACTCAAACAGTAAATTGGCCACCATTGCCTCTTAGGGTACCGTTACACGACGCAATATTTAATGCAATTTCACAGGTAATTTGCTGGTTGCAGTGAAATCATGGACACATTGTTCCATTTGTACATGGCAACAAAATAGAACAATGTGTCCATGATTTCACTGCAACCAGCAAATTGCCAGTGAAATTGCATGCAATATTGTGTTGTGTAACGGTACCCTTAAAGTCACAATAGTGTCAGACTTAATAAGTGCAATGTGAGAAAATCTTGTGTTACACTCAGACCAAAGCAAATCAATCAGGCAGCTCAGACCTGTGAGATTTTCCTCAGCCCTATACAGACAGAGGAAAAAATTGCAGTATGATGTGAGTCTCGCATTACTCACACACCCATATACATCTATGAGTGTGTGTGAAATATCGGACTTCACTCGGCACACATCTGAGTGCAGTGCATTAAAGGGATCCTGACACCTCCAAAACCCTCCTAAGCTATCAAATCATGTCCCTGCAGCATATTATTTACTAATCTCACACTCCTTTTGGCTCAGAAAAGCATCCTGTGAAAGTGGAGAAAAACGTTTTATTACTTACTCATTAGCGATATTAATTAGCAGGGGCTATATTCTTTAGTCCGTAGGGCGGGCCCTCTTTGTCATAAGATCACGCCCTAATAGGCGTGATCTTCTATTCATATTGTATTCAGCGCCTCCCTGCTCTCCACGGCGCTGCCTGGGCTGTAATGACGCAAATCTCATCATTTCTGGCATCGGGTGATGTTAGTACACCTGCGCCGCTGGGTACTGCTTCAAGCACCGCATGCGCAATGCGGTGCTTGAAGCCTACACAGCGGCGCGGGTGTACTGACATCACCCGATGCCAGAAATGACACGTTTCGCGTCATTACATCACAGCAGGCAGCACCATGGAGAGCAGGGAGGCGCTGAATACAATATGAATAGAAAATCATGCCTATTAGGGCGTGATCTTATGACGAAGAGGGCCCGCCCTACGGACTAAAGAATATAGCCCCTGCTAATTAATATCGCTAATAAGTAAGTTATAAAATGTTTTTCTCCACTTTCACAGGATGCTTTTCTGAGCCAAAAGAAGTGTGAGATTTGTGATAGGATGCTGCAGGGACATGTTTTGATAGCTTAGGAGGCGTTTTGGAGGTGACAGGATCCCTTCAATACACTGAGGCCGACAATGGAGAAGATGGAGAGATTAATCTCTCCCTCTCCTCCACCACTGTGATCCACTCGTAGGATCGGATCACAGCATAGTGACTCTGGACTCCCGTGAGGGTCACTAGCATATCACATCTGATGCTCTTGCATTGGATGCATACACTAATTTGACTTTAACCTTACACACAGTATAATGGCATTCAATACTTTCCCACTAATCGTATGATGCCCCTTCTGCCATTTTCACACACACACAGTATGATACGCCTATTGTCCCCGCACACTTTATGCCGACACAAAGTATGATGTCCCTACTGTCACCCCCATGATGCAAAAACAGCTCCCCAACATAGTATCATTGCCCCATGGTACATTCCTTCAAATAAAGTATGATAACTCAACAGCTCCTCACACACACTACCATTCCCCCACTGTCCCCTCCACAAACAGTATACTGCCCCACTGCCACCCCACCCAGTATGATTTCCCTACTGTCTGCCCCATGATGCCCAAAAATCTCCCCATTGTCCCATAATACATTCCCTCACACAGTAAGATGTCTCCACAGCCCCACACATCGTATATTGTCCCGATAACCCACCCTCACAAAATTATAATGGTCCCCTCTGTCGAACACACAGAAGAGGGCACCTGTACAAGAATAGTATATGGGTTATTTGCAGTCCAATAGATTACCATAAGTCATCATTCTCACCTGATTTTGAGGTGCAATAGGCCCCTTTAATGCTCGGGCCCCTGTGTAGCTGCATGAATATTATTTGCTCTGCTGGTCACCCCATCTCTCACCACAAAGTATAATTTTCCCACAGTCTCTCCACAAATGCTGAAAATTGAAAATAAATAAGACCTGGTCACAGGGGCGTAACTACAATAGGTGCAGTCTAGTGGGCCCCAAAAGTCCCTTTGGCCCATAGAAAAAGACTACTGCTATTAAAGATTTGCAATAATTGGGGGCCCCGTTGGAGCTTTCGCATCGGGGCCCCTGGGCCTGAAGTTACGCCTCTGCCTGGTCACCTTGCCTAAGTTCCTCCAATGCTGAAGGCACGATCTAGTGATGTAATCACCCCTGATGTGCTATAACTGAGATGCACAGGTTGAATGGTGGAACTGGTAGCAGATGGCTCCCTGCTCCATAATCCTACTTAACAGAGTATGCTCATATAGCAGCAATGTGGCATAATACACTACCGTTTCCAAACTTTAGGCTGTCCCCAAACAGCTGAAGTGCCAGATGTGGCCTGCAGTTTCTTCGGTTCTGATTTTTAAGGCATCACATGCTCATGCTCATCTCTTATTCTATTTATTTATTTACAAAAGACTGACTTGGCAACACCAATGAGTGTGAACGAGTGCTAGCTGAAAAAAACATGACTACAAAAAGATAAACAGCTGCACACTAGAACATAGAATTAAATAAAGAGACTATGGCCATGCATTACTGAGATAGGAACATTAGAGAAAAAAAGGAAAAATATACTTAGCTTATTGAAAAATTGATATAGAGAAAATATGACATAGCATTACTGCTATAGGTATATTTGAATAAAAGATAGTCTTAGGTAATGTATTGGCCAATGAATACGAGCCCGATAACCGCGACAAGGTGCATCTCACATATCGGAACCCTAACATGGAATGCCTCTATGGCGGCCGTCACACGCTGAGATATCTAGCACGATATTGTAAGCGATCACGTGCACGCGCAATCGCTTACAATATCGCTCACATCGCTGGTGAGCTGTCACACAGACAGACTCACCAGCGATGTGGATCCGCGATCTCGCTCGTTACTATGGTACACATCGGGTAACTAGGCGCCGCGCGTCGCTTAGTTACCCGACGTGTACCATAGTTACCATCTCCCAGCATAGGCGCGGTCGCTGGGAGATGGATCATCGTGGTGTCATACACCACGATGATGCAGATCGTTGCATCGTTCATCGCTAGATCTGAGAACCGGACCTCAGATCAGCGATGTCACGATCAAGCGATTTACCATCGTAAATCGCTTGATTACATGCAACGATATCTTGCCCAATATCGCTTAAGCGATCAAAAAGGAGATCGCTTAAACGATATCGGCAAGATATCGTTCCGTGTGACGCCCCCTATGTGTGATTATAAATCTGCATGTGTAGGCAGATAGGATTCTAGTTACAGAGAAAGGTGAATCCACCATAGCTAAAGGGTAGGGGGGCTGGGTCAGAAAAAAATACTACAAATTTAACAGAAGACTGACTGACAACACCAATGAGTGTGAACAGGTGCTAGCTAGCTGAAAAAAAAACATGACTACAAAAAGATAAACACCTGCACACTAGAACACAGAATTAAAGAAAGAGACTCAGTCAATGACCTACAAAAGTTATGCAACATTATTCAATCTTGATCTTACATAACATCTACTCTTCTCATATTCCTTTACACTTTATATATACATTGGCTCAGATACTGACTGGCTCACACATCTTTATTTATATTTCATCTGCCCTAGTGCTCATTTACCTACTGTGTCAGTCCATTCAGATTGTTTCGAATACCTGACAATTTACTTTATGACCAATTATAAATTGCTGCAAAATGCGGTGGTACAAATATAAGGAAAAGTAAATACAAGCTATCATAAGAAAATTAACTACTGTTGAAATTAGGACTTTGTGTTGAATTTATTTTGTTTAATTGCAGGTCAATTTTTTTCCCTATCACAATCTCCTGTCTTTCACGCAATCCACCTGTTCACTAGCCACATTGAGTGGACTTTGCAGCTTTTGTATGAACCAACTAATTGAGCACGTGAAAAGGTCATTGTGAAGGGAGGAAGGAGCTTTAACATTGTCTATTATGAAGGATGGATCTTGTGTTACCGAACTCTCTATAGATGTGTTATCTGTCACTATAGTCCTACCTCTTCTGAAAACTGTAGTCTAAAAAGTCTAAATATCCCCAGTGGGCAGTGTAAAAATTATGAGATTATAAATCTTTTTATTTTAAATAAAGATTGTGATATTGGGCAGAAAGACAACATATTGTAAGTACACTAAATTACATGCAACAAAAAATAATTTAAATAATAGGTTATTTTCCTATGATAGCTTCTCTTAGGGCCGCTTTACACACACCAACTTCTGTGTCCAACTTCTGAACAGATCTCTGGTTGCAGTGAAATCATGGACACATTATTCCATTGTACACAGCAACAAGATAGAACAATGTCTCCATGATTTCACTGCAACCAGAGATCTGTTCAGAAGTTGGTCACAGAAGTTGGTGTGTGTAAAGCGGCCCTTATGACTTTAATAGCATATCTTCATCCTTAAAAACTTTTTTTTAAATCTCATCTTAAGTCTAGTGAAAGAATTCTTTAAGCAACAAAAATAAATCACTTTGGGTGTAAACATACACTATTATAGCCTTTTTCATGTTTGGGCCTTTCTCCTTACCTTTTGTAAGAATGGAGTAAATCTGCATTTGTCAGCCTCTGCTGCTCCTCTTTAGGATGTTTTATAGAAAAACTGAATGACAAACTGCACTAGAGGTTATCAACTACTTGGACATCCCCCCTTCTCATTCCTCATTTGGCCCAATTAAAATAAATGCTTATACTCACCTCCTGTGCTGGCGCGGTTTCAGCAGTGCTGGAGCTCCACATGATGTTGTTACATCACACGCACCCAATTACCGCCGCCTTTGGACCGTATAATTAATCAACAGGAAGTGAGAGCTGTCGCTGGCCACTTACTTCCTGTTGATTACTCATATAAGCTCTTATATTTTAATTGGGCTAAACAGAGGAATGAGAATGGGTTATCCAAGTAGCGGACAACCTCTTTAAGGTGCATTGGGTGAAAGCTCGAAAGACATAACATCAAGTGGGTCCTGTGATTTTCTATGTGCAGCTTTACACTAGAGGGATATTTTGGTAAATCAGGAGGTATTTACTAAAAGTTTTCAAACCTGCTTAAACATTCCAAGAAGTATTTCAGTCCCATTATTCTTATATTGCACGGAATATGAATATCAAAAGTACAAATACAAAAAAATATAGAAATTATTTTCATATTAGTTTAAGTGTTAGAGGAAACATTTTTTAAATTTGTCTAATTAAAACTGGGATAGGGAATAATTTACTGATCACAAATACCCAGCGATCTTGAAGATCAAGGCTCTGGAAACCAGACTATGCAGAGCCTCATCTGGAAATAGCCAAGCATGCAAAACTCTGCTGTATTCAAGACATCTTTTTGGGTATGTGCACACAATCTGGAGGCACTGCGCGTTGGACGTAGTGCCTTCGGACCTGAAGGAAGCCGCGGTTAAACGCAGATGGAATGCAGCCGCCATTTGTCCACGATCTGCGTTCAGTGCAGGGAGGCTTCTCCTTGTATTCACCCGCTGGAGATTGCTCACAACTCCACAGCATGAAATTAACATGTTGCGGAGATGCGGAAGTCAAGTAACCCACACTGCAGCTAAAAACACACTGCGGTAGGGAGAGGTATAGTTAGCATGGGATTTTTAGAAATCCCATCCACAATGCTGCTACTGTACAATGCAGGATTTTGGACGCGGTGGCAATATGCTGTGTCCAAAACGCTGCAATTCCTGACTGTGTGAACGCATCCTTATGGACCATGAGTAAAGCAGTAGTTGAGCATGTATGTCTCCAGTCCATTTAAGAAGAGGCTCTGCAGGGCCCTGTTCTCAGAATCCTATGGGTAGAGTATAATGTATCTTGAGAAAACCTTATGTCTGACAAAGGTCTTTAAATAAACATGAGGGGGGCACAGTATAAAATGTGTTGTTCTTATGAAACAACCCTTTTAATAACTATAATGCAACCAAGAAAACAACCAAAGACATCACAACAAACCAGCTGTGGTGCACAAAAAAAGCAAGGGTTGGCAAAGTGCTTCATAATATGTTACACAATGTTTGAGTCTTCAGTTAACATTTGGGTCTGTCTCCCAGAAGTTGCAACATATCCTAAGCACGTCTTCAGAATTTCCTATGGTAGTGACACACTTTCAAGTATTTTTCTAGCCGAGTTACATGGAGATAGACTTTAGAACTGTGTCACTTAATGAAAGACTAAAAGCACTGAGCATGTCAGTTGGCTTGGGTTCTGCCCAGTTTAGTTCAATGTCCACACTGAGAATTCCAGATTTCTTTTCTACAGGATGAATTGGCAAAGCACTTTTGAGAATATTCTAGTATAAATGCTTTATACAGTTTGTTAGGACACATCTGTGTTCTGACATTTAAAGGTGATACAGAAATGCATTAAAATGATAGATGATGGATGAAAGTGTCAAGATGAGGATGAATAAGTGGTTTAATTACACTTAAGCACCTTAAATGGGCAGAGTACCGGCATTTAGGGAATTCATCGCTGTAGTTTTAAAAAGGTTCTTCATCTAAACCTATTTTTAGAAAATAATCGGTTAAATAACAAAGGCTAAGTTACAAATGGCGTGGCTTCACTGCGGCCAAGCTCCTCTCCTCTGCTACCATCCCTATGATAATCCAAGTATTAACTCATGGTTGCAATCTATTGAGAAAAACTGGTAGCTTGGAAATGATTGCTTAAAGGTATGTTCACAATGTTTTTTTATACTGATTTTGGGACAGGTTCTGCTACAAAGACTATTTGAATAAGATGAATGGAATTGCTGTAGTGACACAGTATAATAATAATAATAATGATACTACTTATAAAAAAAGCATGTTTATGTGGATTTTTCTGCTTGTGCCTAATGTGTAAGGTTAGATGTTTGAAATCAGAATGGGCCAGACGGCTTGAGTTGAGTAAAATGTTTTGCAAGATCATGGTCCAGTAGCCATGTTGGCAGTCCCTGTCTGCTAGACTAGAGTCCTGTGAATCTCCTCCAACCATCCAGCATCCCTGGTGTCTTTTTGCTAAGTAAGGCCCTCTGATTAAAACCACTTTCTTCTACATCGCACTAATTTTTGTAAATGAAAAGTATACAAATATAAATACATATATGTATATTATATACTAGATGGTGGCCTGATTATAATACATCAGGTATTCTAGAATATAGAAATAGGCCCGATGCTATTGCATCGGGAGGGCAGTCTCTGTGCCTGTGTCCCCTTGTGCGCTCTCTCCTCTCTGTGCTGTCTCTTCCCCTGTGCGCCTTGTCTTACTTGTGCCTTTCACTCCGCTCTGTGTGCTCTCAGCCCCTGTGTGCGCTGTCTCTCCCTATGACTCTCCCTCCCCTGTGCCCCTGCCTCCTCTGTGTCTTCTGCCTCCCGTGTGCCTGCCTCTGATCACTGAGCCACCATACAATGCTCACCACTGAGTCACCATACAGTGCTAATCAGAGCCACCATATACAGTGCAAACCACTGAGTCACCATACTGTGCTAATCAGAGCCACCATATACAGTGCTAATCACTGACCCACCATACAGTGCTAACCACTGAGCAACCATATACAGTGCTAACCACTGAGCAACCATATACAGTGCTAATCACTGAGCCACCATACGGTCCCAACTATTGAGCCACCTTTTATTGATAAAACTATATGGTTTCTTAGTGGTTATCACTATATGGTGGCTCAATGATTAGGATGGTATGGTGGCTCAGTGGTTAGCACTGAATATGATGGCTCAGTGGTTAGCACTGTATATGGTGGCTCACTGGTTAGCATTGTATATGGTGGCTCAGTGGTTAACTACTGAGCCAACATATAGTTTTAACTACTGAGCCACCGTATACAATGCTAACCACTGAGCCACCATATACAGTGCTAACCACTGAGTCACCATATACAGTACTAACTACTGAGCCACCATACAGTGCTAACCACTGAGCCACCATATACAGTGCTAACCACTGAGCCACCATACAGTGCTCACCACTGAGCCACCATAAACAGTGCTAACCACTGAGACACCGTACAGTGCTAACCACTGAGCCACCGTATACAATGCTAACCACTGAGCCATGATCCAGTGCTAATCACTGAGCTGAGCCAGCTTTAAATCTCCCACCAATACCGCGCCGTTTCGGTGATTGGTCACCGTGTTCAGCGGCGGCCAATCAGCGAAAGGCGCATTGCTTGGGGGGGTATCTGAATCCCGCTTCGCTCATTGGCTGAGCGGCGTGGGATTCAAATCTCCCGCCAAGCCGCGCGCCACTCCGCTGATTGGTCGCCGCCAGCCACGGCAACCAATCAGTGCAGCGGGATTTAAATCTTGCTTCGATGATTGGTCGCTGCGCTCAGCTTGGCATGGCGCAGGATTTGAATCCCGGCTGCCATATCGGAATACCCATAACTTGGGTGTTCCAATATGGCGGTTGGGGTACTTACGCTGCGAGCAGCCGGGAGATGACTGGCTGGCGGCGGTCATTTCCCGGCTGCGTCGCCGCTGACCTCCGTGCAGCAGATGAACCGCGGCTAGCGACGCTGATCTCACGACGGTAGCGGTGGCGTCTGTGTCACTTTCACCGCGCCAATTCGTGCCTGGACTGTGCCTGTTGCTGATTGGCCACGGGCGGCCTGCGCGACCATTCAGCGATGCAGGATTTCCATTACAGACAAAATTAGATGATTATATAGTAGATATATATATATATATACACAAACTACCGTTCAAACGTATAGGGTCACCCAGACAATTTTGTGTTTTCCATGAAAACTCAAAGTTTTATTTATCAAATGAGTTGCAAAACGAATAGAAAATATAGTCCAGACATTGACAAGGTTAGAAATAATGATTTTTATTTGAAATAATAATTTTCTCCTTCAAAATTTTTGTCAAAGAATGCTCCCTTTGCAGCAATTACAGCATTGCAGACCTTTGGCGGGTACTATTTATTGAAGTTGCCAGATGAGGAGCTGTGATGCGTCGATTTCTCAAACTAGAGACTCTAATGTACTTGTCTTGTTGCTCAGTTGTGCAGCGGGGCCTCCCACTTATCTTTCTACTCTGGTTAGAGCCTGTTTGTGCTCTCCTCTGAAGGGAGTAGTACACACCGTTGTAGGAAACCTTCAGTTTCTTGGCAATTTCTTGCATGGAATCGCTTTAATTTCTATGAACAAGAATAGATGGTCAAGTTTCACATGAAAGTTCTCTTTTTCTGGCCATTTTGAGAGTTTCATAAAACAAACAAATGTAATGCTCCAGATTCTCAACTATTGTAGCTCAAAGGAAGGTCAATTTTATAGCTTCTCTAATCAGCCAAACTGCTTTTAGCTGTGCCAACATACTTGTGCAAGGGTTTTCTAAACATCCATTAGCCTTCTCACACAGTTAGCAAACACAATGTACCATTAACCTTCCTAGCGTTATTCCCGAGCCTGACTCGGGGTTAACATTCACTACCAGAAGCGTTAACCCCGAGTCAGGCTCGGGCTTACCCGCGTTCGCGGCAGATGCGGTGAGAAAACCACTTGTGCCGCACTTGTGCCGCACTTGTGCCGCACTTGTGCCGCACTTGTGCCGCACTTGTGCCGCACTTGTGCCGCACTTGCGCCGCACTTGCGCCGCACTTGCGCCGCACTTGCGCCGCACTTGCGGTAATCTGCATAGGAACCAACCACCTCTGATGACCCTCATACATTGTTAATATGTGCCCCTGCACCCTAGTAAACCATTAGCAGCACTGTTGTTGTGTGCTAAGTGGCTGCAGTAGAAGTGCGATAATGATTTTAGACACTTACATGCCTGGTACTTGAGGCCGTCTCCCTGTGTGTGATGGGACGTGTGGGCGGTGCTCATCATGTCTGCTCTCCCCCTCCCTTATGCACGCCCCCTCTCAGCCTGCTATAGTGATGTGAGGCTGATTGCGTCATAAAGGGGCGGGGCTAAATCGCGGCATCACGGTAGCCCCACCCCTTTATGACGAGATCAGCCTCACAGCACTATAGCAGGCTGAGAGGGGGCGTGCATAAGGGAGGGGGCGAGCAGACATGATGAGCACAGCACAACAAGTCCCATCACACACAGGGAGACGGCCTCAAGTACCAGGCATGTAAGTGTCTAAAATCATTATCGCACTTCTACTGCAGCCACTTAGCACACAACAACAGTGCTGCTAATGGTTTACTAGGCTGCAGGGGCACATATGAACAATGTATGAGGGTCATCAGAGGTGGTTGGTTCCTATGCAGATTACCGCAACCGCGCCGCAAGTGCGGCACAAGTGCGGCAGCTATGCGGCAAGTGCGGCAGATGCGGTTTTTTAACCGCATCTACCGCGAACGGGGGTAGCCCGCTTTTAGCAACAATTTCCAGAACTAAACAGACCGCCAGGGAGGCTACAGGGAACCTGTCAAGTGGTTTATGTTCCCCCAAGTATCACTATCTGTACCTGCATCTTTATAATACTATTCTAATCATCCCTGATTGAGCTCATAGTGTAATGTAAAAGTTGAAAAAAAAAGCATTTATACACTTATATTTCAGTCTACATCTTGGAGGAGGGAGACTGTCTGGCAGGATAATAGTTAACTCACTATTAACTTGCATGGCTAAAGGACCTGTGTGATGTAACGATCATGTGACCATAGTGGGTGGTGCTAAGTGAGCAAACTCATTATGTTATAGGGACTTAGTTCCGCCTATTGTAGTCACATGGTTATGACATCACATCAGGTCTCCCAACATGTTCTAACATAAGGCTGAAATGTTAATTATTAACCTGCCAAACAGTCTCCATCCTCCAAGCTGGAGACTGACTGCCTCATTACATAAGGAAATGTAAGTGTATAAATGCTTTGTTTTCGCCTATAACATTATACTATGAGCTCAGACAGGGATGATTAGAATAGTATTATGAAGCTGCAGGTACAGACAATGATAGCTGGGGATGCATAAACTAGCTGATAGGTTCCCTTTAAAACACTGGAGTGGTGGTTGTTGTTGGAAATAGGCCTCTATACACCTGTGTACTGTATAAATTGCATTAAAAACCAGACGCTTGCAGCTAGAATAGTCATTTACCACATTAACAATGTATAGAGTGTATTTCTGATTTAATGTTAGGGTGCCTTCACATTTGCGTATGGGAAGGCAGCGTATGCTGCGTTCCCATACGCAGTCAAGCGCACGCGCACTGCGTTCCTATGTTTAACATAGGTACGCATAGTGCCTGCGTTTGGCAGCATTTGCTGCGTTCGGGTGCGTATGCGGAAGATATCTGCTCCATCCAGGGTCCCCCGTACGCACCCGGGACGCAGCATGTTGCATTTTTTGTGCGCTCGGGGACCTTGGAAAATCAGCAAGCTTCCCTAAGAGCACAAAAGAATGCATTGGCGTCAATGGGTCCGCAGTGTTCTGTGCATGACAGCGCAGGAGAACGCTGCGGACCCATTGAAATCTCTCCCGGTGGCCGCCGGTGATGTCACAGGAGATCACAGATGGCCACCGGGAGATCAGCTGGAGCCTCTGATAATCTCCTCCTCCCCGCTTCCGGTAATCTCCTAGCAGTGTCGGCGGGGAGAAATAGCTGATGTGACAGCTGTTTGAATCTTCCCGCGCCAACATCTCCTCTCGGTGTCGGCGCGGGAAGATTCAAACAGCTGTCACATCAGCTGTTTAACCTTTAACCCCGCTGACACGTCCCAGAGCTTACCGGCGGCCGGGACTTGAAGATCTCCGCTGCTGATCTCCGCCTCCGGCCCGCCCCCGATTGACTGCCCGGGCTCCAGTGATCTGTCCGCAGGCGGACATTCCCTGCTGCGGACACATCAAAATGACCCTGCTTTTCACTGCGTTTGTGTCTGCATGCAAAAAAAAAAATGTGTTTTACTTTCAAAAATAAGGACATTTGTAAATGACTCCAAACGTTTGAACGTGTTGTGTGTGTGTATATTTATATATATATATATATATATTTATATATATATATATATATATATATATATATATATATATATACATACATATACATATATATATATATATATATATACATATATACACACACACACACACACACAGTACAGACCAAAAGTTTGGACACACTTTCTCACTCAAAGAGTTTTCTTTATTTTCATGACTATGAAAATTGTAGATTCACACTGAAGGCATCAAAACTATGAATTAACACATGTGGAATAATATACTTAAAAAAGTGTGAAACAACTGAAAATATGTTATATTCTAGGTTCTTCAAAGTAGCCACCTTTTGCTTTGATTACTGCTTTGCAGACTCTTGGCATTCTCTTGATGAGCTTCAAGAGGTAGTCACCGGAAATGGTTTTCACTTCACAGGTGTGCCCTGTCAGGTTTAAGGCAACGTGCACACGCTGAATATTTGATGAGTTTTTTACCTCAGGATTTGTAGCCAAAATCAGGAGTGGGTGATTAAATACAGAAGTGGTGCAGGTGTTTCTAGTAGACTTTTCCTCTGATTGCTTCACTCCTGGTTTTGTCTACAAATCCTGAGGTAAAAAAAACTCATCAAATACTGAACGTGTGCACATGGCCTAATAAGTGGGATTTCTTGCCTTAGAAATGGGGTTGGGACCATCAGTTGTGTTGTTCAGAAGTCTCTGTTGCGGAGGATATGTTCATCCAGGTCACCAGCCTCAGAAATCACAGGTTAACAGCAGCCCAGATTAGAGACCACGTCAATGCCACACAGAATTCAAGCAGCAGACACATCTTTACAACAACTGTTAAGAGGAGACTTTGTGCAGCAGGCCTTCATGGTAAAATAGCTGCTAGGAAACCACTGCTAAGGACAGGCAACAAGCAGAAGAGACTTGTTTAAGCTAAAGAACACAAGGAATGGACATTAGACCAGTGGAAATCTGTGCTTTGGTCTGAGGAGTCCAAATTTGAGATCTTTCGTTCCAACCACCGTGTCTTTGTGGGACGCAGAAGAGGTGAACGGATGGACTCTACATGCCTGGTTCCCACCGTGAAGCATGGAGGAGAAGGTGTGATGGTGTGGGGGTGCTTTGCTGGTGACACTGTTGGGGATTTATTCAAAATTGAAGGCATACTGTACCATCATGGCTACCACAGCATCTTGCAGCAGCATGCTATTACATCCGCTTTGCGTTTAGTTGGACCATCATTTATTTTTCAACAGGACAATGACCCCAAACATACCTCCAGACTGTGTAAGGGCTATTTGACCAAGGAGGAGAGTGATGAGGTGCTACGATGGTTTGGGGTGAACTGGACCGCGGAGTGAAGGCAAAAAGGCCAACAAGTGCTAAGCATCTCTTAGAACTCCTTCAAGACTGTTGGAAGACCATTTCCGGTGACTACCCCTTGAAGCTCATCAAGAGAATGCCAAGAGTGTGCAAAGCAGTGATCAAAGCAAAAGGTGGCTACTTTGAAGAACCTAGAATATAAGACATATTTTCAGTTGTTTCACACTTTTTTGTTAAGCATTTAATTTTACATGTGCTAATTCGGTTTTGATGCCATCAGTGTGAATCTACAATTTTCATAGTCATGAAAATAAGGAAAACACTGAATCAGAAGGTGTGTCCAACTTTTGGTCTGTACGAATATAAATATATATATATATATATATAAGAAAAAAACTGCACAGCACTCAAAGACAAATGTGAACTGGTGCTAGCAAAGACGCAGGGTCATATAATGTGAAAAAATTATTGCAGCACACAGCTACTACCAATGATGTACAAATGCTACAAGCTATATGTGTTTGAAAAAAAAGTTTAAAAACTTACGTTTTTTTAAAAAAACTCAAAAATTCTAATTTTTTATTTCTGAAGTTCTTGGTACATACATTGACCAATGTCTGCTTGCTCATCAACTGCGACAAAGTGACTTCAGGTCTGATGAGTCCTACTCTGATATCCCTATCCTCCTTGTCCACCCCCCACTTCTCAGTGGGCAGACTCCATCTAGACCCTCGATCACCTGTAGGTTAATGAGGGTGCACATTGCAGCAAGGAGCCTGCAACTCCATATAATAAACAACAAGAAAAAAAACTGCACAGCACTCAAAGACAAATGTGAACTGGTGCTAGCAAAGACGCAGGGTCATATAATGTGAAAAAATTCTTGCAGCACACAGCTACTACCAATGATGTACAAATGCTACAAGCTATATGTGTTTGAGGAAAAAGTTTAAAAACTTACGTTTTTTTCAAAAAACTCAAAAATTCTAATTTTTTATTTCTGAAGTTCTTGGTACATACATTGGCCAATGTCTGCTTGCTCATCAACTGCGACAAAGTGACTTCAGGTCTGATGAGTCCTACTCTGATATCCCTATCCTCCTTGTCCACCCCCCACTCTCAGTGGGCAGACTCCATCTAGACCCTCGATCACCTGTAGGTTAATGAGGGTGCACATTGCAGCAAGGAGCCTGCAACTCCATATAATAAACAACAAGAAAAAAACTGCACAGCACTTAAAGACAAATGTGAACTGGTGCTAGCAAAGACGCAGGGTCATATAATGTGAAAAAAGTCTTGCAGCACACAGCTACTACCAATGATGTAAAACGTAAGTTTTTAAACTTTTTCCTCAAACACATATAGCTTGTAGCATTTGTACATCATTGGTAGTAGCTGTGTGCTGCAAGAATTTTTTCACATTATATATATATATATATATGGCTCTGAAAAAATTAAGAGACCACTGCAAACATTTATTTGCAGCAAATGAGAAACCTTCAAAATGATAATAAACAGAACAGTGCCTTTAGACTTCACATAATGCAAAGAAAACATATTTATTTAGAATTCACAATACTAATGTTTTAATGGGAACCAACCACCTCAGATCACCCTAATACACAGTTAATACGTGTCCCTGCACCCTAAGGATACGTTTCCAGAACTGTTTTTGTGTAAAATCTTGCATTAGTATAACCAATATAAAGACTTTATAAAGTTACTAGCCTGAAGACTTCTGGGCGTATCCCTTCTTCTGTTATACTTCAGGGCTGTGCATTGCATGGCTGCGATCCCCCTCCCTCCGTGCAGAGGAGATAACGATCACGCCCATCAGGGCAGGGCAGCAGGCACGGAGGGAGGGGGAGCGCAGCCATGCAATGCACAGCCCTGAAGTATAACAGAAGGAGGGATACGCCCAGAAGTCTTCAGGCTAGTAACTTTATAAAGTCTTTATATCGGTTATACTAATGCGAGATTTTACACAAAAACAGTGCTGGAAACGTATCCTTAGGGTGCAGGGACACGTATTAACTGTGTATTAGGGTGATCTGAGGTGGTTGGTTCCCTTTAACTCAGGATGAGTTCAGAAATCATTATTTTGGTGGAATAACCATGGTCTGGAGATTGGGCTGGCCATGACAGGGTCTTAGGTCAAACAATGCGTGGATGAAGTAGCACCACATTGAGACCCTGTCATGGCCAGCCAAATCTTCAGACCTAAATCCCATTGATTCCCGTATGTTTTTAAACTTTTTCCTCAAATACATATAGCTTATAGCATTTGTACATCATTGGTAGTAGCTGTGTGCTGCAAGAATTTTTTTCAAATTATTTGACCCAGCGTCCTTGCTAGCACCAGTTCACATTAGTCTGTGAGTGTTGTGCAGTTTTTTTCTTGTTATATATATAATGATATATGGCTCCGAAAAAAATTAAGAGACCGCTGCAAACATTTATTTGCAGCAAATGAGAAACCTTCAAAATCACAATACTAATGTTTTAACTCAGGATGAGTTCAGAAATCATTATTTGGTGGAATAACCATGGTCTGGAGATTGGGCTGGCCATGACAGGGTCTTAGGTCAAACAATGCGTGGATGAAGTAGCACCACATTGAGACCCTGTCATGGCCAGCCAAATCTTCAGACCTAAATCCCATTGATTCCCGTATGTTTTTAAACTTTTTCCTCAAATACATATAGCTTATAGCATTTGTACATCATTGGTAGTAGCTGTGTTCTGCAAGAATTTTTTTCAAATTATTTGACCCAGCGTCCTTGCTAGCACCAGTTCACATTAGTCTGTGAGTGTTGTGCAGTTTTTTTCTTGTTATATATATAATGATATATGGCTCCGAAAAAAAATTAAGAGACCGCTGCAAACATTTATTTGCAGCAAATGAGAAACCTTCAAAATCACAATACTAATGTTTTAACTCAGGATGAGTTCAGAAATCATTATTTGGTGGAATAACCATGGTCTGGAGATTGGGCTGGCCATGACAGGGTCTTAGGTCAAACAATGCGTGGATGAAGTAGCACCACATCGAGACCCTGTCATGGCCAGCCCAATCTTCAGACCTAAATCCCATTGAAAACCTCTGGAATGTAATCTAGACAAAGATGGATAGTAACAAGCCATCAAAAAAAGAACTGCTTAAATGTTTGTGCCAGGAATGGCATAACGTCACCCAAAAGCAGTGTGAGAGACTGGTGGAAAGCATGCCAAGACACATGAAAGCTGTGATTAAAAAATCATGGTTATTCCACCAAATATTGATTTCTGGACTCTTCCTGAGTTAAAACATTAGTATTGTTGTTTCTAAATGAATATGAACTTGTTTTCTTTGCATTATTTGAGGTCTGAAAGCACTGTTCTGTTTACGTATTATAGTTTGAAGATTTCTCAATTGCTGCAAATAAATGAAACATTTTTGAGTTTTGAATTTCGGAGACATGTTGTCAGTAGTTTATAGAATAAAAGAATAATGTAATTTCACTCAAAAATATACTTATAAAGAGAAAAATCAGAGGAACTGAAAATTTTGCAGTGGTTTCTTACTTTTTTCCAGAGCTGTGTATATTATAATTTTTTTTTCTTACATTATCCAATGAGCAACTAGTCAAAAATTTTAGAAAAAGATTTATCAAATTTACGGTCAGAAAACAAAGTGGCATAGGCAGCATCAGTAATGCAACTCTCCATTACCATGTCCAAGGATGGTGGTTGCATATGACTACGATTACTAAACAAACCAACCCCCCCTGAAGCGCCCCCGCGATGTTTGGAAGGTGCCATGAATGCAGTCATTGGTCTCACTCTAGCAAGCTTTGTGCTTTTAGCTGAATTTTATGGTATTGCATAGTGGACTGAGCAACACTTGCTGGCTTGTTAATGTGGTGTGTCCTGGAGGGCTGTAGATTTGGAGTCATAGTCAGAGTTGGTGACCATTTTGGGTGGAGTCGGATTCAGGGAAACTATGGAGTCGGATGTTTGGCTTACTGACTTCACAGCCATGGTTGTGGAGTCATAGTCATAGAGTCTGTGTCCATTTTGGTGGAGCTGGAGTCTGATTCAGTAAAATTTGAAGACTCGGGAGTCAGATGTTTGCCTTACCGACTCCACAGCCCTGGTGTCCTTTGGACAGATTTCATTTTTAATGACAAAAAATGGATAATTAATGGAATATTGACATCCTTGGATCATTGAGGCAGTTTTAGCATTATTTCCATGTGAAAAACCCTGATCAAACTGTGTGGCCTCATTGACACTACTTATTCACTCGGTCCAACCTCTTCACATATTTATACAATAGAAGACTCATTCTTTATTGTGGGTACTGGGACCACTCAGGACTTGGCAGAGGTAGAAATTAGCAAAGATGTCTATGTTGTATGAACATGATGTGGGCAGTCACAACCTTCAACAGAACAAAGCAAAGCAAAAAAAAACTGGAGCCATTTTGCCATCACGGGTGGCCTTTCACAGTATTAAAAAAATGCAAATGTTACAACACTTTCCCCCCTAGAAAAAAATCCCTCAGTAGTCACTTAATGTACTTAATGAAATTATAGCTCATGACTGCTGAGGACACAGATTTGCTGCAGAGGTCGCAAGCTGACAGCAGGGACCGCCGGAGCATCTGTGCTGGGTGTACAGAGGCTGACAAAATGTATAGTAATCTAGTAATCATTCAAATTGATGACATTTGTGTTAGCAAGAGTATTCGAAAACACATCATGTGCTCATGCATAAAAATACACTGTGCTTTCAAAAGGTACCCCATACTAGTATATCAACAACTGGATTCAGTATGTTTCAGAAAGGAGAACTTTCCCATATCAGGGGCCCCTGTGAAGAAAAATGCTCTTTTCTAATACACATAGGATCAAAGATTAGTCCATTTGAGCCTCCATACTAAGCAGGTCACTTTATGGAGTATCAAAAGTTTGTGCAAACTGTGAGCAGCAGAGAAACAACCAGCGATGCACACAAGAACACTAGACAGAGGCCAATAGACACTATATAACAGGATATGAGTAACCAAGGGTATGCTGTGCTAGTCAAGGGTGTTTACCATGTGGTGAGAGTACAGGTGCTGAATGTTTGCATATCTTGCACCTCCAGATGCATCTTTGCTTTTCTTTGAGTCTTCATACCTTAAACACATTCTACCAATCCAAGGCTACTTTCACATCTGCAGTACTCTTCAAATCCGGTTTTCATTGCTCATTAGGAGTGCTGGATGCTGAACAAAAAATGCTACTGAATGCAGTTTAAAAAAAGCTTGAAGTGCCGGATTTGTCCGGATATGGCAGAAAAAAGATGAAAACGCAAGTCAATGCACGTTTCCGGAACTCTATTAAAAATTCATTAGTCAGTAACACAATGTTGCTGGATCCAGTATTTTTTAAACAAGGCGGAATTCTGCCTGATTTGACAAAACGCACATGTGAAAGTACCCTAAGCATACGAGACTAGATATACATTTTAAAAAAATGTTTCCAAGGCCCCCTTCACATCACGTTTTTTGGGGATCCATGGCTATCTGTTGTAAAACTGATAGCCACGGATCCGTTGGCTCCACATGAAGTGAAAAAAGTGGATACAAAGAAGCGGACATAATCGAACAGCATCGGATCCGATGCTGCCCGATTCAAATAACGGGGGGGGAAGGGGGGGTCTATGGAGCTCGGATCCAGGAAAAAAAAAGGATAGTTTTCCGGATCCGGTTTTAGTGTACTGGGCATGCTCAGTACACTAAAACTGCTCTGTACAGTGTAATGTCACTTTAGCAGTGTATCTACATACACTGCTAAAGTGAAATTAAAGAAAGAAACGTGTTAAAAATAAGAAAAAGAAATGCTCACCTCTCTGCCGAGTGTCCCGCAATGCGCGGCATCCACCTCCGATAGCTGCAGGATCTTAATCAGCTGACTGGCGGCAACAGAGCAGCTGATGTGTCACATGACAGCATCAGCTGAGCCATTTAAATCACCTGCTGATTGGCGGGCGATTTAAACCACTCAGCTGATGCTGTCGTGACATCAGCTGATTGGGTTGCCGCCCCGCCCGGTCAGCTGATTCAGGTCCTGCAGCGATCGGACATGGATGCCTCGTATCTAGGGACACTCGGCGGGGAGGTGAGCATTTTTTTCCTTATTTTTAACACATTGCTTCCTTTCGCAATGTATGTAGGTACATTGCAAAAGTGAAAGTACAGCCCTGCTTGCCTGTGCTTTGCAGGCTTGGTCTTCCCAGCTCTTTCAGTGTTCGGATCCCTGCAAATCATGGATCCAAACACAGAAATGGCATCCGGAGTTACACATCCGGTCCTGTCTGTGTAGTCCTTCAAAAAACAGGATCCCCACGTACAGGAAAAAATGTGATGTGAAGGGGGCCTACGAGGAAGAAGTACAGAATCAGACTGTACTGTGCATTTCCATACCAATTAGTTCAATGCTTAATACAGCAAGTTCTTTCACATGAGAACACATTGGTGAACATTGGAGAAAAATACAGAAGGTACAATTTGTTTTCATTGAAAAGAATATAACCTGTGATATGAATCAGTGTGAGTGCGTGTCATCTAGCAAAGCAGGGATGTCAGACATTATAAAGGCACACACTAGCTAAACACTTGCAATTACAATCAGTGACTCATGGGATGACGTACAGAGATGTCAGCCGTACTTACAGTAAACTGCAGCTTACAAGCAGAATAAATGTCACTGGCCGATATGATTTAAGATGCTGTAAAAGGGGCATGACCACACCGTAACTTTTATTTGCCTGCATTCATGAAAAGGCCATAAGAAACAAGCTAAACAATGGTGACAAATATCCCCAAAATACGGACCAGACACACTTCATGTGCCATTACCTAGCCATACTATCTCATGGCTACAATAAATATGCAATGGAAAATATATTGGGATTATTAACAATGGGGGGTAAGCATTAAAAGAAAAGTTCAACACTGTATGCTGGTGATCGAAAGTGGCAAAAAAGATTTTGTGGTGGATACAGTTTTTGTTTAGGGGGAGGGTCATGAGCACATAGACTAAGCATAGTTCCTTGGAAGGTCATGAGCAAATACACGAAGCATAGTTCCTTGAAAATATAAAAATGCAACCCCTGGAGCAGAATTAACCACAAAAATGTAATATTCTCCTCTTTCGCCTGAAAAAACTAGTGTGTAAATGTTTTGCAGGTATGAAGCAGGAGGCCAAAGAGAACAGCACTCGTTCCAGGTACCTGGTTTTACCAGAATTCTAAAGTTATAATGACAGCAGCCAGAGGAGCAATATGTCTTTTAACGAGTATTAATTTTCCGAGGTGCATTCAACGCTACTTCATCCCTAAAGGAACTGACCTACAATGCCGAGCTGACTATTACTTCTCTATAGAATAATCAATGGCTATAATTATTTACATGACTTGAAGATATCTAATTTATAGCTTGACTGTATACAGTTATGCAGAGATATGAGAGCATTATTTTTTTTTTTTACGGTGTTATGTCACAGTTTCACATCGTAGACTGTGAGCCCTTGTGGACCATGTCCCCTCCCTTCCTATACCTATATGTCCTGATTGTCTAGAGTTATTGTAATTGTGCTAGTCTCCCCTATCCTCCTGTAAAGCACCATGGAACCTAATGGCACTATATAAATAATAATAATAATAATCTTCAAGATTTATTCATGCTAAAGAAAAAAAATATTCAAGATCAACAAAAGACTGGATATTCCCCTGTATGTCCACAGCCAGTTGCGTAATGTGACGATAAAGGGCCCCAACTATTGCAAGTGTGTAATAGCACTGTTTTTTTCATATAGGCCAAAAGGGACATTTTGGGGCCTTCAAAGCTTTAGAGCCTCGATGCGATTGCAACACCTGCACCTATTGTGGTTATGGCCCTGTGCAGTTATACACAGCCACGTGCATGTATTTGTATGACTTCTAGTGGCAATGAGCTATTGACTGTATGAAACTTGGACCTGGGTGAATATCTACTTTGATAGCTTGGTTTACATCTTGCAGTCACAATACAATTAAAAGCTGTACATACACGCAAATTACTGTAGCTAAAAGCACTTTAAACATTCATGAGTGGCTTAGTACACAATTAGTGTGCAAAAATGCTGTACACAATGTTTTCAAAAATGTAATTGTAAAGTTTGTTTTTATTGATGAAAGTGAATGACTAAAAGTGCATGTTTTACTCTAATGGATATAATAAACTATGCTTCCGAAGAACCCCAATATTGGCACCAATCTAAATTAAAGCAATGTCTGGAGTGACCAGCAGATACCTTTGAAACATCAATGCGTCAATTCGTCTAGATACACTAGTAAACAGCTTTTCAAGGAACTTGGCCGAAAGATTGTTCCAACCATCTTTGAGAACTAACCATAGATCTTCTATGGATTTATAATGCGCACATCCTTCTATGTCTTCATGTATTCCCAAATAGGCAGCTTGAGATACTATGACTATATGATTAATTCCAGGACTTCTTGTTCTTCTTTACATTGAAGATATTTCTTAAGGACATAATCTGTAAATTTAAGGTTGTTGTCCTGCTACAGAATAAATTTGGAGCCAATCAAATGCCTCCCCGATGGTATTACATGTATTGCTGTATTTTCAGCATGAAGGACATGAGAAAGTGTCTCAACTGAGGCCTGTAGACGTTAAGTCATTTAAGATAACAATTAAGGCAATGAAAGACATATATTATTACATCCGGTTTGATTCCCTTCAAATTCGGTAGATGTCCAGTAGTGCCATCTGCTCAGAACTTGCAGTAACCAGTGAGATCTAGCTATACCGATCTAGTGTTCAGAGAGATCTGGTCAGAAATTGTATTCACAGAAGAAAATAAATAAATAAATAAAAAAAATCGCAGCCCAAAACATACTTTCAACAAAAAAACAAGACCAAGCATCTCAGATTTTCTCTGAACTAATAGGAGTCAAAATGTAAAACTATTTGGTTGTGACAGAAGGCAGTTTGTTCTCCAAAAGGCTGGAAAGCGGAACCATGATGAGAGTCTGCAGGCAACAGAGAAGCATGATAGAGGTTCCTTAATAGTTTGAGGCTGCATTTGAGCAAATGGAGTTCAGGATTTTGTCAGGATTAGGCATAGGCGAACCTGAACTGTAAAGCAAACACCGAGTGTTCGAGCACCGGACCAGAACATGGACTTCCCAGAGAAGTCTGTGTTAAGGTACCGTCACACGCGGCAATTTTGCAAGCAATTTCACTGGCAATTTGCTGGTTGCAGTGAAATTATGGATCCATGGTTCTGTTTTGTTGTGGTGTAGAAATGGAACCATGTATCCATGATTTCACTGCAACCAGCAAATTGCCAGTGAAATTGCTTGCAAAATTGCCACGTGTGACGGTACCTTTACAGTTCAGGTTAGAGTTTGGCGGAGAGCTGTGAAAATAAACAAAATAGTGATTAAACATCAGCTCATACTTACCGGGTTCGCGCACTCGTACTTCTTGGGTCGCTCATTAACTGATTATTCACTGGTCAGGGGCGCAACAGCCAATCACAGATGCTGTCACAGAGAGTGGGCATCTGTGATTGGCTGTTGGAGCCAGTGCAGTAACCTGGAAACAGTCCATCTATTCTAGCAGTCCACCCATTGTAGAATGTGCTGTACTTCTTGCATCGCCTGGACACTGCGGGTTCTGCCCTGGTGATTGACATATGCCACGGCCGTGGCATTGTCTGACTGAATTCTGACATGGCTCCCTGCCAGGACATGATGGAAGGCTTTCAGTGCCAGGAATATGATGCAGATCTACAGGAGGTTGATAGGTTTGGATGATTCCACTGGGGACCATGTTCCTCGTGCTCTATGGTGCAGGTATACTGCACCCCAACCTGTCAGGCTTGTGTCGGTGGCGAGGACTTTCCAGTGAGCCAGAAGAAAGGACTTCCCCCATGTGAGAGAAGCTGGTCTGAGCCACCAAAGGAGGGAGCGTCTGATTGCAGTTGACAGCCGGAACTTCCTATCCAGGGAAAAGGGACTCTTGTCCCAAGACACCAGTATGGCCAGTTGGAGAGGTCTGAGGTGAAGCTGGGCGAAAGGGACTGCTTCCATAGAGGCGACCATCTTGCCTAGGACTCTCATGGCAAAGCGAAATGACCGAAGTGACGGAAGGAGGAGGGTGCGGACTCCTTGGCAGAGAGCCCGTGCTCTTTCCTGGGGAAGGAGAACCAGACCTCTGGAGGTGTTTAACTGCATTCCCAGAAACATTAGTGACTGACTTGGTACTGGTGACGACTTTTGAAGGTTGACTAACCAGCCCAGGCGAAATAGGGTGTCCACTGTGATGGAGATGCTCTGCTCGCAATCCCTGAGTGTAGGAGCTTTTATGATCGTCCAAGTACAGAAGGATGATGACTACTCTGGAGTGAAGTATGGTCATGACCGCCACTATGACCTTGGTGAACACTCTGGGAACTGTGGCAAGTCCGAACGTGAGAGCCACAAACTGGTAGTGGTCCTGATTGATTGCAAATCGAAGAAATCTTTGGTGAGGATATCGGGATGTGGTGGTACGCATCTTATATATCGATGGAGGCGAGGAATTCTGATATACGGGGACGAATTTGTTTAGCTGTTTTAGGTCCAGGATGGGCCGGACCGCACTTCCTTTCTTGGATACCACAAACAGGTTTGAGCGGAGCCCGTGGAAGCCGGTATAATAACCCCTGTTTTTAACATTGAATTGACCGGCTGGAAAAAAGCACGAGCCTTAGATGGTGCTTTTGGAGGAATCGACAGGAAAAAATGATCGGCAGGACGGGACCTGAACTCTAAATTGTAGCTGGAAGACACCAGTTCTCTAACCCAGTTGTCGTCTATAGTGGCGAGCCAGACTTGACGAAAGCGCAAAAGTCGGCCGCCTACTTGTAAGGTGTCTTCCGGAGAAGAAGAGTCAGGAGGAAGAAAACCCATGGAATTTTGATCCCCTAGGTTTAAACTGGCGAGATTGGGACTGCCAGCTCGAGCTGGATTTTTGGGTAGTCTGCAAACGCTCCCGGTGCGGAGAGCGGTTGCCGGTCTGCACTGGCCTTGAGGCTGACCGGCCAAAAGAATTCCGAAAGGACTGGAATCGTGTTTGCTGTCGGCGATTGAAGGGCCTCTTTAGTTTGCGTTGGGGGAGAGACGCACTCTTACCCCTGTAGCATCCGAGATTAGTTTGTCTAACAGTTCACCAAAGAGATGGCCACTAAGGTAGGGGACAGGGCCGCACCGTTCATGAGCCATTGTGAGTACAATGTATCAGGCGGCACCATGAGTCAGAAGACAGGGGCGGCATCGTGACCTGCAGACAGTCAGTCAGATAATGTGCTGAGTGTGATGTCCCCTGCTCCGGAGTCCTGCAATACAGTGTTTGCGGTTAGTCACTGTTTGTGTGCTCTGAAGATAAGAATGACAGCTGAGCTGTGTGTGATCGGGATGAGAGGGAGGAGGGGGGTTTAGGGAGGAGGAGGGCTGGGAGTGTGTGAGGCTTGCCTGGACTGGCTGTACACAGTGCACTTTCATTTCATTTTCTTTATAATATAAGAGCAGCAATTGGCTCTGTGACGCTGTCTCCTATATGTGTGTCCACTCCCTGCAGCAAGGGAGTATGAGATGATTGGTCACTTCATTAGTCACTCTACCTCTGTGTATGTGTTCAGTGACTCCTGGCTGTGACCTGTCCCAGAGCAGCCAGTGCTGTGTTCAGATTGTTGGAGAAGAACTTGGAGATCATTACATCAGTAATTGTAAGCTACAGGACTGTAGCCAGCAGGTGAGGGGGAGACAGAGTGGCAAGTGAGTGTGAGGCTACCTTCACATTTGCGGACCCCTCCGCAGCGTTCTGCGGAGGGGATCCGCAATGTGACCGCAGCACCACAAGCCCCTATCTTTATAATGGGAGCGCACGGTGCTGCGCTTGACAGCGCATGACCGTGCGCACCCATTCACTGCCATATGTGATCTGTGCGCAGGCGGATGTCCGTGCACAAATCACCCAGTCTCGTCCGCACCAGAAATGCAACATGTCACGTTCGTGGTGCGGACGAGACTGTTTGATTTGTGCTCCGGCATCCGCCTGCGCACAGATCACATATGGCAGTGAATGGGTGCACACGGTCACGCGCAGTCAAGTGCAGCGCTGTGCGCTCCCATTATAAACATAGGGGCTGGCGGTGCTGCGCTCACATTGCAGATCCCCTCCACAGAACGCTTAGTGACCAGTAGCAGCACATGATTGCGGCCCTGAGTGTATAACATGGTGGCAGTAAGGGCCACGTCGCACGCATCAATTTGATGAACGATATCGCTTAAGCGATATCGTTTGTGCGTCGCTGCGTGTAACCAAGCGATATTTCATTGAAAAATCGTCTGATTGTTTGATCGCAGATTTGTGAACCTGTTCACAAATCTATCATTGGTCGGCCGGTGGACACAGCCTCGCTGCATGTGACACCAGGAGACCAGCGATCAGCGAGCTCCCAGCACTGCATGGCCTATGCTGGGAGCTCGTATCCATAAACATCGGGTTACAAAGCGCCGCGCCGCGCATAGTAACCGATGTGTACCATAGTTACCAGCGATCTCGCTGGTCCACATCGCTGGTGAGTCTGCCTGTGTGACAGCTCACCAGCGATGTGAACGATATTGTTAGCAATTGCTCGTGCATGGGATCACTAACAATATCGTTCATCAAATTGAAGCGTGTGACGTGGCCCTAAGTGTGAGGAAACAGGTGAGTGTGGCCCCTGGACAGCATGAATGTTTTCTTTAAAGGAAACCTATCACCTAGTTTAACTATCACTACTGGTCCCTGCATCTTCCCAGCACATCCCTAACCATCCCTGTCTGACCTAAATGTGAATTATAATTGTTGAAAAAAACAATTTACACACTTACTTTTGTCCCCTCGTTCTGTGGGCGCTCCTAGACAGGTGGCTGATGGGTGGCCTACCCGGACGGGTCCATTTCCTCCCCCTCGCTGCTGGTATCATGCCCCAGTGGGTGTCATAATTCTTTCAGGAAAGTGGTTCAAATTTCATAGTCATGGATTCTCCTTCCGGGTATGACACGCTGCTGGACGGTTGTCATTTCTGGTCCGGTGCATTGAGGGGGTGTTTTGGTTATACTGGCCGGCTCCGGGGCATGTGCAGTGCACATTCCGAAGCTGTCCTGCAACCGATAATCACCCACAATGCACCGGATCGGAAATGACAACCGCCCAGCCGTGTGTCATACCCGGAAGGAGAATCCATGACTATGAAATTTGGACCACGTTCCTGAAAGAATTATCACACCCACTGGGGCATGATACCAGCAGCGAAGGGGAGGAAATGGACCAGGGAAGACCGTCCACCTGTCTACGACCGGCCACAGAACGGGGGACAAAAGCAAGCGTGTAAAACGCTTTTTTTCCCCCACATTTATAATTCACAATTAGGTGAGACAGGGATGGCTAGGAAGGTGCAGGGACAGGTAGTGAAAGGTTAGAGGGTATAAACTAGGTGACAGGTGGTTCCGTTTAAGTTTGCACACTCTGCTCAGCGAAGCAGGTGAAGAACCTGAGTCTGACCGCCATTACTTTATAATGTCTCAATGGCTGTGCTGTGCCGTTATGCCGAGATCATGTGGCAATGTGCTCAAGGCTGGGCTGCAACTGGGCAACAAATAGTAGGTATTTTGCGAAAAATCACTGCATCTGGTCTTTTTTTTTCCAATATATCTTATCTTACTGTAAACAGTTAAAAGATTACCCAGCAGCCTGGCACACACACAGAGGCTGGTTTCAGACTGGCGTTCCCCTCCGCAGCGTTCTGCGGAGGGGAATCGCCATGTGTGCTCAGCCAGCGCAAGCCCCTATGTTTAGAATGGGAACGCACGGTGCTGCGCTTGACTGCGCATAACCGTGCGCACCCATTCACTGCCATATGTGATTTGTACGCAGGCGAATGCCTGCGCACAAATCACACACTCTCGTGTCGCGTCCCTGGTGCGGACGAGAGTGTGTGATTTGTGCGCAGGCATCCGCCTGCATACAAATCACATATGGCAGTGAATGGGTGCGCACGGTCATGCGCAGTCAAGCGCAGCACCGTGCGTTCCCATTCTAAACATAGGGGCTTGCGCTGGCTGCGCACATATGGCGATTCCCCTCCGCAGAACGCTGCGGAGGGGAACGCCAGTCTGAAATCAGCCAGACTGAAGCTGATATAGTGATAGATATGGGGGTGGTAGTCACTATAGAATCAGTGGGATACAATGCAAGCAGGGTAAGCATTTGGAGCAGTTTTTTTTTTGAAGGCAGGGCAGCCAGTCCCGTTTGCTAAAATCTGCAAAATTACTGTGTATTGCTAAGCTAAAAGCAATAGGCTATGTGGCAACTTAGTGTTTTTGCTGTGTTTTTTCATTTATTTATTTGAAGATTTTCCCAAAATCAGCAAAGTCTGTTGGATTTCTGAATACTGTGCCAACCTTCAGTTTTTTCCTTGTGTTTTTAGGTGCAGAAAAAAGAAGCAGCACCCTCATTCTTTGTGCATTTTCCCCTACATGTTCCATATAGACGATTAAAGGGAAACCGCTGGGCAAAAAAGGTACCAGCCCCGGACCGGATTGTGCCGCAGTGTGAAGCCGCCCTAAGAGTTAACTGGCAGGCCATTGCTAACTACCTGCTTATTGTGCCCACTGATCTCTGCCAGATCAGAGAATTCACAGACCATTCCTGCTGGCCATTCTGCGGCTTCCACTGATGTCAGATTGTCAGAGTAGCTTCTTTTCTGCTCTGCTCTGTTGATGGAAAGTGACTGCGAAGTTCCAACATGATGCTGATTGACAGTCGACTTTTCACTGCCTTAACTGCAAAAAGCTGTCTGAGGCTACGTTCACACATTGCACTTTTTTGTGCGGGCGCTTTCTGCAGCGTTTTGCACCCGCGCAAAAAAAGAAGCAGTGCATTCAGACTCCACGCTTTTTTACGGGCACAGGGGAGGAGTTATGTCACAGAGGGGAGGAAGAATCCTGTGTTCCTCCCCTCTGTGACATGTGTAAAAGCCCCATTTGATTTCATAGTGTATTAATATACACTGCAAAATCTTAATAAAAGGAATCCAAATGTGTTTAAAATAATAAAGAATGAATACTTACCCTTCAGCAGGTGTTCGGGGAGCCGGGCGCAGCTGCAGGTATCAACCTACAAGGACCTTGCGTGATGTCATTGCCCACTGTAATTGGCCGCTCGTGGTCATGTGATATGACGCCATAGCATGTTACATATCATATGACCGCGAGCGGCCAATCACAGTTGCCAATGACATCATGCAAGGTCCTTGCAGGTTGATACCTGCGGTTGTACCAGCTCGTAGCTCCCTGAACACCCGCCGAAGAGTAAGCATTCATTCTTTATTATTTTAAACACATTTGTCTTTGTTTTATTTTGATTTCACAGTGTATATTAGTACACTGCGAAATCAAATAGGGGCAGTCACACATGTCACAGAGGGAGGAGGAGCAGGATTCTTCCTCCCCTCTGTGACATCAGATCCAGCAGCGCCGCCCCCTATGGGAGAAATTGCGGGCACAGGTGTGTAAAGAGTTGACATGTCAATTAGGCAGCAGCGTTTTCTCCCATAAAATTGCTGCTTATAATTACGCAGTGTCTGCATGGCAAAGTGAATTTCACATTCACTTTGCCGGCAGACGAAAGGCACATAGCACATTTTTCAAAAGAACACGCAAAAAAGCACTCAAAAATGCGCAATGTGTGAACATAAGCCTGACAATCTGCATACACAGCCTGACAATCTGCATGATGCCAGCATTCACACCCCATTGGCATAGCAACCCGGAAGAGGAAGAGCTGCTCTGTTAATGTGGGGCAGCAGACTTCCCTGCAGTAGAGTTTGCTAGTTTTTTGTGTCATAGAAAAAAATATATATATGTAGTCTTGGACAACCCCTTTAAATGCTAATGTATGTCACGTAAAGTAAAAACTATTCACGTGCTTATGTCCCACATCGGTAACATTCCAGCAATGTCAATGTTGTGTCTGCTGATGCTCATATTTGTCACGTGAAATGAGCTTTGGCAAATTATTTTTTGGTGTGGAATCCAGTGGAGGGCTGTGAACAGCCATCAGAGGGACATGGAATCCTGATGCTGAAGCCAGGTTTGAGACGGCGAAGGAACATTGAATCTTTCAAAACAGTGATGATCTCTAGCTCACCCCTACGAAAGATCCCACGCTCCTACTAAAGATTTATCCAGCTGAGAAAACCATGGCTCAGAGGTAAGTAATGGTAAAGGCAGCACAGGCAGATTTATCCAATGATGTGATTCAGTGTCTAAATCTGCCCATTTAAAAGGACTTTTACCCATTAAGAAAGGCAGATGCTTTATTTTACTGAGTGTCACATATGGATTCTCAAATAAGGAGCCTGTTGAAGAGTGTACGTTAAGAGTCTCTAAGATTTGGTATGATGTACAGTATGCACTTATAATATGCGTTTTAAATTTAAAAGTGTACACTATCTGCCGCCCCCTGACTTCTGATCACACTCACGCTGCTGCCGATGTGAGGAGGCCGTCACAGGTGATGTGCGCAGTGATAATCCTCCCTCTTCCCCCCCCCCCCCCGCTCTTTACCATGGTCGGCTGCAGACAGCGTTCCTTCCCCCCCCCCCGCCGCTCTTAGTTCACCTGGGGGGGGGGGGGGGCGCCATTTTGCAGTTCGCCTCAGGCAGCAGAGAGGCTTGGTTCACCCCTGGTAGGGGAGGCTTGTGAGAGACTTCTTAGAAGCTGTGTCCGCCTTTCATTCCCGCAACCAAAGGGCGCGTCTGATTGTGATAGCATTGAAGGCTGCTGCGCAATTTGCGGAGTTTAGAGCTGCATGCATTAAGTAATCCGCAGTGACTGAAATTTGAGCTGCTTGATCAGCGTCTGAAGACCGTAATGAAGTATGTAAGTTACTGGCCCAAGTCATAATGGCTTTGGCTACCCAAACTGAGGCAAATGCTGGGGGGGCCAGTGAGGATCCTGAGGCCTCAAAGATGGATTTAGCCATCTGCTCCAACTGGCGGTCAGTTGTGTCTTTGATTGACGAACTGTCTGGTAAGGAGAGAAGCGTCCTTGCAGCAAGTTGTGATATCGGGGGGGTCTACTTGGGGTGCATCTGCCCAATCCTGAGTTACTTTAGGCAAGAAAGGGTAACGTGCCTCAAGGGTCTTGCAGTTGCCAAATATTTTTTTCGGGATGTAACCAATGTTTTTGTAGGACCTCCTGAAACTCAGGATGATCCGAAAAATATTTATGTGGTCTATTGGCTCTTTTATAAGACACCTTATGCTCTGGGGCATCCGCCAGCGGGTCTGAAACATCCAGTACCTGATTGATGAATGTAATTCAGTCCACAACCAGAGCCACAGTGTCTGGTGGGTATAGGTCTAGGGACGAATCTAAGTCCAAGTCTGAAGAAGGACCATAGGGACCCTCCGACTCCTGAGAGTCCTCGTTGTGGGAGCTGGAGGCCCTAGAGCTGTAAGAGGACGCCGGAGAGGGTGTTCTCTGGACTCTCTTGCGTCCCGCACTAGAGGTAGATAGAATAGGGTCAGTAGACCGCCCTTGGTTCGAGGCTTCGCCCTGAGTTGTAGGTGTCTGGGCAGTGGAAAGGGGGGAAGAGCGAGTCTGCAGAGCCTGGAGCAATGTCGAGGACAATTTTTCAATAGATTGCGAAATAGATTGTGACATAATAATGGCCCATTCTGGCGCAGTATCAGGTGCACTGGTAGATGCCAGGGTAATGGGGGATTCTGCGACCATATTTTGGGTGCAGTTCTGACAATGTGGAGATGTGCATCCAGCAGGCAGAGAAACCTTGCAAGCTGTGCAGGTTGCATACTAAGTATGAAATGCCCTGGTGGTCCACTTGCTCTTAGAGCCGGGCATTGTGAATAGATCCCCTGTATTGAAAACCTTTTTGAGTACAAACAGATTAGATCCCTTACATAGAGATCCCCTGTTGTGTGCAGACAGTGCCTGTGCAGAGAAAGTGCAAGGATAAAAGAAACCTCTGCAGAGAAAAGCCCTCTGCAGAGGTCTTACCATCAGATGCGCTCCCCAGTAGCAGCCAACGATTTCTGAGTTCCCCGAAGATGCTGAGTAGCAGATGCGGAAAAGGTCTCCACGTGCAGCGTAATGGTGGCGCGCGGGAGAGGAAGGAGGAGCGCTGTATGAGCGGGAAGCGTGCTCTAGTGACTGGTCCGCCCCCCGCTATGACGCACATCAGCGTCTTCCCGTGGGCTGAATGAGGGTGGCGCAGGGAAGGCGGCATAGGCGCTAGGCTCAAAGCCGGGGCCTCGCTTAGATGCGGACCCCGAAAACGGTGGAGAGCCGGCGTGGAGGTATGGTCAAGAGACCGGAATGGACCCAGACCCCGCCAGACTCTTGAGGCCGAGTCTTCTCTGCAAAAAACACAGCGGCCCAAGCACTAGGGGTATTCTGTTGGTGCCCTGCAGCCGTTTGTGCTGCTGGTACCTGTGGTGCCTCAACCTAAAAACACAAGGGTGATTAGGGGGATGTCTGCTGGTGGTTTCTTTCCTGCCCAGGGCTGTAGAAACTTGCTGCTTGATAAATGACGATGATATGGAGCCTCAACTTCTACCCAGGTCCTCAACATTGGGGAATTGAGGAAGGAGAATGTTACGCTGGGATATCTCAACTTCAACCCAGCACCCCAACAGTGGGATGCCGAGGAAGAAGGGCGGCATATGTAAGGATATCTCAACTTCAACCCAGCGCCCTAACATTGGCCACACAGGACCCACTTTTATTCTTCTTTGCAAAAAAAATTAAAAAGTAAAAATTTAAATTAAAAATGTAGGTGTGCCTCCTAACGACACTAAGCAAAAACTGTGGAGGCAGTGCCTGCTCCAGGGGTGTTTACTGCAGAGGAGGAGCCACTGTAACTCTTTTGCAGATTTTGCTTAGTGTCACCTCCTAGTGGACAGCAGCATAACACACACACACACGGTCCTGTGTATCCCCCCAATGAGGCGAAGGAGAAATACAGGTAGATACTTCTCTATCATGCAATATCATCTGAAAGGTATCCGATTGGCTCCATTTTTATTTTACAGCAAGACAACGACCCCAAACATACAGTCAATGTCACTCAAAAATCCTAAGCATAAAGAAGAACAAAGAACCCAGGGAGTGATGAAATGGCCATAATCTAAATATAGAGTCTGTGATGATAGTGCCGCAATCTAAATATCGAGTCTGTGTGGGATTACATAGAGTCAGAAGAATTTGCACAAGCCTACATCTAAAGGGCTGTGGTTAGTTCTTCAGAACAACCTTCCTGCCGAGTTACTTCAAAAATAGCGTGCAAGTGTACCTTAAAGAAATATGCTGTTGTGTAGACAAAGTGTGGTTGCACCAAATATTGATTTGACTTTGAAATTTTGTTATTAAAAATAATAACACTTTTAATTGTGAAAGCATTCTTACTATGCAGCCGTTTTTCCACACCTGCCTAAAACGTTCACACAGTACTGTGTATAAGTAACAGATGTATATCTCTGTGATGGTAGATACAATGACAGATAGTCTTTCAGCTAGTGTTAAGGCCGGGTTACACGTAACGATGTTCCAGCGACCCGACCAACGATCGGGATTGCTGGACATCACTATGTGATTGCTGGTGAGATGCCAGACAGGCAGATCTCACCAGCGATCACCCAGCGATGCGTCGACACCCGTCGGTCGCTGAGATCGGTCAGGGTGTCCGGCGTACACTGGGTGTCGACTTGAAAAATGGTCCTGGCGACCTGATCGCTGGTCGTGGCAGCATGTCACACACAGTGACGTCACTGGTGAGGTCGCTGTAAAGTCACAAAACCTGAGACATTGCAGCGACATCAGTAGCGATGTCGCTGTGCATAACCCGGCCTTTAGATTAGCTCAGTATGTACATGTAATAGATGTGGATCTCTGTGCATATATAACTGTGATGTAGATAGAACAATAGATCTGCTTTCAGCCAGGGCTGAATGAGCTCAGTACTGTGTACATGTAATAGATGTGGATCTCTGTGCATATATAACTGTGATGTAGATAGAACAATAGATCTGCTTTCAGCCAGGGCTGAATGAGCTCAGTACTGTGTACATGTAACAGACGTAGATTTGTGTGCATATAGAACTGTGATGTAGATAGAACAATAGATCTGCTTTCAGCCAGGGCTGAATGAGCTCAGTACTGTGTACATGTAACAGACGTAGATTTGTGTGCATATAGAACTGTGATGGTAGATCGATCGGCTTTCAGGTAGAGCTAAATGAGCTCAGTACTGTGAATATGCAATAGATGTATACAGAACTGTAATGGTAGATAGTACTGAGCTCATTTAACCCTACCTGAAAGCAGATCTAACTACCATTACATTTCTATATACATCTATTACATATACACAGTACTGAGCTCATTTAGCCCTACCTGAAAGCAGATCTGTGTATATGTAATATATGTATATGTCTGTGCATATAGAGCTTGGATGGTAGATAGATCAGCTTTCAGCCAGGGCTAAATGAGCTCAGTACTATGTATTTGTAATAGATGCATATGTCTGTGCATACAGAACTGTAATGTTAGATAGATTTGTTTTCAGGCAGGGCTATATGAGCTCAATACTGCCTATAGTGCCAATAGCAGCTTCACATGATCTGAACACAGAGAACAAAACAGCCCTGGCTCACATCACAAACCCGATTCCTCCAGCGATGCTCCAGGAGTGCTGAACGCCTATGGAGGAAAACTCGCTCACCAGGAGACTTCATCCACTATAAATTCATGCTCAAAACCTACAACTCTGCCCTTCACCTTGCCAAACAGACCTACTTCACCACCCTGGTCTCCTCACTATCCAACAATCCAAAAAAACTCTTTGACACCTTTCACTCTCTCCTCAGTCCGAAAGTGCAGGCCCCCATCACCGACCTCTGTGCTGATGACCTGGCTTCCTACTTCATGGATAAAATAGACAACATCCGCCAGGAAATCAGCTCTCAGCCTCCAAGCACTGCCACCCCCATTCTTCCTCACATCCCCTCCGGTTCACTTTCCACATTTGACCCAGTCACAGAAGAAGAAGTCTCCAGGCTCCTATCTTCCTCTCGTCCCACCACATGCACTACCGACCCCATTCCCTCACACCTGCTCCAGTCCCTCTCTCCAGTCGTCACCACTCATCTAACCAAAATCTTTAATCTCTCCCTCTCTTCTGGCATTTTCCCCTCCTCCTTCAAACACTCGATCATTACTCCATTATTAAAGAAAACCACTCTCGACCCAACCTGCACAAATAACTACAGACCAGTCTCCAATCTCCCCTTCATCTCTAAACTCTTGGAGCGCCTGGTCTATTCCCGCCTCACCCGTTACCTCTCCGCTCACTCTCTTCTAGATCCATTACAGTCTGGTTTCCGCCCCCTTCACTCCACAGAAACTGCCCTCATCAAAGTGACCAATGACCTTCTGACAGCAAAACGTAATGGTGACCACTCTCTGCTTATTCTCCTTGATCTCTCTGCAGCTTTTGACACTGTCGACCATCAGCTCCTACTCTCTATGCTGCACTCCATTGGCATAAAGGACACTGCTCTCTCCTGGCTCTCCTCCTATCTTTCTGACCGCTCTTTCAGTGTATCTTTTGCTGGCTCCACTTCCCCCCCTCTTCCCCTCACTATTGGGGTCCCTCAGGGTTCAGTCCTTGGCCCTCTCCTCTTCTCTCTCTACACGGCCCCGATTGGACAGACCATCAGCAGATTTGGCTTCCAGTACCATCTTTATGCTGATGACACTCAACTATACACTTCAGCCCCTGACCTTACCCCTGCGGTAGTAAAGAACACCAATGACTGTCTAGCTGCAGTGTCCAATATCATGTCCACTCTCTATTTGAAACTAAACCTTTCCAAAACTGAACTTCTTCTGCTCCCCCCATCCACTAACCTCCCTAAATCGGACATCTCTCTCTCAGTGTGCGGCACCACGATAACGCCTAGACAGCAAGCTCGCTGTCTGGGTGTTATATTTGACACCGATCTCTCCTTCTCCTCCCACACGCAATCTCTCGTCCGCTCCTGTCGCTTACACCTGAAGAATATCTCTAGAGTCCGCCCCTTTCTCACCCTGGAAACAACAAAAACCCTCACCGTGGCCCTAATCCATTCCCGCCTTGACTATTGCAACTCTCTATTAAGCGGCCTCCCCCTCACCAGACTTTCTCCTCTCCAGTCCATCCTTAATGCAGCAGCCAGGATCACCCATCTGGCCAATCGTTACTCAGATGCCTCTGCTCTGTGTCAGTCACTGCACTGGCTGCCCGTATACTACAGGATCAAATTCAAATTGCTTGTTCTCACCCACAAAGCTCTTCACAGTGCAGGTCCCCCCTACCTCTCCTCCCTCATCTCTGTCTATCACCCCACCCGCTCTCTACGTTCCTCAAATGACCTTCAACTAACATCTGCACTAATCCGATCCTCCCACTCCCGGCTCCAAGACTTTTCCAGAGCTGCACCAAACCTCTGGAATGCTTTACCCAAAGAAATCAGGACTATCCACAACTTGCATGGCTTCAGACGATCCCTAAAGACGCATCTTTTTAAGGCGGCCTATCATACTCCCTAACATGTCCATTGTACTGTAGACAGTGAATGGGCTATCCCTCTGGACATTACTCTTCTACAAACTCCACCAAACCAAAAAGGTCTACACAGACTGATGACCATTCATGTAAGCTTAGCCCTATACCCCATTTCCTCAAGATGCCTGGACCACCAGTGCAATAAGCCCCGGCACCTTGTACAACCCCTATCCCGTTGTAGATTGTAAGCTCTTTTGAGCAGGGTCACCTTCGTTTCTTGCTTTATTTATTGTATTTTTTTTCACATTGATTCTATGCCTATTGTTTTTGTATCCAATGATTGTACTTTATTTGTTCTCTATTGTAATTACTTACTGTATATTTTCTGTACGCTAACCCTACATTGTAAAGCGCTGCGGAATATGTTGGCGCTATATAAATAAAGTTTTATTATTATTATTATTATTAACACTGCACAGTTGTACGTGCACAGAGCTTGATATAATGGTTTTATGTCTGACAGTTACTACAACAAATGTGAGCGCTGGGTTATTCAGTGCTAGAAAAATCAGCTTAAGGTCATGTTTACATGTCTTAAGGACTCCATGGTCGCCAACGCTTTTCTATCCTAACAGCCTAAATGCACAGTGGTAAGCAAAAGATTTCCACATTCGTAAATAAGCTCTTTCCTAATCACATAGCATTTTGGACTCTGTCTTGTGCTGTAACTACGCCCCAACCACTCGGCAGTGCTGTTCATTGGTGTAGCAGTTGTCAGTCACCATACAGGACGCATTAGTTCTGCACACCCCTAGTCACAGCACAGCAGAGGGGTTGGAACAGTTTTACAGGAGAACACTTCTTGGCTTTAGTAACACCAGGAGGACACTTGGCTGCTAATGTGTTGCCACTATGGAATTGTAAAAAACTGATACTGAGCCGGATCACAATGTGAACAGGGCTGTACCATGCTCACACCACCAAGAATCTATATCACAAAAAAACAGTGTAAAAAATGTCCAAAAATATATCTCTGCTATATAAGTAAAAAGCAAGTGCAAAATTGTGTCAACAGCAGGGTTATTAGTTAGTACGTTTTTTTTTGTGATATACACTCTTGGTGGTGTGAGCATGGTTTACAGCCCTGTTCACATTGTGATCCGGCTCAGTATCAGTTTTTCATTAGTTTCTTGTCCTGCAAGTTGAGAGGTGCTCCACCCCTTCTCACTGAGCCTGGACACATAAATTGCTGCTTCTACCTTCTGTGCCCATAATGAATCTGGCCCTGCTGCATCCTGCATCTATGAGGTATGTTCACACTAGATCAGGTTTTAAATACGTTAGTCTAGGGACCGTTCTGATAGGGGTCACCGTGGAGTGCTAGAACGGCTTCCGTACCTTTTTTGCAAAAAACGTACTAAGAACCCTGCTGTTGACACAATTTTGCACTTGCTTTTTACTTATATAGCAGAGATATATTTTTGGACGTTTTTTACACTGTCTTTTTTTGTGATATACACTATGGAATTGTGTTGGGGTCCACAACCTTCAGGAACTATACATCCAACGCATATAAAATGAGAGTCACTTGAAGCATTTTGGCAGCAAGTGCACCGGACAAAAGCTTTGTATACAAAGAAGTCAAGAAAATATACTTTATGTACAGAAACAAGGATAAAATGGTACAATAAAAAAAAATAATAAAGACACGCACTAAGCATTCAGTGTTCTCATTGATGTGGAACCCCTGAGGAAAGACCAATTTAGCAAAATATCTTTACTGAGGCATTCAGCAGGCTTCATTAACTAAGGGAAGATTTACAATAATTTCAGCTGTATGGCAGGAAAATATAAAAGAATAATAAATGCAATGTCAATATGTAATAAAACTGGATGCCTTAAAAAAAGTAATATTACCTCTATAGCATAGGATGGACAATTGTTCTGGGAGGTCTCAGCACTGGTGTTATGAGATATAAAGTATTGATCATGGGGGCTGATAATTTGATGGACATATTTTCTGAAACCAATACAATAGTCAGCTTCTCTCCAGCCCAAAAAGCCAAACATTTTACATTATGTTAAAGAGAGGAAAAACTATTTAGGAGGACAATCACAAACCCTACCTACTACTGCGTTGTGCACTCTGGTATGTTTTGTGTGCGCTCATCAATGATTTCTTGGCCATAAAAGATACTGGTCCATAATACAACAAAATCCACTGAATAAATATCAGCAATAGAAAGAAAATACAACTTGCAATGGTAGAGCGAACACCCATCAAAAATGTAATTGAAGTCCAAGAGGAAAGCTGTGATCTGAGGTTGAAGGGGCGCTACCCTGAAGTCTCTACCAAGAGCTGAAATCCCCAAACCCACGAGTCACTCTCTCTTTTTTGCTTGTAGATGCACCGCTATCATTGTCTTCAGCAGCACGTTTCCTATGAATAAAAAGATAAAAACCACGCGTTAACTGCAGCAATGTTTCTAGCATGTGTTGTCACATTAGACATTTGTTGAATATCTTGGACAAATTAGTGCATTTAGGGGTAAATTCTTGATTTTTAACCATGATAAACCAAAATTCCTAGAAAAATTTGTGGCAGCATTAAAGGGATCCTGTCACCTCCAAAACGCCTCTTAAGCTAGCAATACATGTCCCTGCAGCATCCATCACTAATCTCGCACTTCTTTTGTCTCCTAAAAGCATCCTGTGAAAGTGCATAAAAACGTTTTAATACTTACTCATTAGGGTACCTTTACACGCCGCTACAACAAGGTGGAATCAACCAGGTTGATGAGACAAATGTATCTTGCACCGCCAAATCAACCCGAGGTAGTGGCGTGTAAAGTAGGTTGTTTCCACCCGTCACTTGCGGCACCTGTTTCAGAGCAGTGCTCTAAAACAGGTTGATTTCAACCAGATGGTAGCGGCGTCTAAATAAGGTAGTGTAAGGTTTTTTCGCCACCTAGTTAACTCCCTGGGGCGTGACACAGCCTCCGTGAAACCACCCCCTTCAGCGATCATTGGAGGAAGCTCCTGCGTTACGATTGGTAGTCGCTGCATAGGGCGGCATATTTAAGGAGCTGACCAGTCACACTACACAATTGCTCGAGCATCATGTATTAGTCAGCCTCCTGCACTGGCTGGCCAATCATGATGCTATTGCTTTGTCCTATCAGCGCATGAACGTCTCGTAATCCACAATCCTGGCATGCCTGTGTGTTGTCCCTGCTGCATCAGGTCCGCCCATATTACCTTGTTGTAGTGGCATGTAAATGGGGTAAGGTGCTCTGCAGAAGGTAACTTTAGGCACCCGGCAGTGCATCCAGAGATAGATTTAACCTTCTGTAAAGCACCTTGTAGCGGCGTGTAAAGACGGTATCGGGTACCGTTTGTAACCGTTGGTGCGTGCTCATGCACGTGAAGCACCGGGTTGTTTCCACCTTGTTGTAGCGGCGTGTAAAGGTACCCTTAGTGATTATAATTAGCAGGGGCTATATTCTTTAGTCACCAGGGCGGGCTGTTTTGCAGGCTCCAGGATCCACCCTCTCTCTGTCTGTGCTGCTGTTATGTGCAGCTGAAGGCAGGACTAATGATTTGCATTCTGTGAGTGATAGAGAGGGGGGAGGGTAAAGCCTGCACAAGCAGAGCACACAGACAGAGGGTGGATCCTCGAGGCTGCAAAACAACACGCCCTAAGGGCTAAAGAATATAGCCCCTGCTAATTATAAACACTAATGAGTGAGTATTAAAACGTTTTTAAGCACTTTCACAGGATGCTTTTAGGAGACAAAAGAAGTGTGACATTAGTGATGGGATGCTGCAGGGACATGTTTTGCTAGCTTAGGAGGCGTTCTGGAGATGATAGGATCCCTTTAAATGTGCATTAGCAGGAAAGCCATAGACAGAAATGATCATTTACATCCAATAAAGAGAGTGGCACACATCCAGGAAAAATCCAGGTTTATTGAAAGCTCGGTAAAAGCCAGTACAAAGTTCGTTGAGCATGCAGGGGAGGGGGCGTGGAAGGAAGAGGCGGAGACTACAGCTGTTTCACGCAACTGTGCTTCTACTGGTCCATGGTCCAGTAGAAGCGCAGTTGCGTGAAACAGCTTTAGTCTATGCCCCTTTCTTCCCAGCCCCTCCCTTGAATGCTCAACGAACTTTGTATATATATCCAAGGAATTACTACTAAAATATAACTTTTAATGATACATTGGGCGCACTTTGCCCAACCCTATCCTCTCCCTCACTCACCCTCACTCTAGGGCATAGATGGTGTCCCCGTTCCTCGGCGGCTGTCCCTACTAACCCTTAGCTGGTGTCTAAAGGTGCAGGCCCATTGGTACACTATACCTCCTTACAGCAAAGGTATAATGTCATACATCTATGCTGGAAGGTATCACAAAAAAAAGGCTATCCTCAGAGTTAAGGGTCTAACTCCTTTAACTTAGTGGCCTCAGAAAAACGGTCACCTAAAGGACATGAAAAAACAGCTGTTTGGAGAGAGAATTCCTTCTTATCTAAAGATTGTGGAGGTGTCAGGTGTCATATAGCGCTGTTATTAAATTCCTCAATTCCCATACCAATACGCTGTATTAGCAATAAACCTAGCAATTGTTAGGTACAAAATAAATAGAAAACAGCATTACCTCACCTTCACCTTATATCTCACACATCAAACACATAATAATATGTAACCTTAGTGATATACAGCTATAGCCCTGAGAATGCCAGATATACCAAGTCCGCTAGGGTCACTCACAGGCAGGGCTAACAATGCCCTACAGAAAAGATCAGGGTATAACTTAGCTTATCCTGATGTTCTCGCACTTTGTCTTCACTCAACGCGTTTCCCCCACCATAGATGTAGTAGTGGGTTCCTCAGGAGTGGTAGTTGGTGGCACAGGGTGTCCGTACATACCCTGGGGCGCCCAGGGCGAAGGGTCTGATGCTCCCCCTCTACCCCTATGTAATGATATATGGCGGCCCCCACCCTCCTCTTGGCCATCCTTATATGCTGTCCCCCTCCAGATCGCTAATTGAGGGGAGCAGCGCCGGTGTGCATCCACGCCGCGCCATTACAATACTGTAGGCCTCAAATCGGATGTGCGTCATGCAAAACACAGTCACATGACCGCACAGCTCCGTTCGTCAATTCCTTCCCCAAACCGGAAGTGCGCTACCGCACTTTCCGCTCCCCGGGAACAACAGTGGAGGGCCAAACGTTCCGCCCACATCTCCTGTGCATTCATACAACACAGGAGGTGGGCTAAATTGCACCGCTCCTCCTCCAGTGCTGATAATACAAATCCAGGCAGCGGAGACCATGGCGAACTCTCCCCCCTGGCACAAAGTGCAGAAGGGAACCTAGACCTAACGGAGAGATGTTTTTTACTGTCACATCAGGTTATATATTAGTTCAACCCACATAAATATATACATAAAGCCCTCAAAGGGTCTATGGGATCCCACAATAAGGTGGCTCACAGGGTGTTATGTGCCTCAGGTATAACATCTGATATAAGTCACATACCCAGGTGACCTACATTCAATTGCACACATAGATAGTTATAGACAATATGTATGTCCCAAAGTAGAGACATGATGTGTTTTAAAGCCCTGTACGATCCTTTTTTGGATTAATAGACTTACTACAGAGTTACCTTGTACCAATTCCAAAGACCCATAAAATTAGATACTGGAAAAGTGTGTCGGGCAGGGGTACGTTTACAGAGACCTCAGGCAAAATTACAAGAACGGGGTGTATCTGTGTTTCTGCGGGGCATTGTTAGCCCTGCCTGTGAGTGACCCTAGCGGACTTGGTATATCTGGCATTCTCAGGGCTATAGCTGTATATCACTAAGGTGACATGTTATTATGTGTTTGATGTGCGAGATATAAGGTGAAGGTGAGGTAATGCTGTTTTCTATTTATTTTGTACCTAACAATTGCTAGGTTTATTGCTAATACAGCGTATTGGTATGGGAATTGAGGAATTTAATAACAGCACTATATGACACCTGACACCTCCACAATCTTTAGATAAGAAGGCATTATCTCTCCAAACAGCTGTCTTTTCATGTCCTTTAGGTGACCGTTTTTCTGAGGCCACTAAGTTAAAGGGATAGACCCTTAACTCTGAGGATAGCCTTTTTTTTGTGATACCTTCCAGCATAGATGTATGACATTATACCTTTGCTGTAAGGAGTTATAGTGTACCCATGGGTCTGCACCTTTAGACACTAGCTATGGGTTAGTAGGGACAGCCGCTGAGGAACGGAGACACCATCTAGGGGGTTTTGTACGTATATAAAACTCCATTGTCAGGTAGGGTGAGTGAGGGAGAGGATAGGGTTGGGCAAAGTGCGCCCAATACCCCACCACCCCACTGCCCCCCCCTCCCCTTGATTAAGTCAGCTGCACACCCTGATTGGAACCATAGTTTCCTTTTTTAAGATGTATCATTAAAAGTTATATTTTAGTAGTAATTCCTTGGATTATATATCTATATATATTATATATATGCTATATATATATATCTATATAGATATATATATATCTATATCTATATACATCTATATATTATCTATCTATATATATATATATATATATATTATATATATATATATATATATATATATATATATATATATATATATATATATTATTATATAATTAAAGCTAGGATTACATTATCATTTTTTCGGTGAGCTCAACGAACTTTGTACTGGCTTTTACCGAGCTTTCAATAAACCTGGATTTTACCTAGACGTGTGCCACTCTCTTTATTAAACGTCTTCTGTGGTTCCCTTCCCTGGGATTTGAAGTGTAGCACCGCCAAGGTATTATGTGGATCAAGTTTTATTCCAGAGGATCACTGAATGGTATGTGCCCTCATTAACCCTTAAACTCTTATACTGGTGGTGCCGGTACCAGCCTTTTTCTCTAGCAGAAATGATGATTGATCTTCATGATCGTTCATGTTTATGGGAAATCATATGTGTATGATCAGATTTAAGCGAAGTCTTATGATATCGATGCTCTTTATCAAGCTTTCTATTCTTTACACTGCATCTATATATCAGTGCTTTGATAAGGATAGATACATTGTATGTGTCCTTGGGTGATTTGTTGGTAATGAAATCCAGACAACAAACCAAATATATATTTTTGCAGTACCTGCAATAAAAAAAAAAAAAAAAGTGTCTAATTATAGGTAGTAAATCAAAAATTGCTGCCGCAGTCAACTGGAGAAGTGTTAGACTGTGCAGGTGCAGCTGCAACCCTTCATGTGACTGCTGATCATGTGTTATAAGCAGCTGTTAGGGGCAGAAAAAACTCATTGGCAGAAGGGGGGTGGAGGTTCCCCAAGGAACTCATTCTTGCAAAAACAAATTCTAAAAATGAAAATTTAACAAAAAAAAAAAAAAAAAAAAAAAAAAAGAAGTGTAATGGTTCCCAATCAGCTGATCACCCCACCCACCCAGCATTCAGATATTATTGCCCAGCCAGGAAAGGAGATATTTACTAAGCACTAATCAATCAGCGTCTATAAAGTAATTAATTGGCGTCTGTGTCTGTTAGTGCACAAGCCGCCATTGTTACCAGTGAACCACAATAACTAATAGGAATTCTTACTACACTGATTAGGCCTCATAGCACAAGATACACATTTTTCTGATTTGTCTTTAGGATACTTACGCTGCAGTCATGTTGATATACTTCCCAACCCCTGATCTGTAGGTTTTGGGCTCTTGTGTTTGCTCCTTTTTTGGCAGCACTGGCCGTTCTTTCATTTTTTGTTCTTCTTCCTCTTTCAGAGCCTTTTCCCTCTCTAAAGCAACCTAAAAAGCGGGACAGGTTATTTAACACAATATATGCCATATCCCCAGTCCATGTTACAGGTTAGTCCTTTTACACTTAGCAGATATATATTGCCAATAACAAAGGGACCATCGACAATCTAGCAAGTCGATGTGCACTTGTTTACTTGCATTTCTATGATCACAGGGTTTTCATATGAGCAAGCTATTCTTTCCTTCCCCAATTAAGTTTCCATTTGAAACAATGGGCAGATGCTTATTTAGACTGGAGATATGCGGACAGTAATAAATATCGATCATTCAGCAAATAATCGTTCACCTTTCTATTACTGGACATAAGTAGACTGGTCAGTGAATATGTATGATCTTTGTACTAAATTAAAGCATAACTTTTGCAGATCACACTGCATGTCTGTGAAAAACAAGATATATGTAACCTGACCATGTCATAGAATTGTGCAATTATATTGGAGATTGCCAACAATATAAGAATGTAGAGAACATTTCTCACCGTAAACGGATTGATAACAATGGCAAAAATATTAGAGTACAGACAAGTATATTGACAAATGCCAGACTTTATTTATGTTATTGGGAGGTTTGTTTGACTGTGACAAGATGAACCGGTATTTCAGGAGCAATAGTTCTGTAAGTGGTGAAATAAGTGACAAGACGTCCAGATATATACATCAATCACCTTGATCAATACCTACACAGTCTCGTTTATCTAGAAACATTGACTTCGAGATGTCCAAACCATATTAGCACTTCTAAAGAGGTAATTTAAAGTAACGGGCATGATGGCGCTTACCTGTGCATCTGCCTCCTCATATGGGTCCACAAAAACCACAGAACTTTCTATTCGGATGTCCTCCTTAAAGGGCAACACATGTAGTTAGTGGATCACAATCCAGCCAGTGCAGTATGACCAATATCCATGACAATGATATACACTGTTCTATAATTACTTCTAAGTATAGTGCGTGATAGCAAGAATGCTTATTTCAAAGCTACACTTACACACTGAAATCAGGCTGTTCATAGTCTAGGCGCCGAATAAACAACACAACCTCTAATAAACTGGCAAAATTAGTACTCAAGAAATGATTAGGCATTAAAAACAGACATTCCTCTACAGAATTTTTAGAGATTATTGGAAATGAGTGCAGTAGGAATGTTTATTTAGAAATGATCACCTTTGGTCTGTCAGTCTTTGCGTCCGTGTCCACTTTTTCCATGGCAGTCAGGGTATCAAATCCTCCAACAACACTAAAATATTGAAAAGTAAAATCCATCATACAAACACCTAGCGTAAAACATTAACATAAAAGAACCCAATGCACTCACCGTCCAAACACGGTGTGTTTTTTATCCAGATATGTACAGGAGCGGAAGGTTATAAAGCTGTGGGATAGAGAAATCATATACACGATAAATGAATTGCACCGGTCATCACACAGTAAAATGATGATCGGGACCCAAAACCAGAAGAAGCTCTTACAATTGGGACTTATTGGTGTTGGGCCCAGTATTCGCCATGCTAAGAACTCCTCGACCTGTGTGACTTAAGTTTGGCTTAATTTCATCTTTGAAGGGTTTTCCCCAGCAGGATTCACCTCCTGTTAAGATCGGGAACAAAATAATATGCGTGATACCATAGTCATAAAATAAGAGGCGGAGGACTGGTGAGAAATCATATGTCTATCCACACAGTACCTGTCCCTGTTCCTGTAGGGTCTCCCCCTTGTATCTGTAAGTATGTAGAGGAAAAAACAAACAAACAGGTTTATAAAATATCTCCGTAGGTCATCAAAGTCAAAATGGGTCAGTGTTTACTGTGGACAATATGAATAAAGAGTTGTATGATCTAGAACAGTGTTTCCCAACTCCAGTCCTCAAGGCACACCAACAGGTCATGTTTTCAGGATTTCCTTAGGATTGCACAGGTGTTAGTTTAATCACTTGCACAGGGGATAATTCCATCATCTGTCTAATGATAAGGAAATCCTGAAAACATGACCTGTTGGTGTGCCTTGAGGACTGGAGTTGGGAAACACTGATCTAGAAACCCACTTCTAATATGCACAATTGGAGGAGGTCTCCATCTTTGACCAATTTTCCCATCACTTAGTTAGAAGAGTTATTACATATAAATGGTTAATATTGTATTGGACATATACATACCACAAAGTTCCGAATAGAGCGGTGGAAGATTGTCCCATCGTAGTAATTCTTCTTGCAGAGTTTAATAAAATTTTCACATGTCTTTGGTGTCTAAAAGAGAAGACATATGAGGACACATCTCAGCGCTACATGCATTTACATGTGCAGTACTCTCAAGAAGGAAAACATCCATTGTGTGGGTAACGAAAGAGGACAGGCAATAGAGCCTTCAAGTTATTAATGACTCGAGTCAACCCCAGTCCATATGCTGTATCAGGATATGTTGGCAAGAGAAGGTGGCATAATGCTCAGGTACATCCCACTCTGTGCCAAAAAAAGACATGCTCTACTTGAGTAGCTGCCACTTGATGACTCCAGCTGTCCATGCACTACTTCATAATGGGTCTAAAACACCTTTCTCAGGGACGCAAGTGCCAAACATCACACCAATGGCTCCAAGATATTTAGCATCCTTAAGGCCCCGTTACACACACAGATAATTATGCAGAGATTGTTTGCAGATCTCTGGTTGCAGTGAAATCATGGAGACATCGTTCCACTTTATGGCTGTGTACAAATGGAGCAATCTGTCCATGATTTCACTGCAACCAGAGATCTGTGAACAATCTCTGCATAATTATCTGTGTGTGTAACTGGGCCTTTAGACCAACTAGCCATGATCAGCATTTGGAGCGTTTTTGATGTTGCAGATTTCTGGAATGATTAGCTAATATAGGCTACTTGTGATTTTTTTTATTGCTTTTTTAGCTTTTTTTCCCCTTACAGGTGTTCATAGGCTATGTACACATAGTTTTTTGATGGAGTCTTTGGGGCAGAAACTCCCCAAGTCAAAACTATTCAAAATGTTGGCATTTCCGCTCAGCTTCTGCTTTGAAAAAAATAGCAAAATGTCTCCTTGTGAACAAAGACGTTTTTTGTTTTGTTGTTTCAACTGAGGTTTTTGTATCTTTTTGACAAGTCATATTTTGAATAAAAGCACTTTGTTTTGTAGGCTTCCTGTTTTCTGGGTTACTTAACTTTGATTAAGCTATTGACAAAGTCATGTGCAAATTACACCTTATTGAGTGGCATTAGAGCTTCTCACTTCCTCATTGAAGTGACAATTTGCATATTTCCTAGAGGAGCATTGCGGCTATAAGACTCCTTATCACCTTATTTCTCTCCTTATGGCGGCAGGCAGATTCCTCGCCATAAGGTAGAAAGCTAGTTCCCCAGTGCAAATTCCATGCATTTATACTGGGACAACGTAGTAAGAACACGTTTTTCCTCTGATTTTTCTTTAAATTTAATTCAAATCTATGAGGAAAATCTGCAATTAAAACGATATAGAGAAATAGATATGTTAAAAATTGCACAGGTCAATTTGTGTACCCTTAAAAGAAACCTGTCGGTATAAAATGCAATCCAATCTGTGGGCAGCATGTTATAGAGCGGGGGGAGCTGAGCAGATTGTGACAGTGTTGTGAGTAAAGATTCAAAATATTTTGTGTTCAATATTTAAAGTGTAAACGTCGTTTAAATTTCTATTTAATAATAATGTAAAGCAAGTGATTATAATAAATGTTCACATAAGTGAAATCTGGAAGAAAACCTTTCAAAAAACCTTCCAGAAGATGTCACCACTAGGCTGTTTCTAAACCTTACATATGCTGGTTGTCAGGGAAATCTCTCTTCAGCTCCAAACACTGAATTCAGCCATATAAGGGTGTAGGGGTGGGTCCTACACAGCATTCACACTACAGCTGATCAGGGTATCAGGTTACCTCAGGTACAGGGAGCTCCAGGCTGTCAACACACACAGATCACAGCTCACAGATTGCAGATGTGATCTTATCAGACTCCTTTGTTCTGTATTATCAGATAAGATCACAGCTGGGACCTCAGTGTGCTGACTGCCTGGAGCTCCCTGTCCCTGTGGCAAACTGATACACTAATCAACTGTGGCCACACTACGTAGACCCCGACCCTACTCTTACATGGCCGTATTCATGTGTGGAACTGAAAAGGATCTGCCTAACAACCAGCATATGTCAGGTTTAGAAACAGCCTAGTGGGGACATTTTCTGTAAGGTTTTTGAATGTTTTCCTTCCAGATTTCACTTATGAAGTTTATTTGAAAGTTGATTATTATCACTTGCTCTACATAATTATTAAATACAAATTTAAACAGAGGTTACACTTTAAACCTCTGATCTAAGATTTTTGGTCCAGTGGGCAATCCTATCAGTGATTGACAGCTACCTATGAATGCACACTTATATAAAGAAGCTGTCAATTACTGATAGCTGCCCACTGGACCAAAAAATCTCAGAAAGATCAGAGGTATAAATGATGAAAACACTGATTATACTGAATCTTTCCTCATAAAACTATACATCAATCCACTTGGCTTCCCAAGCAGATTTACACGGATTATCATGGTGACAAACTCCATTTAAAAATAGAACACTTTGTTGGAACTGTCAGACGCTGCTTTTTTTTCTGAGCAGTAAAAATTCACACCAAATACTCATCGTGGGACCTTAGTCATACATAGGTGCGTTTGTGCACTCTTTCATTGCTATGGCATGTTAATACATTAAACTCTGTAGAGCTCAATTAATTTGAGGTGTCTTCAACTAACGTTATGCACAAGTACTGTATATCTTAAACTACCAAAAACGCCACTCCTGTCCTCTCCAGGAATTAAAAAAAAAAAAAAAATGAATCTCCGAATGTAAACTTTGCCTTGGGAGCTTTTTCTTTGCAATGACATACAGAAGCCATGACATTCTCTCTTCCAAACATTCATTATGGTGTTATTTCCTGGATTAATATGGACATCCCTGAGCTTTTCAGGTCACATAAAATGGGTCACAACTTCTTTAAATATTTAACACTTTATGTTTCTCTGCGCCACCACCCCCACAGTTAGTAATTTATAGGACACACCCGTATCTCTGTTGCCACAGAAACAGAAAAAAATTGTAGAAGCCGATAAGGTGTTGCTATGGTAGCCACCGTGTCTTATATTAGGCAGAGTTAAAGGTAAAGAAGCGTTCAGTTATGATTCGGCAGCCGAGCCTCCAAGACTCCGGTTTTTAATTATGTAGCATTTTTCCATAACATTTCAGCAAACACCACATCAGTCATAAAAATGTGAAACGTGAAGAGCGGCATATTGATAGTTATCTCAGACTAGACACATCCGCCCACGCCATGAATCATACCAAGTGATTAACAATTACAATGCACGGAGCCCCATGTGCTGCCTCAAGCCGTCGGCGTGTCCAGGTCACTGCATATGATATCACTCTATATATGTATGTACCAGCCAGGTACCTTGTCACAATAAAGCTCCAGATTAAGGTCACCCATGTTGGTGTGGAGTCGGATGTAACCCTTCTTTTTTACATACTTGTAACGGACGGTATCTTCTGCGATGGCAGCTTTAAGTTGTGGAGAGAAAGCAAAAAAATGAAAGGTCAATTACTAGGAATATAACGTAGACAAAAAGCCATTAACACCCAACAATAGGAACCAAACAAACGACAGCACAACATTGGAAATAATAATATATTCCCAGTAATAAAATAACACTGTAGAGCTCTATTCTAGAAGGGAATGTTGTTTAATACAATGGTATGAAGAGGGCATGGACAACAAAGATGGTGACGTACCAGCCTCGTGGGTGGTCTCCGGAGTCATCGCAGTGGAGGTAAAAGAAGCGCTCACAGCACCGGTAGAGTAATGAGCCTGTTTAGAAAAGAATAATCATTATCGTAGATCAATAAAAATCACCCATATAGAACATATGGCAATTGTGTCTCACCGCGTTTAATTTATCTGTAGCTTTCTTCTCTTTTCCTTTCATGGTGGCTGCCAGTATTTCATCTCCTTTGAATTCCTTGTACAGTTCACTAAGGGTCTCCCGTGTTTCCATGTTGGCATTTTTCAGGTAGTATGATGGGTCCTGACGAGCTTTTTCCTCATCTAGAATATAAATTTCAATATAGCTATAGGAGCAGAACAGCATATTGGCTGCTGCTACATTGTAATGAATTGCTACGCATACTTCACTAAAGGCACTGATGGATCCAATCACAATAAGCGGGAATCCAGACCGTGCCGAGTATGATGACCACTGTGCCAAATGAGTGCAAGCCATATATAATGATGTGGTTTAACATATCAAGATTCACCACACATAACACAGTGAAAGGGTTAATTTAAACTGGACGATAATAGGAAATGAGACCAAGTTTCCTAGGAACACTCAAATCCCAATAATCAACCAGTGTAGGCAGATTGCAAATCAACCTGATAAAAGCAAAATCCTCAATTATTGGGCGACTTTTTAAAATCATTGTTCTCGGGAACACATCGTCCTGTGTAAACAAGGTTGTCTATGCTCACAGAACAATATTAGTCACTGTCCTTTGCGCATTGGAAATGCAGTCAGTCTGTCTAAGCAGTCTACTAAAAGACTGTTGGTCGCCTTCTATGGAGGCTAATTGTCAGTGTAAACTCACCCCAAGGGCTCGCTCAGACTACAGTATAACATGCCCGAGTGCTATGTAATGTTTTATCTGATAGCACTCAGACCAGTGTTATACTATGGAGCAGTGCCGATCTGCAATATTTTTCTCATGCCGATGCAGGAGGAGAAAAGAATAGGAGCATGCTGCGAGTGGCTCCAATAATTGGATCATACGCTCCTGTATAAGCCTATGGGTGCGTCTGAAACATTGACTTGCACTCAGATGTCATCAGATTGCAGTCAATTACCGCACATAGACACAATGGCAGAGATGGAGAATTAAAGGGGTTGTCCAGTACTTGGACAACCCCTTATTATTCCCCATATGCGTCCCCATAAATATAAAAAAAAAAGCCTATACTCACATCCGGTGCCAGCACAGTTCCAGCAATGTAGGAACTCATGTTCCCGGGATCCATGTGACATTGGTCGCGGGACTCGTGTGCCATAACAATCAATGCAGGCTTCCTTCTCCCTGCATCCAGATCTAGGAGCAATTAACAGGAAGTGAGTGGCAGCCGCAGCGCTCACTTCTTGTTAATTACTTAACCCTTCCATGGCCGGGAGAAGGAAGCCGGTGGTGATCGGTTGCAGGGCTCACCAGTCATAACAATGTCACTGGGCCCTGGGAACACGAGTTCCGACATCGCTGGAGCTACCGGAAGGGAGTATAGGCTTATTAATTTTTATGGGGGTGCACATGGGGAGTAAGAAGGGGTGTTCAAGTAGTTGACCACTACTTTAAGTATTCAGTCTTCTCTGCTCCGGTGTTCAGATTCTTTCATGTGAGAGAACTGGAGCACAGTAAACGACACTTGGCTCTTGCTCACAGCAGACTTTGAGCCAAGAGTCATTTGCATACAGCATCCCATTCTCTCACACAAGAGAATCACCCGATGCTACACCCTAGTGTGATCCTGGCCTACAGAATTAAATTTGATGAATACATGAGATATCCAACAAGAGTTTTCAAAATGAAAAGTCCCAAAGTTTCCATTATGGCCCAAGAGTAGATCCCACTGACTCCACCCATTATCATGGTGTAGCATGGTGTGCATGGACCCTTGTTATGAAAAGAGTGGGGAGTTGCAGGAGTTGGACCCCCTAATTCATTGTTATAGTCCATCCTTTTGCTTGGTTATAAAAGTAAAAATTAGGATATAACGCTATATACCAGGGGTAGTTTCTTTATATGTAGGAACTCAAGTTCCTGGGACCATGAGCCCCAAACACAGTCTCTCCATATACAGTATGAACCCCTAAATAGTCTCCTTATACAATATGAGCCCCCTATATAAATTATGAGCCCACACGCAGTCTTCGTATATACAGTAAGAGCCCTCACACAGCCTCTTTATACACAGTGTGAGCCTGCACATAGCCCCTGTATATATATTATGGGCCCTTACTATCTACTTTATGCACAGTATAAGCCCCTATATAAAGTATGAACCCCTAAATATCCTTATACACAATATGAGCCACCAAATAGTCTCCTTATATACAGTATGAGTCTGCTTATAAAACAGTATGAGTTTCTAACATAGCCCTGCTATACACATTATAAACCCCATATTGCCCCTATATATAGCATGAGCCCCACACAGCCCTTATATGTACAGCATCACATCTCAAATAGATATAAAAATAAATAAAATACACCACACATTCATATCCAGCGCCATGCTCTGCTCTGGTCTCCAGTGCACACAGAGCACACACAATCACATGATGTCATTGCTTCTGTTGTCCGAGTCACACACTGTGATTGGTGGAAAATGGAGCTGACAACTCTGTCCTCCACCAATGTATTCACTGCTATCTGCCCCCTTAGAAAGCAGATAGCGTTGATAAAGGGACAAGTGTAGCAGATGGCATGGTGAGACCCACTGGTATCAGCCATTTGGCTGTCCATGGGCTGGACTGGGGCAGCCAGAGTTCCGGATGTGGTCTATGGCCAGTACTTTGCCCATCTCTGCTTTATACCAATTGCCAAATGTTATAAATGACCAAACTCACCAGGATCTACAACTTTCAGGTTGTTCTTGACGTGAAAGAAATCTGAGACATTAAATTTTTCTAGCTTTGAAGGATCCTGGTGAACAAACAAAATATGAACTCAATATTGACAATGCTAAATATATTAAGTAATTTCATTGTGAGCAGTATTAAAGACAGGACAGGAAACAGATGCAAAATCTTCATTTTAGCTTAAATTTCCTAGCTCATGAAAAAAATGAAGTGGGAGGTTTAGAAAGTTCAACCAGACAACTATATGTTGTATTACAGTCAATGATGACCTTCCTGGTGTTGCAGCCTTCAGTCATACTGCATAAAAAGGTTAAAGTAACGTGTAAGGTTGACTGGGATCAAGGAAATTATCAGGACAAGAATTATCAAAAAATATATATATACAAACTTTAACATATATGGTAAAATTTAAAGACAAGAACGACAATTGAAAAAGTGCAGGGCACAGTGAACAATACCCACAAAAATAGTTATATAGCTATAAAAAGATAGTGTTATTTAGACCACTTTCACATCAGCGGTATTAGAAAAATGCAGCAGTGGCGGTGAAAAAAATGCATCTGCCGCATTTACGCATAACAGTCGCACTTGCGGTTCACTTGTGGCAAGCCCCATACAATGTCTATGGGGCTTGCGGTAAGTGTGCAGTAGGTGCGGTTTCGGCACTTGCGGCAGATGCGGCCGCGAAAAAAACACGTTTTTTTCGCGGCCGCATCGGTGGCATGTGCCGAAACCGCAACTATACCGCACTTGCCGCATGCCCCATAGACACTGTATGGGGCTTGCCGCAAGTTCAGCCGTTATGCAGGAAATGCGGCAGATGCGTTTTTTTCACCGCAATGCCGCATTTTTCTAATACCGCTGATGTGAAAGTGGCCTAACAAAGATACTGTGGGTTAGTGCCAGACCAATAGCGGTGGCTTTGCTTGTTAACTTCACCATTCACATAAAAGTTTGCCTCATCCCTCATCTGAAGGCAATTGTCTATGCTGTGAAGATACGAGATGTGCAGCATCTGAAACAACGAATACTGGAAGCCTGTGCTGCATTTCTTCTGCAGTATTGCTATTAGTGTGTCAAGAGTGGGAGAAGAGGGTTACATTGACAATACAACACAATGGGCAGCACTTTGAACACATTGTAGAAGTGGTCATAAACTTGTAAATAACTCATGAAAGAATAAAGTTATGTTAAAACCAAGCACACCATTGTTTTTCTTGTGAAATTCTCAATAAATCTGGTGTCACATGACTTTTCCCATTGAAAAAAATAAAGTTGGATCCAAAATGGCCGACTTCAAAATGGCCGCCATGGTCACCACCCATCTGGAAAAGTTTTCCCTCTCCCATATACTACTGTGCCACAAACAGGAAGTTGATATCACCAACCATTCCCATTTTATTTAGATGCATCCATATAAATGGCCCACCCTGTACAATACATTACACAAAGAAAAAATGGGTCTTACTAATGGTTAACTAAAGTGTGTCTATAGCCGATTAGTCACTAGCCGACAAATACTGACTCAAAGTATTTAACGCAAAAAGTGAAAAAGTTTTATTATAACAAAGTCTAAAAAGGTGGATATAGAAGCATTGGTATGACAAAAAAACTTAGTACAAAAATCAAAGGGCTAGAAAAAAGCCCAGCTTGACTGAAACGTCGCAAAGCATGCCTGCAGGCCTAATAGCGGCTCCTTGTAGAGGAGTGCTGCAGTCTTTTTCACTTGGTCTGTATACAGGAACCCTGTTCTGGACTGATTTTTGCACCCAATATAAAATACAGTGATTGATCAGTATCTTTGTTATAATATCTTTTATAGCTATATACTGTAACTATTCTTCTTGTGGTATTGTTTGCTGTGCCCTGCACTTTAATTGTTTTTAAATGTTCTTGTACTTAAATTTTGCTATATAATTATAAAATGATAATTTTTTTCCTGATAATTTCCTTGATCCCAGTCAACCTTACACGTTACTTTAACTAACCTTCAGTCTGCTTTACGTGTGACTGGTTGGTCACGCTTTGGTAACGCCCATACAATTTTCCTTTAGGATTACAGAAGAAATGTATAAAAGCGAGCCAGAGAAATCAGACTACTGTATACCACCTGTGGATATTGGCAAACTGGTCTGCTCAGGATAGATCGCAAGCATAAGCCTGCTGCTGTTGTATAGTACAACACCTAGAGTGATTTGGGCAGCAGTGTAGTAGATTTATAACACATCTCAGATTTGCTTGACACAACTTATCAGAAGGAGCACATTCCACCTTATTATGTAAAAAAAAAAGAAAGAAAATAAAAAAAAAAGTGACTCCATGTCATCCTTTACAATCACAGGATTTCACCCAAACCTAAAGGCCCTGTCACACAAAGAGATTGCTAACGAGATCGCTATTGGGATCGCTGTTGTGTCACGAAATTCGTGACGCAACAGCGATCTCGTTACGTGTGACACGCACCAACGATCTGGCCCCTGCTGTGAGATTGTTGATCGTTACACACTACTCTGGGTCATTCCTGCGTCGTTGTGCTGCCCCTGGGAACGCTACATCATTGTGTTTGACAGAGATAATGAGCAACGATCTCAATGCTACGCTATGGAGTGATAATTCACAATGACCTCAGTATAATTATGGATCGCTAGTGCGTCGTTTTTCACATCGCTGGTAAGATACCTGTTTGACATCTTACCAGCGATGTGTAAACGACGCACCAGCGATCTCTGCACATAGTTATCGGGATCGCTGATGCGTCGTTATGTGAGACTGAACCTTTAGTGTCTGTAGTCACTGCTCGCGCCTTACGTCTTAGTAAACCCTGCAGCACACTGATTTACTTCTATCTTATCAAATGCTGCTTCCTTTATCTCCAGTTCCATTTCATTTCTGAAAACGCTGAGAAGATGAATCAAACTACAGCGATAAAAAGTATGTTACAGAAACACGAGATTTCATTGATCCAAACAATTTAAGATCACATTAAATTCACTTTCCTAATCTGTAACTGAATCACTAAGCCTTGAGCTGTGTTAGTGTATGTGCACAAATTCAGTACTTGAAGCAGGCATATCTGCTGCCAATACGGGATTGTTGGCTGGAAAAACACTATACAAAAATGTGTTTTTTGCCTTTCATTTGAATGGATGACAAGCTACAGATATATCAAATGACTTCAAATCTGCAAGGAAAAAATAAGCAGCACACGCAGGAGAATTCAAAAGTCAGATTAACTGTTAGTATAGTAAAACGCTGCGTTATTCCTTGCTGGAAAAATGCAATGTGTGAACACAACCCTAATCCTGTTGACAGACTCAGTTCTCAGCTGCTGGCCAAGTGGTTCAGTGCTACTCTCTACCTAGTCATTATACATGTATCTCCCCCATTCTGTCTTGATTGACAACACTGACCCCTGTAAAGCATATGTGTATAACCTGTAGGTGAGAAAGTGCATTGGCGTACTTGGGCTCACCAAGGGTGCACAGAGCACCTCATTAGTATATGTAAATAAAGCATTTTGGGCAAATGCAGCAACATATTAAAAAAACAAGATTTTAATTTATCAAAGTGAGCAAGACAGAAATCTGTTGTAAAACGCTATGAAAAGTCACGTATTTTGACCAACATGGACTGCGCAAAAATAACGACGCCAATTTCGGCCAGCTCTGCCAGAATGTGCAGAGATGGGGCAGCATAGGGCGATACCCACTTGTCAAATCAATTGCAAACAGTGTCGTACCTTACAGCTCAAATCTTACTCCAGTCACTTACGGGAGTAAGATTTGTGTCAAGTAGCACCTAGGCACACACCATTTAAGATGCCCCCGATTGTTTAGGAGGCGCTCTGCTCCTATTGAATAGTGAATGTCTGGCTCCAACATCTCCTCATGGCTTGATGAATCAAGACCCAAAAGGTACAGTTTTTATTAGGTCCATGTCCTCTACAAAGCACTGCACTCGGTTTACATCAGGGGCGGGGAACCTTTAGGCCCTAGGCCTCTGAGACCTTTTCTGTGGCCCCCGGGCAGATTCCTGGGGTTTGCAGTGCTCAGGCTGGCAGACGCAGTTTGCTGAATCTGCCTTTTAAACCCAGCTCTTCAGGGATCTCTATACCCCAGTCCCAGCCTCCCCAGTGATCTCTTTGCCCCAGTCCCAGCCTCCCCAGGCATCTCTTTGCCCCAGTCTCAGCGATCTCTATGCCCCAGCCTAAGCCTCCCAGGTGATCTCCATGCCCCAGCTTTAATCTCCCCAGTGATCTCTATGCCCCAGCCTTAACCTCCCCGGTGATCTCTATGCCCCAGCCTTAACCTCCCAGTGATCTCTATGCCCTAGCCTCAGCCTTCCGATGATCTCTATGCCCCAGCCTCAGCCTTCCCGGTGATCTCTATGCCCCAGCCTCAGCCTCCCCGGTGATCTCTATGCCCCAGCCTTAACCTCCCAGTGATCTCTGTGCCCAGCCTCAGTCTCCCGGTGATCTCTATGCCCAACCTCAGCCTCCCCAGTGATCTCTATGCCTCAGCCTTAGCCTCCCAGTGATTTCTATGCCTCAGCATTAGCCTCCCCAGTGATCTCTATTTCTCAACCTTAGCATCCTCAGTGATCTCTATGCCTTAGCCTCCTCAGTGATCTCTATGCCTCAGCCTTAGCCTCCTCAGTGATCTCTATGCCTCAGCCTTAGCCTCCTCAGTGATCTCTATGCCTCAGCCTTAGCCTCCTCAGTGATCTCTATGCCTCAGCCTTAGCCTCCTCAGTGATCTCTATGCCTCAGCCTTAGCCTCCTCAGTGATCTCTATGCTCCAGCCTCAGCTTCCCCAGTTATGTCTATGCTCCAGCCTCAGCTCCCCAGTAATGCATACAACCCCAGCCTTTCCTGTGATCTCTATGCCCCAGGCTCAGCCTCTCCAGTGATGTATATGCCTCCACCCTCTCCTGTGATCTCTATGTCCCAGGGTCAGCCCCCATATATGCCTGCAGCCTCTTCTGTGATGTCTATGGCCCTAGCAAACCTGGAAAAGCAATATGATCAATATTGCCTAACATCACAGTCGCACCATACAGAAGCCTCCCCAGCCACCACAGTAGGGGTGATGTGATTGCTTCACCAAATACAGCAGGTCATTTTCAAGGTGAAAATTTTGTGCGGCCCCTGAAGGTCAGCTGAAATTGCCAAATGGCACTCGGCAGAAAAAGGTTCCCCACCCCTGGTTTAGACAATCATTTTTTTGTTGAATGATTGCCTTTTTCCTACATTCACATAAAATCGTGCTGGAGAAATATCAAAATTGTAAATCAAGCGCCTGTCACTGATTAATGTTTTTTTTTTAAAACGTCAAATGAGCTGCCCAGAATGAGCAGCAAGTTGCCGTATAGAAGCTTATCGATGCATGTCTACCACACATTTAATGCTACAATAAATTGGGGGAAACATTGTGCCTTCCATATAGCTTCCAATGTTGTCGGCAGCACATCACCAGTAAACATGTGTGGCTGGCATCTGACAAGCAGAATTATACTCTTCTGAAAGGTGCAATCAACATATGAGATAATAATAATTTGTCATTGGATCACTGGAGTTCCAACCTAGAACCTTTCCTAGATGACATGATTAAAGTTTAAGAGGCTTGATTGTAATGCATCATTGATCTTTCAGAGCAAAAAAATGTAACAATGCTACAGTAAAACAAGACAGTGTTATATGGAGGGATTTTATTACAATCAGCAAAGTTTTTTAATAGACAACACATTGGTCACGTTCCCATTCATTTTACAGTTTGTTCTCTGCAGCTAAGTAGGACTTCGAAATGAATATACTGCTCTAGGTCACAAAGATAATCATTTTTAATAAACAAGAATTATGAAAATCCAAAATATGATGGAGGTTTTAAAACGCTATCATGAATGTCAGTCATTTCTAACGAGAAGGAAATTACTGCTATCCAGCTTGTTCAATACAATGATATGTAGGTTTTAGGATTAGACATACATTGAGGTAGAAATCAAAGCCACATGGGTGCAAGGGATGCATGGAGCAGGCTCAGGACACTGTTATTCAGCCAGGATCAGCATGCAACAGCAGCAACCGGAGCGAGCTCCAATCGCAGCTGTTAACCATTTAGATGCCAATGTACGGGAGTCACTAACTTGAATTTAAGCCCTTCACCCCCAGGCAATTTTCTGTTTTCCGTTTTTCATTTTTCCCCTCCTCTTCTTCCAAGAGCCATAACTTTTTTTTTATTTTTCATTAATATAGACATATGAGGGCTTGTTTCTTGCAGGACCAGTTGTACTTTCAGATGAAATTTAGTTTACCATATAGTGTACAGGAAAATAGGAAAAAAAATTCCAAAAAAAGTTTTTTGGGTTTTATTCACCATGATCACTATATGGTAAAACCGACGTGTCGGTATGATGCCTCGGGTCGGAACGTGTTCGTAGATAACAAACATGTATACTTATGTTTTTACTGTTTTATCTTTTACGGTTACTTAAGTGCTGAAAAAAAAATTCAGAAATTAAAAAAAAAATAAAAAATTGTGCTTTAGTGCCATTTTCCGTGACCCGGAGCATTCTCAGTTTTTGGGGTCTGGGGCTGTGTGATGGCTTATTTTTTTGCGGCATGAGATGATGTTTAGAATGATATTTTTGGGTAGATGTGATGTTTTGATCACTGCAATGTAGCAGTGACCAAAAAAACATAATTTTGGCATTTGGACTTTTTTCTCCATTATGCAGTTTACAGATCTAATTAATTGATTTTATATTTTGATAGCTCTTCTAACAGATAGGAGAAATTA